>CM075977.1:164029282-164322586 GCA_038087875.1 Malacoraja senta | reverse complement strand
GCGTCAATTTTCCTTACAAGAGCTATCTGTACATTCTTACAATGTAGAGGGAGATAACACTGCCCATTAAGTTCGACTCACAGACCAAGCCCATGACCCACTAAGTAATTGTGTTCCTCCCAGAGTAATTTTTCTTCCATACTGCATGGATATGCTGGGAGTACAGGGGCATGGATCATGCGTAGGCAGATGAAATTAGTTTATCTTGGCATTTTGTTCAGCACAGATGTTGTAGGCCAAAGGACCTGTTTCTCTGCTGCATTTTCTAAGTTCTAAAGAGTGAAGGAGCTTAATACCTTATTTTAGATTAGCTTAGAGATACAGCACGGAAACAGGCCCATCGGCCCACTGAGTGCACCGACCAGCGATCCCTGCACATTAACACTGCAATTTTACCAAGCCAATTAGCTTACAAACCTGTATGTCTTTAGAGTGTGGGAGGAAACCCACGCAGGTCACGAGAAGAAGGTACAAACTCCATACAGACAGCACCCGTAGTTCCCCCCCCCCCCCCCTTTTTCCTTCCGCCCACAATATTTAATATGTAAAAGAATATGTGATTCTGTTCTTCCATTCTGTTGTAGTTTGTTTGTTTGTTTGTTTTTTTTGCACAAAGTCCGCAAGCATTGCCACTTTTCATTTCACTACACATCTCGTATGTGTATGTGACAAATAAACTTGACTAGACTTGACTAGTCAGGATCGAACGCAGGTCTCTGGCTCTGTAAGACCGCGACTTTACCACTGCGCCTCCGTGCACCTTGTGTGCTGTAAGATTTTGTTATGTGGGGGATATTCCAGCTGTTGCCCTGTGATGGGCAAAATGCATTTTCTCTCCTGTCTCCTATTTGGTAACATCAACAGCTAGTTCAAGAACAACTTGATGCAGCAGCTGGTGGAGCTGCTGTTTCACAGCACCAGAGACTTGGGTTCGATGCTGACCTCAGGTGCTGTCTGTGTGGAGTTTGCACATTCTCCCTGTGACTGCATCGTTTTCCTCGGTGCTCCAGATTCCTCCCACATCCCAGACATGCGGGTTTGTAGGGTAATTGGCTTCTGTAAAACTGCCCCTGGTGTGCAGCGAATGAATGAGAAAGTCGCATAACGCAAACCTAGTGCGAACTGGTGATCGATGGTCAGTGTGGATTTGTTGGGCCGAAGGGCCTGTTTTCATCCTGTATCTCTAAAATAAATAAAATAAACTAGAGGAAAAAATAAACTACTGGAGAATCTCAGTCGGGCAGCATCTGTGGAGAGAATGGACGTGATGTTTCGGGTTGGGTCCTTATTCAGACCCAAGTCCTGCTGAGTTCCTCCAGCAATTTACTTTTTGCTCAGGACTCCAGCAACTGCAGTTTCCTGTGTTTCAAGTTATTGTGTTTTTTGATCACTTTACAAATGCTTATCACATCATCTTCTGCCATTACATTGCTTTTATGTACTGAAATTCAATAAATGTAATTAATTCCAGCAATTTAATGTAAACAAGCCAGTGCGTTCAGCTCAAAATCCATAGCTGCATCGCAGCTGCAAGGCCTGGTTTCTAAGTGAGTCAATTCTCTTACCAACTTGTTTGCACCAGGACAATATCAGAGTTGGAAATCTTTAAGGAAATCGATCTCAATGATTAGCAGAGATTTTGTTCAGAGAATCATAGTGGATTAAACCTGAACATGTTTAAGCTAGTACGTCTAAATTCTGTTTGATCAGCAAGTGCAATCATTGAAAGTGATTTGTGTTCATATCTGTTTATTCTCTAGATTAATATGGCGGTTCTGATCTACCCATTACAGCAATGCTTTTAGTCCATAATTTTTATACGCCCTCTGAATGATCCAGTATCATTAATGTCATCAAAATCCTGTGTCTCCTTTAATATCCGGTCAGACTTTAGTTGTCCTGTAAAGTTGCTGTTGTACTTAAGGTAGATTGTTAGGGTTAAAATCCCTCCGCCCCACTCATGACAGCTACCAGAATCGTCTTGTGTTTACCCCCCTGTTAGTATCAAGGCAGCTGATGCAGTAGAAGGGCAGTGGGAAGGTTTGTGTGGATGCAAGTAAGGTCTGTCTCTGCAAACTTATTCACTGCCAGATGAAACGCAGGAAAAAATAATTCCTGCAGGAGACAGAAAAGAGGGCATAAAATCCAAATTTTACAGCATTTTGAACAGTCGTTCTGTATTTTCTTTGCCTGATAGGAATTTCATTTAATTCTTGTACATCCCCATAGGTAACAAAGGCTGTGGTGTGTGGGTTATGTCCTCTAGTCTCCCTCATATTGCCAATAACCAGATCAGCCGCAACAACATCTATGGAGTGGCCGTATTCTGTCGTAAAGATGACACAAACGACTACCTCAACAACCAGGGAGGCAATGAGAATTTCAATGACGAATGGGAGATCGTCAATTGGGAGAATGACTTAGACAGTGATGAGGAGCGATACACATCGCACAAGCCAATCACTGTCGCACTCATTGAATTTAACAACATCAATCACAATGGCGGTAAGTGGATGACCAAAGGTACAGCAACCTGTGCAAATAGTTCCTGGAGAGATCTATGATCAACTGGTTTTGACATTTGAATATTGGACATCACTTTCATCTCAATTGATTACAGAATTAGGTGGGATGGTTTAATTTTTTTAATTGCTTCATATTTTGGCTGATTGAGCACATATTATGCGGGCACATATTATGACGATGGAACAGTAATGGCAGGAATTTCTGGGCATAATCCGGAAGATGCAGGATCATTTCATTCCAAAAAGGAAGAAAGATTCTAAGGGGAGTAGGAGGCAATCGTGGCTAACAAGAGAAGTTAGGGATAGAATAAAACTAAAAGAAAAGATGTATAACACAGCAAAGAGCAGCCGGAAGCCAGACGATTGGGAAACTTTCATAGGACAACAGAAGGAAACAAAACGAGCAATGCGGGCTGAAAAGATGAAGTACGAGGGGAAGCTGGCCAGGAATGTAAAGAAGGACAGTAAAAGCTTCTTTAGATATGTTAAGGGAAAAAGAATAGCAAAGTCAAATGTGGGTCCCTTGAAGGCAGACCCGGGTGAAATTATTGTGTGGACAAGGAAATGGCAGAAGAGTTGAACTGGTACTTCGGATCTGTCTTCACTAAGGAAGACACAAACAATCTCCTAGAAGTACTGGAGGACAGAGGATCTAAGGGGGTAGAGGAACTCAAAGAAATTTTCATTAGGAGAGAAATAGTATTGGGTAGGCTAATGGGACTGAAGGATGATAAATCCCCTGGGCCTGATGGTCTGCATCTCAGGGTCCTCAGGGAGGTGGCTCTAGAAATAGTGGACGCATTGGTGATCATTTTCCAATGTTCAATAGATTCAGGATCAGTTCCTGTGGATTGGAGGATAGCTAATGTTATCCCACTTTTCAAGAAAAGAGCGAGAGAGAAAACGGGGAATTACAGACCAGTTAGCCTGACTTCGGTGGTGGGAAAGATGCTGGAGTCAATTATTAAAGAGGTAATAATGGGGCATTTGGATTGCAGTAAAAGGATTAGTCCAAGTCAGCATGGATTTATGAAAGGAAAATCATGCTTGACTAATCTTCTGGAATTTTTTGAGGATGTGACAAATAAAATGGATGAAGGGGAGCCAGTGGATCCAGACTTTCAGAAAGCCTTTGATAAGGTCCCGCACGGGAGACTGGTGACTAAAATTAGAGCACATGGTATTGGGGGTAGGGTGTTGACATGGATAGAAAATTGGTTGACAGACAGGAAGCAAAGAGTAGGAGTGAACGGGTCCTTTTCAGAATGGCAGGCAGTGGCGAGTGGAGTGCCGCAAGGCTCGGTGTTGGGGCCGCAAATGTTTACCATATATTAATGATTTGGAAGAGGGAATTAGGAGCAACACTAGCAAGTTTGCCGATGACACAAAGCTGGGTGGCAGTGTGAACTGTGAAAAGGATGTTAGGAGGTTGCAGGGTGACCTGGACAGGTTGAGTGAGTGGCCAGATCCGTGGCAGATGCAATATAATATAGTGTAGATAAATGTAAGGTTATCCACTTTGGTGGCAAAAACAAGGGGGCAGATTATTATCTCAATGGGGTTAGGTTTGGTAAGGGGGAGATACAGCGAGACCTGGGTGTCCTTGTACACCGGTCACTGACAGCTGGCGTGCAAGTACAGCAAGCAGTGAAGAAAGCTAATGGAATGTTGGCCTTCATAACAAGAGGATTTCAGTATAGGAGTAGAGAGGTTCTTCTGCAGTTGTATAGGGCTCTGGTAAGACCACATCTGGAGTATTGCATGGAGCTTTGGTCTCCTAATTTGAGGAAAGACATCATTGTGATTGAGGCAGTGCAGCGTAGGTTCAAACGATTGATCCCTGGGATGGCGGGACTGTCATATGAGGAACGATTGAAAAGACTAGGCTTGTATTCACTGGAGTTTAGAAGGATGAGGGGGAATCTTATAGAAACTTATAAAAATGACTGGAAAAGCTAGATGCAGGAAAAATGTTCCCAATGTTGGGCGAGTCCAGAACCAGGGGCCACAGTCTTAGTATAAAGGGGAGGCCATTTAAGACTGAGGTGAGAAAAAACTTTTTCACCCAGAGAGTTGTGAATTTGTGGAATTCCCTGCCACAGAGGGCAGTTTGGGCCAAATCACTGGATGGATTTAAGAGAGCGTTAGATAGAGCTCCAGGGGGCTAGTGGAATCAAGGGATATGGGGAGAAGGCAGGCACGGGTTATTGATTGGGGACGATCAGCCATGATCACAATGAATGGCGGTGCTGGCTCGAAGGGCCGAATGGCCTCCTGCACCTATTTTCTATGTTTCTAAAGCTCGAGAGCAGCAAAAATATGGACATGGATATTAACCCAGATAACCTGCTCGTGTTTCTAAATTCTAACAATGTAATTTTGTGCACACTCTCTTACAGAATTAAACCTCAGCTCAATGTTTTTTTGCGTTTTGATTGAAGAGCTGTCTTTGTAATGATGACAATTGACATATTTTGCTCCTTGTTTATTTGAAGATGACTTTGCAAGGACCGGGATACCAATTTGTATAATATACACCAACTAATTTTCATCCATTCATAAAAATCAGTTCTGAATCAAGATCATCTGCTCATGTTCCTCAAAATGGCAGTGGATAATTTCATAATTACTTCCTTAATTACTTGTTAATATTGCCCAGTGTAGGAAATGTGTTCAAGTTAGCTATGGAAAATTGCACACGTGAAATTTAAAGGATTGGGGTTTAATTTCCATTTTTGTTGTGGTGCAAAGCAGTTGCCAGTGGATTTGCTGTCTAATATCCATTATCCTAGAGTGGGGCAGTTAGTGGACAGCATCACCTATTCCTTTTCTACAGAGATGCTGCCTGATCCGCTGAGCTACTCCAACTTTTCAAGTCTATCTACATATTCAATAATGTATTTGTGGACATGGATTGTTGTCTGAGCCATTGTTTTTGAGTTGCCCACATCAAAGGTCAAAGACAATAGGTGCAGGAGGAGGCCATTTAGCCCTTCGAGCAGGTCAAGTGATTAATTTCACTTTATATTGCTGTGGAATAATAACTTCTCCAACCATTAATTTGTAACAAAAGTATGTAGTTTTAGGCTTTTGTTTTATTATCAGGTCATTCGCAAAGCGGAAAGTCACCCGGCCCTGACGGCTTCTCTGTAGAATATTACAAAGCTTTCTCTGACCTCCTTGCACCAGTCCTGAGAGATATGTACAATAAGGGGTTTTTACATCGTCGCCTACCGCCCACTTTGTCGTGGGCTACCATCTCCCTAATTCTTAAAAAGGAGAAAGATCCCCTGCTTTGTGGTAGCTATAGACCAATTTCACTCCTGAATGTGGACCTCAAAATCCTTTCTAAAGCCCTTGCGCTTCATCTTCAGCGAGTGATGTCCTCTATTATCTCGTTGGATCAAACGGGGTTTATACCTGGCCGACAGTCTTCCCATAATACTAGGCGTCTTCTTAACATCATTCACTCTTCGAGTAATGAGACCCCGCCCGGAGATGGTGGTCTCCCTCGATGCCGAAAAGGCCTTCGACAGGGTCGAGTGGAGGTACCTATATGAAGCGATGGATAGGTTTGGCCTCGGTAACAGTTTTATTCTCTGGGTGAGCCTATTATATTCGTCCCCGGTGGCCTCAGTACAAACAAACGACATACTGTCGCCCCACTTCACACTTCAGAGAGGTACCAGACAGGGTTGCCCGTTATCTCCACTCTTGTTTGATGTCGCGATAGAACCCCTGGCGGTCTGGTTACGCGCAGAGAAGGGCTTTAAAGGTATTACACGGTTTGACACAACTCATAAAGTCTCATTGTATGCAGATGACCTGCTCCTGTACATCTCGAACCCAGTCAGTTCTCTCCCTGTGATTATGAATATTTTAGAACGGTTTGGTGCATATTCTGGTTATAAACTTAACTACCAAAAGAGTGAGCTATTACCGATTAACTTACCGGCTAAGCAGCTCCCTCGCTCTTTAACCTCATTCAAAAGGGCAGAGGAGGGGTTTCGCTATCTCGGCGTTTTTATCACAATACCCTTATCTGATATGTTCCGCACAAACTTTTTGCTTCTGGTTGAGAAAGCTGAAAAAGATTTTGATCGCTGGTCAGTCTTACCTCTATCCCTCGTGGGCTGGATAAATCTGGTTAAGATGGTTGTCCTACCCAAATTCCTGTATCTTTTCCAGCATGTCCCCATACTTATCACCAAATCTTTTTTTGACAAATTAGAAAGGACAATATCTAAATTCTTATGGGGTAGCAAACCGGTCAGAATCCGAAAGGCGATACTGCAGTCGCTTAAGAGTGATGGCGGTTTGGCCCTCCCTGATTTTAGGCGATACTACTGGGCAGCTAACTTGCAAAAACTCCTGTATTGGATGAATGATGATTGCGAGCACCCACCGATCTGGGTATATGTGGAAAAGGCGAGTTCACGTCTCCCATTGCGGTCTGTCCTATGCTCCCAACTCCCCCTTTCTATAACATCTGTGGGTGCAGGCCCAATTGTGTCCCTTTCGCTCAAGATATGGAGTCAATTTAGGAAAAACCTCGGTTTACAGGGTCCTTCCATCTTGACCCCACTGCTTAAAAATCACATTTTTAAACCTTCAAGTATAGACCACGCATTTAAAACCTGGCATAGTAATGGCATCAGTAGTATTAAAAACCTATATAAGGATGGTATCTTCTCATCTTGCGCGGAGCTCTCGTCTAACTACAACCTCCCAAACTCCCACCTTTTTCGTTTTTTCCAGATTAGGGATTTTGTGAAGAAGACATTTCCCTACTTCTGAAATCGCCCTCCTGAAACCCTGACTGATATCATCTTAGCTTTAGACCCCAATCGGAAGAAATGCATCTCTATTTTGTATAATTTGCTAGGGTCGGTTTTATTGAAACCTCATACCTCATTAAAAGTTGCATGGGAGGGAGAGCTGAATACGCAATTAACAGACCAGCAATGGGACTCTGCCTTGGATTTGATCCACTCTTCTTCCATATGCGCTCGTCATGGCCTAATCCAATGCAAAGTCCTTTACAAAGTCCACTATACAAATGCAAGATTAGCTAGAATGTACCCAGCTGTCAATGATACCTGTAACAGATGTAGTCAATCTCCTGCCAACCATAGCCACATGTTTTGGTCTTGCCCTAAGCTAGCAGCCTTTTGGAGGAGTGCTTTTGAATTGATAAGCAGAGCTTATGACCAGACTATTCTTCCAAATCCAATGTCAGCCATTTTCGGTACCCCTCCCAATACCAACCTCTCTGTTGAGGTGAAACGGGTCCTAGCTTTTACAACCTTGTTAGCCCGGAGACTGATCTTGCTTAGTTGGAGGCTCACCTGTCCCCCGACACACGCCCGTTGGATTAAGGAGGTGCTTTACAATCTGAAACTTGAAAAACTTAGGTTCTCTCTCAAAGGCTCTACCAAGACATTCCTAGATACATGGAACCCTTTCTTTGAACTGGTTAACTCTCTTACCTTGTCCCCGGACTCGGAAGAGGACTGAGTGTTCTCCATCATCGTTTTGTTCTACAGCAGCTGCTTTCCCCTTAATCCCCCCCTCCCTACAATTGTTTATTTAGATGTATGTGTGTATATATATATATGTATATGTATGTATATATATATATATATATTTATTTTTTATTTTTTTATTTTTATATAGCACATTTTGTTTCGTCTATTTTACCATTTGTGTGTGGATGTGTACGTATGTGAGTGTTGTTTGTCCCCGTTTGGCTCCGACCTGACTTGGGTGGGTTGAAGGTGGGTATGGGTAAGGGTTTTAAGGATCGCTTACATACTGTTGTACAATTATGCCTTGATTATTACTGTCTTATTATTGTATGTATGTAAATTGCCGTGAAATTCAAATAAAAAGATTAAATTCAATTATTTCCCGGAAAAAAAAAAGAAGAAAAAAAAAAAAAAATGAAATAGAAATCCAGACCAATTTACCAATGAGCTATAAATATTGAATTTATAGAAATTGGTAAAATGTTGTTGATTGAGGATGGCAAGTGATTTATATAAGGGCAAGTAAATGGATTTGAGGCTAACCAAATAACAAATTGGGCTCAATTGTCTTAATACCATACTTCTGGTCCTTTTTGATTACTCCAAATTTAACAGCAAGCCCTCGTTGCCATATGAATATAGTGGTGGCCTTCTTGAACAATTCTTGTGGAAATGGCACACCCACAAATTACTAGTTGCATGTCCAGTTATTCTTTTCCCCTGACTCTTTCCACCCATATCTGTCCCTCTGGATTTACATTTCACTTCTCCCCTTTTCCTTATCTGACTCCATTTTGTCTCCATTTCACCTCCAGCCTTAGTCACCATCACACATTGGCCTCCTTCCCCCCCCCCCCCCCGGCTCACCTGTATCCACCTATCACTTGCCAGGCTTTTACAGTTTTTTCCCCACCTACACCATCAATCTGAAGGTTCCAGACATGAAAGGTTGTGTGTTCATTTCCTTCCACGCATGCTTTCTGACCTGCTGGGTTCCTTCAGCACTTTGTTCTTTGGTCAAGGTTTCAACATTTCCAGTGTCTTGTGTTTATAGTTATTCTTTGCTGTTTCAGTTTGTTCTTGTAACTAATATTAACTTCATAAAGAAAAAACTGCAGATGCTGCAAACCTGTTGTGTATTTTCAATGTTTGCTCTTTTTTTGTATATAACACAGTTCTACATGCGGACTCTTGTCCTTTTTTTCACATCAGCTGCTGGTCTCTACATAAAAAGCAGTGAGACACTCAACATTTCAGCCAACGCAGTCCATGCCAACAACGACAATGGGATTGCAGTTTATCAGAGCAGTCAATTCACCCACATCACAAACAACAGCATCACCTGCAACAGTGTAGGCGGAGTTCTTGTAGAAGCAGGATGTAAAGTTGAACTTCGGGGCAATGGTATCTATGACAACAACAGCCACGGTGTCACCTCAAAGGGAGAAGGTTCCGTCTTGGAGAATGACATTCTGGGAAACCATGGCTATGGGTTACAGCTACTCGAGAATGCAGATATGAAGGTGAGAGCTCCATTGTACTTCAAATTATCTTTATTGCTACATTAGGGCATGATCATTATTTTCTATTCTAAAATTTCCAGCTGCACATATAAAATTACTTTTATATGGATTGTATATTACGTACAGATGCAATTTTTGGTCTTCAATGTAATCAAGAATATCCTTTCATTTTTTATGCTTTTTTACTTTGGTTGCATTGTATGTTTGTGTTTGAAGAGCAACAACTTTTTTGCCTGCAATATATCAATTTTGCACAATGCCATAACTCATAAAATTTTGGCTCATACTTGAAATTTTGGTGCATAAATTACTTCTGAAATGCAGACTTATATTATCCAGAAACAGGCCCCTTGATCCAAATTGTCAATGCCAAATAAATTGCTTACCTGAACTAGTCCCATTTGCCTGGGTTTGGTCCATATTTCCTCTAAATTATTCCTATTCTGTGCTTTCCAAATGTCTTAAATGTTATACTTACCTCTACCACTTTGTCTGGCAGCTCATTCCACATTTCCGCCACACTTCTTTTTCACATCAGCTGCTGGTCTCACATAAAAATCAGTTAAAGAAAAGCAGTGAGACACTCATCGTTGTCCCTCTATGTGGGAAAGGTTTAGTTTGGAGATACAGCACGGAAACAGGCTCTTCAGCCCACCAACGATCACCCGTGCACTAGCTCTGTCATTCCATTTACGCATCCTATACACTCGGAGAAATTTACAGAAGCCAATTAACCCATAAGCCTGCACATCTTTGGCATGTGGGAGGAAATCAGAGCACCTGGAGAAAACCCAGGTGTACCCACAGGTCACCTTTAAATCTTTCCCGTCTCATCTTAAACCTATGGCCTTGTTTCATACTTTCCGCCTACTATGGGGGAAAAGACTGACCATTTACATTATCTATATCTCTCGTCATTTTATATAACTCTACAAGATCACCCCTTAACCTCCCGCACTCCAGGCAAAATGCCCCAGCTTATCTAGGTCTCTCTTTCTAACTCATGCCCTCCAGTCCTAGATTAGATAACACCTTTGTGTATCTTTTCTGCACCATTTCCAGTTTAGTGACATCCTTCTTGCACCTGGACAACCGGAAGTGCACACAACACACCGTGTGTTCTCACCGATAATAATGTGGCATCCTAAAGGGCTTGTCCCACTTAGGCGATTTTTTCGGCGACTGCCAGCGACTGTCACAGTCGTAGCAGGTCGCTGAAAAAGCAGCGACTGGACCTCCTCTACGACAATGTCTACGACAACCTACCACCTAGTCTACGTCAAGCTACAGCAAGCTGCCGACAACCGGTGACCCAATCGTCACGACTTAGGACGTCATGGGGGCGCCGTCCTGTACGGGTATGGCTGCCCAGCCTGCAGCTGTCTGTTTTTTCTCTCTTTTTTTTATTTTTAGTTAGTTGAGTTTTTTTGTTTTCGGAGTTCTAGCCTTTTTTATGTGTGGGGGGGGGGGGAAGGGGGAAACTGTTTTCTAGGGTCCCTACCTGGTCGGAGAGGCAGCTTTTCTCCGGGCTGCACCGTCGACCCGTCCTCGCGGCCTACCAGCGGGCCTGGAGCGGCGTTTCCTGTCGGGGACTGCCCAGAACCTCGGCTTCGGCGGCGGCACAGCGCCGGAGAGCTATCGCGGAGCGGGCGATGCCTTGCCTTGCCCGGGTCGCCGCGCTGGAGCTCCGGAATGCTGAGACCGCAGGTGAACATCGTGGATCTGTGGAGTGGAGCTGCAGGTCTGTGGAGCGACCAGCTGCGGGCGTCGGCGCTGAACTTTTCACCGGGAGCCTGGGATCTTGCGACGAAATCGCCAGTGGTGAAGCTCCATCGAGCGCGGCCTGTCGGCATCGGAAGCCGCGGTCTCCAGTTAAGAAGCGGCCGCTCCAGATGTCCCAAGCTGCTGAGAGGATTCTCCCGACGCCGGAGCACCATCACCCGGCGAAGAAGGGCCTGAAATATCGGGCCCCGTAGCGGCGACTGCGGAGGCCTCAATAGGCCCGACTATGGGTGGACAAGAGGATGGGCACTGGACTCTGTGCTTTCCCTCATAATGGGAACCATTGTGGGGGGATGTTTTTTATGTTTATTGTTAAATTCTTTAATGTTGTGTCTTATCTTTATCTGTGTGCTGCATGGCAAGACAGATTTCACTACACCAATTGGTGTACGTGACAAATAAATGTCCTTTGTCACCTACGACAAGCTACGACCACACAGGCGCCAACCGAAGACAAGCTACGACAAGCAGCGACAACTGAAAACAATTCAGTCGCCGGTACCTGTCGCCGGTTGACATAGGTAGTCGGCAATGGAATTCACCGAAGTCAGCACCCGGCGACAACCAATGTCACCTGATGATAACCTGCGTCATCCTGGCGATAACCTACGATAGCACCTACGACAGGAGAAGACAAGTTACGTCAAGCCCACAGTCGCCGAAAAGTTTTGAACATTTCATTTTCTAGCTGCGACAAGAAAAACATTACGACTCTTTAGGCGACTCAAGGAGACTACTCACGACCATACAGGTGTCACCCCGCGACCAAGTGAAAACAGCCTAGTCGCCGACAAAATTGCCTAAGTGGGACAGGCCTTTTACTCTTCTTCTCAATGCCCTGACTGATTGAAGGCAAATGTACCAAATGTGTCCTTCACAATCCTGTCTACCTTTATCGCCATCTTTAGGGAACTACTGAATTACTGTGCATTTCCTGCCGTATTTTAGCTTCTGAAAGTGTAAAACTTTGCACTTGTCCAAGCTAAATTCCATCCAGCATTTCCTGACCCACTTTCCCAGTTGATCTAGACCTTGTAATCATAGATAACCTCCTTCACTGTCCACAACAGTAAACTGAGCACTTATTCTTGCAGCAAACCACTGGTCACAGGCCTCCAATATATTGAAAAAACAACCTCCACTACCACTCTCTGACTCTTATCTCCAAACCAATTTTGTATCTGATTGGCTAGCTTTCCCTGGATCCATAAGATCTACCTCTCCGGACCACCCTACTTTGCAGAACCTTATCAAAAGCCTTGCTAAGGTCCATGTAGTCAATGTCTACTGCCCTGCCCATGCCAATACTCTTGGTTGTCTCTTCAAAAACTTAAATTTGTGAAACATGATTCCCCACACACAAAGCTATCTTAACGAACCTTAGTTAATCGTTGCCTTTCCAAAGCCAGGTAGATCCAGTCTCTCAGAATTCCCACTAGTAACTTTCCTAACATTGATGTTAGGCTGACTAGCCTGTAGTTCCCTGGCTTTTTCTTGTAATCCTTCTTCCCAAAAAAAGGCACAGATTTGTCTCTCTTCAATCTTCAAGTACCTCAACCATAGTAAATGATGCAACAAGCAGCTCTACAAGACCCAGCAAATCTTGAGAGAAAAACAAGATGTTGGAGGAACTCAATAGGTCAGACAGCATCTGTGGAGCGAATGGACAGGTGACGTTTCAGGTCTGAACTCTTGTTCGGACTGATTGGAGTGCAGTGAGAAAGCTTAAAAAAAGATGAGGGTGGGACAAAGCCTGGCAGGTGATAGGTAGATGTAGGTGAGGGGGTTTGATTGGCAGATGGGTGGAGTAAGTAATAGAGCCTAGAGGCAAAAGAAGTATCAGGTAAGGAGAGGAGTGATAGGGACAGATTGAATGGGACCAGGGAAAGGGAAAGAGGGTGAGATAAAAGGGAAATGGGAAACTCAGAAATGGGAGATGAGTATACGAAGGGGAAAGGTGTAGAGGGATTTGAGGGAGATAATGGGAGAAATGCTCCCAGTCACCCTGCTCCTTTCTCCTCTGTACATTTTTCTCCCATCCTCAGGTCCCCCATTTCCCTTTTATCTCCTTCCCACATCTCCATCCACCCAAATTGTTGCCTCTGGCATTGCACCTTGCTCCTCCTCTTCTCTCTTTGTCCAACATCCTTTTGTCTCCTTTTCACCGCTAGACTGTCACTTATTCCACCCATCTGCCAATCAAACCCCCCTCAACTGTATCCACTATCACTCGCCAGGCTTTGACCTCCCCTTACCCCAATCAGCCTGAAAAACGGTTCCAACCCAAAACGTCATCTTTCCATTCCTCCCACAGATGCTGCTAACTGCTGAGTTCTTCCAACACTTTGTGTTTTGGTCAAAATTTCAGCATCTGCAGTTTCTTGTGTCCCCAGAAATTTCTTTCCTGTGTTAGCACAATGTTCGAGGATACACTTGGTCAGACCCCGAGTTTCTATCCACCTTGTATGCGCTTTATGGCTGCCAGCACATTTTTTCTAATGTGGATGTGTTTCAAGGCATCACTATTCTCTTCCCTGAATTCCCTAACTTCCATGACAGTAAATACATACAAGAAGTATTAATTTAAGGTCTTGCCCTCTCCTGTGGATCTAAATGTAGATGACTACATTGATCTTAACATGTGCTGTTCTTTCCATAATTGCCCACTTGCTCTTAATGTATAGTTACAGAATCTTGGGTTTCTCCTTTGCCTTATACAAATGAGGAACCCAATTTTCACGAGCAGCATGACCATAGGATCTTCATTTAGTAATAATTATTCAACATTGGCCAGAATGTACAGGGAGAACTAATTTGTTTCCAACAGTGCCACCAAATCCTTTTCATTTACTTGAAGTGGCAGACATTTTAAAGGTGACACCTATGTCAGGAAGCAAATCTCACAGCTGCATTGTATCCACCTAGTTAATGAACTTTCAAGTTCTGGAACAAACTGATAGTCAGAACCTGATTGGATGTTACTAGGTGCTGCTAGAAAAGTCAGGAAGCTAATCATCCCATCGTGAAATGCAAGAGCGTGAGAGGAACACTGCACTGTCTATTTTCGTGGAGGCTGAAGTGGAAAGATCCACCAACCCTGTTTATAGACTGCCTCAACATATAGCACCATGTTGTACAGTGCATTCAGAAAGTATTCAGACCCCTTCACTTTTTCCACATTTTGTTACGTTACAGCCTTATTCTAAAAAGGGTTATACACAATACCCCATAATGAAAAAGCAAAAACAGGTGTTTAGAAATTTTTCCAAAGTAATTAAAAAGAAATAACTAATATCACATTTACATAAGTATTCAGACCCTTTACTCAGTACTTTGTTGAGGCACCTTTGGTGGCATTTACAGCTTCAAGTCTTCTTGGGTATGTCGCTACAAGCTTAGCACACCAGTATTTGGGTAATTTCTCCCATTCTTCTCTGCAGATCCTCTCAAACTCTGTTGGATGGGGAGCATCGATGCACAGCTATTTTCAGGTCCCTCCAGGGATATTTGATCGGGTTCAAGTCCGGGCTCTGGCTGGGCCACTCAAGGACATTCGCAGACTTGTCACGAAGCCACTCCTGCGTTGTCTTGGTTGTGTGCTAAGGGTCGTTGTCCTGTTGGAAGGTGAACCTCTGCCCCAGTCTGAGGTCCAGAATGCTCTGCAGCAGGTTTTCATCAAGGATCTCTCTGTACTTTGCTCCATTCATCTTTCCCTCGATCCTGACTAGTCTCCCAGTTCCTGCCACCACCATGCTTCACCATAGGTATGGTATTGGCCTGTTGATGAGCAGTGCCTGGTTTCCTCCAGACATGACGCTTGGCATTCTGGCCAAAGAGTTCAATCTTGGTTTCATCAGGCCAGAGAATCTTGTTTCTCATGCCTTTCAGCAAACTCCAAGCGGGCTGTCATGTGCCTTTTACTGAGGAGTGGCTTCCGTCTGGCCACTCTACCATAAAGGCCTGATTGGTGGAGTGCTGCAGATATAGTTGCCCTTCTTGATGATTCTCCCATCTCCACAGAGGAACTCTGAAGCTTTGTCAGAGGGACCATCGGGTTCTTGGTCACCTCCCTGACCAAGGCCCTTCTCCCCCGATTGCTCAGTTTGGCCGGGCGGCCAGCTCTATGAAGAGTCCTGGTGGTTTCAAAGTTCTTCCATTTAAGAATGACGAAGGCCACTGTGCTCTTCAGGACCTGCAATGCTGCAGAAATTGTTTTATACCCTTCCCCAGATCTGTCTCGACACAATCCTGTCTCGGAGGTCTACGGACCATTCCTTCGTCTTCATGGCTTCGTTTTTCCTCTGACATGCACTGTCAACTGTGGGACCTTATATAGACAGGTGTCTGCCTTTCCAAATCATGTCCAATCAATTTAATTTTACCACTGGTGGACTCCAATCAAGTTGTAGAAACATCTCAAGGATAATCAAAGGAATTACTTTGCAAAAATTCCTAAACACCTGTTTTCACTTCTTCATTCTGGGGTATTGTGTGTAGATTGATGATAAAAAAATGAATTTCATCCATTTTTAAATAAGGCTGTAATGTAACAAAATGTGGAAAAAGTGAAGGGGTCTGAATACACTGTATATCCCTTCCCACTCTCGTTCTATTGCCCTTATCTGGTTCAACTTGTCACCTTCTTTACTTATAAGATTCCAGGAACTACAGCCCCTTGTTGTGTTTCACATATCACCTTTCAGCCTCTGACTCTACTTTCAGCCTGTCCTCCCTCAACCTGGTTCCATCTGCCCTCCTCACCAGGTTTCCCCAGCTTCTGTCTCCCTCCTCCTCATCTCTTTGTGCTGGTTATCTCCCCTCTACACTTTCTATCCTGAATCACTGAATCCCCCTGCCTTTACAGATGCTGCCTGACCTGCTGAATAACTTGTGTAGGAAAGAAGTTCAGTTGCTGGTTTACACTGAAGAAAGACACAAAATGCTGGAGTAACTCAGCGGGTCAGGCACCATCTCTGGAGAAAAGGTATAGGTGACATTTCGAGACCCTTCTTCAGACTGAGAGTCACGGGGGGGAAAATAGAGGTATGAAAAGGTACAGAAGAAATTAGAGCCGGTATGAAAATTGATTTCTCCATAATTTTAAGTAACCCTTGCATTCCCTCCCTGTCCCTCCCTCACCCTAGTCATCTTGCTAGTTTCACTGTTCGTATCCCTTCGTTATCACGTTCACGTTATAGGAGTAGAATTAGGCCATTCGGCCCATCGAGTGCCATTCAATCATGGCTGATATCTGCTTCCTAATCCCATTTTCCTGCTTTCTCCCCGTAACCCTTGACACCTGTTCTAATCAAGAATTTGTCTATCTCTGCCTTAAAAATATCCACTGATGGCCTCCACAGCCCCCTGTGGCAATGAGTTCCACAGATTAACTGCCCTCTGACTAAAGAAGTTCCTCCTCACCTCGATTCTAAAAGAGGGCCCTTTAATTCTGAGGCTATGGCCTCTGATCCTAGGCTCCCACCAGACTCTCTCACCAATGGAAACATCCTTTCCACATCCACCCTATCTATGCCTTTCACTATTCTGTAAGTTTCAATGAGGTTCCCCCTCAACATTCTAAACTCCAGCGAGTAGAGCCCCTGTGCTGTCAAAGGCCCATCATATGCTAACACACTCATTCCTGGAATCATTCTTGTAAACCTCCTCCGGTTATCACCTGTTCCACAGCCACAAATGGACCATTGTGGCTCCACCTTTCCTGAGTCATCGGTGCCTGCTATGATTTGTTCTGTACCTTTTAATACAGTTTCCCTCTCCTGACTCAGTCTGAAGAAGGGTCTCGACCCAAAACGTCACCTATTCCTTTTCTCCAGAGTTGCTGCCTGACCTGCTGAGTTCCTCCAGCATTTTGTGTCTATCTTCTGCTGAATAACTTGTTCTTTGCTCCAGATTCCAGCATCTGCAGTCCCTTGTTTTTCTAGTGCTACATTGTGTTGTTGAGTGGATTCATCCACCCTGAAGGAAAATAGCCCTCACCGCAACAGCTGCTATAAACAGCAAAACTAAAGGCACAGCTGTTTTTTTTTTAAACTGGCAGCAGCTTTCGAAACTCTTCCCTCATTGACCCCACCATTGCTCGCTGAGTAAATCCTCACATCCGGAAAGAACACTTGCATTCAGTGCACAGTGGAAATTGACAGTATCCTGAAATGCAATTGTGTGTAAGATATGCTAGAGGGGTAGTTGTGAAACATACACCTGTTGATGGATGTTGAGAGTAATGCGATGACTGGATTCTTGGAGCTAAGATGGGGACTGAAACAAAGAAATGCCTCTTGCTTAACAATTTGCAGGGCAGACTCCAAATGCTATTGTAGGAGGTCCAACCAGTGATTTGTTTATCTGTAATAAAAGCTGTAACCAGGAGATCGAGTCAAGGGAGTTTCCCTAAGTCAATCATTACGGTTATTTATGTCACATTTTCTAACACCAGCGTTTGGGATGGATAACAACAAACGAGCCTTTTGTTGTATACAATTATTTTCAAGTCATAGTCATATATGTATCTTTTTTTAACTGCAGTGATCTGAGATTAAGCATAGCTGCTAACAGTATTTGTGATGCAGAATGAAGGGAAATTATGCTGGAACCTGATCGACATTATTTAATGAAGTCTAGTTAGTATTGTATGTTGTAAACAAATAATAGCCATATAGATCAAGGAAGAGAATCAGAATTACTTATGTTAGCCGAGGGAACAGTATCTCATCCAGTCATCTCATTACTCTCAACACCCATCAACAGGTGTATGTTTCACAACTACCCCTCTAGCATATCTTACACACAATTGCATTTCAGGATACTGTCAATTTCCACTGTGCACTGAATGCAAGTGTTCATTCCAGATGTGAGGATTTACTCAGCGAGCAATGGTGGGGTCAATGAAGGGAAGGGTTTCAAAAGCTGCTGCCAGTTTTTTTTAAAAACAGCCGAGAGGACCCAGGAGACCTGGCTGTTCATCTTTGAATGGTATCACGCAGACCATTTATTTAACATCATACTTTCGACTATGCTGTCAGATTAACAAGTGCACGTCCTTGGAATGGGATTTGAGCTATGACCTGAGAGGAACAGGTGAAATTGTTAAGCAAGAGGAGATGTTTTTCTTTGCTATCAACACAGACTCCAGATTCTTGTTTTTAACGATCCTTTAAGTAGTATCATAGACAGTGAAAATGGTAATCAAAAATTACAGCAGGGTGTTGATCAGCTGGGCAAGTGAGTGGAGGAATAGCTAATGGAGATTAATGCAGATATATGCAACGTTTTTCTTTGGGAAATCAAACCAGGGCTGGGTCCTGGAGAGTGTTTAAACAACAGGAATCTATGAGTACAGGTACATGGTTTCCTAAAAGTGGTGCTGCAGGTAAATAAGAGTGGTAAAGATGGCTTTTGGTATATTGGACTTCATCAGTCAGGGTATTGAGTATAGTATAGTATAGACACAAGGAACTGCAGAGGCTGGTTTACAAAAAAAAGACACAAAGTGAGTAACTCAGCAGGTCAGGTAGGCAGATGCTTCCTGACCCACTGAGTAATGGCCCTGACCCACGGGCAGGCGGTTACTGGCGGTGAAGCGCGGCGTCGCCGGAAGTGGGGACCGCGCGGCTACCGCGAGAGTGCCGAGCGGCTACCGCGAGAGCGCCGCGCGTATGCCGTGGGAGCGCCGCCCGGATGCCGCGCGGGGGCCGAGTAATCTCCGTACGGCCGGTCCCACGAGCTTGCGGTAAGTTAAAAAAAATTAAACCTTACTGGAAGCTGTTGCCGCGCGTATGCCGGGTGATCACCACACGGCTTGTCCCACGAGCGCGGCGTCGGGTGATGACAACATCGCGCAACGCAACGCGCTACACGATGACGTAAATTCGGCTCGTGGCGGTGCTAGTGGTGCCGTGCTCGTGCCGCACGTGCGGCGGCTGTGGCGGTGCTAGTGGTGCTCACAGCGCACTGGCGGCGGCTGTGGCGGTGCTCGTGCCGCACTGGCGGCGGCTGTGGCGGTGCTTGTGCCGCACTGGCGGTGGCTGTGGCGGTGCTTGTGCCGCACTGGCAGCGGCTGTGCGGTAGGACAACATTTTTGAACGTTGTAGACTTTTTGTGAGCACAGTGCGGTGTTGGGACCAACACCGCACGGTCCCGGCGGTATGCGTAGGACCGACCCCGCGGGCCATGCGCGGTCTCTGGCGGTCCACGAGCGGTCCCAACTTCCTGCTTCACCGCCAGTAACCGCATACCCATGAGACAGGCCTTTAAGTCCAGCACTTTGTGTCTTTTTGGATTAAAGGACACAAAGTGCCAGAGTGCTTGTATCTTTTATTTATAGAAGTTGGGACGTTATGTTACAGCGTTAAGTTATAGTCGCACTGCTATAGGATGTCATTAAGTTGGAAAGGATGCGGAGGATCTTGCCTGAACTCGAGGGCCTGAGCTATAGGGAGAGGTTGGGCAAGCTAGGACTTCATTCTTTGGAGTGCGGGAAGCTTATATTGGTGTTTAAAATCAAGAGGAATAGAAGGGGTGAATGTACAGAGTCTTTTACCCAGGTTAGGGAATGAGAACCAGAAAACATAGGTTGAAGATGCGAGGCGAAGGATTTAATAGGAACCTAAGAGGCAACTTTTAAGGTGGTCGGTATATAGAACAATCTGCCAGAGGAGGTAGTTGAGGCAGGTACTATCACAGCATTAAAAAATATATAGCAGGTACGTGGATAGGAAAGGTTTAGAGGAATATAGGCCAACACCAAAAAATGGGACTAGCTTGGAGCATCTTAGGCGGCATGACGAGTTGGGTTGAGGGGTCTGTGTCTGTGCTGAATGGCTCTACAGCTCAAGTCATCTACTGACATTGCAGCAAACCTGTATTCATTTAAAATTGCTTTTGGATCAAAACATAAATACTTGAAATAAATGTGCAAAGGGACTGTTTTTGCTCAATTTAAGTTTGATTAAACATAATTTGATTTAGACCCACATTACCCTGGCCATGGTCTCATTTCACTCCCGCCATCGGAAAGAAGGTATTGGAGCCTGAAAACATCCAAGATCAGGAGCAGCTTCTTCCCTACAACCACCAGGCTACATCCAAACACTTCTACCTCTAAATAGGCTCTGAACTATATAGACTTGGAGGCATGATTTTTGACTTTGCACTATTATTGTCTATTTACTTTTTTACCTACTTACAATTTACATTTCTGTTGTGCTGCAGCAAGTAAGCATTTCATTGTTCCATTTCAGGATATGGGACAATAAAACTCTTGACTCTTAAATGAATCCATTAATTTAGAGCCATTGACTGAGCAGGGAAGATTTGTAAATGTAGCTGAGCTTTGTGGTTGATTAGAAGAAGGGATGGTTTGTTAGGGTCGGGAAGTGTGTGAAATAACACTTCAATATACGTTGCTGCAGGTGACAAAGAATAGAATCCAATCTCTTCACGACTATGGGATTGCAATCTTGGACCAAGCTAAAGGATCAGTGCAAGAAAATCAGATCTTCAGAGGGAAAATAGGAAAGACCATTTTAGAAAAAACTGCTAACTTGGAGGAATGTACTGTCCAGAGCAATGAAATTTTAACATGCAGCAAAAGGTAAGTGGTTTATGTTTTTAACGTACATAAATTTCATTTGGGTACATTCTTGATGGGTCAGATGGCTCTATTTGTACAGTTGTATTCTCCATCTGCTTATTTTCATTTCAGTGCCCTACCATATTTTTGGTTGGGTTGTATTAGGTAGCATCTTCTTTTTAGAGCTCTTGCGTTGTGAAAAGTGGGGCACTGAGCTTGCATCAGAATTGCATTCCTACCATCTATGATTTTGGGCTGGGAGGCAATTAATTTTATTTTTACTGATTCGTGTTCTATTTGGTTCTGGCCATGGTTTCTTCCTTGTCCAGTGGAGCTAAACAAAACAATAGCTACTGAAATGAAGGCCTCAAGGAAGAGTAAGATGTATTACAGATTCTCTGCAGCTGGTGTAATGATTGTGAATTTAATATCGGTTATGTTCTGTGAAATAAATGACTTGTAAACAATATTTATTATTCAAATCCATAATAGAATGTATTTTTCTTAGTTCTTGCAGATCAGGCATAGTCTGGAAGTTGGACAACCCTCCTTCAAGGCCGCATGTCGATGGATCAACTCGACCCCTCTCCATGGCCCAGACCAATCAACGAGTTGCATCCATGACAACTCGAATAGCTGCAAGAGTTGAAAGAGGCTGCCATGACAATGGAAGCATCTTCTGTTCTATTCTTTAATGATTTAAAATTAACTTTGGTTCAAAATAAGCCTTGGTCTGAATCAAATGTATTTTCAGTAATTAACAAATTTGCGGCTCTCCTTTTTGTTAATTCACTACACAGCTTTTCATGGATATAATAGAATCAAATGAACAAAAAGCATGACTTGACTTTAAACTTAATTTGGAGCAACCCTCCAACACAAATTTAACTTTATTAAAGTTATGATTTTATAGCACAATTTGTGTCATCATAGCTGCCACTTTAATCTTTGCATTTAGATTCCAGGCAGATAAATTAAAAGCACTTTGGTATTAGCCCAGATCTGAATATTTCTTTAATGATTTAAAATCAACTTTGGAACAAATCAGTTACTATCCCTGACACCCCTCTCCCCTTTTGTGATATGTCTTCCTCATAAGGTAGAGACTATTGACTGATATCTACCACTAATTTATCAACTCCCACAGTTATCTGGACTACCCTTCCTCCAACCCTGCCTCTTGCAAAGATGCTGTCCCCTACTCTCATCTTCACCTCATCTGCTCCTAAGATGTGACTTTCTATTCTAGGACATTATATAGACAATAGGTGCTGGAGTAGGCCATTCGGCCCTTCGAGCCAGCATCGCCATTCAATGTGATCATGGCTGATTATCCTCAATCACATTGTCCTCTTGCCCTAGTAAATGTGGTTTTCCGCCTTCTGTCCTGGATGGATCCCTCAATTGCATCTCTGTTCTGCTCATGCTACCCCTCCCCCAGATGGAATAAGAATACAGTTCTCCTGATCCTCACCTTTCACCCCATCAGGCTCTGCATCCAACACCTCATTCTACATTTCCGCCATCTTCAACGTGATCCCACCATCAGTCACATCTTCTCACATCCACCTTCAACAGAGCCCACTCCCTCTTGAACTCCTTGGTTCAATCATCCCTTCCCACCCAAACCACCCCCTGCCCAGGTACTTTACTCTGCAACTGCAGATGTAACACCTGTCCCTATATCTCCTCCCTCGCCTCCATCCAGGGACCTGAGCAGTCTTTCCAGCTGAGGCAGAGGTTCATATGCACCTTCTCTAACCTCATTTACTGCATCCGGTGTTCCCGATGTGGGCTCCTGTACATCGGCAAGACCAAGCATAGACTGCGATTGTTTTGCCGAACACTTGCATTCAATCTGTCAAGGCCTACTGTATCTCCCATTTCCTAATCATATTAACTCCCCTTCCCATACTTGCCTTTCTGTCCTGGGATTCCTCCTTTGCTAAAGTGAGACCACATGCAAACTGGAGGAACAGCACCTCATATTCAGCTTGGGTAGTTTACAACTCAACGGTGTGAATATTGAATTCTCCAATTTTAGGTAACTTCTAACAACTCCTCCCTCTCCTTTCGTCCCTCACCTGGACACACCTATTTCTCCCCTTCCCCTCCTTCTTTAAGATCATAAGGAAAGGATTCAAAGGGACTATTATTGTCACATGTACCAAAAAATGTACAGTGATATGCGAATTACCATATAGCCATACGAAAAAAAGCAACAAGACACATAATTACATAAGTTAACATAAACATCCACCCCAATGGATTCCCCACATTCCTCACTGTGATGGAAGCCAAAAACTCCAATCTTCTTCCTCTTCTCCAGCGGTCGGGGCAGTCGAACCATCCGTCGGGGCGATCGAACTCCCGCGTCGGAGCGGTCAAAACTCCCGCAGCTTGGAGTTCCCGATGTCGGTCTCTAACCAGAAACTGCGGGCTCCGTGATGTTAAAGTCCACAAGCACCCGCGGTTGGAGCTCCGCGACCGATCCCTGGCAAAGGGATTGCGGGCTCCACGTTGTTAAAGTCCCGCAGTGGAGCTCTCGTCGATCTCCAGCACAGGCCGCCAACTCCTCGATGTTAGGCCGCAGGGCGGATGGAGATATACGATACGGAAAAAAGTAAGTGATTAGAAAAAGTTTCCCTCAACCCACTCCCCACATAAAACAAGCGAAAGAACACTAAAAACATACATTTAACACGTACTATTAAACATATAGGAGTAGATTTAGGCTATTCGCCCATCAAGTCTACTCCGCCATTCAATCATGGCTGACCTATCTCTCCCTTCTAACCCAGTTCTCCTGCCGTCTCCCCATAACCTCAGACACCTGTACTAATCAAAAATCTATCTATGCCTTAAAAATATCCACTGACTTGGCCTCCACAGCCTTCTGTGGCAAATAATTCCTTCCTTCCTCAGGCTTCACATTGATCAGGCTTTAATCTATGTCCTTTGTTCCAATCATCTATCAAAACCCCTCACTTATGTCTACCTATTACCTGCCACACTTTGGTCTCTCCCAGCTTTCTCTTAATCACCCCCATCAGTCTGATGAAGGGTCCCCACCCAAAACACCTATTCATGTTCTCCAGAGATGCTGCCTGACCCCGCTGAGTTACTCCATCACTTTGTGTCCTGAATATTTCTAACGTGTTGAAAATATGTAATGTCTACAGTCTTTTACTGCAAAGAATTCCAGAATTGTAAAGGTTACAGACTAAAGTCAAGGTTTTCACACTAATTCTTTTTTGTATGCAGTGACTGAGCTACTTTTCTGGTGTAACTGTAGCTTTTTTTAACCAAAGTAACTCTGAGTGGAAACACTCACCTCAGCCGCCCCCACCCCCATAGGTTGCCTCTGCCATTTAGGAGGAAGTAATGCCAGTTTTTATCAGTGCAAAAAATAAGCTGCCACACACAACAGGACAAGCGACATCTGTGGAGGCAAAGGAATGGCCATTGTTACAGATCAGGTCTGAGTAGAGGGAACATAGCCAGGATGGTGAAGTGAGAACGAGGAGTGAGACAAAAGCAGGTGGGTGATGGGTGGAATCAGATTGGGAGGGTTGAGTGGAGAAGTTTGTGGGCTACCAGCCTCAGCCACACTCCCTGCTACATTTGCCCATCATTTCCTCTGCCCTCTCCCAATCTAGTTCTTCCTATCATCTTCTAGACTGACTCGCCCCTCCATTTCATTTCTATACACCAGAATTCCAACCAAACTCCTGGACCTAGGACTCAGCACTCTGCAACTGAATCTTCAGTTTCCTGACCCATGCATTGCAATTTGCAAGGACACCGCGCCAAACCATGGTCCACAATAATTCCCATCACTGGAACCCTCCAAGACTCTATTCTCAGCCCCTTATTAAACTCTCTGCAGACTTGTGTATGCCCAAACTTCATACACAAGTTTGCAGATGACACCATGGTATGGGACGGATCTCGAACAAAACTGTGACTGAGCACAGAAAGGAGAGTCTGCTTAATAATATGGTGTTAAACTAACAATCTCCCCCTTGATGTCAGCAAAATGAAGGAGCTCGTCATCAGGAGGTGAGCTGGTGGACATGTCCTAATCTGCATCAACAGCGTCGAAGTGAAGATGATTGAAAGCTTTAAGGTCCTAAGCATAAATATCACCAGCAATTTATCCAGGTCTAATCACATTGACTCTAATTACACCGCAGAAGGAGAAAATTCAGCATATCTCCAATGATTTAACAATTTCAACTGAAGCAACGTTGAAAGCATCTTATCGGGATGCATCACAACTTGGTTTGGCAATTGCTGTGCCCAAGACCGCAGGAAATTGCATAGAATTGATGCAGCACAGTCCATCATGCAAACCAAGCTTTAGCAGGCATTAAAAACCTTATACCAGTAATGGTTTCCTTCCCTCTGCACTCTGTCTGATGCAGTATCTCGATCTGAGACATTGCTTTAACTCCACAGATACTGCTTGTTCTTACTGTGAGTTGTCGTCGTTTCTTTTGCTATATTCAGCATCTGTCTCTTGTTTACAATCCTTTATTGATCATTGGTCATCCATTTCTTAATTGGAGGACCCAAAGTGAAGAACTTTGTAACTCAGCAGGTCAGGCAGCATCTCTGGAGAACATCGATAGTTGACATCTCAGGTCATGACTCTTCTTCAGATTGTCTATTTCCCTTGACAGATGCTGCCTGATCTGCCGAGTTTCTGCAGCAGATTGTTTACTCCGGATTCCAGCATCTGCAGTTTCTTATGTCCATACAGTAAAATGGGGGATTGGTAGTTGAGGCAGATATGATAGTGGCATTTAGAAGGCATATGGATATGGAGGGATATGGATTATGCACCGGTAGATAAGAGAAGATCTTGGGCATAATGTTCAACACAGGCATTGTGGGCTTAAGTAAGTAAGTAAGTTTATTGGCCAAGTATTCACATAAAAGGAATTTGCCTTGGTGCTCCGCCCACAAGTAACAACATGACATACAGTGACAGTTACGAATGACTCGGAAAACACTAAACATTAATAATAATAAGACATTAATGATAAAACACCATTGATCAAGCATGTGAACCAACAAAATACCAGATCAAAGGGAGGCTACAGATTTTTGGCTGTTGAGTAGAGCAACTACTCATGGATAAAAACTGTTTTTATGTCTGGCTGTGGCAGCTTTGACAATCCGGAGTCGCCTTCCAGAGGGAAGTAATTCAAAGAGTTTGTGGCCAGAGTGAGAGGGGTCAGAGATGATCTTGCCCGCTCGCTTCCTGGCCCTTTCAGTGTACAGTTCATCAATGGAGGGAAGGTTGCAGCCAATAATCTTCTCTGCTGATCGGACGATTCGCTGCACCCTCCAGGTGTCGTGCTTGGTGGCTAAGCCAAACCAGACCATGATGGAGAAGGTGAGAACAGACTCTACGATGGCCATGTAGAATTGGACCATCATTGCCTGTGGCAGATTGTGCTTCCTCAGCTGCCGCAGGAAGTACATCCTCTGTTGTGCCTTTTTGACTGTGGAGTCGACGGTAGCCCCCCACTTAAGGTCCTTGGAGATGATGGTTCCCAGAAACTTAAAAGACTCCCCAGATGTGACTGTGGTGTTGTTGATGGTGAGGGGAGGGGGAGCTCTCCTAAAGTCTACAATCAATTCACTGTCTTAAGAGCATTGAGCTCTAGGTTGTTGCTATGGCACCAGGACGCCAGCTGTGACACTTCCTGTCTGTAGGCAGATTCTGAAGGGCCAGTTCTTGTGCTGTACTGTTCTATTTTCTATGTACCATCTGAGTCAATGAGGATCAACTTGAGAAATGTCTGTTTATTGCTACTCTTTACCATCTGTCCAGTAACCTACTCTCGATCTATGTTAAAATATTACCCCATCTCAACTTGCTCTAACACTGTACATCAATCTTCCATGTACGATCTTATTAAAAAGCCTTCCTAAGATCTAATCACCCACTGGTGTCTTATCTGTTCTACTAGTCATATCCTCATTGATAAGTCAATTATCTTCCATTTTTAAAAATCCACACTGTCTCTTTGAGATATTTTGTCACGTTTTTCATTACAGATTTCATTATTTTCCCAGCCCATTGGGTTGTTGGAATTTATTGGCTCTCATGCTCACAAATGGTCTAATAATTTTTAAGCTAATACCCTTTTCCAATTTCAGGTACATAGCAGAGAGACATGATACTGCAGATAATGGAATCTTAATCTTGGGCAAGAAACTAAGCGTGCTGGAGGAACTGAGCAAGCCAGGCACCCTTCGCCAACGGGAAACAATGTCTGTCCATTTCCCTTCACATATGCTGCCTGTACTGCTGAATTCCTCCAGCACAGATACTAATCATTTGTTTAATCCTTTGTTGTTTCTTTTCACTACCATAAAAAGATCCCATCTCTGTCTGCAGGGAATCATATTTGTCCTTGTAGATCTTTTCCTTTTTACATACATATAAACACCTCCAGTTAATTTTTATATTGCTAACCAGTTTACTCTTATTTTCTATTTCCTTACAGAGATCTAGAGTGCACCAAAACTTTGGGCTCACCATTATCTCTGACAACATTATAAACCTCTTCCTGAATTCAGTACAATCTTTAGTTTCTCCTGTCAGCAATGGATTTTTTTGTTGCCAATTATGCATTATTTCATTAAGGCTGGCCTTTGAAAGATGAGTCAGTGAATAAGTAATGAATTTTCCAAGTTGTCCACTGTGTACTCCCCCTTTACTTTCATAATTTCCTTTGTAAAATTTTCTATGGTAATTTCTCTCTAAAGGCCCCTTTACATAATTAACCATATCATTCTATCTCATACCATAAAATAACATCTTAGCCATTTCCCTAGCTGGCTCATTAGCATATCGATCAAGAAAACTATCTCATATCTAAATTACTAAAAGTCTGATCTTGACCACTTCCTGTTCTGTATATTGATTTTAGAAAAAACACTGCCACTCACAGCTGTGATTTTTGGCCATCTTACTCAGTCCCCCTCCGCTGTGCAGGACAAGTGGATTTTTCCCATCGATGAAAAATAAAAGAGTTATTAGTGTTTAAAAAATGTTGAGATTCTCTCTCCTGAAGGCCACGCCCCTTCCGGATGGACTATAAAACCCGGAAGTGTTGAGTGCCTCAGTCAGTCTCTGCAAGATGGAGGAGCGAGAGGGTCACGTCTCTCAGTCTGAGCTGTGAATAACACTGAACACATGTCTACTAAACTGTGAGTGTGGTTTTACTGACCTTGAGTGCCCTTAATGTGGTTTGAAAATGAAAATGTGGTTGGTTTGAAATAAAGCCCAGCAAATGGTTGGCGGTGGTTGGTTTGAAATAAAGCACAGCAAATGGTTGGTGGTGGTTGGTTTGAAATAAAGCACAGCAAATGTTTGGTGGTGGTTGGTTTGAAATGAAGCACAGCAAATGGTTGACGGTGGTTGGTTTGAAATAAAGCACAGCAAATGGTTGGCGGTGGTTGGTTTGAAATAAAGCACAGCAAACGGTTGACGGTGGTTGGCTTGAAATAAAGCACAGCAAATGGTTGACGGTGGTTGGTTTGAAATAAAGCACAGCAAATGGCTGGTGGTGGTTGGTTTGAAATTAGGCCCAGCAAATGGTTGGTGGTGGATGGTTTGAAATAAAGCACAGTAAATGGTTGGTGGTGGTTGATTTGAAATGCCAAATGATTAAAAGTCTAAACTTGACAACTTCCTGTTGGCACTGTATATTGATTTTAGATGAAACGCTACCACATACGGCTGTGATTTTTGGCCATCTTACTCAGTCCCCCTCCGCTCATCAGGTGCAGAGGATTCTTCCCATCAATGAAAAATAAAAGTGTTATTAGTGTTTTAAAAATGTTGAGAATCTCTCTCCTGTTAATCATGCCATGAAGGCCACGCCCTTCCAGTGGGAGGGGGGAAGGATTATAATACCCGGAAGTGTGGGTGTGGCTCAGTCTCTGCAAGATGGTGGAGGAGAGGTCATGACTGACTGCGCTGTGAATCAACTCAACACACTGAATGTCTACTGAACTGTGAGTGTGGTGTTTATGTGGTGTTTTGTGTGGTTTTATGGTGGTTTCATCCTGCTTGAAATGGTATGAAACTGCATTTGAATTTGGTGGCCTTGCACCCTGCTTGAAGTGGTATGAAACTGCACTTGAATTTGGTGGCCTTTCACCCTGCTTGAAGTGTATGAAACTGCACTTGAATTTGGAGCCTTGCACCCTGCTTGAAGTGGTCGGAAACTCACTTGAATTTGGTGGCCTTGCACCCTGCTTGAAATGGTATGAAACTGCACTTGAATTTGTTTGTATTGCACCCTGCTTGAAGTGGTATGAAACTGCACTTGAATTTGGTGGCCTTGCACCCTGCTGGAAATGGCATGAAACTGCACTTGAATTTGGTGGCCTTGCACCCTGCTTGAAATGGCATGAAACTGCACTTGAATTTGGTGGCCTTGCACCCTGCTTGGTGGCATGAAACCACACTTGAATTTGGTGGCCTTGCACCCTGCTTGAAGTGGCATGAAACAGCACTTGAATTTGGTGGCCTTGCACCCTGCTTAAAGTGGCATGAAATTGCACTTGAATTGGTGGCCTTGCACCCTGCTTGAAGTGGCATGAATCTGCACTTGAGTATGGTGGCCTTGCACCCTGGTTGAAGTGGTATGAAACTGCACTTGAATTTGGTGGACTTGCACCCTGCATGAAGTGGTATGAAACTGCACTTGAATTTGGTGGCCTTGCACCCTGCTTGAAGTGGTATGAAACTGCATTTGCATTCGGTGGCCTTGCACCCTGCTTGAAGTGGTCGGAAACTGCACTTGAATTCGGTGGCCTTGCACCCTGGTTGAAGTGGTATGAAACTGCACTTGAATTTGGTGGGCTTGCACCCTGCATGAAGTGGTATGAAACTGCACTTGAATTTGGTGGCCTTGCACCCTGCTTGAAGTGGTATGAAACTGCATTTGCATTCGGTGGCCTTGCACCCTGCTTGAAGTGGTCGGAAACTGCACTTGAATTCGGTGGCCTTGCACCCTGGTTGAAGTGGTATGAAACTGCACTTGAATTTGGTGGGCTTGCACCCTGCATGAAGTGGTATGAAACTGCACTTGAATTTGGTGGCCTTGCACCCTGCTTGAAGTGGTATGAAACTGCATTTGCATTCGGTGGCCTTGCACCCTGCTTGAAGTGGTCGGAAACTGCACTTGAATTCGGTGGCCTTGCACCCTGGTTGAAGTGGTATGAAACTGCACTTGAATTTGGTGGGCTTGCACCCTGCATGAAGTGGTATGAAACTGCACTTGAATTTGGTGGCCTTGCACCCTGCTTGAAGTGGTATGAAACTGCATTTGCATTCGGTGGCCTTGCACCCTGCTTGAAGTGGTCGGAAACTGCACTTGAATTCGGTGGCCTTGCACCCTGCTTGAAATGGAATTTCAAGGAATAGCCGTGAGTCAACTGCCAGCCCACCAGCTGTGAGTGAGCTGCCTGCACATCAGGCTTGAGTGACTGAGCTGCCACCCCAAGAATCCATTTGGCCCACAATGTCCATACTAGCCCTCTGGAAACCAGTCCTTTCAGCCCACAACACCCATACTAGTGCTCCAGAAAGCACCCCCCCCCCCCCCCCACTGGCCACCAGTATTGGAATTGGTGGAGAGGTGGAATATTGCGTTAGGGGACCAGCCCTCCCGTGTGAACATGGGACCCAACGGGTCCCACTTAGTCTAGTATTCCATAAATTTGTCTTCCACTTTATTATCATTAATTTGATTTGACCAATCTAACAGTAGATTAAACTCCCCCATTTTGTGTTATGCTCTTCAAATTTCCTGCTATAGGTTGTGCCTAATATTGTAACTATTAAAATACACATCTTTATCGAAAAATATTTGTAAAAGGGGCAGTGCAGTGGGGCAGCTTGTCGAGCTGCTGTTTCATGGCACCAGATACATGGGTTTGATCTCGACCTCGAATAACTTGCACGTTCTCCCTGTGACCACTTGGGTTTCCTCTGGGTGCTCCGGTTTCCTCCAACATCCCAAAGGTATAAGGTTTTGTAGGATAATTTGCTTCTGTAAAATAGCCTGTATTTTTAGGGTGTGGATGAGGAAATTGAATAACATAGAACTAGTGTGAACGGGTGATTGATGGTCGGCGTGGACCCGATGGGCGAAGGACCCGTTTCCATGCTGGTAGACACAAAATGCTGGAGTACCTCAGCGGGTGAGGCAGCATCTATGCAGAGAAGGAATGGGCGACGTTTCGGGTCGAGACCCTTCTTCATAGATGTCGCCCATTCCTTATCTCCATAGATGCTGCCTCACTCGCTGAGTTACTCCAGCACTTTGTGTATACCTTCAATTTTACCAGCATCTGCAGTTCTTTCTTACATACTGTTTCCATGCTGCATCTCTAAAACTAAACTAAAACTAAAACTATTTGGTGGCCTATAAGTAACATTTACAAGCAGTGACACTTTTTTTTCTATAATTCTGCATTCAAAGAACAAAGAAAAAATGGCAAAAGTTTAATGAATGAAAGTCTAGAAATCCAGTGAGGTATGTTGCCTCCCCAAGGTCTGGTATCACTTCCCTATATCCTAATCTGACACCATTGAGCTAATAATCTGCCTCCTTGTTCTTGCCGCCAAAGTGGATAACCTCACATTTATCTACATTATACTGCATTTGCCATGCATCTGCCCACTCACTCAACCTGTCCAAGTCACCCTGCAACCTTTTAGCATCCTCTTCGCTGTTCACACTGCCACCCAACTTTGTGTCAACTGCAAATTTGCTAGTTACTTTTAATTCCACCATCGAAATCATTAATATATATTGTAAACAGTTGCGGCCCCAGCACCGAGCCTTGCAGCACTCCACTCGCCACCGCTTGCCATTCTGACAGGGACCTGTTTATTCCTACTCTTTGTTTCCTGTCTGCCAACCAATTCTCTATTCATGTCAATACCGTGCCCACAATACCATGTGCTTTAATTCTGCCCACTGATCTCCTGTGTGGGACCTTATCAAAGGCTTTCTGAAAGCCCAGATACAATACATCCACTGGCTCTCCTTCATCCATTTTACTTGTCACATCCTCAAAAAATTCCAGAAGATTAGTCAAGCAGGATTTCCCCTTCATAAATCCATGCTGACTTAGACCAATCCTTTTACTGCTATCCAAATGCGCCATTATCCAAATCCTTTTACTGCTATCCAAATGGTATCCAAAAGCTACCCTCCAATCTACAGGAACTGATCCTGAATCTATAGAACATTGGAAAATGATCACCAATGATCCACAATTTCTAGAGCCACCTCCTTGAGTACCCTGGGATGCAGAACATCAGGCCCTGAGGATTTATCAGCCTTCAGTCCCATCAGTCTACCCAATACTATTTCTTTCAGTTCCTCTGTCTCCCTAGATTCTCAGTCCTCTAGTACATCTGGGAGATTGTTTGTGTTTTCCTTAGTGAAGACAGAACCAATGTACCTGTTCAACTCTTCTGCCATTTCCTTGCAAAGTAATTAAAAATAAATAACTGAAATATCACATTTACATAAGTATTCAGACCCTTTGCTATGTCACTCAAAATTGAGCTTATCCTGTTTCCATTGATTATCCTTGAGATGTTTCTACAACTTGATTGGAGTCCACCAGTGGTAAATCAAATTGATTGGACATGATTTGGAAAGGCACACACCTGTCTATATAAGGTCCCACAGTTGACATTGCATGTCAGAGCAAAAACTAAGCCATGAAGACGAAGGAATGGTTCGTAGACCTCCGAGACAGGATTGTGTCGAGACACAGATCTGGGGAAGGGTATAAAACAATTTCTGCAGTATTGCAGGTCCTGAAGAGCACAGTGGCCAAGCTGAGCAATCAAGGGAGAAGGGCCTTGGTCAGGGAGGTGACCAAGAACCCGATGGTCACTCTGACAGAGCTCCAGAGTCCCTCTGTGGAGATGGGAGAACCTTCCAGAAGGACAACTATATCTGCAGCACTCCACCAATCAGGCCTTGTTCTAATGAAACCAAGATTGAACTCTTTGGCCTGAAAGCCAAGCATCATGTCTGGAGGAAAGCAGGCACCGCTCATCACCTGGCCAATACCATTACCTAAGGTGAAGGATGGTGGTGGCAGCATCATGCTGTGGGGATGTTTTTCAGCGGCAGGAACAGGGAGACTAGTCAGGATCGAGGGAAAGATGTACAGAGCAAAGTACAGAGAAATCCTTGATGAAAACCTGCTCCAGAGTGTTTTGGACATCAGAGTGGGGCGGAGATTCACCTTCCAACAGTGCAACGACCCTAAGCACACAGCCAAGACAACGCAGGAGTGGCTTCGTGACAAGTCTGTGAATGTCCTTGAGTGGCCCAGCCAGAGTCTGGACTTGAACCCGATCCAAAATCTCTGGAGGGACCTGAAAATAGCTGTGCATCGACGCTTCCCATCCAACCTGACAGAGCTTGAGAGGATCTGCAGAGAAGAATGGGAGAAATTACCCAAATACAGGTGTACCATGCTTGTAGCGTCATACCCAAGAAGACGAGGCTGTAATCGCTGCCAATGGTGCCTCAACAACTTCCTATATATACACTGTAAATTGTTTAACACTGCCCATATTATGGCGTCTGCAAAACAGGCATCAGGGACCATGGTGCTCTCCCCTCCGTAACTTCACATGGTGCTGGCCAGTCTGTTACTGGGTGCGCAGGGGTCAACCGCTGACAAATTCCATGACGTTTTGGGCCTCTCCGACAGCAGCTGTGGAGAGATCAGGGACAGCCAGTATTCCCAGGACATGCATCACTTTCCACCGGCACTAGGATGATCTTCCAGGAGGGTCTGAGGCTTTGCCAGAGCATCGTCCAGAGCCTCTGGCGTTTTTATCCTGAGGTGCAGCTGGAAGGTGCCAACTTCAGCAAGCCCAGAGTGGTTGAAGAGTCGATCAACAGCCTCGTCCACAGAGCGAGTAGGGGCCGGCTGGAGAATCTAGTGGCCGGTCCGACTCCCCTCACCAACCTGGTGGTGGCCAGCTTTTTTCACTTTAAAGGTTAGGCCCTGGGGAACCAGGAGCAGCTTCGAAAGCAGTGGTGGCTTGTCCGATAACACCCAACATTCCCGACAGACCGCTGAGAAGAAATCCAAGGAAACTCCACAGATTTTCAGATGATTCCAGTCCCCGACTGGTTTTGAGCTGAGCTGTGGGATTCATCAGACCATTAGCACCAGACTATTAGCAATGCCAATGCCCGCCACCACGGCAAATGTTTTATTTTTCAAAATTTAACAACTCAAAATGGGGGTGCGTCTTCGGCGCAGGTGCGTCTTTGTCACGGGGAAATACTGTAATCCATTTTAGAATAAGGCTGTAACGTAACAAAATGTGTAAAAAGTGAAAGGGTCTGAATGCACTGTATGTAATAATTGCACTAAAGGTATCTTATCCAATTGTTCCTGATATCATATCCAAAGAATAACTTTGAACTTTTAGCGCACCGTGCCACCCCCCCCCCATAGTAATCTCACATTGCACACTGTCCATCTGATGAAATACCCCAACAATCTTCAATATAGAAATTGGTGAGTACAGCTGTACACGATCACCATTGACAGCAAAGGGGAAAATAACAATCTTTTAGGCACTACTTCCATCTGATGCTTGATTTTTCCTCTTTGCACTTTCTTTGTACATCCCTGATGTACCATGCGCCATCACCCCACATTGCCTCTGATGTTGCTTCATTCTAAAGAGCAATGTGGTTCAACCTCATGGTCACAATCAAAACATATCCATGCACACAAAGCAGTTTTTTGAAAGCTCAGACTGGAATAGAACTTAAATCATTTCACCTATCTATCATTAATCAGTACAGAGACCTTCAAGGATTGTACGGCACAGGAACAGGCCCTTTGGGCCACAGCATGTGTACCGAACATGATCTCAGATGAAACAAATCTATATATGGTAATGTGCAGCTGATAGACCATACAATAATGATGTACGTGAACCTGGACATCATTTATATGATCTGGATCCTGGTATTCCTGCCTGGAGAAACATCCTCTGTATCCAGTCTGTTGAATCTGAAAGCACCTGGTAAGTTTCAATGAAATGTCCTTTCTTCTAAACTCTAAAGAATACAGCCTAGTCTACTCATCTGTCCATGTACAGCAAGCTTGCCATCTCTGGAACAAAACCGGTTAATCTTTGTTGCACTCGTTCTAGGGAAAATATATCCTTTATGGGAGAACAAAGCTCTACTCCAAATTGGAGATAATACTCCAAATCAAATCCCACCAAGGCCTTGTCCTGGGCCTCCTCCATGGCCAGAGTCAGGCCCACCGCATATTGGAGGAGCAGCCCCTCATATTTGCTTGGGTAGTTTACACCCCAGCGGTATGAACATTGACCTCTAATTTCAGGTAGTCCTTGCTTTCTCCCTCCTTCCCCTCCCATTCCCAGCTCTCCCACAGCCTACTGTCTCCGCCTCTTCCTTTCTTTTTCGTGTTCCCCCTCCAACATCAATCTGAAGAAGGGTCTCGACCCGAAACGTCACCTATTCCTTCGCTGCATAGATGCTGACTTACCCGCTGATTTTCTCCAGCTTTTTTGTCTACCAATGGGATCCCACCATTGGCCACATCTTCCCATCTCCTCCCCTGTTGGCTTTCCACAGAGACCGCTCCCTCTGTAACTCCCTGGTCAATTCGTCCTTTCCCACACAAACCACCCCCTCTCCTGGCACTTTCCCTTGCAACCGCAGGAAATGCGACACTTGTCGCTTTACCTCCCCCCTTGACTCCATTCAAGGACCCCATTCCATGGCCAGAGTGAGGCCCTCCGTAAATTAGAGGAGCAGCACCTCATATTTCGCTTGGGCAGTTTACACCGCAGCGGTATGAACATTGACTTCTTCAATTTCAGGTAATCCCTGCTTTCTCCTCCCCTTCCTAGCTCTCCCTCAGCCCACTGTCTCCGCCTCTTCCTTCTTCTTCCCGTCCCCCCCCCCCCACCCTCACATCAGTCTGAAGAAGGGTCTCGACCCGAAACGTCGCCTATTTCCTTCGCTCCATAGATGCTGCCTCACCTGCTGAGTTTCTCCAGCATTTTTGTCTACCCATTCACACAAGTTCTGTTATCCCACTTTCCTCACATTAGGGGCAATTTTACAGAGACAAGTTAACCTACAAAGCCAATGCGTCTTTGGGATGTGGGAGGAAACCCACACGCTTGCAGGGAGAATGTGCAAATTCAACACGGACAGTGCCCGAGGACAGGATCGAACACAGATCTCTGGCGTGTGAGGCAGCAAGTCTACCAGCTGTGCCACTATATTTTGTTTTCCAACACACAAATAATTATACGTTGATAACTTTGGTTACTAAAAAAAAGAAAATATCCATTTTCAGTTTTAAATCTCCAAGTGACGCTATGTCCCCCTTTACAGCTACTGTATGTTTTCATTAAGTTCAAGACTATGGGGCAGTACATTGGCCATAAAGTTGCTGCCTAAAAGTGCCAGAGACCCGGAATTGATCCTGAATATGGGTGCTGTCTGTATGGAGTTTGCTCCTTTTCCCTTTGATCGCATGGGTTTCCTCCGGGTGCTCTTGTTTCCTTCCACATTCCAAAGGTGTGCAGGAACCTATTTCAGTCCCAACCCAAAACATAATATTTTCATTTTGTCCAGAGATTCTGTCTGACCTGTTGAGTTACTCCAGCTTTTTGTGTCTATCTTCAGTTTAAACCAGCATCTGCAGTTCCTTCCTACACACACAAAACTATACGATAGAACTTTATTAATCCCAGGAGGGAAATTGTGTGTGTGTGGGGGTATATATATATATTATACACACACACACACACACACACACACACACATATTTATATAGTTACTAGACCATGTGCAGACCCGTTGGGTCTGGACACCGAACGTGCGTTTGCGGGGGGGTGGGGGGCTGTGGCGTCACACTAAACACCCCCTTTCCTCCAAAGCACGGAATCTGGCACCCACAAACACACACACTCATCACACCCCTTGATATTATTTTAATTTTTTAATTTGGTTCTTTTATCCCATCTCCACCCTATCCACTGACGAATAGCCCTCACCTCTCAGGTGCGTCTAGCGGGGGGGGGGGGGCAGAGAGAGAAAATTAATGTTAGAAAAAAAAAGAGTGGGAGGAGGAGGGTGGAGAGGAAGGTGGGGAGAGAGGAGGAGGATAGAGGAGAGGGGTGGATAGAGGAAGGATAGGATGGGGGAGAGGTGAAGGGGGGGTTTGGAGCGGGCGTGCATGAGTCGAGCTGCGGGCTGTGAAGAGAGAAGGGCAGAGACAGAGAGAGAGGGGAGAGACAGAGAGACTGGTACACAAAAAAAAGCTGGAGAAACTCAGCGGGTGCAGCAGCATCTATGGAGCGAAGGAAATAGGCAACGTTTCTGGCCGAAACCCATCTTCAGACTTGTTTTGTCCCGAAACATTGCCTATTTCCTTCGATCCATAGATGATGCTGCATATTTTTTGTGTACCTTTGATTTTCCAGCATCTGCAGTTCCTTCTTAAAGACAGAGAGACTGTTGGCGGGCTGTTTCCTCAACGCGCGTTTGGGGGGGTGGGGGTGGGCTGCGACTGCGGCATCACACTCACACTAACCACCCCCCAAACACACAGGTGGGGGGAGGGAGACGGGGTTGGGGAGAGAAGAGGGGAGGGGTGGGGAGAGAAGAGGGGAGGGAGGGGAGAGGGGGAGGGAGGGGAGGGAGTGGAGAGGGGGAGGGGGGGGAGAGGGGAGGAGGAAAGGGGAGAGATTGGGGAGGGAGAGGAGAGCAGGGTGTGGGAGAGGGAGGGGGAGGAGAGTGAGGAGTGGGAGGAGAGCGGGGAGGGCAGGAAGGGGGAGAGGGGTAGGGGGTGAGAGAGGGGGGGGGATGTTAGAGGTGGAGGGAGGGGATGAGGGGAAGGGGAGAGAGGAGTAGGTGGAAGAGAGGGGGAGAGTGAGGGAGGGGGAGGGAGAGACGAAGAGTGGGGAGGGAGGGGGAGAGGGGTAGCAGGGAGTGGTGCAAGAGAGAGGGGAAGGGGATGGGGTGGAGATGGGGGTGAAGAGGGATGGGGGAGGGTGGAGGGAGATGGGGTAGGGGAGAGAGGGGGAAGAGTGGAGGGAGGCGGAAGAGTGGGGTGGAAGGGGTGGGGGAGAGAGGGATGGGGTTGGGTCTGGACACCGAACGTGCGTTTGCGGGGGGGGGCTGTGGCGTCACACTAACCACCCCCTTTCCTCCAAAGCACGGAATCCGGCACCCACAAACACACACACTCATCACACCCCTTGATATTATCTTTTTTTTTTTATTTGCTGCTTTTATCCCATCTCCACCCTATCCACTGAGGAATAGCCCTCACCTCTCAGGTGCGTCTAGAGGGTGGGTGGCAGTGAGAGAAATTTAATGTTAGAAAAAAAAAATTTTGAAGAGGGGGAGGAGGAGGGGGGAGAGGAGAGGGGTGGAGAGGATGGGGGAGAGAGGTGAAGGGGGAGATTTGGAGCGGGCGTGCATGAGTCGAGCCGCGGGCTGTGAAGAGAGAAGGGCAGAGAGAGAGAGAGAGTGGAGAGACAGACTGGTACACAAAAAAAAGCTGGAGAAACACAGCGGGTGCAGCAGCATCTATGGAGCGAAGGAAATAGGCAATCCTCAGACGGGTTTTGTTCCTAAACGTTGCCTATTTCATTCGATCCATAGATGCTGCTGCACCCTCTGAGGTTATATATATCTTTTTTGTGTATCTTCGTTTTTCCAGCATCTGCAGTTCTGTCTTAAAGACAGAGAGACTGTTGGCGGACTGTTTCCCCAATGCGCGTTTGCGGGAGGAGGGATGGGCTGCGGCATCACACTCACACTAACCACCCCCCAAACACAGGCGGGGGGAGAGGAAGACGGGGTGGGGAGAGAAGAGGGGAGAGGGAGACGGGGTGGGGAGAGAAGAGGAGAGGGGGAGGAAGAAAGGGGAGAGATTGGTGAGGGAGAAGAGAGCAGGGTGGGGGAGAGGGAGGGGGAGGAGAGTGGAGTGGAGTGGGAGGAGAGCGGGGAGGGCAGAGGGGGGGAGGGGATGTTAGAGGTGGAGAGAGGGGATGAGTGGAAGGGAAGAGGAGTAGGGGGAAGAGAGGGAGGTGGGAGGGAGAGGGGAAGAGTGGGGAGTGAGGGGCAGAGGTGTAGCGGCGAGTGGTGCAAGAGAGAGGGGAAGGGGGTGGGGGGGAGATGGGGGTGAAGATGGGTGGTGGAGGGGGAAGAGAGGGTGTGGAGGGGGAGAGGAGAGGGGGAAGAGTGGGGAGGGAGAAGAGTGGGGAGGGATAGTGGAAGTAGGAGGGGTAGGGACAGTCCATCTGTTCCCCATTCCCTATCACCCCCAATCCTCTCTCTATTCCCACACACGTGACGACGCCCTTCAACACAGGCTGCGGGGGTGGGGGGGAGGGGCTGGTGCTGTTGCAAAGGCATATGTAAATGGATCTATTCCGATTGGACATGTGTGAGCATCGGGCATTGTGACATCACACAATGGAAACTTCACTAACATTCTATGGCTGAGAGCTGTTTTTTTAAACATTTTGAAATGTTGGGGGTGTGGGGGGAGAAGCATTTTATTTTAAAAAGTGTACATAAACACGACCAAATTTAATCAGGAGTGGCTATTCGTAAAGATAAATGTAATCTCTTTAGAAATGGTTAAAAATATCTGCGTTTCAGCGTGCGGTGTGGGCGTTGGGCGGTATCAAAGGGGCTTGGTGGCACAAGTCAGGCGGATGGCAGCCACAAGTCAGGCGGATGGCAGCCACAGAGTTTTAATATAATACTAGACCAAGTGCAGACCCGTTGGGTCTGGACACCGAACGTGCGTTTGCGGGGGTAGGGGTGGTGCTGTGGCATCACACTAACCACCCCCTTTCTTCCAAAGCACGGAATCCGGCACCCACAAACAAACACTCATCACACCCCTTGATATTATTTTAATTTTTAAATTTGCTTTTTATCCCATCTCCACCCTATCCACTGATGAATAGCCCTCACCTCTCAGATGCGTCTAGAGGGGTTGGTGCAGAGGGAAAATTTAATGTTAGAAAAAAAAATTTGAGGAGGAGGGAGAGGATGGGGGAGAGAGGTGAAGGGGGGGTGTTGGAGCGGGCGTGCATGAGTCGAGCCGCGGGCTGTGAAGACAGAAGGGCAGAGAGAGAGAGAGGGGAGAGACAGAGAGACTGGTACAAAAAAAAAAGCTGGAGAAACACAGCGGGTGCAGCAGCATCTATGGAGCGAATGAAATAGGCAACGCTTTGGGCAGAAGCCCATCCTCAAGACAGGTTTTCTCCCGAAACGTTGCCTATTTCCTTCGATCCATAGATGCTGCTGCACCCGCTGAGGATATATAGTTTTTTTTGTGTATCTTCGTTTTTCCAGCATCTTCGTTTTTCCAGCATCTGCAGTTCCGTCTTAAAGACAGAGAGACTGTTTGCGGGATGTTTTCCCAACGCGCGTTTGTGGGAGGGGGGGGGGCTGAGGCATCACACTCACACTAACCACCCCCCAAACTCACACTAACAACCCCCCAAACACACTCGGGGGATGGGGGGAGAGGAAGACGGGGTGGGGAGAGAAGAGGGGAGAGGGAGACGGGGTGGGGAGAGAAGAGGAGATGGGGAGGGAGGGGAGAGGGGGAGGAGGAAAGGGGAGAGATTGGTGAGGGAGAAGAGAGCAGGGTGGGGGAGAGGGAGGGGGAGGAGAGTGGGGAGTGGGTGGAGAGCGGGGAGGGCAGGAAGGGGGGAGAGGGGATGTTAGAAGTGGAGAGGGGATGAGGGGAAGGGAAGAGGAGTAGGGGGAGAGAGGGAGGGATTGAGGTGGGAGGGAGAGGGGAAGAGTGGGGAGTGAGGGGCAGAGGGAGAGCGGTGGAGTGGTGCAAGAGAGAGGGGAAGGGGTGGGGGGGAGATGGAGGTGAAGAGGGGTGGTGGAGGGGGAAGAGAGGGTGTGGAAGGGGAGGGAGGGGGAGAGGAGAGAGGGGGAAGAGTGGGGAGGGAGAGTGGAAGTAGGAGGGGTAGGGACAGTCCATCTGTTCCCCATTCCCTATCACCCCCAATCCTCTTTCTCTATTCGCACACACGTGACGACGCCCTTCGACACAGGCTGCGGGGGTGGGGGGAGGGGCTGGGGATGTGGCTGCTGCAAAGGCATATGTAAATGGATCCATTCCGATTGGACATGTGTGAGCATCGGGCATTGGAAACGTGACTAACATTCTATGGCTGAGAGCTGCATTTTGAAATGTTGGGGTGGGAGGGGGGGAGAAGTATTTTATTTAAAAAAGTGTACACAAGCACGACCAAATTTAATCAGGAGTGTCTATTCGTAAAGATAAATGTAATCTCTTTAGAAATGGTAAAAAAACATATCGGCGTTTCCGCGTGCTGTGTGGGCCTAGGGCGGTATCAAAGGGGAATTTTGATGCCGGACGGACGGATGGCAACCACAGAGTTTTATATAATAGATAGATAGATAGATAGATAGATAGATAGATAGATAGATAGATAGATATATTCATATATAAATATGCACCGTTTTATTTTCTCGTTTATAACATTGTTTACAGAGTACTATGTTTACATATTCTGTTGTGCTGCTGCAAGTAAGGATTTCATTGTTCTAACTGGGACGTGAGAGAATAAAACACTCTTGACGTACTCCGCTAATGTGTGGGATAGAACTAGGGTACGGGTGATCGGTCGACTCGGTGGGCCGAAGGGCCTGTTTCCACGCTGTATCTTTCAATTAAACTAAAAACACTAAAACCAGAGGGAGTCTAAAGCAGGGTCACTACCCAAAATGTCACCCAATTTCTTCTATCCAGAGTTGCTGGCTGCTCCATGGAGTTGCTGGCAGCTCCATGGAGTTCCCCAGCACAATTAAAGCATGGAATAGTCTTCACCCTACCCTAGTTACCCAACCAGACGCAACTAAATTTAAGGTAGACAAAAATGCTGGAGAAACTCAGCGGGTGCGTCAGCATCTATGGAGCGAAGGAAATAGGCAACGTTTCGGGCCGAAACCCTTCTTCAGACTGATGCAGGGTGGGGGAGCGGGAAGAAGAAAGGATGAGGAGGAGCCAGAGGGCTGAGGGAGAGTTGAGAAGGGGGGGAGACAGCAAGGGCTACTGGAAATTGGAGAAGTCAATGTTCAGGCCACTGGGGTGCAGACTGCCCAAGCGGAATATGAGGTGCTGCTCCTCCAGTTTCCGGTGGTGCTCACTCTGACAATGGAGGAGGCCCAGGACAGAAAGGTCAGATTCGGAATGGGAGGGGGAGTTGAAGTGCTGAGCCACAGGGAGATCAGGTTGGTTAGTGCGGACCGAGCGGAGGTGTTGGGCGAAACGATCGGCAAGCCTACGCTTGGTCTCACCGATGTAGATCCGCTGACATCTAGAGCAGCGGATGCAATAGATGAGGTTGGAGGAGGTTAACTAAATTTAAGGTACCTCTTTTTTCCCCAAGAATCCTTTTTTGCTTAAGTCCAAGTCAAGTCAAAAGAGTTTTATTGTCATGTGTACCAGATAGGACAATGAAATTCTTGCTTGCTGCAGCACAACAGAATATGTAAACATAATACAGAACAGGAGATAAAAGTTCAGTGTGTTTATATTCCATAGGCCATATGTATACACAATAAATAAACAGATAAAGTGCAATAGGCTGAAGCCGTGTAGGACTTTGGATAAGCCACATTTGGAATATTGGATACGTATGGTTCTGGTCTACCCACTACGGGAAGGATATAAAGGTTTTGGAAAGGGTGCAGAGGCGGTTTACTGGAATGTTGCCTGGATTAGTGGGTATTAACTACAGGGAGAGATTGGACAGACGGATTGATTTCTCTGGAATGCCCGAGATTGTGCGGAGACCTCATAGAAATATACAAGATTATGAGAGGCAGATCTAGGGTAGACAGTCAGAACCTTTTGTTCCAGGATGGAAAAAAATCAAATACTAGAGAGCATGGCTTAAAGTGAGAAGGTCAAAGTTCAAAGATATGCAGTGGGTGGTGAGTGCCTGGAATGCACTGCTCGGGTTGGTGTTTGAGGCAGAATTATAGTGGCATTTAGGAGGCTTTTGGATAAGCTTATGGATGTGGAAGGATATGGATTATGCACTGGTAGATAAGAAATTTTTTGGGCATCATGTTTAGCAAAGACATTGTGGGGAAGGGCCTGTTCTTGGGAGGTACTGTTCTATGTTCCATCTGAGTCAATGAGAATCAACTTGAGAATGTCTGTTTATTGCCACACTTCTGTTCAGTAACCTACTCTTGATATATGTAAAAATATTACCTCAACTCAACTCCCATGTGGGAGCTTATTAAAAAGCCTTCTTAAGATCTAAATACCTACTGGTGTCCTCTTATCTATTCTACTGGTCATATCCTCATTGACTAGTCTTCCATTTTATAATTCCATGCTGACTCTGCTCAATCCTTTGGGCCTACTATTATTTCTGACAACTTTATAAACCTATTCCCAAATTCAGCACAATCTTTAATTTCACCTGCCAGCAATGGATATTTTTTTGTCAATTATGCATTTCTTTAAGGCTGGCCTTTGAAAGGTAAGACGGTGAATAGGTAATGTATTTTCCAAATGGGCCACAGCCATCTCCCCCCTTATTTTCTTAATTTCCTTAAATTCATCTTCCACCTTATCTCTAATTTGATTTGGACCAATCTAACAGTAGATTAAATTCACCCATTTTAATGTTTTACAGTCTTTAAAATTTCCAGTCATATGTTGTGCCCTATACTATAACTAATAAAAAACAAATCTTTAAAGATTTTTTTAAATACATGTTTTTAAATTTGTAAAAGGGGCAGTACAGTGGGGCAGCTGGTTGAGCTGCAACCTCACAGCACCAGGCCTGGGTTTGATCTTGACCCCTGGTACTGTGTGTGCAGAGTTTGCATGTTGTCTCCGTGACGACTTGGGTTTCCTCCAGGTGTTCCGGTTTCCTCCCATAACCCAAAAAGTACAGGTTTGCAGGATAATTGTCCTCTGTAAAATAGGATAATTGTCCTCTAATGTGTAGGTAGTGGATGAGAAAGTGGGGTAACGTAGAACTAGTGTGAACAGGTGATCTATAGTAGGTCTGGACTCGGTGGGGCGAAGGACCTGTTTCCAAGCTGCATCTCCAAAACTAAACTAAAATTATTTGGTGGCTTATAAATAAATCCTACCTTTGCTTTCTGTCCTCTGCTGCTTCCTAGTTCAACCCTGACATATCAGTTCTACAACATGATATACGATTCTAAGGCCATTTCTCACCACTGTACTTATTAACAATAGTTTGCATCATCATCTTTTTGGTTGTCCATCTTCAGCGTCAAATTATATTTGAACATTCAGCTTTGATAATCCTGCCGTCGTGTTTCCATAACAAAAACTAGATCGTATCCCTTCACTTATATTTGTGTTATCAATAAGTGAGTTCGGTATTCCGACTGCGCATGCCTAGGACATAGGTCATATAAACATTCTCAGTAGCTGTGAATCTGCATGGGGGTAGACCTGCATTTCGTCTGTGGTCGTGGTCGGGCCTGGGTCTCCGGCGCAGTCGGTGGTGTTGAGTTGCTGCTGGGCTGTCCCCATCCCCTCCCGGATGTCCCGTCCCTGTCCGGGGTGGCCCTGGGGCGGTGGCGGCCCAGGACTTGCAGCCGGCGCGGGGAGGCTGTGGCTCTGCTCAGGGTCCCGGGGGGTCTGTTCCCCGGCAGGGTAGGCAGGGTTGAGCTGGGGTTAGCGCTTCTCTGCTGGCTGTGGGCCTGGGGGCCGCTGCTCCGGGCCGGTGTCACATTGGTCCGGACGTCTCCGCCCCCCCCCCGGGCGGGTTGGGATACACGGACGGACACGCACACACACACACACACACACACACAGAGACACAGACACAGACACAGACACACAGACACACAGACACACAGACACACAGACACACAGACACACAGACACACAGACACACAGACACACAGACACACACAGACACACACAGACACACACAGACACACACAGACACACACAGACACACACAGACACACACAGACACACACAGACACACACAGACACACACAGACACACACAGACACACACAGACACACACAGACACACACAGACACACACAGACACACACAGACACACACAGACACACACACACCGCTTCGATCCTGGCTGCGGATGAGGTGCGGGTCTGTGTGCTTGCAGCTGCCGAGAATGTCTCTCCACCAGTCCCGTCTCCCACACGATCTTGCTGTTATACCCTGATCTCCCGCTACCCGGCACCCCGTTCCTCAGATTAAATATATATTTACACATAAATCATGAATAAAGATAACACACAGACACACACACAGACACACACACAGACACACACACAGACACACACACAGACACACACACAGACACACACACAGACACACACACAGACACACACACAGACACACACACAGACACACACACAGACACACACACAGACACACACACAGACACACACAGACACAGACACACACACACCGCTTCGATCCTGGCTGCGGATGAGGTGCGGGTCTGTGTGCTTGCAGCTGCCGAGAATGTCTCTCCACCAGTCCCGTCTCCCACACGATCTTGCTGTTATACCCTGATCTCCCGCTACCCGGCACCCCGTTCCTCAGATTAAATATATATTTACACATAAATCATGAATAAAGATAAGAATTTATAGTCAGTGCTTCGTTAGCTTTTTCTTTATAGCGAGTGACCTTTTCCAAATCCCATGATTCTTTGCGTTTTTCTGAATACCAAACTCGCTTATTCATCTCCTTTGTTGTAAATACAGTGTGACCATTCAGATACACCAGCTTTTAACTTTTGCTATTAACAATTTCTTTGCTCTTTCACCTGGCGGCCTGCTACACCCCTTTGTTTCTGCAGCCTATTAATTTTTTTTATTACATTTCAAACTTGCAGCTTTGTTTCTCTTTTTGAATTATCTTTGAGGTTCCCATCTCCTTTCCAAGCTGGTTTAAACCTTTCCCTACAGCACTCGCAAATCCCCGGTTCTCAGGTTCAGGCCCTGCAGAAGTGTAACTGGTTTAATTTGTACACATCTTATCTGCCCCAAATTCAGAAGTCTAAAGCTTTTGCTCCTGCACATTCCACCAGCCTTCTTGCACTCATCTGTATATTCTATCCCAGCTATCTCTATGCTGACAAGCACATGCTTCCGGGAGTAGACCTGAGATATTACTATCTTTGCAGACCTGCTACTTAATCTCTTTCCCAGCTCCACAAAATCTTCCTGAGGCACCACATCCCTTTACTATCAAGTTGCTGCTGTAGACATGGACGATGACTTCTGTTTTTTCACCTTCTCTTATCAGGATGCTCTGCAGCAGCTCGGTGACATTGTTGCTCCAGGCACCAGGGAGGCAACAGAGCATTCTAGGGTAATGCCTGCCATTTTAACTGTTGAATCCACTGTCGCCATTGTTTTTCCACTCTTCATCCTCTCCATCTGCTCAGTAGAATAGCTCATTGTGTTGTATTTCTGGCTTTGAATGCACTCCCCAATGGAAACACCACCCCACAACATTATCAAAAACAAAAAAATCTGTCTGTAATGAAAGCGTGCCTGATGGTCACCAATTCAGCTGTACTATGACCACCTCCAAAACAAACAATCCACCCAGGTCTCCAGCTGCCGGCTCAACTCCAAAAACCCAAGCACAAGTTGCTGCAGCTGACCTCTCACTAGGGACAGAATACACATTCCATTCAGCTGAGCTGCCCTGCTTTGCCTCCCTTCTCTAGTCACATAAAATAAAAAGATTGCAGAAAATAATCGCCAGCTACCATCAACCTAACAGGCCAAAATTTAAAAATAATGCAACCAAATTTCAATGAGGAGTTATTCCTACTGACCCGGCAAACCGTCACTATCATTCCTCACTGAAGCCATTTACCACAGCCAGAGGATGGATTCCAAATCACATCAGGTCTAATCCTGCCATGATGTCAAAGTAGGTCACTCGCACTGCAACTTTGTTTCATGATTAGACTATTTGCTGTAAATTGAAAAGTGGATGATAAAGCAAGCTGTGAAAAGGACACAAAGGGAGATAGATAGATTTTGAAAATAAGATCTGACAGATGGGAGTACATTGGAGGGAAATACAAGATTATCTTAGTACTATCTTAGTATCATTTGTCCTGCCCCCAGCACCAGCTTAACTGGGTCCCCTGCTAAGTGCGAGGAATTTACTACATTTTTCACCAGCAAGGTAAAAAACATAAGAACAAATATTTCCCCTCCCACCCGTGACCTGGCTGTCTCACTGGTCTGCTCTTCAAAATTAGATTGTTTCCAGCCCGTTACTCTACCCTCCCTTGTAAAACTGATCACCACCATGAAACCTACTACCTGCCCCCTCGACACTGTCCCCTCTGCCCTCCTAAAGGATGTCATTACAACAGCCGGTACCAGCATCCTCGCCATCTTCAACAGCTCTCTGGCCACTGGCACTGTACCTACCTGCTTCAAGCATGCGGTGGTCCAGCCACTCCTGAAAAAACCTAACCTCGACCCCACCTTGCCAAGCAACTATAGACCCATTTCTAAACTGCCTTTCTTCTCAAAAGCCCTTGAAAAGGTAATTTTAAGTCAACTTATGCCTTACCTTCACCAAAACACTATCTTGGAAACTCTCCAATCTGGTTTCAGGGCTCACCAGAGCACAGAGTCTGCCTTGTTCAAGGTACACAATGACCTACTGCTCACCGTTGACTCCGACGACTGTGCAATCCTGCTCCTTCTTGACCTCAGCGCAGCATTTGATACTGTCGACCACACCATCCTAATTGACCGTCTTCGGTACGGGGTTGGTATTGATGGCACTGCCCTGAGCTGGTTCATCTCCTACCTCAAAGGTAGGAGTTTCTCGACTAACATAGGCAACTCTTTCTCCTCCCCAGCTAATCTCTGCTGTGGGGTTCCACAAGGTTCCATCCTTGTCCCCATTCTCTTCTCCCTGTATATGCTCCCCTTAGGCCAAGTCATTGAAAGGCACGGCATTTCCTTCCATTGCTACGCAGATGATACACCTCTATCTCCCCCTGAAGCCCAAAAACCAATCAAATCTGCTTAACCTTACCCACTGCCTCAAGGATATAAAGAGTTGGATGGCCCAGAACTTCCTCCAACTAAACGAGAGTAAGTCTGAGGTCATCCTTCTCGGCCCCTCGGACTCAATCAAAATGATAGCAGGCAGCCTTGGAAGCCTTACCCCACTACTCAAACCTCACGTCGAAAACCTTGGCGTGATATTTGACTCAGCATTGAAATTTGACAAACAAGTCAATGCTGTGGTAAAAGCTAGTTTCTTTCAGCTTCGGACGATAGCTAAAATAAAACAATTCCTACACTTTGATGACCTCGAAAAGATCATCCACACATTTATCTCCTCCCGCCTGGATTACTGCAACTCCCTTTACACTGGCATCAGCCAATCTTCCCTGTCCCGCCTGCAACTGGTCCAAAACGCCGCAGCGAGACTCCTGACGGCCACCCGAAAAAGGGACCACATCACCTTGATCCTGGCCTCTCTCCACTGGCTCCCTGTGCAGTTCCGTATACATTTCAAGATCCTCCTCTATGTCTACAAAGCCCTCAATGGGCTTGCCCCCACCTACATTAAAAGTCTTCTCACCCACCACTCCACCTCCAGGTCCTTCAGATCGGCCAACTTGGGGTTGCTGAATATCCCGCGGTCTAGGCATAAGCTCTGGGGCGACCGCGCCTTTGCGGTTGCAGCTCCTAGACTGGAACAGCATCCCCTTCCCATCAGAACTGCCCCCTCCATCGACTCCTTTAAGTCAAGACTAAAAACTTATCTATACTCCCAAGCCTTTCTTGACGTCCTCTAAGCGAGGGCTATATGTATATATGTATGTAGTTTGTTTGTTTATATTATTCTTATAACAAATGTAAAGCACTTTGGCCAACGAGAGTTGTTTTTTAAATGTGCTATATAAATAAATGTGACTTGACTTGATTTGACTAGTAAGAAGAGAAGGCGCAATATTTTTTAAATTCACCTGGTGTCATGTATTGGACCCCTTACTTAATAGAAGGTTCATAGGTGGATTCCACAGTTAAATTGTCATATGAGGAATAATTGCACAGCATGGTTCTTTGGTGTTTAGAAGAGAAGGAAGCAGTTTTCTGAAATATTTAAGATCGAAGGATATTGGCAAATTGGGTGCATAGGGGATCCCCCATGGGGGAATCTGGAATCGGGGGAGAGTTTCAGAATGAGGGATCACCCGTTTAAAATAGATGAGTGGGAATTTCTGCTCAGTTGATAATGACTCTCTATAATCGCCAACCGCAGGAGAATTGTGGACACTGAATCATTGAACAAAATGAAAGTAGAGATAGATATTTGGGAAACAGGTAGCAATGTGGAATTGGGACCAAGGCCAGCTCAGTCTCAATCTTAATAAAAAGTGGAGAGGACTCAAGGGACCAGTTAAAATATTCCTGCTCCCAGTTTATTATGTTGAATGAGGGATAGACATTGGCAAGGACTAAGGTAAACTATCCTTGCTGCTCTTCAAAACACTACAAGTGTCCCAGAGCTTACGTGGATCTTGGACAAGCAACAACAAAGAAAGCAGGGAGAAGAGCTGATTGACTGAAGCCCATGGGGGAAGGTGAGTCAGTGGTGAGTCAGAGGTGGAAAGCAGTTTAAAAAGAGCGCCAAAAAGCAGCCAGACAGCCCAGAGCTTACGTGGATCTTGGACAAGCAGTAACAAAAAAAAGCAGGGAGAAGAGCTGATTGGCTGAAGCCCGTGGGGGAAGGTGAGTAAGTCACAGGGGAAAAACAGTTTAAAACTGAGGAATTTGGTTTGTAAATAAGCAATTTATCAGTCAATATAAGCAAGGCTGCTCTAAGGGAGCGGCAGTGAGGGAACGGCTTTGTGAGTAAAGTGTGAGACTTTGGCTCGAGAGTCTTCGGCGAGGAGGCTGAGGAGAGGAGGCCACGCAAAAAGCTCGAGAGGACAGAATAGACAGTGTGAGGCTTGCAGAATGTGGGAGCCCAGGGACATGGATGGAGCCTCTGGCTGCTACAACTGTGGCAAGTGCGTCCAGCTTCAGCTCCTGAAGGACCGTGTTGGGGCACTGGAGAAGCAGCTGGATGATCTCAGGACCATCCGGGAAAATGAGAGTTTCCTAGACAGGACCTACAATGAGGTTGTCACGCCGAGGATATGGGAAGAACAAAGGTGTGTGACTGAGAGAAAGGGTGGAGTGCAGGAGACCCAGGTGGCTGTGCCTAATGAAAACAGGTACGCCCTCTTGGGAACTGTCCGGGGAGACGATGTTTCCAGTCCGAGTGGCAGACACGTCGGTGGCTCCAAACCTAGAGATGGGACTCGACCGGCGAGACCGACGTCGGGCAGAGCCATAGTGGTGGGTGACTCCATTGTCCGAGGAGCGGACAGGAGATTCTGTGGCAGCAGACGGGATGCGAGGATGGTCTGTTGCCTCCCTGGTGCCAGGGTTCAGGATGTCATGAGCCGAATTCAGAACATCCTCGAGAGAGAGAAGGTGAATAGCCGGCAGTAGTTGTGCACGTAGGCACAAACGACATCAGGAAGAAGAGGAAGGAGGTTCTCCAACTTGAGTTCAGAGAGTTGGGAAGAAGACTGAAAGACAGAACTTCTAGGTTGGTTATCTCTGGATTGCTTCCAGTACCTCGGGCTAGTGAGGACAGGAACAAGGAGATAGGGGATCTGAATGTGTGGCTGAGGGGCTGGTGCAGGGAGCAAGGATATAGATTTATAGACCACTGGGATCTCTTCTGGGGTAGGGGTGACCTGTACAAAAGGGATGGGTTACACCTTAACTGGGGGGGACTGACATTCTGGCAGGCAGGTTTGCTAGGGCTACACGTGTGGGTTTAAACTAAATAGTGGGGGGGAGGGATTGACAAATTGGGAGTTTAAAGATGGAGTTGAAGGAAAAGTGACTACAGGAAAAATTGCAAAAGATTCTCAAATTAATGGGAAGGAAAGTTTGAGAAGGGATAAAAGAGTAAGGTCAGGGCCAATTGCGAGCGGTGCGAGGGGGGACGTGAATACGGAGGTCAAAGTGTTGTATATGAATACGCAAAGTATAAGAAATAAAGTGGACGAGCTTGAGGCTCAGTTAGAAATTGGCAAGTATAATGTTGTGGGAATTACAGAGACATGGCTGCAAGAGGGCCAGGGCTGGGAACTGAATATTCAAGGGCATACCTCCTATCGAAAAGACACACAGGTGGGCAGAGGGGGTGGGGTTGCTCTGTTGGTGAGGAATGAAATTCATTCCCTTGCAAGGGGTGACATTGAAACAGGAGATGTGGAGTCAGTATGGATAGAACTAAGGAATTGTAAGGGTAAAAAGACCCCAATGGGACTTATCTACAGGCCCCCAAACAGTAGCCTGGACATAGGGTGCAAGTTGAATCAGGAGTTAAAATTGGCATGTAGCAAAGGTTGTGGTTGTTATGGGAGATTTCAACATGCAGGTAGACTGGGAAAATCAGGTTGGTACTGGACCCCAAGAAAGGGACTTTGTAAAGTGCCTTCCTGATGGATTCTTAGAACAGCTTGTATTAGAACCTACCAGGGAGAAGGCAATTCTGGATTTAGTGTTATGTAATGAACCGGATTTGATAATGGACCTCGAGGTTAATGAGCCATTATGAGGTAGTGACCATAACATGGTCAGGTTTAATCTACAATTGGAGAGGGAGAAGGGTCGATCGGAGGTGTCAGTGTTACAGTTGAATAAAGGGGACTATGGGGCCATGAGGGAGGAGCTGGCCAAAGTTGACTGGAAAGATACACTAGCAGGGATGACATTGGAACAAAAATGGCAGGTATTTCTAGGAATAATACAGAAGGTGCAGGATCAGTTCTTTCCTAGGAGGAAGAACGATTCCAAGGGGAGTAAGGGGCGACCGTGGCTGACAAGGGACGTCAGGGACAGTATAAAAATAAAAGAGAAGTACAACGTAGCAAAGATGAGCGGGAAGCAAGAGGATTGGGTGATGTTTAAAGAGCAACAGAAGATAACTAAAAAGACAATACGGGGAGAAAAGATCAGGTACGAAGGTAAGCTAGCCAAGAATGTAAAGGAGGATAGTCAAAGCATATTTAGGTATGTGAAGAGAAAAAAATCAGTCTTCACTAAGGAGGACACAAACAATCTTCCTGATATAGTAGTGGCCAGAGGATCTGGGGTGACAGAGGAACTGAAGGAAATCCACATTAGGCAGGAAATGGTGTTGGGTAGACTGATGGGACTGAAGGCTGATAAATCCCCAGGGCCTGATGGTCTGCATCCCAGGGTACTTAAGGGAGTGGCTCTAGAAATCGTGAATGCATTGGTGATAATTTTCCAATGTTCTATAGACTCAGGATCAGTTCCTGTGGATTGGAGGGTAGCTAATGTTATCCCAATTTTTAAGAAAGGCGGGAGAGAGAAAACAGGGAATTATAGACTAGTTAGCCTGACATCGGTGGTGGGGAAGATGCTGGAGTCAATTATAAAAGATGAAATAGCCGCACATTTAGATAGCAGTAACAGGATCGGTCCGAGTCAGCATGGATTTACGAAGGGGAAATCATGCTTGACTAATCTTCTGGAATTTTTTAAGGAAGTAACTAGGAAAATGGACAAGGGAGAGCCAGTGGATGTAGTGTACCTGGACTTCCAGAAAGCATTTGATAAGGTCCCACATAGGAGATTAGTGGGTAAAATTAGGGCACATGGTATTGGGGGTAAAGTGCTGACATGGATAGAAAATTGGTTGGCAGACAGGAAACAAAGAGTAGGGATTAACGGGTCCCTTTCAGAAGGGCAGGCAGTGACTAGTGGGGTACCGCAAGGCTTGGTGCTGGGACCACAGCTATTTACAATATACATCAATGATTTGGATAAAGGAATTCAAAGTAACATTAGCAAATTTGCAGATGACACAAAGCTGGGTAGCAGTGTGAACTGTGAGGAGGATGCTATGAGAATGCAGGGTGACTTGGACAGGTTGGGGGAGTGGGAGATGCATGGCAGATGAAGTTTAATGTGGATAAATGTGAGGTTATCCACTTTGGTATCAAAAACAGAAAGGCAGATTACTATCTAAATGACGTCAAGTTGGGAAATGGGGAAGTACAACGGGATTTGGCGGTCCTTGTTCATCAGTCTATGAAAGTAAGCATGCAGGTACAGCAGGCAGTGAAGAAAGCGAATGGACATTCTTGCTATTGAGGGAGTGCAGCGTAGGTTTACAAGGTTAATTCCCGGGATGGCGGGACTGTCATATGCTGAGAGAATGGAACGGCTGGGCTTGTACACTCTGGAGTTTAGAAGGATGAGAGGCTATCTTATTGAAACATATAAGATTGTTAAGGGTTTGGACACGCTAAAGGCAGGAAACATGTTCCCGAGGTTGGGGGAGTCCATAACCAGGGGCCACAGTTTGAGAATAAGGGGTAAGCCATTTAGAGCGGAGACGAGGAAACACTTTTTCTCACAGAGAGTTGTGAATCTGTGGAATTCTCTGCCTCAGAGGGCGGTTCTCTGGATGCTTTCAAGGGAGAGCTAGATAGGGCTGAAAGATAGCGGAGTCAGGAGATATGGGGAGAAGGCACTGATTGGGGATGATCAGCCATGATCACATTGAATGGCGGTGCTGGCTCGAAGGGCCGAATGGCCTACTCCTGCACCTATTGTCTATTGTATATTGTCTATTTAGGCTAGCATATAGGACCATATTTAATATATTGTATAAACAACAGAAACTCTGAGTGCTACATTTGTTTATATTCTACTTAAGCATTTACGATTAAACCTCCAGTCTGAATGAGACTTGGATCCATAACCAGCCAAGCTACAGTTGACAATATACAGAAACAGCAAATATGGAACACTCTTCCAAATTATGACTAAGGCAAGAAGGCACAGAACCAAGTTGTTGGTAGGCAGTCAAAGTGTTGATTTGAACTGTGCCGGATAAGGCTAAAGTTGTAGATTTATTTTAAGTATATATATTAACGATTAAATGTGACAGCTCCAAGTTTGCGGATGACACTTGGAGACCAGAATGCACTGAAGGTGACCAGACCCAGGTCGTTATAAGCCTTAACGCCCAGCAAAGAAGGCATATTTTCTCGAACAATAGAGAAGCTCAGGCTGTGGACATGTGAATCAAGACAGCATCGTAGCTCGACTTGACCGATAGGGTGCACTGCACCTCCTGCAAATGGAAGTAGAGTGGCAGCTGTGTGATTGATAGTCTCTTTTTTCCAAATCCTTTTTAGTTCAGATAAGGATAACACATTACAGCGTGCCCCAGTGTCTAGTTTTACAAAAACATTATTTCCGTTAATGAGAGCGACCCTGGGATCTTGATGTTTATGAAACGTCAGACAAAGAATGTATGTCCATACCAAGATCCTCATTAGTAGACAGTATGTCCTCGTTAGCTCGAACAGCATGCGTGGAAGCCATCTAAGAAGGCTCTGAATCCATGCTCCCATGGTTGAGCAAATTGATGGATTGCTTTGTTTGAACTGTTTCCAAATGAACAACAACAACGAATAAAGTGATTCCTTCATTTACAGAAGTGGCAAAGCTTTCCATAAGCCGGGCAACATTCATGAATTGCAACATGCGAACCTCCATAGTTCACACAATTATTAATGAGTTTAACATCAGACCTGCCGGGCACCAGAGAAAACTAGTAATAAGCAACATAATCCTGCCTGTGAATGAGCCAGCAACACCTCCATACTATCCTGACCATACAAGTGTACTTCCATCCACATCCAGCAGCATCGGCCAGACTGCACCAGCACGACAGCCTGTTTCTGAAACGATTACTTTGCCGATGGCTACACCAACTCCGCCTGTGCTAAAGTCTCCTGTTTCGTCACCGGGAATGCCGTTTCAATCTCCGACACCTATTATACCACGGATTGCGTCCCTGGTGGCGAATGGACTATATCGTACATGTGCTGGTCGTGTTTGTACGCCCACCGTAAAGTACCCGGTCTAAGTTTGATCTTCCTCCAGTTTATTGCCATATGCTTTATATAGTCAGTAGTTTTGTATTTGCATTTAATTCTTTAAGAGGATGTAGATTAGAGTCACTCATACTGTGGCTCCGCCCACAGGCTTATTAGAGAGCTCCCCAACTCTCTCTCTCTTAGACTAGTTATGCATGCTGAGATGAAAGCTCGTTGAGTTACCTCTGCAGAGTTGCTTCTTCTTCTTGCGTATGATGTGCACAGCCTAAAGTTGTAAGACAACTTGTTCTGTTTGATCTTCTGTTTGTGCACGCCAGGTTGATTGCATTCGTCGAAACAGGGTGGACCACGTGAAGGTTGCAATCTTTCACCCCAGCAGAGTTGTTAATAAAAGACTATGGACTCTAATCACTTTGTGTGAGCTTGATCTTTATTCAACAGCTGGGTGGCAGTGTGAGCTGCGGTGAGGATGCTATGAGGCTGCAGGGTGAATTGGATAGGTTGGGTGAGTGGGCAGATGCATGGCAGATGCAGTATAATGTGGATAAATGAGAGGTTATCCACTGGTGACAAGAACAGGAAGGCAGATTATTATCTGAACGGTGTCAGATTAGGAAAAGGGGAGGTGCATCGAGACCTGGGTGTGCTTGTACTGAAAGTAAGCATGCAGGTACAGCAGACAGTGAAGAAAGCTAATGGCACGTTGGCCTTCGTTGCGAGAGGATTTGAGTTTAGAAGCAAGGAGGTCCTACTGCAGTTGCACAGGGCCCAAGTGAGACCGCACCTGGAGTATTGTGTGCAATTTTGGTCTCCTAATTTGAGGAAGGACATTATTGTTTTTGAGGGAGTGCAGCATAGGTTCACCAGGTTAATTCCTGGGATGGCAGGATTGACATATGATGAAAGAATGGGTCGACTGGGCTTGTATTCACTGGAATTTAGAAGTGTGAGAGGGGATCCTATAGAAACATATACAATTCTTAAGGGATTGGACAGGCTAGAAAAATGTTCCCAATGTTGGGGGAGTCCAGAACCAGGGGTCACAGTTTAAGAATAAGGGGTAGGCCATTTAGGACTCAGATGAGGACATTTTTTTTTCACCCAGAGAGTTGTGAATCTGTGGAAATCTCTGCCACAGAAGACAGTGGAGGCCAATTCACTGGATGTTTTCAAGAGAGAGTTAGATTTAGCTCTTAGGGCTAAAGGAATCAAGGGATATGGGGGAAAAGCAGGAACGGGGTACTGACTTTAGATGATCAGCCATGAGCATATTGAATGGCGGTCCTGGCTCGAATGGCCTACTCCTGCACCTATTTTTCTGTTTCAATTTAAATACTATAATAGTTTCTATTTGTGATATCTTTCATATCAACCACTCAAATTGGCAAAATATATCTAAACTCTAAGAGAGAGCTCTGCAAAATGACCCCTTCAATCCTCTCAAGTGAGATAACAAATGATAATATTGTTTCAACTTATGTCAATAAAACATCTAATTTCATTGAATAGTCTTAATGTCACCTTATTAAACTACGACTAAATTGCTAAAGAAATATGTCAAATTTTGCAGAACTATGCATCATGACCAGTTTATATAGTGTTGCATTTCTTGACAAATTATAGAAAGTCCAGTCTTTATCAACTGAATGAATAAACAACTCATGTGATTTGCTTAAATATATTTTTAATTGTAATTTTAATAAAATTGACTTCATAAGTCAACTGTTAACTAAATGTATTGCACCATTTACATCTCATATGGACTAAAAACACCTAGATTCTTCCATGTAAAATAGAAATTTGTTAAAGATTGCCAACACCAGATTCAAACTGAATCATATTGTCCTTTTATGCCATTTTCTTCCTTTTCCTATTGTGAACTTTATTTTGCACAATCAGTGGTAATGAGAGAGTAGCTACTCTATGATCCTCTGCAATGCCACCATGGATTTTCACTTTTCTCTTTGCAACTTTTAAACCCATCGCTCTTGCAACGTCCAAAATTCTGTAAAGTATTAAAACAGGTATTGAGAAACAAATGTTTTATACTTTAATGTGATAAACATGATGATACAAATAAGGGTATTGCTTCCTTATGCATTATTTTGGTACGTATTAATCAGAAAGGTTTGTGTGATTATTGAAAATATATATCTTTTGTCCATCAAGACAGGTAAATGTGGGAAAATGCAGTATACCCACAATCCAATTAAATGGACAAACAGGTTTGAGGGGCTGACGGCAGGCACTTGCCTATTCCCAAGTTGATTCAGACTGTACAGAATATGAGCTTTTGCTTTCATGCGTTGCATGGACAGAAATAATGGAGCCTTAAATGCTAGATGTAAAATTAGATGTATACACTGTTTTGATTCGGGAGTGCTTCTAGTCATTCACAGGATCTCCGAATCATTGGCTCCAACAGCATTTAACATCCAAGGTGAACTACCTTTTGAACCACTGTTGTCCTTGCGTTGATGACATTTCAGCGCTGGACAGTTGATCATAGATCCGAAGGTGAAGAAATCGAACTCACGTTTATCAGATAGATCAGAAGCGTGCTTCAGAAAGAATTTAACAGAGTGATGTTACCAATGTCCCGAGTTGCACATAATGCTGGCCAGGTATAGGATGCATGTTTGGAAGCTTCCTTGGCAAGTTACAGTAATGCATTGCATTCATGGTATAATCGCCTGCTACAATGCAATTCAATACGATGAAGGAAGTGATTGGCATGATTAAGGGGGTAACTTTGTCTTGTACAGTTGTGGTACCATTTTCACCCAGAAGAGTATTCATCACATACTATACTTGTACTTAACAGTGGCAGTGGAAAAAGTGTGGGAAATCAGGAAGCAAGTCATTCATTGGAAGATATTCAGACCCCGATCTGCTCGTAGCCTCCATGGAAGCATATTTGCAAGCAAATTCACACCTATGACTTAACCATTAGTTAGGTTAAAATGAGAAGCTGGAAGCCAAATTATCACTGGTTCCTTTTCAAACTGATTGCCAAATAACCAGTACCTAGGTCACATACTTCTGATCTTTTGACGGTAATAAATTGAAAATAACTGATTATCCACAAAGACAAGTAAAGAAAAACAACCTTACCTGTTCTCACTAATTTTCAAATCTTGTTGCAGATATGTAAGGTCAGTTTGAAAATTGTTTATGTGTAAAGCCAGTGCAATAATGTGTGCCACTATCTTAGCTTTCATGGAGATTGGTATGATATTTTGTACACTGAAAGACAATAGGGAGTTAGTTAGATTCAGATTCGAGGACAGAACTTCACGTAAACAATGCAGCAATTTATTTATTTATTTATTGCCGCAAGCCCACCTACCAAATCTGCTGCATGTTATGCAGCTTATTCAATTCTGTGCCCATCTCTAACAATCTGTAAATTTCCCAGACTGAATATACCGATTTTAAGAGCAGCATAACTATTTTTAAACAAAACTTTTTAGGTAACCCAATGTGATTTTAAGTAGTGATGTAATTTTGTTATGACTTTGTTACAATTAAAATTAGAATACATTGAAAAAACTTAGCATGACAGGTTCGGTGCTGTGGTCGCAACTATTTACAATATAGTGCCCTCCATAATGTTTGGGACAAAGACCCACCATTTATTTGCCTCTGTACACCACAATTTGAGATTTGTAATAGAAAAAATCACATGTGGTCGAACTGCACATTGTCAGATTTTATTAAAGGGTATTTTTATACATTTTGGTTTCACCATGTAGAAATTACAGCAGTGTTTATACATAGTCCCCCCATTTCAGGGCACCATCATGTTTGGGACACATGGCTTCACAGTGTTTGTAATTGCTCAGGTGTGTTTAAATGCCTCCTTAATGCAGGTATAAGAGAGCTCTCAGCGCCTAGTCTTTCCTCCAGTCTTTCCATCACCTTTGGAAATGTTTATTGCTGTTTTATCAACATGAGGACCAAAGTTGTGCCAATGAAAGTCAAAGAAGCCATTATGAGACTGACAAACAAGAATAAAACTGTTAGAGACATCAGCCAAACCTTAGCCAAAATCAACTGTTTGGAACATCATTCAAAAGAAAGAGAGCACTGGTGAGTTTACTAATCGCAAAGGGACTGGCAGGCCAAGGAAGACCTCCACAGCTGATGACAGAAGTATTCTCTCTATAATAAAGAAAATGTAAAGAAAAATCCCCAAACACCTGTCCGACAGATTAGAAACACTCTTCAGGAGTCAGGTGTGGATTTGTCAATGACCACTCTCCGCAGAAGACTTCATGAACAGAAATACAGAGGCTGCACTGCAAGATGCAAACCACTGGTTAGCCATAAAAATAGGATGGCCAGGTTAGTTTGCCAAGAAGTACATAAAAAAACATCCACAGTTCTGGAAAAAGGTCTTGAGACAGATGAGACGAAGATGAACTTATATCAAAGTGATGGCAAGAGCAAAGTATGGAGGAGAGAAGGAACTGCCCAAGATCCAAAGCATACCACCTCATCTGTGAAATACGGTAGTGGGGTGTTATGGCTTGGGCATGTATGGCTGCTGAAGGCACTGGCTCACTTATTGATGATACAACTGCTGATGGTAGTAGCATAATGAATTCTGAAGTGTATAGACACATCCTATCTGCTCAAGTTCAAACAAATGCCTCAAAACTCATTGGCCGGTGGTTCATTCTACATCCAGACAATGATCGCAAACATACTCCTAAAGCAGGGGTCGGCAATCTTGTGCTGCATTGGGGCCAGGACCCATGTCTGTGAGCAGATGGCGGGCCACATCTATCACCATAGTTAATAAATGGAGGTAATAATAATACATACTAACTAAATTAGTAATTAGTAATAATACATACTAATAATACATAAATTAGTAATAATACATACTAATAATACATACTAACTAGTGTGACACTTGGTGTTGTTTTTCACATTAGTTTTCACGAGTTTTTCAATTAATTTTCTGCAGTTCCCAGATCCCTCGCATCCCCAGGACTGGCTGCAGTTTCCAGGTCGCCTGCGTCCTCGGGACTGGCTGCAGTTCCCAGGTCAGCTCGCGTCCTCGGGACTGGCTGTAGCGCCCAGATCAGCTCGCGTCCCCGGTACTGGCTGTAGTTCCCAGATCCCTCGCGTCCCCGGGACTGGCTGTAGCGCTCACGTCGCCTGCGTGCCCCGGGGACTAGCTGCAGTTCCCAGGTCGTGAAAACTAATTGCAAATAAATACACCTGCGGGCCGGATGATTTTGAATTATGGGCCGGATCCGGCTCTTGGGCCGTAGGTTGCCGACCCCTGTGCTAAAGCAACAAAGGTGTTTTTCAAAGCTAAAAAATTGTCAATTCTTGTGTGGCCAAGTCAATCACCCGATCTGAACCCAATTGAGCATGCCTTTTATATGCTTAAGAGAAAACTGAAGGGACTAGCCCCCAAAACAAGCATAAGCTAAAGATGGCTGCAATACAGGCCTGGCAGTTCATTACCAGAGAAGACACCCAGCAACTGTTTTTATAGTGCTGAATAACAGATTGTAGCTTAATTGCAAATGATCTGAGACTGCAGTTGATTTAACCTGCTTCATTTAAATTGTAGGCAAATGAGTGCAATGATTTATTATAATAAATATCACAGGAAATATTATTTTATTTAGCAGTGACGGGCAAGGATTCAAAGACTCTTGGCAGTTACTTTTCATAAATTGATCTGATGCTGAATTAAATTAATTAAAAAAACAAATGTTTGTTACAATCCTGACAGCAGCCATAGTCAATGAGTCATGCAGCATGCTAACAGGCCCTTCATCCTAACCTGTCCACGCCGACAAAAATGTCCCAGCTTCGCTAGTCCCACCTGCCCGCGTTGGCCCATATCACTCTAAATCTTTCCTATCAATGTGGCTAAACCTTTTCTTTCCAGATTAATGACCCTAGCATGGATGACCCTGATGGACAGTAATGTTCACTTTCGGTCTCCTGTGATTCCTGACCCTTAATCAATCTTATGTCATCGCTAACTTAAATTTTGCTCAAAGTTATTTTATGTTATAATGGGTGCCTTCAATCTACACATAGATTGGGTGAATCAAATTGGCAGGGGTGCTGAGGAAGAGGATTTCTTGGAACGTATGCGGGATAGTTTTCTAAACCAACATGTAGAGGAACCAACGAGAGAGCATGCTATTCTAGACTGGGTATTGAGTAATGAGAAAAGGTTAGTTAGCAGTCTTGTTGTGCGTGGCCCCTTGGGCAAGAGTGACCATAATATGGTTGAGTTCTTCATTAGGATGGAGAGTGACATTGTTAATTCAGAAACAAGGGTCCTGAACTTAAAGAAAGGGTATGAGAAGTGAATTGGCCAAGATAGACTGGCAATTGATTCTTAATGGGTTGACGGTAGATATGCAATGGAAGGCATTTAAAGACTGCATGGATGAACTACAACAATTGTTCATCCCAGTTTGGCAAAAGAATAAATCAGGGAAGGTAGTGCATCCGTGGATAACAAGGGAAATGAGAGATAGTATCAAAACAAAAGATGAAGCTTACAAATTAGCCAGAAAAAGCAGCCTACCAGGGGACTGGGAGAAATTCAGAATCCAGCAGAGGACAAAGGGCTTAATTAGGAAAGGGAAAATAGATTATGAAAGAAAACTGGCAGGGAACATACAAACTGACTGCAAAAGTTTTTATAGATATGTGAAGAGAAAAAGATTAATTAAAACAAATGTAGGTCCCTTGCAGTCAGAAACAGGCGAATTGATCATGGGGAACAAGGACATGGCAGACCAATTGAATAACTACTTTGGTTCTGTCTTCACTAAGGAAGACATAAATAATCTGCTGGAAATAGCAGGGGACCGGGGGTCAAATGAGATGGAGGAACTGAGTGAAATCCAGGTTAGCCGGGAAGTGGTGTTAGGTAAATTGAATGGATTAAAGGCCGATAAATCACCAGGGCCAGATAAGTTGCATCCCAGAGTACTTAAGGAAGTAGCCCCAGAAATAGTGGATGCATTAGTGATAACTATTCAAAACTCTTTAGATTCTGGAGTAGTTCCTGAGGATTGGAGGGTAGCTAATGTAACCCCACTTTTTCAAAAGGGAGGGAGAGAGAAAACGGGGAATTACAGACCAGTTAGTCTAACATCGGTAGTGGGGAAAATGCTAGAGTCAGTTATTAAAGATGGGATAGCAGCTCATTTGGAAAGTGGTGAATTCATTGGACAAAGTCAGCATGGATTTATGAAAGGTAAATCATGTCTGATGTATCTTATAGAATTTTTCGAGGATGTAACTAGTAGAGTGGATAAGGGAGAACCAGTGGATGTGTTATATCTGGAATTTCAGAAGGCTTTCGACAAGGTCCCACATAAGAGATTAGTATGCAAACTTAAAGCACACGGTATTGGGGGTTCAGTATTGATGTGGATAGAGAACTGGCTGGCAGACAGGAAGCAAAGAGTAGGAGTAAACGGGTCCTTTTCAGAATGGCAGGCAGTGACTAGTGGGGTACCGCAAGGCTCAATGCTGGGACCCCAGCTATTTACAATATATATTAATGATCTGGATGAGGGAATTGAATGCAACATCTCCAAGTTTGCGGATGACACGAAGCTGGAGGGCAGTGTTAGCTGTGAGGAGGATGCTTGAAGGCTGCAAGGTGACTTGGATAGGTTGGGTGAGTGGGCAAATGCATGGCAGATGCAGTATAATGTGGATAAATGTGAGGTTATCCACTTTGGTGGCAAAAACAGGAAAGTATATTATCTGAATGGTGGCCGATTAGGAAAAGGGGAGATGCAACGAGACCTGGGTGTCATGGTACACCAGTCATTGAAAGTAGGCATGCAGGTGCAGCAGGCAGTGAAGAAAGCGAATGGTATGTTAGCATTCATAGCAAAAGGATTTGAGTATAAGAGCAGGGAGGTTCTACTGCAGTTGTACAGGGTCTTGGTGAGACCACACCTGGAGTATTGCGTACAGTTTTGGTCTCCTAATCTGAGGAAAGACATTCTTGCCATAGAGGGAGTGCAGAGAAGGTTCACCAGACTGATTCCTGGGATGGCAGGAATTTCATATAAAGAAAGACTGGATAGACTCGGCTTGTACTCGCTAGAATTTAGAAGATTGAGGGGGGATCTTATAGAAACTTACAAAATTCTTAAGGGGTTGGACAGGCTAGATGCAGGAAGATTATTCCCGATGTTGGGGAAGTCCAGAACAAGCGGTAACAGTTTAAGGATAAGGGGGAAGTCTTTTAGGACCGAGATGAGAAAATCATTTTTTACACAGAGAGTGGTGAATCTGTGGAATTCTCTGCCACAGAAGGTAGTTGAGGCCAGTTCATTGGCTATATTTAAGAGGGAGTTAGATGTGGCCCTTGTGGCTAAAGGGATCAGGGGGTATGGAGAGAAGGCAGGTACAGGATACTGAGTTGGATGATCAGCCATTATCATATTGAATGGTGGTGCAGGCTCAAAGGGCCGAATGGCATACTCCTATACCTATTTTCTATGTTTCTATGTGTCATTTAATCAAAAACTATGAAAGTATTAGTAACATTGAATTAGTACTATTGCTGCACAGATTCCAGTGACCTTAGATCGATCCTGATCTTGGGTGTCATCAGTGTGGAGTTTCTATGTTCTCCCTGTGACCTTAAGGGTTCCCCCAAGTGCTCTTGACTTCTCCCATTAACCAAAGGTGTGCTGGTGTAGGTTAACTGGCTATTGTCCTTGTTATAGGAGACACAGGTGAACCAAGGGAGGTGTTTGTGGGCATTTGAGGTAAAATTGGACACAGAGGACTGAAAGACCTGTTTCCATGCTATACAATTCTAAAACAATGGTATTCACTTTTGATGGAGGGAGTCATAGAGTAATACCGGAATAGAGTCCCAGCCTACTCAACCTCTCCCAATAGCTCAAACCCTCTAGCCCTCGAAACATCCTTGTAAAGTTTCTCCGTATCCTTTCGAGCTTGACATCTTTCCCATAACATGGTGCCCAAAACTGAACATAATACTCTAAATGCGGCCTGAATGCAGTCTTATACAACTGCAACATGACCTCCCAACTTCCATACTCAATACCCTGACTGATGAAGGTCAATGTGCCAGATGACATTTAGATCAATTGACAGCTTTTCAAATGCATACAAATGAGTTAAATATTTCTGTAAATATTTCTGTGAGAAAACCTTGCGATGCTTGAGCATTCTTTACATGCAAAGCAAATTATGCCTTTCTCCTTCAGAATGACTTCATATTGAATGCATATTTACCGTCCATTGTTGTAAGTTAATACTGTAAATTTTTTCATCAAACTGTTTTTCACAACATCTGCAACATCACTCCCAAGGGAACCTGAAACAAAGTTTTGAAATTATTGATGAATGTGAAGTTTAGTCAGGAACAGATAGTTCACCCTGTACAAGAGCTATGTCACACTTTGTGGAAAATAAAAAATAGAACTGCAAGTAGATAATTGTCCATAATTTATTTATATATATACACACACACACACACACACACACACACACACACACACACATATATATATATAAATATATAAAGGATATCTGAACAAACTAATGTCACATTTTCATCTTGAAAAATGTTGCAATTAACCTATTTAACAGAAGGCAATTTGACCAAGGAATGAGGGTAGAAACCGATGAAAGGATTGGCGGATAGATTTTGCAATAAAACATTTTATAATCACCATCTAAACTTGAGATTCGAGTATCATTCCAAAATATTTCAGGGTAGCAATTGTAAAAAGTTTATGCACTTAAAATAAACTTAAATTATATTTGAGAGTAACTAAATTGTGTAAAACCAATAATTTAATGAGAGGGGAAATTACTGCAAATTTAGCTTAGCAGAAAGGCTACTTCATGGAAGGTGAACCTTCTGTCTATTAAATTTACTCTTATTCCAAAAGCAATTGAGATGTGCTCTCTTTAGGCCAGCAATTCTTTCCTTTCAGATATTTGCCCGTTATTTTCTGAACACCTACTGTTACGATCCTCGGCACAGCATTCAGGAAGCTAACCATTCACCGTGGAAAAGTTAATGAATGCAAAACAATGAAATCTCTTGCACCCATTGGGCTGTATCCTAGTTTTTTAAAGAAAGGCTGCAGCAATACAGAGATAGCACTTACACTGGCTTTAATTTGCAGAATTCTCAGATTCCTGAAATATCCTGGATTCATTGGATGAATGGATTCAAATGGAGCTAACATAACTTTATAGATTCAGAAATGTGAGAGAACACAGGCAACTATAGATTTATTGGCTTGATATCAATGTTACAGAAAGTGATATAACCTATTACTAGGATTGCAAAAGCATGGTACATGAAAAACAACAATAACATTAGGCAGAATCTGCACATTGCTTTAAGGGAAAATCATGTTTAATGTGCCCATTGGAGATTTATTTTGAGGGTGCAAGTAGCAGAAGAGGAAATCAGTGGGTGTAGTACATTTGGGTTTTTCGTGAGGTTTTCAATTAGTTGAGTTAGAATTGTACAACATGGTAACAGCCCCTTTGACCCACAATGTCCCTGCCAACTATTGTACATATCTATACTATTCCTTTTTACCCTTATTTATTCATACCCTTCGATACCATGTCAATTTCAAGTACTTGTCTAGATGGTTCTTAAATGCTGTGAGAGTCCCTGCTTCACCGTCTCCTCAGGCAGCGCATTCCAGATTCCATCCATGCCATTGTGGAAAAAATTTCCCCTCAGATACCCTCTCAACCTTCAATCGCTTACCTTGTGTCCCAGGTGACAGAACCCCAGGGGACAGAGCCCCAGGAGATGAAAATTCCTACTATCCACTATCTATCCATTCTAATTTTGTGTTCCTCTACCAAGTTATCTCTTAGCCTCCTCTGCTTGAGGGAAAACAAAGCCTATCCAATCTCTCCTTATATCTGAAATGGTCCAATCAAAGAAATATCCTGGTGAATCTCCTATGCACATCTTTCCTACAGTGTTGAGACCAGAACTGCACACAATGGCATCCAGTCTGCAAGATAACGCCGGGATACAGCGGCTCTTTGCGTGCTCTTTCCAGAGAAGGATCTGGCCAATAAAATTGCTTTACTCTTCTAAATCTCTTTTCTGGCTGTATGTATAGTTCTGTATCATTCTCTTTGCTCTATTTATTGTACTTGAGTTTGAACTGATTGTATCTATGTATGGTATATGTGATCTGATTGGATAGCATACAAAACAAAGCTTTTCACTGTACCTTGATACATGTGACAATAATAAACCTAAAGCTAAACCAACTGCAGACTAAGCAATGTTTCATAAAGCTGTAACATGGCATCTTTGCACAAATTCTATGCCACTAGTGAAGATGGCAGCCTACGTGTCTTCTTAACCACCCGCTTCACACGTACTGCTACTTTCAAGGATATATGGACTTTCACCACAAAGACCCCCTGTTCAATAACACACAGCCTAAGGCAATCCTCCTAGCTACCTGCAAAACCATGAATTTTTGTGTCACTTACAAACTTGCCATAGGAGGCTGATACACAAAATTAGTGCAGAAGGGTTGAGGTAATGCACATCAGGGAACATTTAACAAACAGAAATCAGAAATAAAAACTGAAAATGCTGGAAGTATTCAGAAGACCGCCTTTGGAAAGAAAGATTGAAAATTTCAGGTCAATGACCTAAATCTCACGCAGTATTTATTGGTCAGCACAATCTGGCTTATTCTGTTTCTCTGAAATTTCAAACAGGTAGAATGCAGGAGTTTATATCTGTAGCCTGACCTTGTCCATACCACCACACAGTCCAGCAATGGTTACAGGTCATCCCCAATGTGTACTTCCATACAAAGCAAGCAACAAGAATACTGTACTTGAAACTGAAATGGGTATCTACCCAGATTTCAGAGGCATTATGCACAATTCTCAAAGCCCCAAATCTGAATCCTTGCATTGATTCATGCTACATGTCAATATTCAGGTTCACTGTCAAAAAATAAAAAAAAATACCAAGAGTGTTACCTTTGTGTTTGAATTCATGTTTTTTAAAATTGTGCAATTTGATCAGAATCTGAAGGTAAAATAGGCAGTTAATCTCATGATCGCGACTTTTCTCATCTTGAGGTGCTGATTTAAGTGATTCCAGAACAAAGGTCGAATAGCTGAAAACAAAGAATAAAGCCTTTATATTACTTTGGTATCATGTTGCAAACCTTATTAATCTTATCAGTCCAAAATTCAATCTCCAATTTGTTGAAAAAAATTATTGTGTAAAGAAAAGAGCTAGGGACCAATGAACAACAGCATGTACACACTGTATTATGTTTTTAAAAAACACTTCTCAAATGGGAAATTAAGGCTAAAAGTACCAAACAGTACACATCTTATTGGCTGCCTGCTTCATCCTAACAGAATGCCATTGAAACTTACTTGCCAGTTTCTGCCAATTTGAGAATATCTTCTGCAGTGCTAATCTTTAGTGGTTCACAGCATGGTTTGATTGCTTGATACTCAGTAGTTGAAATGACTTATCATACATTAAGGAGCCACTCACAGAAGAAAATTGAGAACCACATGAAATTTACAGAAACTAGAATCATCTAACCTGTTTAATTTTTCAATACCAAGGCAGTACAATTGTATGCACATTACAGTAAACCTCCAATAATTTGCTATACGATTGTTTGAAAATCCTAGTAATTCAGTGTCTGGCTCACTGGCTGCTGTTCCCCACATTCCACCTAAACACACCCGGGCCCAGATTCCAGTGTTCTCTTTACACTGATTTTAATGATAATAATTTCCCATTCTTCCTTTAAACTACTAGGCCCAATTCTCTTTTTAAACTGACCACGGGCTCCATTTCCCATGCTCCTTTTAACCCGACCAGGGACGTTTCCACACCCTTCAGGGCTCCATTTTTTACGCTCTCTTTAAGCTGACTAGGGCTGATTCACACACTACCTTTAAACTGATCAGGTTTGTTTCCCGCATCCCCTTAAACTGACTGGGCCATCTTTCCCTATGCTTTCTTTAAAATCACCAGAGCCCAGGATGCAACATGCTCTTAAAAAACTCACCAGAACCCCGTTTCCCAAGCTTTCTGTAAATTTAGCTGATTCACTGGAAAATTTATAACATCTAATATTCAGTGGTCCAAAAATATTTGCAGACTTGAGAACTGAAAGTTGCAAGATGGTGTTGGAATGTAGAGGTTTGAAAAGGTGCAGGAGATGCTGGGATTACTGGTTACGAGCAAGCAAACATTGGGGACAGCTGTTGCATCTCCCGCAGTTGCAAGGGAAGATTCTGTTGAGTAGGGTGGGGAAAGAAGGGATGGGTATGAGCTGGGTGAGCAGGGATGAGTGAACCAAGTGTCTACAGAATATGGATAGGGTTGGGAAGATATGACTGGTAGTGAGATCACAATGAAGGTGATGGAAATGTTGGAGAATGCTGGGTTGGATGCAGAGGTCGGTGGACTGAAAGGTGTGGACCAGGGGACCTTGTACCATGAGTGAGAGCAGAACGGTAGGACACAGTGGAGACAAAGGTAGGAGAGCCCATAGTCAGGATCGAACCTAGGTCTCTGGCGCTGCAAGGCAGCAACTCTACCGCTTTGCCACCGTGCTATCCCAAAAATTTCAATTAAAAAAAAAAAAGCAAAGCACATGTTAATTTCTAGAAGGTCAGAACTGAAAACATGGGAAATTAACATAAAATCTGCATTAAACTACACTTGGATTGATGCCAATAGATCTGGTCTCTGTGTAAATATATTATAGAAAACAAAATTGTCCACTTTGCAGATCTTAAAGACAAATTAAACCATTTCTTTGAGCTTGCATTACACGCGTGAAGTGCAATGCACTATTTAGAATAAATTCAACTTTCGTAAAGGATACTGTCCTCAAACTTGTAAACATCCTCAGGCTTGTCTGCATCAGCATGACAGGGTGGAAGGAAAGCCGAATCAAACTGTGACTGAGTTGCCTCATTGGCCAAAGCTTTTGGAAAACAGAATGGCAGAAATATATTACAATCATAACAATGCACCACTACATTCCATAATGACCAAAATTAGAGATTATTTCCTCACAGATATTCGTGGACAGTTGGATGAAAATAATCTGTAATTGTTTATTGCTTAGTTCAATTTTCAGACTAAAATAGTCTTTAAGTCTGTGGCAATTACGTCTATTAACCCTGAGGTGAGGTTATTACAAACCAACTGTATATTGGAAAGCAGGTTGAATATCGCTCCAACTGAGAATTAGTTGGATTAATTTTTAACATTCCCCATAGCAACCACACTTTTTTGAATTTAAGCTCACTACTTGCCACAATGGGTTCTGTAACTCAATGCCAGTTGAGCACAAGTCCATACTTTCATGCTTCTGCCAGTGTATTCCATGAACATGTTATACAGAGCATAGTCAAGATAGCAATTTTAGGGCAACAACCAATTTGGTTGTAAATGGGGAAACACCAGTGATTTGTTTATTCATAAATTCAAAATCATATCAGGCCCTAAAGGGTCAAATCGTTGGATCAGGCTTCACAAACCCTTTAGTTTAAAAGGCCAAAACTTTTTTGATAAATGATTCAGTTAGATAGACACAAGGAAAGTATTTCCTCAAATTAATAAATCCAGAGTATATATTTTACATTAAAGGCAGAGTATAAAAGAGTAAGAACAGAAGGCACTATTTTTTGGCGAGGGTAATGAAAATCTAAAACAGTTCTATTAAATCGGTCAATTAAATTGTTCAAAACAAGATTCTTATTGGGCGACTCTCCTAGTGGCAGCAACTTCGTTTGCTCCCTTAACTTTTAACTTCTTGCTTACCACTCTTTCAATGTTACTTGTTATTACTTGATTTCAAGGCACGGTCTAACCTTTCTTAAAGTGTTGATAACACTTTTATACGCTTCAATCGTGTAAAGGATGGAGACAAGAGGAAAAAGAGCTTCTCCAAGAAAGGAGCATGGGGAAGGCGCAGCTTCCGACTCTGGTATCTTAGAAGCAATATCGAAAATGAACGGAGAAATGAAAACAAGATTCTGCAGTTTGGAAGAAATGATGAAAGGAATTTCGAGCAAATTGAAGGAAGTTCAAGACAAGCTGATTATGTTACAAGATGAATCTCATGAACAGAAGGAACAAATTGATAACTTGCGAACCTTGGGCCAAGAAAGAGATTTGAAGATTGAAAGACTGGAACGGAAAATGAATGAAAATACTCGGGCACTCGAGCAATACAAGATTAAAAACATGGATCTGGAAAACAGAAGCCATCGACTGAATTTGTGAATTGTTGGTTTGCCTGAAGGTCAAGAAGGGGATAATGTTATAAAATATACCTCTAAAATGATAAAGGAGACTTTCAACACCGAGCACTATGAAAATCTTCCAATTTTGGATAACGCACACAGGATCGGGAAGAAATCTGGTCTCCAAGATAAACCGAGACATTTGATCGTTCGGTTTCACTTTTTGCAGATGAAGGAGAATATCCTCCGAGCAGCAAAAATGTTGGACATGGTTGAATATGAAGGATGCAAGTTTCGGTTTGTTCCTGATTACAGCCGTGAGCTTATGGGATTGAGAAAGTCTTTCCATAATGTAATGACTGAGTTGTTTAAGAAACAGTTGCGCCCTGCCTTGCTCTATCCAGCTAGACTGCGTATACGACTCTTTAATGGTAACAACCAATTTTTTAACAATCCGGAAGAAGCTTCCAGCTTTCTGGAGGCTTATGGGGCTGAAGCCGCAACGGGGAGTTACTGATAGCCAACTAAGTTACAATTGGAGATTTATTGTTCCTATTTTGACAATATATCGTTTTGTAAATGATTAAGAATTTAATTGGATGAGTTATTCTTTAATTACTTTTTAGAATTTTAGTATGATGGTATCAAACCATAACTTTTACCTTCTCTAAGATACTGTTAATTTAATGTAATGGTATTATATATTACCTTTTAAGATCTTCTTTGTTAGCTCTTCTACTTTTAAAATGTCCACTGAAGGATTTTTCCCGTCTTTAGACAAACAAAGTGAAGCAGTTCTTGTTTTTCATATTTTGACCTTGGATAAATAATATGAAGTAGCTCTTGTTTTTCAGTTAACATGCACTTTTTAACCATAACATTAATTTGTTTTGGCTATTGAGTGGTAAATATGCCTTATTTTTACGTTGGGTGCTGTCATTAGGAGAGATGGGGGTAGGGGAGGGATTAGGTAGCGTACTGACTGTCTACTGGTCAGTTTTGGGCTTTGCATGGGTGGGGGGCAGGGGGGACTTTTGCTTTCAGTTTAGTTTTTTCTATCTGGGCAGAATTTGAACTACAAAAATGTCTGAAATGTCATCACTTCTGGCTCCGCTTAGATTCTTCTCCTTCCAGTATCATGAACTGTTATGCTCTAAGAAATTAACCCTTTACATTCCACATGATTTTTACAAACAATATGGATAAAGTTATTAACTTCCTTTCATGGAATGTGAATGGTCTGAACCATCTCATTAAGAGGAACATTTATTTTTAATTTCTTCGTAGACTAAATGCTCAGATTATCTTTGTTCAGGAAACTCATGTAAGGAAAGATGACAATCAACGATTCTTTAAGTTTTGGAGAGGACAGCAGTTTCATTCAAATTCACAGGCAAAGGTGAAAGTAGTCTCTATTTTTATTGACTCCTCAATTACGTTTGTTCATTATGAAACAATTTCTGATCCATATGGTAGATTTTTGATGATCACTGATGTTCTTCATAACCAAAAAGTTGTTATGGTGAATGTTTATGCACCTAATATTGATCACCCTGAGTTTTTTAAACAGCTAATCGCATCCTTTCCTAATTTCAATGAACATCTTTTGATAATGGGTGGAGATTTTAACTGCTGTTTGAACCCCTCGATGGACAGATCTGCATCTGATCATGTGCTTCCAAATAAATCAGCTAGTTTTATCAATTCTTTTTTACTTGACTCTGGAATGTTAGAAGTCTGGACATTCCTACACCCAAATGACAAAGATTTTTTTTTTCTCTCATGTATATCATAGTTACTCTTGGATTGACTACTTTATAATAGATTCTCAGCTAGTATCATCAGTCACTGTGTGTGAGTATGATGCAATTGCTATTTCTGATCATGCACCATTGAAACTATCAATTAAACTACCTGATTCCAAGTTTAGTGCATAACAATGGCGATTTAATACTACTCTGCTTCAAGATCTAAATTTTGTTAATTTTATTAAAGATCAGATTGCCTTTTTCTTCTTAATAAACTCTACTGAAGAAATATCCAATGGTGTAGTCTGGAATGCTTTTAAGGCATATATTCGTGGACAAATTATTTCATACTCCGTGGGATTAAAAAAACAAACTCAAAATGAAATACGTATATTGGCTGATGAGATTAAAGAAATTGATTAAAAAACATTCAAAAGCTCCTAGTCTAGAGCTCTATAAGAATAGAGTTGAACTTCAATTGAGACATGATTTGTTATTAGTATCACCGATTGAGAATCAGCTACTTAAAAGCAAAAGTCAATTTTATATACATGGCGATAAATCTGGCAAATTACTCGCCAATCAGTTGAAAGCTGTGTCAACCAAACGTCAGATTATTAAAGTGAGTAAACGGGATGGTACATTGACAGTAGACCATGATGAAATAAAAAAATCCTTTCAGGAATTTTATACCTCCCTATACCAATCAGAATTTCCTACTGATTCCAACATAATGCATGAGTTTTTAAAGAAACTGAACTTGCCAAATTTACCAAATAATGAGTCTCTGTTGTTAGATGAACCCATCACGGAGGAAGAAATACAGAAAGCAATCCTCTCGATGAATTCTGGTAAAGCTCCCGGTTTAGATGGGTTTACAGTGGAATTTTTAAAGTATTTCTCAAGTTTACTGTCTCCCTGGCTATGCAAGGTTTTTAAAGAAGCCTTTTTAATGAATAGATTACCACAATCCTTTTATGAAGCATCTATTTCTTTAATTCTTAAAAAAGATAAAGACCCTACTGAAGTGACCTCATATAGACCCATATCACTGTTAAATGTAGATTCCAAAATTCTTTCCAAAAAATTAGCTATGAGATTGGAAAATATTTTACCGCAAATTATTTCTGAAGAACGGACAGGTTTTATTAAAAATCATTACTCATACTTTAACGTTAGATTAATGAATATCGTATATATAGCGTAAAATAAAACGCCAGAATGTGTCATTTCACTTGATGCTGAGAAGGCATTTGATAGAATAGAATGGAAATACTTATTCAATACACTTGAAAAATGTAAGATTGGTCCAAAATGTATCTCTTGGATCAAGCTGATATATCATATACCTCAGGCTTCTGTACTTACCAATAATCAGATATCCCCTTTTTTCAGGCTCTTTCGAGGTACTAGACAGGGCTGTCCTTTAAGTCCTTTACTGTTTGATATGGCTTTGGAACCTTTGGCCACCGCTATTAGGGAATCCCCTAATATTTTTCGTATTGTCCATGGGAATAAGACACATAAACTATCTCTCTATGCAGATGCTCTGTTATTATTCATCTCTAATCCAGAGAAATCTATTCCAGCAATAGTAGCACTACTTAATCAATTTAGTAGTTTCTCTGGTTATAAACTAAATCTTAGTAACAGTGAGCTTTTTCCATTAAACAATCTAATTTCGAATTATGGATAGTTTCCATTTAGATTGACTACCGAATGTTTTACTTATTTAGGCATTAAGATTACCAAGAAACACAAGGATCTATTTAAAGCCAATTTTACGCCTCTAATTGACCATATCAAACAACAGTTTACTAAATGGTCACCAATGTCCTTATCTTTAATCGGCCAAATCAATGCTATTAAAATGTTTATCCTACCTAAATTTTTGTATTTATTTCAGACGATACCAATTTTTATTGCTAAATCTTTCTTTGATATTATTGACTCCAAAATTTCTTCATATATATGGCAGAATACAAATCCGAGACTAAGTAAAAAATACTTACAGAAATCAAAAAAAGACGGTGGTTTGGCACTGCCGAACCTTAGATTTTACTATTGGGCAGTTAATGCTAGCTATCTAATGTTTTGGACAAAAGATTTAGAAGATACCCAATGCCCAGGATGGATAAATCTTGAACGTGATTCTATGCAAGGGCTATCATTGGATTCTATTCTAGGGGCCTCCTTACCTTTTACAATTACGAGATTGAATAAATATACGACTAACCCAATAATAAGACATACATTCCGAATATGGTTTCAATTTCATAATTTTTTTGGATTGAATGATTTTATCTTAATGGGTCCTATCATATCTAATTTTTTCTTTCAACCTTCTAGTACTGATCAAGCCTTTCTGTTATGGAAGAGGACGGGATTAGCAGCTTTTCGTGATTTGTTTTTGGATGGTTGTTTTATGTCTTTTGAACAACTCTCCAATAAATATAATCTACCTAACTCACATTTCTTTAGATATTTACATATTAGACATTTTTTGAAGGCTACTCTTTTTCCGTTACCACATCAAACCGAAATCTTGGACATTTTTTACATTTGAATCCTTATCAGAAAGGTTTAATAACGACTATTTATGAGTTGATTTTGAAATTACAAATAGATACATTTGATAAAATTAAGAATGACTGGGAAAGAGAACTCCAAATTTCTCTACCTATAGAGAAATGGGAGAGGATTCCTCAATTAGTTAATACTTCCTCAATGTGTGCAAGACACGCTCTGATATAATTCAAGGTGGTTCACAGAGCCCATATGTCAAAAGATAAGTTAGCTCGTTTTTATGGTCATATAAATCCTACCTGTGACAGATGTAATTCTGAAGTGGCCTCATTGACATATGTTTTGGTCCTGCCCACTTTTGGAAAAATATTGGAAATACATTTTTGATACTATTTCTGTAGTTTTAGGTATTGATTTACAACCTCATCCTATTACTGAAATTTTTGGGCTTCTACAGATTCTACTCATCTGTCCCGTTCCGCCCATCGGCTGATTGCTTTTACCACATTAATTGCCAGAAGATCTATTTTATTTAAATGGAAAGACTCTAATCCTCCGACCACACTCCATTGGTACTCTGAAATGATATCATGTTTAAATTTAGAAAAAATTATGAGTGACATTGTTGAACCATTGGTTAAATTTGATAGGACTTGGGGAAGCTTCATTCAACATTTTCACACAACATAAATTGTCCCCTCTCCAACTGTTATAATAATTATTTTAATTTTATACGGTGGAATGTACTTGACGACAAACAGGGACTTAAATTGTTGAAATTCTTTGCAGCCCAGATTCTGTTTTTCTTTTTTCTTTTTTTTTCTAGTTTAGGGGATTTTGTTAGTCTCTTTTGTCTCTTTTGTCTCTTTTTTTTCTTTTTATCTTTTTGTTTTTATATATATGTTCTTTTTTAAACACTTAACTATATTTACATAAAGATTGGGAGGTCTATACAATGTGTATTTTGACACTGGACTCATATTTAGATTATGACTGTTATTAATGTAATCCTGATCCCTATGTATCAATATCATTGTTATGTTTATCATTATTTATTGTTGTTGTTTTGTTTTTGAAAAAAACTAATAAAAAGATTTTAAAAGAAAGATTCTTATTGGGCAACGGCATCAAGAAATATGACATATGTAGGTAGATAAATGAAGCTTAGATATAGATTAGCTACAATTTGATGAAATTCAAAATGGGCGATGTAGAATGATTATGCATGTTAACCAATCACATATAGTTAGCATCACTAACCCCACCCCACCCCACTATAACGTTTATATTAACACTTGCTTCTGGCACTACTCAGTTCGAGCAGCAGTTGGCATGTTCTGACATCTAACCATCCTTTATACTGTTAAAGTTTAAGTGTTGATTAAAGCTGATTTTGGATCACATAGCGTGTCTGGAATCTGTCTACAGGCGACTTGACAAGCTGACAGTCCCTTTCCTGGAGAGGCCCATATGAGTTTGGCCTCCATTCTGATCTTCCGACAAGTACACAGACTGAATATGGAAATCACATGTGTCGGAAAGCAAGTGCTACTCACGAACCGAGTGCAACAAATGTTTTTCCTTCCTGCTACCCTACAATATTCAACCCCGTAGGACTAAAGTGATCATTGCCAATGAACTGTTATAAAATTAAAAAAAGGAATACGTGCAGGCTATTTAAGTGAGTTCTATCGAAAGGAATGTTAATGTTATTAATGTTAACTGCTTTGGTGTGTTCTGTGAGCGGGGTCTGTGCTCTGTGTTCTACGAGCGGGGGCTGTGTTCTGTGTTCTGCGAGCGGGGGCTGTGTTCTGTGTTCTGCGAGCGGGGGCTGTGTTCTGTGTTCTGCGAGCGGGGGCTGTGTTCTGCGAGCGGGGGCGGCGACCACGACGAGCCGGAAGCCGATGTGTGCAGCCGGGTCCTGGAGCTGGTGAGTGCGGCCGGGACTGCTGACCGAGAGCCACTGAGCCTTCCCCCCACCCCACCCCACCCCACACCCCTCCCCGCTTCCCCCCCATACCACCCCCTCCCCCCACACCACCCCCTCACTCCCCCCACACCACCACCTACCCCCTCCCACATATACCCTCCCCTACCCCCACAACCCCCCACCCACACCCTCCCTCCCCTACACACCCCCCACACCCCTCTCCGCCACAACCCCCCTACTCCACCCCCCGCTCCCCCACACCCCCCCTCCCCACACCCCTCTCCGCCACAACCCCCCTACTCCACACCACCCGCTCCCCACACCCCCCCTCCCCCACATCCCCCCCTCCCCTACACCCCCCCTACAACCACCCCATCACCCCCTCCCCTACACACCCCCCTCCCCTACACCCCCCCACCCCTACAAACCCCCCTCCCCTACACCCTCATCACCGACACCCCCCCTCCCCTACACCCCCCTCCCCGACACCTCCCCTCCCCGACACCGCCGTCCCCGACACACCCTCACCCCTACACCCCCCACCCTCCCCTCACCCACCCCCCTCCCCCACACTACCACACACTCCCCCCACCGCACCGCTCCCCCACTCCCGCCTACCACACACACCCCTCCCCCCCTACCGCACGCACCCCCTCCCCAACCCCCACAAACCCCCCTACCCTCACAGCCCCCACAACCCCCCCTGCCCCCACAACCCCCCTACCCCCACCCCCCCCCCCACCCCAACCATCCACCCCCTACCCCCATCATCCCCCCCCCTGCCCCCACATTTTCACATATTCCGATAGAGATTTATCCCCTGGAGACTGAAATCGCATTATCTGAAAATTTCTAGCTTTATTTCTCGAGTTATTAATGAAAATGTTCACAAATCTGAAATAACTTTGAAAATAAACGAGATGGTCTCGCTGATGATGTCACAATGGGTCTGCTCCGCGCGGCCTGCTGCAGTGTTCCACGCACTGCGAGTGACGACATCTCCCCCCACTCAGAGTCCTTTGGTCGCCGCCCGCCTGCCGCTCGCCCCGCCGTCCACCCCGCTCGGCCGGCCGTGCGCCCCACCCACTCAGCGTCCGCCCCGCCCGCTCAGCGTCCGCCCCGCCCGCTCAGCGACCGCCCCGCTCGCCGAGTTCAAGTCCGCCCTCTCCCTCTCTCTGCCCACTCCCCCTCTCTCTGCCCCTCCCTATCTCCGCCCTCTCCTCCCCTCTCTCCCCCTCCCTCACCCCCTCTCTGTCTCTGCCCCTCTCTCTGTCTCTGCCCCTCTCTCTCTGTCTCTGCCCCTCTCTCTGTCTCTGCCCTCTCTCTCTACCCCCCCTCCCTCTCCCTCTCTAGACCCGCCTGCGAGTTGGGGGCTATGCGTGAGTGGATAGAGCGGGGTAAAAGGAGCAAATTAATAATATTAATATATCAAGGGGGGTGGTTAGTGTGTGGGGGGTGGTTAGTGTGTATGTGACGCCGCAGGGCCCCCCCCCCCCCACAACTGTGCGTTGAGGGGACAGGACCCAACGGGTCCCACTTGCTCTAGTATCAATTAAAATCTTTATTCTCTGCTATACATAAGTGCAGTCCATATCTCAACTACAGTTAGAAGGGTTGCATCCTGTGAAAAAAATCCTAATTGCAAATTTCTATAACACAAATCCCCTTTTCCCCCATTCAATCCCATGTGGTAAGTGGAGATGTGTTCCACTGGGAAGTTTTTCTTTCAATAGTGATGCCTTGGCAGATGTGCATTCTACAAGCAAGGGAATTCTGTTTTTATTATAGGCAGGAGAGAAAGGGCTTCTGCCTATAAATATTGCATTGTTAGATAAAGTATCATTGTACATGTATCAATGGATTGCCTTGTTAGTTTCCAAAGCAAATCCCTTAAATAGCTGGTCTTACTGTGAACGAGCAGTCTGTGTATGTGACAATAAATTTGGTGTATGTGACAATAATTTTTTTTTTTAAATGTCCTTTGTCCTTTGTCCTTTGTCCAGTCTGCAATCATTGTCCTTGGTAAACTAGTTCAGTGCGCTATATACATTTTGTGTTTATTTCTATTGTTCACACAAATTCCTTTTGAGCAAATTTTAATTCTGTATCTCATATTTCTATTGGTAGCGATTTATGAATTCCCCAAGGGCAACTTTTTGATATATAAATGGCTGCAATGCAATTGCTCAATGAACATTACATGAAATCCTCACTACATTCACAGACAGTGAAAACGTCGCAAAACCAGACACCACACATTAAAAATTGCACAAAGTGCTGGAGTAACTCAGCTGGTCAGGCAGCATCTCTGCAGAACATGTGTAGGTGATATTTCACGTCGAGCTGAAACGCCACTTATCCATATTCACCAGTGTATTAACCAGCATCTAAAGTTCTTTATTTCGACAGATTAAAAAATGTTGGGTTGTTTATAGATTCAATATTAAAACTACAGTAGAAAGTCTCACAACTATTCTTCAGAGCAGCCAAATTTACGTAATGATTGATTATTTCATGAAATAAAAATCTACTGTCCTTACAAATATCATATTGTTCTTGAATTCACTATTCAACACAATTCATGCATTAATTACACATTCTTTGTTGCTCTATTACAGCAGATATAACAAACAACTGGAAAAGTAAGTGGATTACAACCTATTTTCTATGTTTCTATATAGGCGACGATCAGCCATGATCACAATGAATGGCGGTGCTGGCTCGAAGGGCCGAATGTCCTCCTCCTGCACCTATTTTCTATGTTTCTATGTTTTCTAACAGTGTTTTTTCTCCCTCCCCACCCTTCTAGCATGTGAGACGCCCCCTTTCCTTTCAGCTCTCACGCCCGCCATCGCTCCAACTCGTGTGGACCACACCCCCCCCCATCCCCCCAGCTAACCCTGCCCCCCACATCCCACCCCTCCAATTTGCGCTCGCACCCTGCCCCTCCTGCTCACACCCCGCCCACCTCCCAAATGCACTGCCATTACTCCCCAGCTAACAATGGACAACCAATTAAACTGCATTTTATGGCCATATCTGCAGGATAGGGGACCAAAACCAGATACTGCATGAAGTCCAGCATGGAGGGACTTTAAAACTAGCAAAACATTGAATAGCCTATCAAGGGTTAATTGTGAACAGCAGACTATTGTAGAATTCAGAATATTCCATACAGTATCAAGATATTGCTGTCTAATACAGTTTTTAATGGAGATTAATCTAATTTAAAGCCAAGTTCTTTTCACGCCCTTCACAACAATTATCCTAGCTTTATTCCCCCACCCTCCTTTTCTCAGGAACAAAGAACTAAAGCTTGATTAATTTACTATGCACATTTCTGAAAGGACCTCATAATGGTCGGCTGAGGTTTGAATAGGAACATTAAGAACAAAACATGGAAACTACATTAGACGCATCCTGACAAAACATTTGGTCACAAGTAATAATACACCACAACTGTAGAGATCAATAATATCAAGTCTCTGTTAAAGACTCATTTGTGCGCTTAAAGGCTCCTTCTGAGGCGAATGGGCGAATATATTTCTTCATTCACAGGTGCTGATTCAGAGCCAAATGGAGTATAAAAGCTTATCTTTGCTAAATTGCCACGGTAATTTGTTTTATAATGCATGTGTGCACGATTTACCCACACATACAGTCATTAAACTTCAATGGCCCGCCCTTTAGAATTTTTTTCTGATCAATAATTTAGGTTGCTGGAAATGCAATCTTAATTCCATGGAGACTGCTCAGACTTTTCATGATTAAAAAGCAGACAATTCCACATAATTCCACTCCTTTACCTGATATCCCTTTCCTATCAATTATATTTTCTGCTGCTTTAGTCACAGCTTCCTGCAAGGTCTCATTCCCAACCTGATTCAATCTGCGAGAGTTCAGAGCATGTTTCTGTTTGATGGTACCAAAGGCCTCAATGAGGGAGTCCACCTGGAAATCAGCAAGCAGTTAAAATACTTTTAATAGCAAAACATTGTTAATTAACTGCAGACCTATATAGACTAATTGAACTAAAATGGAATGATTTTAATATTTTAATTCCTACTTTCAAGCCTCCACTTCCTCCCATTTGTTTACATTAGTTGAAATAAATTTCATTGCACTTGCTTGTCTCATGAACATTGAATGCCATGTGGAATAGAAAAGCGAATGCAAATCAAGTCAACACCCTTGATCACTGCCTCATGCATTATTAAGATATTGAGAAAACCCTGCACATCAAGCTGAAGGGTACTAAGAGATTCAGACGAAGCATCGCCAGTTAAGTATGCCTACACTACTAATGCAGCTAACCAGATATTAAAGATAGATCAGAGTAGGAGTTTTGAAGTGCTGTACTAGTTGTTTCATCCATAACAAATCATGAGAGCACTGCAAATTATTACAAAGCAAGATTCCATGTTATGAAGAATCCTTCAGTAGGCTCTTAGAACTTCTCAGGCAAGGCTGCAACTGGATGTCGCAATGCTGTAGTCTGATAATGTATCAAAATTATCTGCATGCTCAGTACTGACAATCCAGGCATAGCACAAATTGGGGGGGGGGGGGATATCAGTAAAGTGGCTTCCCTCCATAGCAGCTGTGAGTATACCGTATTTGGAGAAGGGAATACCTATTCTCAATTCACCAGCCTAAATGCAGTGGTCCTTGAATGTGTGGCACCGGGAGAAACAGAAGTGAAGGAAAGCTGTTGGAGGGCAGGGCAGAATCAAGGATTTAAATATAGTTAGACAAAAATGCTGGAGAAACTCAGCGGGTGAGGCAGCATCTATGGAGCGAAGGAAATAGGCAATGTTTCGGGCCGAAACCCTTCGTAGTTAGGTCTGTTTTCATGCAGTGTCACTTGTAGGATTTCACATTTCAGTAACGTATTTTATTTCTACACTAATAAAACCGGTTGGTTGCATAGAGATGGACGTGTTGGTAGGCTTCCTGGAAACACTGCAATGGGAGGTTTATGAGTTTGGGATGTGACGGTAGAGCAGCCTTGGCAAGTGGGTACAGTGCGTGGACACAGATAACTTAGTAACTTCGTTGTAAAAGTGATGCGTAACATTCTTACCTTCTCTCGATACGAGGCCTCTTTTTCATTGGTATCTCCTTCTGCCACAGAGTCACCTGAGGAGAAAATACCATCACTGATATGTCATTCTGATTCAGTGGACATCTTCACAACGGAGAATGCAGGACTAATAGTGAACATTCACAAAAATGGTGGCATAGATAATCATGCTCTGGTTTATCAGACCACAATAAAAATACCTTTGGATGCAGCCAAAGAGAAAACAAAAATAAAACGTCATTATATTGTCACTTGCTCCAATTATAAGAAATCCCAAATTTGTTGTATTCCGTGCCTATTCCTACTCATTTCAATGAAAATCCGATCCTTCAGCACAATAGACAATAGACAATAGGTGCAGGAGTCGGCCATTCGGCCCTTCGAGCCAGCACCGCCATTCAATGTGATCATGGCTGATCATCCCCAATCAGTACCCCGTTCCTGCCTTCTCCCCATATCCCCTGACTCCACTATTTTTAAGAGCCCTATCTAGCTCTCTCTTGAAAGCATCCAGAGAACCTGCCTTCACCGCCCTCAGGGGCAGAGAATTCCACAGACTCGCCACTCTCTGTTTCCTCGTCTCCGTTCTAAATGGCTCTCCTTATTCTTAAACTGTGGCCCCTGGTTCTGGACTCCCCCAACATCGGGAACACCTCAAATTTAAAATCCTTATTTATGTGTTTAAATGCCCCCAATACAATGTCCTTTTCTAACGTTTGTAAACCCCTAAAAGTGCCCTATGCCCCAACTCTGTTTTCTTCTGCATTCCTCACTTCACCCAGAACTCCTTTTCCATAACATTAACAACCAAACATCTAATGCCATATCCTAGATTTCTTTCCTCAATCTCGTCATCGCCATCTTCTCCTAATGTTCACCTCTGACCAAAGCTGAAAATGTACAGATGTAGTCAACAGATTGGTTGAAGTACTCATGAACAACCATTACAACTGACTATTGTAGAGCAAATAGTCAGCAGTAAAACAAAACCAGGAATGTACTAATCAAGAGTTTTGTTTTCAGGAGGAATATTTCAGATGCAGCCTCAGAGACAGGCCAGCTGGGCACAGCTCCAACTTACAAGTCATTTTCTTGATCCCTGGAACTTGAGAACAATATCATAGTAATAATCTAATCTATATTACTGATCTTGACCACTTCCTGTTGTTCTGTATATTGATTTTAGAAAAAACGCTGCCACTTACGGATGTGATTTAAGGCCATCTTACTCAAAGTCCCCCGCTGCTCAGGACAAGAGGATTTTTTCCATCGATGTAAAATAAAAAAGTTATTACTGATAAAAAAAATTTGAGATCCTCTCTCCTGAAGGCCATGCCCCTTCCGGAGGGACTATAAGACCCAGAAGTGTTGAGTGCCTTAGTCAGTCTCTGCAAGATGGGGGAGCGAGAGGGTCACGTCTCTCAGTCTGAGCTGTAAATAACACTGAACACATGTCTACTAAACTGTGAGTGGTTTTGCTGACCTGTCAGTGCCCTTAATGTGGTTTGAAAATATAGTTTGGAAATGCTAAAGCTGTGTTGCCTTTGGTTTGGAAATGCTAAAGCTGTGTTGCCTTTGGTTTGGAAATGCTAAAGCTGTGTTGCCTTTGGTTTGGAAATGCTAAAGCTGTGTTACCTTTGGTTTGGAAATGCTAAAGCTGTGTTGCCTTTGGTTTGGAAATGCTAAAGCTGTGTTGCCTAATTAAAGTTGCCTTGCCTAATTAAAGTTGCCTTGCCTTCTATATAATTAAAAGTCTAATCTTGACCACTTCCTGTTTGTGCTTTACATTGATTTTAGAAAAAACGCTACCACGTACGGCTGTGATTTTTGGCCATCTTACTCAGAGTCCCCCTCCGCTCAGCAGGTGCCGAGGATCTTTCCCATCGGTGAAAAATAAGAGCGTTATTAGTGTTTTTAAAATGTTGAGATTCTCTGTCCTGTCAATCACACCATGAAGGCCACGCCCCTTCTGGTCGGAGGGAGGGACTATAAAACCCAGAAGTGTGGGCGTGGCTCAGTCTCTGCAAGATGGAGGGAGAGGTCATGACTCGCTGTCTTTAGTGGCCTTGCACCCTGCTTGAAATGGTATGAAACTGCACTTGAATTTGGTGGCCTTGCACCCTGCTTGAAGTGGTAAGAAACTGCACTTGAATTTGGTGGCCTTGCACTCATTATCCATTGCGCCTTTGCACTATTTTATGCTATTCCACAAAGCAGTAAACCAATGTAAGCAGTAGGTCTTATGTTCTACCTCTGATTGAATTCTGGCTTTAATTTGTGTACTCGTGATGTCTTTACTATTTATTTCATTCCGCTTACATGTTTCTACACTTTGTTAAACTTTGTAAGGTGTCCTTGAGACTTTTGAAAGGCGCCCATAAATAAAATGTATTATTATTATTATTATTACCTCTGCCTTAAAAATATCCAAAGCCTTTGCTTCTACCACTCTTTAAGGAAGAGAATGCCAAAGTCTCACAATCCCTCAAGAAAATACTGTTTTATCCTGGTCTTAAATACATGACCTGTGATTTTGAAACATTAATCCCAAATCCCTTGATCCCCTGAACATCTAATGATATATTACCATCAATCTTTCAAATAAACATAAAGTGCTGGAGCAACTGAGTGGGACAGGTAGCATCTCTGGAGAGAAGAATGGGTAACATTTTGGGCCGAGACCCTTCTTCAGACCGAGAGTCTGGGGCAAGGGAAACAAGATGGGAAGATCATCCCTTCCCACCCAAACCACCCCCTCCTTAGGTACCTTCCCCTGCAACCGCAGGAGATGCAACTTCCTATCTCCACCCCTTTCTGCCTTCCGCAGAGACCGTTCCCTCAGCAGATCCCAGATTAACTCATTCCTTCCCACCTAAACCACCCCTCCCCAGGTACCTTCCCCTCCAACAGTGGGAGATGCAATATCTTTCCATCTCCATCCCTTTCCGAAATCAACTGAAAGGTTCCTCACCGAATAAATACCATCAACCTGAAAGATTAACTGTTTCCCCCTAAGATACTGTCTGACTAGAATATTTCCACCATATTTTAAAATTAGCTTGTAACAAATGATTTTGTTAGCAGTGTTCAAAAATATTGTACTGGATACCTTACCAGGAAAGAAAGGCTGCATGTTAAACAGCTGAGCATTGTGCACTTCCATTTTCCCCGTATTTTCATTTAGTACGCCAACAAAATACCTGAATGAAACAAAACATTGCACAATGAAAGGTGTTTAGCAACTTGTATACACTAACCAGCAATCATTTGTGCTTTAAAAAATATATAAATTGTACATGAATATAAACACACTCTCAATGCCATAATCTTAGTCTTGATTTTAAGAAGTGTGCTCAGAACCTCTTCAATGTAACGTGCCCTAGCAATCCGAGTTGGAAACATGCACTTAATTGTCAGATAATGCCTGAGATAGGCTCATCTTTTCCTCGATGGTGAAAAAACCTTCATCGCTCAGTCTCATCCATTATGAATATTCGTAAGTCAGTAAGTAATTCACATCTTTCAGAAGGAGAAATTGGCAAAGGGAGGGAAAACAGGCAGTTAGGTGGAATCCATCAATATGGCTAATTGATAATGCATTCATTTTGAGACTTGGTTGTGAATGTAGGGGGAATGATTGGTGATGATGCGGAAATTGGTGCTGCTGTGGATAGTGTGAATGTTGTCTCAAGCCGATGTATGATGCATGATGTAGATCAGTTGAAAACTTGGATTGAGTTTTGGCAAATGGGATTTAATCCTGATAAGTGTTTGGTAATGCATTTTGGGAAGTCAAATGTGAGTAGGATAACTACATCTAATGGTAGTGAGCAAAGGGATGTTGATGAACAGCCTGAAATAACAACACAGGTGGATAGAGTGGTGTAAAAGCCATACGGCATGCTTGCCATTATAGGTCAGAACATAGAATACAACAGCTGAGACACCACACTGTAACATTGATTAAGCTGCACTTGGGGCATTTGGTGCAGTTCTTGTTTTTTTCATTACAGCAGATGGTTGATATCTGGAAGTGGACATGGTGGAATCAGAAATACTATGCTTAAGTGACAGTTAGTCAGATATTACAATAGGCAAGGCACAGAAAGATACAGTCCTAATACAGGTAAATGGGGTTGGTGTAGATGGGTATAAAGGTCAGCATGGATGCAGTGGGCCAAGGGGCCCATTTTATGCTGTATAACTCTATGAGAAAAGGATTAATAACTTGCACAAGTAACTATTTATGCAAGTTTGCACATACCATCAGTTGAGGTACAGTAGTGGAAAGATACGAGAAATTTGAAATGAACAGCAATTGAGAACAATTAGCATTACATGAGTTGAATCTTTACTGGAACAAGTGGGCAGGTTCTGTTGCGGGACAGAGGCACCCTCTCATTACTGTTTTACATATGCATATCTCATCCAGGACATGGATGCACATTTCTCAGAATATTTCAGTTTGTTAGAGAATGGAAACAACAAAAATAAAAAACATACCATGTAAAATGATAAATATTATTTATTTGCCAAACCTCCAAGTATAAAAATGTGCTGAATATTTACCCATGTCGATTGTGATTATCCTCGTCCAAAAACACGACAAACTGCCATTAATTTTAAGATTATTTTATTAGAGTAGGCAATCTCATGTGGGGTTGAGGGTCAAGGCTAAGTGCAGCAGAGGGATAGTGATAAACAGACTATGGAGAACCAGAAATATTTCATATTTCAATATCACATTCCTTATTATGAAGCCCCAGTTCCTGCTAAAAACTGACACTCTCAGTTCACCCAGAGACAAGATGTAATTTCAGTTCCAATTTACATAGGTAATGGAAATTAGAGGCCATTCTAGTTAATCAAACAAAAAATGCTGAAAAGACTATGCAGGTCAGGTGGCATCAGTGGAAAGAGAAACAATTAATGTTTCCCGCCCTGGACCATTCTGCTTTAATAGTAGCTATGTACAAAAGTCATCACTATTTTTTGGATCGGGATGACAATGTTCAACTAATTCTGAATCAGATGAAACACTTACTTGCATAGTGAATTACACTTGAGCGCACTCGGTCCAAAGTTATTTCCAACATATGTCAGCCTATCTGTTTCTGCAGACTATAGGGGAATGAAAAATAAATCATCTGAACAAATAAGTTTGAGAAATTTCAAGAACTGTATTAATGCTGTTTACAATTTTGAGACATTGCAGTCTGAATTATCAATCATGCCATTTTTAATAACATAACATTCCATGGAAGCAGAAGTGTTAATTGTCATCTATCTATCTATATTATATATTACTAAAACTTTCATCTTGTTTGTTTGTTTGTTTGTTTGTATGCGTGCATGCATGTTCTGGAAACTCCGCCAAAACGGTACACGATGGCACTACAATTTTTGGCCCACCTTATTCACCATTGTCCTGTGGTGTGTATTAGCCATGTTTCGTTCAGATTGATGTTATATTTTACAAGTTATTGACATTTAAAAACGTTTTTAAATCACTTTTCCACTTGCACTGCCCGTCAGCCGCGTTCGACGTCATCGAAACTCCGCCACAACGGTGCACGAAAGCACTACAACATTTGGCCCACCTTACTCACAATTGACCTGCGATGTGAACTACCAAGTTTCGTTCAGATTGATGTTATATTTTAAAAGGTATTGACATTTTAAACTTTACAAAAAACACTTTTCCACTTGCCCTGCTCGTCAGCCGTGTTCGCCGTCACAAAGATGTCACAAAGGGATTTTAAAATTTAAAAAATCACTTTTCCTCTTGCCCTGCCCGTCAGCCACGTGCGGGATTTGAAATGACAGCGCGTGCGCAGTGGGCCCGGTATCTGCGCTTGCGTTTTTTAATACAACTGAAAGTCTCTCCGCACATGCGCAGTGGGCCCGATATCTGCACGTGCGGGATTTGAAATGACCGCGGCGCTGTGGCTGGGGCTAGGTCTGGGAGCGGCGGCACTGCCGCTCTGGGTCCGCGAGGAGGGAGAGGAGCGGGACCTGGGGCAAGGACTAGGCTGCAGCCTCGGCCTATCCCTCCCCCGGCTCCAGACTGCTTGGCCCATCCCCCCCCCCCCCCCCCCCCCGCCTCAAGTACAACTTGCCGATGTGGTGGAGAAACGGGCCGGCGGTGGTTTACATCGCGATCCTAGGGAGGTGAGGAGGGAGTGAGGTGGGGGGTAGGGAGGGAGTGGAAGTGGTAGGGAGAGGAAGTGGTAAGGAGGGAGAGGAGGGGGGGAGGTAGGGAGTGGGGGATAGTGGGAGGAGGGCAGTGGGGGAGGTGAGGAGGGAGAGTGGGGGGTGGGATGGGGGGGATGAGAGGGGACAGAGTGAGGATGAAGAGGAGGGGGAGGGAGTGGTGGAGGAGGAGGGGGAATGGAGGAGGATAGGGGTAGGAAGAGGGATGGCGAGGTAATGGAGGAGAGGAGGGGAAAAGATAGGTGAGGGAGGGGGTGAGCGGAAGAAGCAGAGGAGGGTTGGTGGAGGGTGGGGAGAGGGAGGATATGGAGGAGGGAAATAGGGGACTGAAAGAGGGAGAGTGAGATGCTTTCACATTGATCTTATATTTTACTGGTTATTGCCATTTTAAACTTTTAAAACGTCGCAGTCGCATTCCCACTTGCCGGCCGCGCCTGCGCAGTTGGGCGAGGGTTGCCATGACTCGCGTCACAACGGGGATCTCTGGCATCACAACGGGAACCAGTCAGCCGCGCCTGCGCAGTTGGGGGCTATGGGCGAGTGGTGGAATATTGCGTTGAGGGAACGGGCCCAACGGGTCCGCACCTGGTCTAGTTCATTATAAATCACAATCATCGTTAAACTCTTACCAAGATTAGCTGATTCTTCTTCCGGGGGTTATTTTTATGTATATTTTTATGCAGCTGAAATTCCACATTTTCTGAATTTGTGAGCTTCCCATTGGAAAACTGAACTGTGAGAAAAATAACATTTTAGAAAATAAATTAGAGACCTAAATGCTAAATCTGCACTAAAGAGTACATGGTACTATGTGCATTTCTGTATGGTGTTCAGTGTATATTTTCTAAATTTTATTCTTGTGTTGAGGGGACTGCCAACAAAGCAAAGTTTGTTACCCAAAGCTGCCTTGAATTGCTAGGGCCATTGGTCAACCATATGGTCAAGACTGGAGTCAAGTGTAAACCTGAATGGGTTGGGTAACTAAGATATTCATGAAACAGCTGTGGTATTTTTGTGATAGCTTTGCTACTTTTTAATACGTGTTATCTCAAAAACTACTTTTGATGTAAGTGAATGGCACTCTATGTCTTGGTGGGATTTGGATTAAATCCCCGTGTGTTTCAAAGATAGACACAAAAATCTGGAGTAACTCAGCGGGACAGGCAGCATCTCTGGAGCGAAGGAATGGGTGACGTTTGGGGTCGAGACCCTTCTTCTAGAAAGATGCTGTCTGTCCCGCTGAGTTACTCCAGCTTTTTGTGTCTATCTTCAGTTTAAACCAGCATCTGCAGTTCCTTCCTTCACATCCCGTCTGTTTCAAGTCTGGTTCGAGAAACATAGCATTTTTCAAAATAAAATTATGAACCCCATGAAAAATGTATATAAAATGTACACACAATACCCACTTTTGCATATTTTAATTCAGGTAAATGGAATTAATTCCAATTTAAAACCTGATGGCATATTCACAATTGGTACTTTTCCAAACATCAATCCAGTTGAATTGATAGTGTATCCCAGTTCATCCATCGCACTATTTTTCCAGAATCTGCCCTGAGGCAATCTGCTGTTCTTGTCCACGTAAAAAAACAAAGTGCTGGAGGATGTCAGCGGCTCAAATACCTTGTTTTAGGTCAGGAACTGTTCAGTCCCAAGAGAGGTCCCGAGTTGAAATGTTATCTACTTATTTCCCTCCACAGATTCTGCCTGACCCCTGAGTTTATCCAGCATTTTGTTTTTTTGCCCAAGATTTCAGCATGTACAATCTCTTGTTACCATTTTACTCATCAACAGGAACTTAAGCTATATTATCTTACTTTTTCACAATGAGCTTTTACCAATATATTTGTTATGAAAATATGAAATAATGCATCTGCCACAATGGCTGTCTATACAAACTCTCCATTTTTCCAAGCAGTGCCTCTCCACCTGAGAAGATGCAATGTTCACACACTTTCTACTACTGCTGTGGCCATGCCAATTTTGGATTGGACTATTTAATCATGAAACACTCCAAGTTATAGAGTCATACAGCACGGAAACAGGCCTTTCAGCCCAGCTCGTCCATGCTCAAGAGTCAAGAGAGTTTTATTGTCATGTGTCCCAGATAGGACAATTAAATTTTTACTCGCTGCAGCAATAAATACACAATAAATAAACAGATATAGTGCAATAATAATAATACTGTTATTGTTCAGAGCTTATTTGATGTTGTTTAAACAGCTTGATGGCTGTGGGGAAGTAGCTGTTCCTGAACCTGGATGTTACAGATTTCAGGCTTCTTCCCGATGGCAACGGTGAAATGAGTGTGTGACCAGGATGATGTTGGCAGCCTTTTTGAGGCAGCGACTGCGATAGATCCCTTGGGGAGGTGGGGAGGTCAGAGCCAGTGATGGACTGGGCAGTGGTCACAACTTTCTGCAGTCTTTTCCACTCCCGGACGTTCAAGTTTCCAAACCAGGCCATGATGCAGCCAGTCAGTATGCTCTCTACTGTGCACCCGTAGAAGTTCGAGAGAATCCTCCTTGACATACCGACTCTCCGTAATCTTCTCAGGAACTAGAGGCATTGATGTACCTCCTTTATAATTGTATCAGTGTGCTGGGACCAGGAAAGATCTTCGGAAATATGCACACCCAGGAATTTGAAGTTCTTGACCCTTTCCACCATCGTCCGTTGATATAAACGGGATTGTGGGTCCCTATCCTTCGCCTTCCAAAGTCCACAATCAGTTCCTTGGTTTTACTGGTGTAGAGAGCCAGGTTGTTGTGCTTGCACCATTTGGTCAATCTCACTTCTCTACTCTGACTCATCACCATCTGTGATTCGTCCCACAACAGTCGTCGGCGAACTTGATGATGGAGTTCGCAGAGTGAGTATGGAGTGAGTACAGCAGGGGGCTGAGCACGCAGCCTTGAGGTGCTCCCGTGCTGATTGTTCTCGAGGATGACATATTTCCACCAATATGGACAGACTGTGGTCTGTGGATGAGGAAGTCGAGGATCCAATTGCAGAGGGATGCGTGGAGACCCAGAGAGCTTGGTAATCAGCTTGGAGTGGATGATGATATTAAACGCCGACGTGTAGTCTATGAACAACAGCCTGACGTACGAGTTTTTGTTGTCCAAGTGGTCCAGAGCGGAGTGCCAGTGAGATCGCATCCACCGTTGACCTGTTGTGGCGGTAAGCGAACTGCAGTGGGTCGAGGTTCTTGTCGACGTAGGAGTTGACATACGCCATAATCAACCTCTCAAACAACTTCATCACCACAGACGTTAGTGCCACTGGTCGAGTCGTTGAGGCACGTCACCTTGCTCTTCTTGGGCACCGGTATTATTGATGTCCTTTTAAAGCAGGTGGGAACCTCAGAAGTGAGAGGTTGAAAATGTCTACAAAAACTCCAGCCAGTTGGTCTACACAGGTTTTGAGAACATGACCGGGTATACCATCAGGTCCAGGCGCTTTCCGAGGGTTCACCCCTCTGAAGGATCTTCTGACGTCGGCCTCTGTGACTGTGACTGAAATACCATCATGGCAAATGGGGCCTCTGGAAGGCACATCAGTGTCTCCCTATCAAAGCGTGCGTAGAACGCGTTGAGCTCATCAGGGAGTGATGCTTTGCCGTCGTAATGCCTCATCTGCTCTAGTCCCATTTGCTTCCATTTGGCCCATATCGCTCCAAACCTTTTCCATCCATGTACCTGTCCAAATGCCTTGTGATTGTATTTGTCTCAACAACTTCCTCTGGCATATGCCCATCTCCCTCTGTGTGGAAAATGTTGCCCCTCAGGATCCTGTTAAATCTTTCCCCTCTTACTTTAAACCCATGCCCTCTAGTGCTTAATTCCACTATCCTAGGAAAAAAGGCTATGTACATCCATCCTATCTATTTCCCCTTATGATACACTTGTTTAAGATAAATCCTCCATCTCCTATACTCTACGTATAGGAGAGGGTGTGGTGGACAATGAGCAAAGCTGTCTAAGTATACAGCCAGATATAGAAAGGATCAGAGAAATGACAGATGACATTTAATCTGAACAAGTGTGAGGTGTTGCACTTTGTAGGACAAATACAAGGGAATTTTGGGAGGTCGAATGCAATGGGAAAGTATATAGTTGATGACGTACAGAGGGATCTTGGGATCCATGTCCATCGTTCCCTCAAAGTGGCAACATAAGGAGATAGAATGGTAATGATGTTTGATATGCTTGTCTTCATTGGTTGTCATTGAGTATAAAAATTAGGAAGTCATGATTCAGCATTATTAACCTTTGGTTAGGCCACGTTTGGAGTATTGTATGCCTTTCTGGTCACCCCAATGTACAAAGGATGTGGAGCCAGGCCACAATGGTCCATTAGTCTATGGAGGATGTGATAAAGAAAGGATACTAACAGTATCCCTTACCAAAAAGTTGTCTGGATTAGGAGGTATTAACAACAAGGAGAGGCTGAACTAACTTGGCTTGTTTTCTCTGGAATGCCAGAGGCTGACGGGAGACAAATTGAATATGTACTGATGGAAGTATCTAAAATTATCAGAGGCATAGATAGAGTAGGCAGTCAGAACCCTTTTTTCCCCAGGGTGGAAATGTCAAAGACTAGAGGGCATCGCTTTAAGTGAGAAAGGCAAAATTTAAAAATGTGCAGAGCATTTTTTTGTTTTACAGAGTGTGGTGGGAGCCTAAAACAAACTGCCAGAGATGGTTGTGTAGGCAGATATGAAAGTGGCTTTTAAGAGGCTTTCAGCGAGGTGCATGGATATGCAGGGAATGGAGGATTATGTATCAGTGTGTAGGCAGATGAGATTTGTTTATCTTGGCATTATGTTCAGCACATACATTGTCAGTCAAATGACCTGTTCCTGTGCTGTAGAGTTCAATGTTCTATAAATGAAATCCTAGCTTGGCCAACGTCTCCCTATAATTCAAGCCATGGAATCCTGGCAACATTTTTGTAATCTTTCTCTGCATTCTTTCCAACTCAATAACAACTTTTCCTTAGTAGGGTGATCAAACTAAACACAATATTCCATGTGCGGCTTCAAACTGCAGAGGAGACCCCACCCAAAACGCCGTCTGTCCATTCCCTCCTGCCTGACCCGCTGAGTTACTATAGCACTTTATGTCCCACAGAACCTCCAACATTTGCCAATGCCACCAATTTTATTTTATAGGAGCAGAATTAGGCCATTTTGTCCATCAAGTCTACTCCACCATTTAAATATGGCTGATCTATCTTTTCCTCTCAACCCTGATCTCCTGCCTTCTCCCCATAACCAGTAATAATCAAGAATCTATCAATCTCTGCCTTAAAAATATCCATTGACTTGGCCTCCACAGCCTTCTGTGGCAAATAATTCCACATATTCACCACCAACTAAAGAAATTCCTCCTCATCTCCTTTCTAAAGGTATATCCTTTTATGCTGAGGTTATGGCCGCTGGTCCTAGACACTCCCACTAGTGGAAACATCCTCTCCACATTCACTCTATCTAGGCCTTTCACTATTCGATAAATTTTAATGAGTTCCCCCTCATCCTTCTAAAATCCAGCGAATAGAGGCCCAGCACTGTCAAATGCTAACCCACTCATTCCTGGGATCATTCTTGTACACCTCCTCTGGATCCTCTCCAATGTCCGCACATACCTCTTCAGACATCGGGCTCATAACTGCTCACAATACTCCAAATGCGTTCTGACCAGTATCTAATAGTCTGAAGAAGGGTCTCGACCCGAAACGTCACCTATTCCTTCGCTCCATAGATGCTGCCTCACCCGCTGAGTTTCTCTAGCTTTTTTCTCTACCTTCGATTTTACCAGCATCTGCAGTTCTTCCTTGAACAGTGTTTAATAAACCCTCAGCGTTACAACCCTGCTTTTATTCTATTCCTCTCGAAATAAATGCAAGCATTACATTTGCCTTCCTTACTACCGAATCGACTTGCAAATTAACTTCTTGGGAATCCTGTACCAGCACTCGCAAGTCCATTTGCACCTTCCTTTACCTCTCATACCTTCAGTTTCATTTAGTTACATTTCAGACCTTAGTTTTAGATTGAATGAACTACATCCTCTTGGAACTCGCTATAAACAAAACATGCCTTTGTCTCAGGCTGCGCCACCCACAGCTTCACCTTGGATCCCACTTTTGCAACACAAACTGTGAGCACATAAACCCCTGTCTCCTCTCCTTCTGCTGCCCCACCGCCGCCCTCCCCTCCCATTGATCCGATAGTTACAGTCCCGCCCCTGATGAAGAATAATGATCTCCCTCTCCTCGCCTCAGCCCCTACCGAGGGTGGCCCATTGATCCGGCTCCTGCTCCGCGTTCTCCCGGTATTTCCACACAACGTGCGCTGCCATCCCCGCAACACACACGCCGCCCGCAACGGAGCCCGCAGCACCGCCGCCGCCTACAGGCTCGGAGTCTGCACTGCTACCGCCTATTGGCCGGGAGTCCGCAGCACCGCAGACAGGCTGGAAGTCTGCAGCACCGCCGCCTACAGGCCCGGAGTCTGCAGCACCGCTGCCCACAGTCTGCAACACCGCCGCCTACAGGCCCGGAGTCTGCAGCACCGCTGCTCAGTCTGCAACACCGCCGCCTACTGGCCCAGAGCCTATTATTCCGCCACCCGCAGGCCCTGAACCTGCGACACCGCCGCGTACAGGCCGGGAGTCTGTGGGTGTCGGCCCCGCCGTCCGCAGACCCGGAGCCCGGCAGCGCCTGCAACACCGCCACCGGCAGGCCTGGAGTCAAACCACCCTGCGTCTGTCACATCGCCGCCTTCCTACCGCCAAGTGAGCACTCGAGCTAGCCGGCCCGATCCGCACCAAAGATCCTCTAGTATCTTTGATCCGCACTATGATCCGCACCGCCAGGCTGAGCCGACTGCAACCTGGTGGACGAAGTAGTGAGACACCACCAACATTTCACCTTCACTGTCAGCATCTTCACCGTAACTCCTGAAGAAGTTAAGAAACATTGTGAGCAGCTGACCTTCATACAAAATATTTCCATCGTTTTCTGATTGTTATTCCAGATTTCCATCGTCTTTTTATTTCCAGACATTATTAGCTGTCTTTGGCCCTGCTCCAATAATCAGGAAACAGTAAAGCGTGCAATACCCAGACAACACAGTATTGAAGACTAAAATACAAGGCGCTGAAAGAACTCAGCAGATTAGGAGGGAATTGACAGGGTAGACAAGGGTTATGGAAATTAAGCAGGAAGGTTGATGTTAAGCCAAAATATCATATAACCATATAACCATAACAGCACGGAAACAGGCCATCTCGGCCCTTTAAGTCTGTGCCGAACAGTTTTTTTTCCTTCCCCCTAGTCCCATCTACCTGCACTCAGACCATAACCCTCCATTCCTTTCCCGTCCATATACCCATCCAATCTATTTTTAAAGGATAAAATCGAACCTGCCTCCACCACTTCCACTGGAAGCTCATTCCACACAGCTACCACTCTCTGAGTAAAGAAGTTCCCCCTAATGTTACCCCTAAACTTTTGTCCCTTAATTCTCAAGTCATGTCCCCTTGTTTGAATCTTCCCTACTCTCAATGCGAAAAGCTTATCCACGTCCACTCTGTCTAACCCGCTCATAATTTTAAAGACCTTTATCGTCCCCTCTTAACCTTCTGCGCTCCAAAGAATAAAGACCTAACTTGTTCAACCTTTCTCTGTAACTTAGTTGCTGAAACCCAGGCAACATTCTAGTAAATCTCCTCTGTACTCTCTCTGTTTTGTTGACATCCTTCCTATAATTAGGCGACCAAAATTGTACTCCATACTCCAGAATTGGCCTCACCATTGCCTTGTACATTACATCCCAACTTCTATATTCAATGCTCTGATTTATAAAGGCCAGCACACCAAAAGCTTTCTTTACCACCCTATCTACATGAGATTCCACCTTCAGGGAACTATGCACAGTTATTCCTAGATCCCTCTGTTCAACTGCATTCCTCAATTCGCTACCATTTACCATGTACATCCTATTTTGATTTGTCCTGCCGGGATGTAGCACCTCACATTTATCAGCATTAAACTCGATCTGCCATCTTTCAGCCCACTCTTCCAAATGGCCTAAATCTCTCTGTACTTTGAAAATCTACTTCATTATCCACAACACCACCTATCTTAGTATCATCTGCATACTTACTAATCCAATTTTCCACACCATCATCCAGATCATTGATGTACATGACAAACAACAGTGGACCCAACACAGACCCCCTGAGGCACCCCACTAGTCACCGGCCTCCAACCTGACAAACAGCCATCCACCATTACTCTCTGGCATCTCCCATTCAGCCACTGTTGAATCCATCTTGCTACTCCACCATTAATACCCAACAATTGAATCTTCTTAACCAACCTTCCATGAGGAACCTTGTCAAAGGCCTTACTGAAGTCCATATAGACATCCACTGCTTTACCCTCATCAATTTCCCTAGTAACCTCTTCGAAAAAATTCAAGAAGATTAGTCAAACATGACCTTCCAGGCAAAATCCATGTTGACTGTTCCTAATCAGACCCTGCTTATCCAGATGCTTATATATATTATGTTTAAGTAACCTTTCCATTAATTTGCCCACCACTGATGTCAAACTAACAGGTCTATAATTGCTAGGTTTACTCTTAGAACCCTTTTTAAACAACGGAACAACATGCGCAGTACGCCAATCCTCCGGCACTATTCCCGTTTCTAATGACATTTGAAATATTTCTGTCATAGCTCCTGCTATTTCTACACTAACTTCCCTCAATGTCCTAGGGAATATCCTGTCAGGACCTGGAGACTTATCCGTTTTAATATTTTTCAAATGTGTCCGTACCTCCTCTTCTTTGAATCTCATAGTTTCCATTGATACCCTGCTTGTTTCCCTTACATAATTCCATATCCTTCTCCTTGGTGAATACCGAAGAAAAGAAATTGTTCAATATCTCCCCCATCTCTTTTGGCTCTGCAGATAGCTGTCCACTCTGACTCTCTAATGGACCAATTGTATTCCTTGTTATCCTTTTGATATTAATATAGCTGTAGAAACCCTTTGGATTTACTTTCACCTTACTTGCCAAAGCAACCTCATATAGATACATAGATACATAGAAAATAGGTGCAGGAGTAGGCCATTCGGCCCTTCGAGCCTGCACCGCCTTTCAATATGATCATGGCTGATCATCCAACTCAGTATCCCGTATCTGCCTTCTCTCCATACCCCCTGATCCCTTTATCCACAAGGGCCACATCTAACTCCCTCTTAAATATAGCTAATGAACTGGCCTCAACTACCCTCTGTGGCAGAGAGTTCCAGAGATTCACCACTCTCTGTGTGAAAAAGTTTTTTCTCACCTCGGTCTTAAAGGATTTCCCCCTTATCCTTAAGCTGTGACCCCTTGTCCTGGACTTCCCCAACATCGGGAACAATCTTCCTGCATCTAACCTGTCCAACCCCATAAGAATTTTGTAAGTTTCTATAAGATCCCCTCTCAATCTCCTAAATTCTAGCGAGTATAAGCCGAGTCTATCCAGTCTTTATTCATATGAAAGTCCTGACATCCCAGGAATCAGTCTGGTGAACCTTCTCTGCACTCCCTCTATGGCTATAATGTCCTTCCTCAGATTTGGAGACCAAAACTGTACGCAATACTCCAGGTGTGGTCTCACCAAGACCCTGTCCAACTGCAGTAGAACCTCCCTGCTCCTATACTCAAATCCTTTTGCTATGAAAGTTAACATACCATTCGCTTTCTTCACTGCCTGCTGCACCTGCATGCCTACTTTCAATGACTGGTGTACCATGACACCCAGGTCTCGTTGCATCTCCCCTTTTCTTAATCGGCCACCATTTAGATAATAGTCTGCTTTCCTGTTTTTGCCACCAAAGTGGATAACCTCACATTTATCCACATTATACTGCATCTGCCAAACATTTGCCCACTCACCCAGCCTATCCAAGTCACCTTGCAGTCTCCTAGCATCCTCCTCACAGCTAACACTGCCCCCCCAGCTTAGTGTCATCCGCAAACTTGGAGATGTTGCCTTCAATTCCCTCATCCAGTTCATTAATATAAATTGTAAATAGCTGGGGTCCCAGCACTGAGCCTTGCGGTACCCCACCAGTCACTGCCTGCCATTGTGAAAAGGACCCGTTTTCTCCTACTCTTTGCTTCCTGTTTGCCAGCCAGTTCTCTATCCACATCAATACTGAACCCCCAATACCGTGTGCTTTAAGTTTGTATATTAATCTCTTATGTGGGACCTTGTCGAAAGCCTTCTGAAAGTCCAGATACAACACATCCACTGGCTCTCCCCTATCCACTCTACTAGTTACATCCTCGAAAAATTCTATAAGATTCGTCAGACATGATTTACCTTTCGTAAATCCATGCTGACTTTGTCCAATGATTTCACCACTTTCCAAATGTGCTGCTATCCCATCTTTAATAACTGACTCTAGCAGTTTCCCCACTACCGATGTTAGACTAACTGGTCTGTAATTCCCTGTTTTTTCTCTCCCTCCCTTCTTAAAAAGTGGGGTTACGTTTGCTACCTTCCAATCCTCAGGAACTACTCCAGAATCTAAAGAGTTTTGAAAAATTATCACTAATGCATCCACTATTTCTGGAGCTACTTCCTTAAGTACTCTGGGATGCAGCCTATCTGGCCCTGGTGATTTATCGGCCTTTAATCCATTCAATTTACCCAACACCACTTCCCGACTAACCTGGATTTCACTCAGTTCCTCCATCTCCTTTGACCCGCGGTCCCCTGCTATTTCCGGCAGATTATTTATGTCTTCCTTAGTAAAGACGGAACCAAAGTAGTTATTCAATTGGTCCGCCATATCCTTGTTCCCCATGATCAATTCACCTGTTTCTGACTGCAAGGGACCTACATTTGTTTTAACTAATCTCTTTCTCTTCACATATCTATAAAAACTTTTGCAGTCAGTTTTTATGTTCCCTGCCAGTTTTCTTTCATAATCTATTTTCCCTTTCCTAATTAAGCCCTTTGTCCTCCTCTGCTGGTCTCTGAATTTCTCCCAGTCCACTGGTATGCTGCTTTTTCTGGCTAATTTGTACACATCATCTTTTGATTTGATACTATCCCTGATTTCCCTTGTTATCCACGGATGCACTACCTTCCCTGATTTATTCTTTTGCCAAACTGGGATGAACAATTTTTGTAGTTCATCCATGCAGTCTTTAAATGCCTTCCATTGCATATCCACCGTCAACCCTTTTAGAACTAATTGCCAGTCAATCTTGGCCAATTCACGTCTCATACCCTCAAAGTTACCTTTCTTTAAGTTCAGAACCATTGTTTCTGAATTAACAATGTCACTCTCCATCCTAATCTTCTTTTAGCTTTTCTAATTTCTTTCTTAATATTCTTTTTACATTCTTTATACTCCTCAAGCACCTCATTTACTCCATGCTGCCTATAATTATTGTAGATCTCTCTCTTTTTCCGAACCAAGTGTCCAATTTCCCTTGAAAACCATGGCTCTTTCCAATTTTTACTATTTCCTTTCAACCGAACAGGGACATAAAGATTCTGTACTCTTCAAATTTCACCCTTAAATGTCCTCCATTTCTCTTCTACATCCTTCCCATAAAACAACATGTCCCAATTCACTCCTTTTAAATCCTTTTGCATCTCCTCAAAGTTAGCCTTTCTCCAATCAAAAATCTCAACCCTAGGTCCAGTTCTGACCCTCTCCATAATTATATTGAAACTAATGGTATTGTGATCACTGGACCCGAAGTGCTCCCCGACACATACCTCCGCCACCTGCCCTGTCTCATTTCCTAACAGGAGGTCCAGCACTGCCCCATCTCTAGTAGGTACCTCTATGTATTGCTGCAAGAAACTATCCTGCACACATTTTACAAACTCCAAACCATCCAGCCCTTTTACAGAATGTGTTTCCCAGTCTATGTGTGGAAAATTGAAATCTCCCACAATCACTACCTTGTGCTTACTACTTGTGCTTACTACTAATATCTGCTATCTCCTTACATATTTGCTCTTCCAATTCTCGCTATCCAATATCAATATCAAATTCCAATATCAAATGACTAAAAAGGCTGATTGCATCATTTGGCCCACTCCTACTTCTATGTTATTATGTTCCAATTTTCTCATATGGAAGAAACATCCATCTTAATTCACAAACAATAACATTAAGTTCAGTATTTGACACAGCTTTCATTGTGCCATTTGTTTGTGGGGCAAAGTCAGCAAGCATAAGAGCCATATGCAGTGTTCTGCCCAAGTAGTGCAACAAACTGACCTGCAACTATAATGAAAAAACACCAGAAACTGCAGTTGTGAGAATCTTGAGCAAAAAACAAAGTGCTAGAGGAATTCACTGTTATCTGTCAAATACTGCCAGACCCACTGAGCTTCTCCAGCACTTCTTGCAAATATATTATTCTTTCATTATTGATGCATCTAAATCCTGGGACTCCCATCTACTTTTTCTTGCGTTTGAGGCAGCAGAAGTTATGTAACGCCCTCCAGGCACTGTAGTCAGTTCAATGTGTTGTTGTCACGGGCCGTGAGATCTACTTCTCCATCAGGGAGTCCGAGGACAGCGCAGTCGAAAATAATGTGCTGCGCTGTTTGCTGGTCTGCTTCACACAGGCAGGCTGCTGATGAACTCTGCCCCCAGCGATGCATGTTGGCGTTGAACCGGCCGACCCCTGTACGGAGCGGGTTCAGGGCGACCCACTCTTTGCAGGGCAGGTCTGAGTCGGGTGGGTCTGTGCTGTTCGGTACAAAAGTGAATTGAGGTGGTCGCTACGTGACGGGAGAAGGGGCGACGAGATGACAGGCATTAAGGTCCCAGTTGCTGTGAGTCCTGGGCGAGGTGGTGCAAATGATGTTTGGCGTCCAATGAGGCCATGCACACCAGCCTATGAGTGAAGTACTCTCTGCGAAGCTTGGCGGGTGCGATACCTGCGAGCACCGGCAGAAGATCCGTCGGAGTAGGGCGTAGGCAGCTGGTGATGATCTGCATGGTGTCGTTGAGGATGGCGTCCAGCTTGCTAGTATGAGCGCTGCGGCACCATGCTGGGGCGACGTACTCAGCGATGCTGTACACGAGTGCAAGAGCACTGGTTCGGAGAGTAGATGTCCTGGCGCCCCATGACGATCCAGCCAAACAACGCAGGAGGTTGTTACGCTCCGAGACTTTAGCACGGAGAGCTTCAAGGTGTTGCTTGTAGGTCAGCTGCTGGACTAGTTTCACCCCAAGGTAGGTAGGATATGGGTTATAGGGTAGGGGTGACCCATTGAGGGTGACGGTTAGCTGGCGTTGAGCTTTCTTGTTCAGGTGAAAGGCCGTTGTGGTTTTTGCCGCACTCAGTTTTAGTCTCCAGATCTTAAGGTAGCCCGCGATAAGTTGCATATCCGCCGACAGCACATCCTCCACGTTTGGCCAACTCTTGTCCGAGTGCAGTAGGGTCAGGTCATCTGCGTATCCATACTGGTGCGAGGTCGTGCATGGCAGCTCGCTGATATAGAGATTGAAGAGCATGGGGGCCAGTACCGAGTCTTGGGGGACTCCATTTCTTAAGCGTTGCAGTCAGCTAGATTGTCCGTCGCTGGTCTTGAGTACAAAACTGCAGTTGGCAAGGATGTTGGCAAGAAACCGCACTAAATGACGGTCAGGAATGGTGCGGAGGAGCTTAAAGATCAGGTACTGGTGCCACACTGTATCATAGGCGGCGGTGAGGTCCACCAGTGTGACGCCAGCCTTGTTACTCTTTTCAAAACTCTTCGATGTCATTGGTCAACTTAACTATTTGATGGGTGGTGCAGTGTCCACGACGAAATCCGGTTTGTTCAGTGGGTAGTTGGGGGTCGACGATTGTGTCGAGCCGGGCTAGGAGAAGCCATTCGAGGAGCTTGTACAGGACACAGTAGAGTGAGATGGGCCGAATGTTCCTTGGGTCGTCTGCAGTCTTGTTTGGTTTTGGTAGCGCAATGACGGTGGCTTTTGGTAGCAATTTGGTAGTGATGACGGTGATTCCCATCTGACAGCTGGATAAGAGCACCTTCACCATAAGGACTACAGTGGTTCAAAAAGGTCACCATCTTTTCATGGAAAACATGAACTGCAATAACAGAAAATGATTGTAGAACTCAGTCAATCAAGTAGTACTCATGAAAGACAAGCCAGGTACCCGGTGTCAGGTACCTTTCCACAAAACTACGGGTAAAGTGCCACGGTGTCAGTTTTCAAAACTGAGCTGCAGGGAGAAGTAAGGTGCAGTGCAAAAGACTGCAGTATTTGGAGATTGATTAAAATCAATTAGGTAATAGGGGCAGTTGAATACTGACCTTTACAGAGGCATTTATGGAAACAAGGTGAAAAGGGGACACAAGCAGAAGAATGGAAAACAATAACCATTACAGGACGGAAACAGGCCATGCCGAACATTTTTTTCCCTTCTTTCTTCTTTCTTCCCCCTAGTCCCATCTACCTGCACTCAGACCATAATCCTCCATTCCTTTCCCGTCCATATACCCATCCAATCTATTTTTAAAGGATAAAATTGAACCTGCCTCCACCACTTCCACTGGAAGCTCATTCCACACAGCTACCACTCTCTGAGTAAAGAAGTTCCCCCTAATGTTACCCCTAAACTTCTGTCCCTTAATTCTCAAGTCATGTCCCCTTGTTTGAATCTTCCCTACTCTCAATGGGAAAAGCTTATCCATGTCAACTCTGTCTAACCCGCTCATCATTTTAAAGACCTCTATCAAGTCCCCCCCTTAACCTTCTGTGCTCCAAAGAATAAAGACCTAACTTGTTCAACCTTTCTCTGTAACTTAGTTGCTGAAACCAAGGCAACATTCTAGTAAATCTCCTCTGTACTCTCTCTATTTTGTTGACATCCTTCCTATAATTAGGTGACCAAAATTGGACTCCATACTCCAGAATTGGCTTCACTAATGCCTTGTACAATTTTAACATTACATCCCAACTTCTATATTCAATGCTCTGATTTATAAAAGCCAGCACACCAAAAGCTTTCTTTACTACCCTATCTACATGAGATTCCACCTTCAGGGAACTATGCACAGTTATTCCTAGATCCCTCTGTTCAACTGCATTCCTCAATTCTCTACCATTTACCATGTACGTCCTATTTTGATTTGTCGTGCCAAGATGTAGCACCTCACATTTATCAGCATTAAACTCCATCTGCCATCTTTCAGCCCACTCTTCCAAATGGCCTAAATCTCTCTGTAGACTTTGAAAATCTACTTCATTATCCACAACACCACCTATCTTAGTATCATCTGCATACTTACTAATCCAATTTTCCACACCATCAGCCAGATCATTGATGTACATGACAAACAACAGTGGACCCAACACAGACCCCTGAGGCACCCCACTGGTCACTGGCCTCCAACCTGACAAACAGTCATCCACCATTACTCTCTGGCATCTCCCATTCAGCCACTGTTGAATCCATCTTGCTACTCCACCATTAATACCCAACAATTGAATCTTCTTAACCAACCTTTCATGAGGAACCTTGTCAAAGGCCTTACTGAAGTCCATATAGACAACATCCACTGCTTTACCCTCATCAATTTCCCTAGTAACCTCTTCGAAAAATTCAAGAAGATTAGTCAAACATGACCTTCCAGGCAAAATCCATGCTGACTGTTCCTATTCAGACCCTGCTTATCCAGATGCTTATATATATTATCTCTAAGTATCCTTTCCATTAATTTGCCCACCACTGACGTCAAACTAACAGGTCTATAATTGCTAGGTTTACTCTTAGAACCCTTTTTAAACAACGGAACAACATGCGCAGTACGCCAATCCTCCGGCACTATTCCCGTTTCAAATGACATTTGAAATAATTCTGTCGTAGCCCCTGCTATTTCTACACTAACTTCCCTCAATGTCCGAGGGAATATTCTGTCAGGACCTGGAGACTTATCCGTTTTCATATATTTCAAGTGTCCACGCCTCCTCTTCTTTGAATCTCATAGTTTCCATTGATACTCTGCTTGTTTCCCTTACCTCACATAATTTAATATCCTTCTCCTTGGTGAATACCGAAGAAAAGAAATTGTTCAATATCTCCCCCATCTCTTTTGGCTCTGCAGATAGCTGTCCACTCTGACTCTCTAATAGACCAATTTTATTCCTTGTTATCCTTTTGCTATTAATATAGCTGTAGAAACCCTTTGGATTTACTTTCACCTTACTTGCCAAAGCAACCTCATATCTTCTTTTAGCTTTTCTAATTTCTTTCTTAATATTCTTTTTACATTCTTTATACTCAAGCACCTCATTTACTCCATGCTGCCTATAATTATTGTAGAGCTCTCTCTTTTTCCGAACCAAGTGTCCAATTTCCCTTGAAAACCATGGCTCGTTCCAATTTTTACTATTTCCTTTCAACCGAACAGGGACATAAAGATTCTGTACTCTTAAAATTTCACCTTTAAATGTCCTCCATTTCTCTTCTACATCCTTCCCATAAAACAACATGTCCCAATTCACTCCTTTTAAATCCTTTCGCATCTCCTCAAAGTTAGCCTTTCTCCAATCAAAAATCTCAACCCTAGGTCCAGTTCTGACCCTCTCCATAATTATATTGAAACTAATGGTATTGTGATCACTGGACCCGAAGTGCTCCCCAACGCATACCTCCGCCACCTGCCCTGTCTCATTTCCTAACAGGAGGTCCAGCACTGCCCCTTCTCTAGTAGGTACCTCTATGTATTGCTGCAAAAAACTATCCTGCACACATTTTACAAACTCCAAACCTTCCAGCCCTTGTACAGAATGTGTTTCCCAGTCTATGTGTGGAAAATTGAAATCTCCCACAATCACTATCTTGTGCTTACTACTAATATCTGCTATCTCCTTACATATTTGCTCTTCCAATTCTCGCTCCCCATTAGGCGGTCTATAATACACCCCTATAAGTTTTGCTACACCTTTCCCATTTCTCAGTTCCACCCAAATAGCCTCCCTAGACGAGCCCTCTAATCTATCCTGCCAAAGCACTGCTGTAATATCTTCCTTGACAAGCAATGCAACACCCCCACCTCTTGCCCCTCCAATTCTATGACCCCTGAAGGAACGAAATCCCGCAATATTTAGTTTCCAATCACAGCCCTCCTGCAACTATGTTTCACTGATCGCCACAACATCAGACTTCCAGGTGTCAATCCAGGCTCTAAGCTCATCCACCTTTCTTACAATGCTCCTAGCATTAAAATACACATTTAAGAAACCCACCACCACTTATTCTCTGTTTATTATATTTTTCTTCTTTCTCCCCTACATTTTGGGTCCAAGTGCTTCCCTTCTTTGCCTCCTGCCTCCCACATTGTCTACTAGCTTTCTCTATTTGTCCCTCCCCTCAACCGTTCTAGTTTAAAGTCTCCCCAGTAGCCTTTGCAAATCTCCCCGCCAGGATATTGGTCCCCCTCGGGTTCAAGTGCAACCCGTCCATTCTGTACAGGTCACACCTTCCCCAAAAGAGGTCCCAATAATCCAGAAATTTGAATCCCTGCCCGCTGCACCAATTCCTCAGCCACGCAGTTATCCTCCACCTCATTCCATTCCTACTCTCAGTCGCGTGGCACAGGTAGTAATCCTGAGATTGTTACCTTTGCGGTCCTTCTCCTTAACTCTCCTCCCAACTCCCTAAATTCTCCTTTCAGGACCTCTTCTCTTTTTCTGCCTATGTCATTGGTACCTATATGTACCACGACCTCAGGCTCCTCTCCCTCCGATTTCAGGATAGCTTGGACGCGTTCAGACACATCCCTGACCCTGGCACCAGGGAGGCAAACTACCATCCTGGTCTCCTGACTGCGTCCACAGAATCACCTATCCGACCCCCTAACTATAGAGTCCCCTATTACTATTGCCCTCCTCTTCTTTTCCCTACCCTTCTGAGCAATAGGGCCGGTCTCTGTGCTGGAGGCCCGGCCGCTGTCGCTACCCCCAGGAAGGCTGTCCCCCCCAACAGTACTCAAACAGGAGTACTTATTTTCAAGGTGTACAACCACCGGGGTACTCACTAGTCCCTGCCTCTGCCCCTTGCCCTTCCTAACCGTGACCCATTTGTCTGCCTCCCGTGGTCTTGGAATGACCACCTCCCTATAACTCCTTTCTATGACCTCCTCACTCTCCCTGATCAGACAGAGGTCATCGAGCTGCTGGTCCAGGTTCCTAACACGGTCCCTTAGGAGCCCCATCTTGACGCACCTGGCACAGATGTGGACGTCTGGAGGGGTATCAGACTCCATGACCTCCCACATCTGACGTCCAGAACAGTAAACTGCCCTGGCCCTCATTCTCCCCCCTTACCCTGGATACAATACAAAGCCTTACCCTGGATACAATACAAAGCCTTACCCTGGATACAATACAAACTGGTAGAGGAAATCAGCAGGGATCTGACTCCCAATCAGCTGCTTCCTCTTAGTCCTCTTCCACCAATCAGCGGCTTCCTCACTTATATGAAACGTGAATGGAACGTTGCAGTTTTGGGTTCTCCTCCTGCAACGGTCCCTGGGCCTCTGGAAAGCAAAGCCCCACGCTGTTTATCTACCCACCACCCGGACGCCGCTCCTCCTCCTGCAACGGTCCCTGGGCCTCTGGAAAGCAAAGCCCTGCGCTGTTTATCTACCCAGTTTACCCCGATGACCCAAAACGGTTATTTTGGATTTGAAAATGGATGCAGCCAACGCTCAACGCGAAGTTACCGTCGATCCGGCCCAGCAGAACGCTGTCATTCTTCAGCTGCCCTTGTTCTGGACATCGCAGCCCCAAGCGTGGTTTCAGCAGGCCAAGCCCAGTTCCACATTCGCCGCTTCACGGCTGATGACACCCGGTACTATTATGTGGTCGGCGCACTGGATCAGGAGATGGCCGGTCGCCTGGTCCCTTACCTACACACACTGCCGGCTGCGGACAAGTACGAGGGCCTCAAAGTGCTTCTGCGTACCTTCGGGCTCAGCCGCCGGGATCGAGCAGCACGGCTCATGCACATGGGCGGTCTCGGCGATCGTAAGCCGTTGGTGCTCATGAGCGAAATGCTTACGCTGATGGATGGTCATCAGCCATGTCTCTTGTTTGAAGACGCCTTTCTGGAGCAGATGCCGGATAATATCCGCCTGCTCCTCGCCGGTGAGAATTTTGAAGACCCCCTGCAGCTGGCGGAGCGTGCGGACGAGCTGTGGCAGTCCAAGCAGCAGTGTGACGGTTCGCTCGACCGGGTGTCGGCAGTGCCTTGGAAGGCCCAGCGACCAGGCCCTGTATCCACCGGGAGTTCGGCTGCGCCGCCGGTCCTGGGAGAAGCCGGTAAAGGGAAGTGGTGTTACCATTATTGGGGTTCCGCGGCCCGTCAATGCCGCCCGTCCTGCTCGTATCCGGGAAATGCCGGGACCGGCCGCCAGTAATCGTTGTGGCGGTTGGCCAGATACACAGCCTCTACGCTTGGGACCGACATTCGGGACGTTTCCTTGTTGATACGGGGGCGGAGGTGCCCCCATAGGGGGTCGACATTCGTTCCGGAAAGCAGGGGCCCTCGTTAACCGCAGCAAATGGCAGCTCCATATGGATGTATGGGGTTCGCATGGTCCCGCTTATCTTTGGCTCCTGCCATTTTACCTGGCCGTTCACGGTGGCTGACGTCTCCCAGCCGTTGCTGGACATCGATTGCCTCCGGGCGCAATCCCTGTTGGTGGATATGAGGGGGCAGTGCCTCATTCGTCTGCCATTTCGTTTTCGTGCCTCTGGTTCCAGGAGGGGGGAGGCGCTGTGGCGCCACCTGGTGGTTAGGCCACTTATTGGGCAAAAACCTCGGCCCTAGGACTGGTAGGGTCACTTAACTAGGTTTGGCGGGAAGAAGTCGTCACGTGGCTTAGGGGTGTGCCCTGATATATATATATATAGAACTTTGGGAGAACCTTCCCCAGTCGCGTGTGAGCTGTTCTTTGTTTAACTCAATAAAGATCACTTTATAAATTCTGGAGTGATATTTTTGAAATATTTACAAAATTATTCAAGATAAAAATGGAACCTAATACTGAAATTATTATATTTGGAGTAATGGAAGATGGGAATAAATTGAACTCATCTCAAAATTTATTTTTAAATTATGGGTTAATAACAGCAAAAAAACTTATACTTGAATTTTGGAAAAATACACCCATACCAACGCTTAAAATGTGGATTTCAAACATGTTGGACACCGCACATCTTGAGGAGATGCGATTCCTCCTAATAGATAAATTAGACCAATTCTTAACGAGTTGGTCTCTATTTGTCGACTTTTTGGAAGCATATGGTGCAACAGAATCGTAGAAGCTAACTGTTCCAGGACTGGGTGAGGGATGGTCAAGAATATAAATAACGATCTCCTTAATCTCTTATTGTCTACTCTTTCTCTTTCTATCTTCTTCTCTTCACTTTTCTTCTTTCATCCCTTATTCCATCTCACACACTATATATCACACGTTTTTCTATCTTTTATTATCTATTCTCTCTCTTTTTCATTACTAAAAAAAAATAAGAAGCTGTACATAAAATGTAATATGTCAATATATATTAGGCACTTTGGTGCCATATGACTGTACTTCAAATATATATATTTTTTTAATTTTAAAAAATCACTTTGTTTCACAATACATGTCTCGCTATAGTTGACCCTTTCCCAACAATACAACCAATATGACTCAGTACAAATGTGTGTTCAAAGGTTCTTTATTAGTCACATACACCAATTGGTGTAGTGAAATGCTTATTGCCAATGCAGCACATAAAAAAGAATACAGACATAACAATAATAAAGACATTTAAACATCCCCCCACAATGGTTCCCATTATGAGAGAAAGCACAATGTCTAGTCCCCATCCCCATGTCCACCCATAGTCGGGCCTATTTTGGCCTCCGCAGTCGCCTTTACGGAGGCCCGATGTTCCAGGCCCTTCTCGCAGGATGATGGTGCATCAGGAGAATCCTCACAGCGGCATGGGAAACCTGGAACCGCGGCTTCCGAAGCCGACAGGCCGCGCTGGATTGAGCACCACCACTGGTGATCTCAGCGAGAGATCCCAGGCTCCCGATGTAATGTTCAGTGCCGCCGCCCGTGGCTTGCTGCTCCACAGACCCGCAGCTCCGCGGTGTTTTTATCGGTGGTCTCAGCTCAGCTGAGTTCCAGCGTGGCGACCCAGGCAAGGCATCGCCCGCTCCGCGATAGCACTCCAGCGCTGTGCCGCCGCCGAAGCCGAGGTTCTGGCCGGTCCCGACAGGAAACGCCGCTCCAGGCCCGCTGGTAGGCCGCGAGGACGGGTCGAAGGTGCTGCCCGGAGAAAAGCCGCCTCTCCGACCAGGTAGGGACCCTGAAAGGCAGTTTCCCCTCCCCCCCACCCCCACCCTCCACATAAAAAAGACTAGAGCTCCAGAAACAAAACACTTTAACTCACTATAAATTAAAAAAAAGATGTGAAAAAACGGACAGCTTCAGGCTGGGCAGCCATACCCATACAGGACGGCGCCCCCTATATTGGGTACTATAGCAATAATAAATTAGCACACAAATGTCGTGGCCACTGGTATTTGTGGCAAGAGTTCCATATAACCATAGCCCAAATCCACAAAATGCAATCTGATGAATTCAAGGGTTGGTTGAGGGAATTAGTGTTGGTGGGATTGGCGAGTGGTGAAATTCAGAAAGTGAAACTATGAACTGCTGACCAATATATATATTTAAATTTTGGCAATGTATATACATTCCTGGGTTAATATTGAGGCCTGCAACATAATCACAATTTTTGCTCATTTTGTTCAAAGAAATAAAAATTACTGGAGTCCTTTTAAATTATTATTAATTTAAAACATAATTACTGTTAGTTCTAGTGCATGTTATATTTCCCCAATTGCTTCTCAGATTAATTTATAAAAATATCCAGCTGTATCCAGAATTAAGTCTCAATTCGTAACATTGACTGTCCATCTCTCTCCGCAGATGCTACTTGATCTGCTGTTCCTGCATCAGATTGTTTGATGCTGAAGAGCCCAAAGCTTGATACTGGTTCACCCAGATTTTCACTTTGTTATGGCAATATCTACTTCAGGGAACAATTTATTAAAAGGTATTTATATTGTGTTAAATTGACAAACTTTTTATTGGCAGGTAGACAAAAATACAGTTTGTTTTAGTGATTTATTGTGAACAGTAAATGCAGTTCATTTTTAGCCATTGGTTTGTCATTGTTTTTCTTATAAGCATTCTTGTTTCTTATTTTAGTAAGAATATCTTAGATAACATATCTAAACAGGAAAGTCTGGAAATATTCTGCAGGTTAAACAATATCTGTGACAAGAGAAAATGAGTTAACATTTCAAATTATGGCCTTTTATCAGAACTATAAAATGTTAGAAAGTAAACATGTTTTAAGTTGCAAAGAGGGTGGCGTAGTAAACAATGGCTATATCATTGGTGCTCACATCCTGTGAAAATATATTTTAAACAAGAATGTAAAAGTCCCCATAGACAAAATGCTGAAGTAATTCAGCATCTCTGGAGAAAAAGGATAGGTGATGTTTCGGGTTGGGAACCTGGGTTACAAATACACACTATATCTTTGGTATAAACCAGGACCTGCAGTAGTTCCTTGGTTCTACGTTATTTGAATAGGTCTTTTAATGCGGACTGGCCAGCATTTATCCCTCAGTTAGCGTCGCTGAATCAGACTGATTCATTTAAGCTAATAAACAAAATGCTGGAGTAACTCAGCGGGACAGGCAGCATCTCTGGAGAAAATGAATGGGTGATGTTTCGGGTCGAGACCCTTCTTCAGACTAGTCTGGGGAGAGGGGAACTAGAGGTATACTATATATCATATAGCAGAGTCGGAGAGTTAATATGTTGGTTATGTTGCGGTGTTTTCCCTCTTTGCAAATTGATTTGACACATTGGGAAACTGGTACGGTTTGAGATTGTGAAAGACGTTTCTTTTTTTAAAAAAAACAGATTTAATTTGCATTCCTCATATTTGTTTAAGAGTAAAGCCTGATCCTTCATGCGGGATGCCGTTGTCCACAGCCGGGCAATGACACGGTGAAGCAAAGATCCTATACTGAGCTATACAGAGCGGAGCTATAGGATCTTTGCGGGGAAGGGCGCCAACCTGCGGCTCGCACGCCAGCTTCCGGTTCCGGGTGAGAGGTGGCAGTGTGTCAGAGGCCGATGGGGAGGAGAAAGTGGTCGCCGTTGCCGTTGCTGTGCTCAGTCAGGGCGGCGCAGACGCTGGAGTGGGGCTCGTCGCAGACCGTCGCCCGTTGCCCCTCCCGTCGCCGGCGCCGGCTCGAGGCCGCAGCCCGGGCCGCTCTCGCGCTCCAGCCGTTGGGAGCGGCGCGCGGCACAGGTACCGGGCGTAGGCGCGGTGCGCGTGCGCAGTCAGGTGAGCCCACAATGAGGGTGCGAGCTCGATCCCCCCTCCCCTGGGGCTGCCCGACCCTCACCGCAGGGGGCACCGCCCCCCCCCGCGCGGGACGTCCCACTGCACGAGCTCAACCCGCGAGTGACCGGTGCACCAGTCCACCCTTCCCCCACACACCGTGCACAAACACACACACAAACGCACACTCATGCACCCTCACACACCGTGCACAAACGCACACTCATGCACCCACACACACCGTGCACAAACGCACACTTGCTCTCACACACGTGCATCCACACACGCGCGCACAGAGTGTTCCCATACACAATCAAGCACTGCACATACACACAATCATGCACTCACTGCATCTTTTTCCCCGGACCCCACACCATGCATTCACCACACCCCCCCCCCCCCCCCCCCACACGACCTCATCTCCCCTGCCCTTCCTTGAGCCTCTTCAAATCTTCCTGCTCTCCCCATCCACTGCATAGCGAGGAATTCAAAGAAATTCATATTAGATTTTTTTACATTCTCATAGGAATGAATGGTATTTAATGAAGATAAATCCACAGGACCTGATGACATGCATCTTCAGAGTCTGAAAGCGAATGCACTGAGTGGGTGCCCTGATAGTCATTCTCAAAATTCCATGGGGGTTACAGGATAGGATTGTTCAGACTAGGTACAAGCAGCTGCAAACGCTAGAATCTTGAGCAAGAGACAATCAATGCTGGAGGAACTCTGGCAGCATCTGTGGAGGGAAAGGGCAGACAAAGTTTTGGACTGGGTTCCTCCAGTATTTTGTTTTTTTTGGTTGCAATTAATTGTAATTCATGCAAGGGAAAATAAATTTGACAAATCAGTTGTAATTTATTTGCGATTGTAACCAGCAAAATAGATAACGGTGAACCAGTTGTTGTTATGTATTTGGGCCTTAGTAAGGTTCTCGATAGGATGCACACAGAATTATTAAACAAAATTAGAGTGCACAGTATTGGGGGAAATGTACTGCTGTGCATCCAGGATTTGCCAATGGACATCCATACCAGAAGGTATTTGTTGAGCTTCAGGTTGCTTTATGACATTGATTACTTTTGGGAACATGAGGTGAACATGTACTGATTTATGTTGGAATGTGTTAAGGAAAAACGTGTATGGTCCATCTAAAATTCTTCAAGTGTCTGAGTGGATGGAATACTCAGATGTTACTTTTTTTTTAAAGCTGCATTTGGTAATAAAAGTAATGGTTAAAGGCAGTTCGGTGAAATGTGGACTCAGAATAAAACCTGCAAAGTGCCATCTTAGTGGCTTTGTTATTAATATTTCAGTTTGTGGATGCTGTAATTTTCCACTTTAATTGTTTTCCAGTCAGAGTAACATCAGATGTTAATCAGAGACTTCCCATTTCTGCTGTCAAAGGAGTAGATTCCTTCATTGAAGCACAATTTACAGCATTTACTAGGAAATTTGAGTTACCCAGGTTTTATTTCACTGTTACTTGGAATACCTTCTGCTGGGAGTGTTTTCCCCACAAATGCCATTATTTGCCTTATTTCTCAACCTGAAAATCTTTGTAAATGGCATAATTTTGGCAGACAGTGTATAAAGATATTCCCGATGTTGTGCCTAAATTTGTCTTTTGTGTTTTCAACTCATTTGCTCCCCTTCTTATGATTCTAGGCTTGTGTTTCTGATATTAATTGGCTTTTGTGACCTGATCAGTAATCATTTTACAAATTGAATCTTAGGATAGGGAAATTTGGCTTGAGTGAATGCAGCTAGTCTTCACTGGAGCACAGTTGTTCCTCACTCAAAATGTTTTAATGAAACATTTTTGGTTGTGGACAAGACAGCTAATTAAGAAGATTACATAGGACACCGTTCTAAAGGCTGTTCTCTAACCAGAAATATAACTAATGGCTGTATGTCTGTGATGCTTCACGTGCTGATTTCCTGAGCTTCAGCCATACTGGTAGATGAAAAGCTTGGTCATTTGCTTTTCATATGAACTTGGGAATGGGAGAAAATCATGTTTAAAAGCAGCATTTTCTATTAAATTGCACAATAAAAAGGTATATTACTAAAGGTTGCAGTATAGATATGTTAAAATATGTTCACATTGTGCATTTGTTTTGTTAGTTTTCATACTCCACTTAACTATTGCATCTTAGTCCATATTTGCTGACACTTATTGTATTTTAAAATTCAAAAGTTTGCTGAATTAATCTATTTTGAATGCTCAAGTGACATTAGGGTCATGATTAATAGAAACATGATTGCGATCCACAATCTTCATCGATGGTTTGGTGGTGGAGAGTAAATGACGTCAAGTTCCTGGGCATGATTATCTCTGAAGATCTGTCCTGGACCCAGCATATTGATGCAATCATGAAGAAAGATCATCAATGCCTCTACTTCCTTAGAAGATTGTGGAGATTTGTTATGTCCATGAATACACTCTTTAACATCTACAGGTGTATGGTAGAGAGTATATTGACTGGTTGCATCACGGCCTAGTTCTCCAACTCAAACACCCAGGAATGAAGGATATTACAATAAGTGGTGAACACTGCCCAGTCCATCACGGATACTGACCACCCTGCCATCGAAGGGATCTAAAGGAATCGCTGCCTCAAAAAGATAGCCAGCATCATAAGGGACCCACACCATCCTGGCTATACTCTCATTTCACTCCTGCCATCGGGAAGAAGATATATGAGCCTGAAAACAGTAACGTTCAGATTTTTGTTAACGATCTATTATTTACGATTCTATCCACTTTTGTGTCATCTGCAAACATAGTAATCTTGCCTTCTACAATCACAATCACAATAATACTTTATTAGCCAAGTATGTTTTGTAACATACAAGGAATTTCATTTGCCAAGTCAGTCATACAAATAAAAAGCAACAGAACACACAAAACACATTTTAACATAAACATCCACCACAGAGACTCCACATTCCTCTCTGTGATGGAAGGCGAAAATAGGTTCAATCTCTTCCCTTAGCTCTCCCGCGGTCGGGGGCCTTGAGCCCTCCGTTGACGAGACGATCTTCACTCCTGTAGCAGGCGGCTTTTTGGGCTCTCCACGTCGGGGCGATCCAGCTCCTGCATCAGGGGGATGTTAGCTCCCCCGCGTCGGGGCTGGTTGAGCCTCTGTGTGTTCGCTGGAGCTCCCGACCAGCCCTCTCCAGAGAGACTGCGAGCTCTTGATGGTAAGTCCCGCAGGCTGAGGTTGGAGCGATCCCCAGGCAAGGGATCGGCTCCGATATTAAGTCCGCGCCCTGTGATGGGGGCCCAAGATCAGTCCGAGGAGGCCTCCAGCTCCATCGATGATAGGCCGCAAAGCGATCGGAGACGCGACCCAGAAAACATTGCGTCTCCGGCAAGGCAAGAAGCTGAAAAAAAACAGTTTCCCCCCGACCGCCCCTCCCCCCATATAAAAGAAACCGGAAAACATTTACACAGACTTATAAGACAGACTAAAAATAAAAAAATTAAAAACACAAACAGACTGTTGGCGGGGGCTGCCATATGGCGCACGTGGTGGTATTCTCATCCAAATGTTATAAACCACCACAGCAATGGGCTCAGCGCTGATCCCTGAGGCACACCCACTAGTTACAGGCCTCCAGTCTAAAAAAATAACCTTCCACAATTACTCTCTGCTTCCTTCCATGAAGCCAATTCTGTATCGAGTCGGGATCCCATGTGATCTAACCTTCCGGAACAGCCAACCGTGCAGAACCTTTTCAAATCAGATGATTAAATGCTACATTTTTAAATACAATGCAGGGGCAAATTCTTGGGTGTGTACGTGAATAACGGGCCGCGGAACGTTTTTGAAAGTGGGGGGGCTGAGCAAACACTGATCACTGGCCTCGGAGGGTACCTGGTGAGGGAGCGGAGCGACCGAGCGTGGGGGAGGGTGACAATTATTATTTTTTGTTGTTGCTCGACCTCCAAAAACGGGGATAATACAGGCCATCCCCCAACTCCAAAAGTGGGGGGGATATATCCCCCATCTCCCCCTCTCTCTCTCTCTCCCTCCCTCTCGGGGCCGACTCTCTCTCCCTCCCTCCCTCTCGGGGCCGACTCTTTCTCTCCCGATGCTCTTTCTCTCTCTCTCTCTCTCTCTGTCTCTCTCTCTCCCGAATCTCTCTTTCTCCCAACTCTCTCTCAACTCTCTCTTCCCTCTCCCGACTCTCTCTCTCTCTCTCGGGGGGCCTCCCTTCCGCTTGGCGGTTAATCACAGCGCTTCGTTCACTGCCCCATAGCTCGACTCTGAACCGCGCTGTGATTGGCCGTTGAGGGGAGGGAGGGTTTTGGGGCAGTCGGTTTCCGCCACAGCTGGTCGTGGTTTTGCCGTGCTCACTGTGCGCTTGTTCTGGGATTCTGGATGTCGGAGGTCCTCGGAAGAAGAGAAAAATACGCCTGCGGGCCGGATAATTTCGGGTTATGAAGCATGTCTCGCCAAAAAAGTGGAGGGGCTGCAGCCCCCCCCCCCCCCCCCCCCCCCACCTTCCCGCGCGGCCCATGAATAAGTTGTTGAAAGTATCTGGACCCATTTTTTCTGCATCCTTTGATTTGCAATTTGAATTATAAAAAAGGAGTGGAAGGATACCAAAGCCTTTGTTCAACGCTGATTAGACCAGCTGAAGTATTTTGGGCACCATATTTTAAGAAGAATGACCAGAAAGTCAATTGGACCATCTCCTTGAATATTGTAACAAAAAAAGCATATTCGGCCCAACACAATAGATGTAATCACAAAGAAGGTGTACCAGCATATTAGAAGTTTCTTAGAAGTTTAAGGAGTTTCAGCATGTCCCCAAATACTCCTTAACAAAAATACTGCATGAAAACAAGTCCTTCAGTCCACTGAGTCCATGCTGACCATTGATCACCCCGTTCACATTAGTTGTATATTATCCATCTTTTGCATTCACACCCCCCTACACATTGGGACAATTTACAGAGGCCATTTTACCTATAGGCACGCCTGTCTTTGGGATGTGGGAGGAAGCCAAAGGATCTGAAGGATATCCTTGAGGTCACGGGGAGAACGTGTAAACTCAGCACCATAGGTCAGGATCGAGCCTGGTCTCAGGCACTGACAGGCAGCACCTGTCCTGTTGTGCTGCCCTACAGATGTACTGCAAAATTATCCTGACTGGATGCATCGGGGTTTGGTACGGCAATTCCAGTACACAACTCTATGCAAGAGGTGGCTGAGAGGTGGACGCAGCCTGGTCCATCACATGCACATCCCTCCCCCTCCATCGAAAGCATCTACATGAGGTGCTGCCTCTAGAAGGTACCATCCATCAATAAGAATCCACAACATCCGGGCCATGCCCTCCCACATCCATCGAGCAGCAGGTGCAGAAGGATGAAGACCCACATCAACAGGTTCCAGAACGGCGACTTTACAACAACTATCAAATTCTTCAGCCAACCTGCACATTATAATGCTAGACACCAGGATCCGTGGTAACTGGTTTAGAAAAAAAAGACACAAAGTGCTGGAGTAACTCAGCAGGTCAGGCAGCATCTCTGGAGGAGATGGATGGATGGCATTTTGGGTCCGGGCCCTTCTAATCCGGGCTAATCCTACCTCAGCGACAGAATACTATGACCCACTTTGTGCACCACTTCACGGACTTGCTTTTTGGTAAATGTGTTTTGCACTAACGTCGATGTTTTATGTGTTGTCTTTAAAAAAAATTATGTAATTCATATATCTGTATTTGTCTCAGTCTGAAGCTGCTGCAAGCGCATTTTTCATTGTACCTGTACCTCATTATACATATGTATATGACAATGAACTTAGCTTGACTATCTTGTGAATGTCCGACCACTTGATATTCCAAAGCTTTTCCACATCTACATGACACAGATCAGGCCCGTGATGGAAACATCTCTGTTTATCTGGATGAGAACACACCATCGACACAATCCAAGATAAAGAAGTCTGCTTGATTGGCTCCAAAACAAATACTATCCATGTTTTTTAAATGAAACAATCACAAAAATAGTAGAGCCGCTTTATAAAGATTTTCAAAAATCTGAGTTCTGGAGCATTCTAGCAGATGTGAAAATGACAAACATGACATTCTCCACAAAATAAATGGCAGTTGGCTTAACATCTGTTGGGAAGTTGCTGGAGCTTTTAGTCAAAAAATAAATAGATAGTCGTTTAGAAAATGATTAACAGAGAAATCGTGTTTGACAAATGACTAGATTTCTTTAGGGTCAACATGTAAAGACAAACGGGAAGAAACTAGAAACCTGTAGATGTAGTGTTTTTGGATTTCCAGAAGGCTGAGGGGCCACATAAAAGGCGAGTGTACAATAAAAGAGTTCATAGTATTGGGGAAAGTGTGTGAACATGGACTGACGACTGATTGTCGCACAGAAGGCAGAGAACTGCAATAATTGCCTTTTCGAACTGAAAAAATGCATCCTATCGAGTATCCCAAGGCTCAGTCTTTTGGCCCTCAATTATTTATAATCAGTTCCTGCTGCAATTTTTTATAACAATCAACATACTAATTTTGCCTTTTACATTTTCATCCAAATCGCTGATATAAAACACAAACATCAATGGGCCCATCATCAACCCCTGAGGCACACCACTAATTATAGGCATCCAGTCCAAAAAAATACCCTGAGGGAGGGGGGGGGGGGGGGGAGGGGCAGTAAAATGAAGGATGATGTTATTGAAAGATACAAGATCCCAACATTCTCAAATGAGGAGACAGTCACCAGACAAGGAGAGTATATTTAAGGAATTTATTCTGGTGAATTGCTGGAACTCCCACCACAAGAGGGTTGTGGAGGCTAGATCACAATTGTAAATATACAGAAAGACAGAAAACAAGTTTGTTGAGGAAAGAATAATTAGTGTAATAATTAGGGATAGTGTAATTATTTGGGAATCACTTTCAAAAGAGACACGGGCATGATGAATAGAAAATCCTTCAGTGTAATGATTTTATAATCTGAATTATTGTAGATATTCAATAAGAAATTGTACCTCCATATAAGTCATTAGATATTGTGTCCACAATATTTCCATGGAATTTCTGCTAATTTCAGTTTTTTAAATTTTTTAAAAACAGTTGTATTTTTGTTTAACCGGCGAAGTTAACCGGTTTGAGTTACTGTTACAATTTGTGTCATGGGAACATATAATGTTCCTGAATAACATCTCTGTTGTATAATGCTGCCTATGCTTACTGATACTGTAATTCTGCTGATTTTCAGACAGATCCGTCAGTTTGGAGTGACAAGCATGTCCACTGTGAACATGTGGGTTTGCAGCACAGCTGCCACTTACTGGTGTGCTGCATTATAAATGCAAATTAAAAAATATATATGATGTATTGCACAAAAAACAAAGTGCTGGAGAAACTCAGCAGGTCAAGCTACATCTTGACCTGGACAGACGATTTATTTGGGTCAGGATCCTTCTCGAAGACCTGAAACGTCTGTCCATTCCCTCCACAGATACTGATCAATTTCCCTCCTGGGATAAATAAAGTTCTATCGTATCGGCTGACCCACTGTGATCCTCCAGAACTTTGTTTTCTGCTCAGGATTCCAGCATCTGCAGTCCCTTGTGTTTCTATATATTGCTTTCATTTAGATTTGTACCAACTAGATAGAAATTAAAATAGTTTTATTATGTAGGGCTGTGTGGAGCTGTCCATGTGCACCTAAACAAGTCCAGATTGAGATATCTGCAGAATAGCTCCAGTCAGAAATGGCATAGACCTCTTGTGCAATGTGATTAAGCGGTGATCACTTGCAAAGTACCATGTGAAGATCCAGCTTTTTTAAGTTAAAATTCACAGATACACTCACTAATGCTGAAATTGCAATTCTTTTCTGTTCTTGATTATCCAGTGTAAGGAAGAATTAGACTTTCTTTATTTCCTTGTTTAAGAAGGAACTGCAGATGCTGGAAAATCGAAGGTAGACAAAAATGCTGGAGAAACTCAGCGGGTGAGGCAGCATCTATGGAGCGAAGGAAATAGGGTCTCGACCCGAAACGTTGCCTATTTCCTTCGCTCCATAGATGCTGCCTCACCCGCTGAGTTTCTCCAGCATTTTTGTCTACCTTCTTTATTTCCTTCGTCATTTCCACTAATGATCGATCAGATGCCAGAAATGTGCTGTCAATATGTGTCTCTCTTTTGCAAGTAACAGCTACTGTCAAGAAAGGAACACTTATTAAAACTTTGTGCATGAATTAAACACTTAAATAAATGTTCTTTTGACTTTTATGAGGACTGCTTTATGAGAAGACCATTCTTTAAGTTATTTCTCATTGTTAATTGCAAGTCCTGTGATGATGCCTACAGACATGTGTGCAGCCATAGAAAAACACCTTTTAATACCCTTTTTTCTGTTTTAATAGGATCATGGATTTCCCAGGGCACTTTGATCAAGTTTTCCAGCAGCTGAACTACCAGCGGCTTCACGGACAGCTCTGTGACTGTGTGATTGTTGTTGGGAGCCGACATTTCAAAGCACATCGCTCTGTGCTTGCAGCTTGCAGCACCCACTTCCGAGCGCTCTTTACTGTCCCTGAGACGGATCAATCGCTGAATATGGTTCAACTCGACAGTGAAGTGGTCACGGCAGAGGCTTTTGCAGCCCTTGTTGAAATGATGTACACATCCACTCTGATGCTGGGAGAGAGTAATGTCATGGACGTGCTTCTAGCAGCCTCCCACCTCCACCTCAACTCTGTGGTGAAGGCATGCAAACATTACTTAACAACCAGGACTGTGCCAATATCTCCCACTAGCGAAAGGCTTCAGGAACAAAATGCTCGCATGCAAAGGTCTTTCCTACTTCAGCAACTGGGCTTGAGCTTGGTGAACTCAGCCCTCAGCTCCAGTCAGACAATGGACGAGCAGGTCGGGGTGAACTCGTCGCTGCGTCACCACTTGGAGGATCAGTCGACCGCGTTTCCCATGAGGCGGATGCAGAAAAGAAAAGCCATCCCCGACGAGAGATCAAAGCAGAGGATTCGGCCATCGATAGATGAATCCATCATCAGTGAAGGAACATCAGATAACGGGCAGGGTGTGGTGCATACGTGTGGGGAGCTGTTTGCACCAGACTCCTTGAAATTGGGTGATGGCTCTAAAACTGATGCAGGTGTTGAAAACCAGGTGGAAAATGCAATGATTTTTGAGCAGGCCTTTAGCACGCCGGATGATATTCAGGTGCCCAGTCAGTCAGTCAAAGGTGTAAGCCATTCCCAGGTGTCTGTAGCTTCACAAGCGACTCACATTGAAACCGGATTCAACCAACACTCTGTAAATGATAAATTGGATTTTCACACCGAGACAACAGAAATTCACATCAACGGAAACGAGGACCAGGTCCGAATTGTGGTGAAGGCTGAGCCGTTGAGCTCACCTGATCCTCAAGATGAGACCAGCGATGCTGCCTCGCAGGCTGAAGGGAGTGAGTCAGTGGAGGTGGAAGGAGGAATGCCCAGCGCAGAAAAGCTGGAGCTTAGTCCAGAGAGCAGTGACCGAAGTTTCTCTGATCCTCAGTCTAGTACAGACAGAGTCACTGACATACACATTCTTGAATCTGCAAACACAGACATAAAAGCTCCCTTTCATATTTCCACCTTTTTGAACAAGAACCGAACAAGCAACTTCAGTGGGGGCCAAAGTGTAGACACCAACCTTCCAAACACAACTGATGGGAGACTGGAGAATGAAGCTTCTTACTTAATGAGCTCAGTGTCCAGTGTTTCTGCTGGTGTCAATTCAACCATGGTAACACCTCGAATGGAGAATCCCTTTAACGATGGTCCTGATTCTCACTTCATGCGACCGATGCAGGACTTGTTGGGCCTGTCGTGCTCGCAGTCTTCAGAGTACAAAACTGGAGAACCGTTCAGATTGGAATTTCCAATGCCCAACTCTGGATTGCATTCACTTTCTCGGCAATCGATCATCTCGTCACGAGGAGGAGCCAGTAACTTCCCAGGTTATCGCCGCATTGCCCCGAAAATGCCAATCGTGACCTCTGTGGGAGACGGAGGTTCTGGGTCGCTAGACACTGGCACCAATTCCCAGGTCCACATACTGAACAGTACCTTGTCCACTTCTGAAAAGAATCATTCTCTGCAGCCAGGCCCTCCGCAGCTGACACGGGCATCTGCAGACGTACTTTCAAAGTGCAAGAAAGCCATGTCGGAACACAATGTGTTGGTGGTGGAAGGTGCCCGCAAGTATGCGTGTAAAATCTGCTGCAAGACATTTTTAACATTAACGGATTGCAAGAAACACATTCGTGTTCACACGGGAGAAAAGCCCTATGCATGTTTAAAATGTGGGAAAAGATTCAGTCAGTCAAGTCACTTATACAAGCATTCTAAAACCACTTGCTTGAGATGGCATGGCAGCAACTTGCCAAGTACTCTACTTTGAGAAAGACATTCAGCACAGTTTGTATTTGCTGCTGTAAAAGGTGTTGCCTTTTAAAAAAAAAAAAGCCCCTGTAAAGTGAATACAATGAAAATAGACTTTTGACCTGCAATTAACAGCAAAGTGTCAGTAAGGTGCCGAGTTCAGAGCAAACTACATTTTGTAGAATTTAGCAACTGTAAAATATATGTATTGCACTTTTCTATACTGTTCAGTTATTTTATTTCAGTAGTTGCTGACTAACCAAAATCTGCAAAGTAATTAGCACAGAATTGTCTGTTTGTGTATTTTCGGAAATTATAGCTTGTGTTGTATCTAGATGTATAAATCAAGGAGCAAAAAAGATCTGTAGGTTGAATATGTTGACCAGTGATTATCTATGTATTTATGTGGGGTGGGAGGGTTGGGGAGTAGCAGGGGAGGCTTGAACCTCACTATCCACTGGTGATCAAGCCTTTATAATTATATTACTGAGCAGGAGACAGGTAATAATCTACATTGATCTTGCAAATCAACAAAAGTTATTCTGGTCCAAAAATAAAACCCTTCAGATGCTGAAATTTTGAAATCAATCATAAAATGCAGAAATACTTTGCAGCTCAAGTAGCTTCCATGGGGAGAGAAATATGTTTTACACCATGTACCATCAACAAGAGGTAGCGCCTGAAAGAATAATTAGATGTACCATCCGAAGAGATTATAGTATAATGAAAGGGGGTTATGAATGTAGGGAATTGCCTTTGGATTTGTTTTGATCTGGTGAAATTAACCCAGTTCTGATGGGGCTCTGGCTGAAGGTACAGAACGTTCATAATTTAACTGTGGCGAGTATTAATAAAGTTGGAGCAGAAACTTTAGGAATGTGGAGATTTAAGGAAATCTCCGTCCCATACTGTTCACGCTGTGTATGGTGGAGTGAACATAGTGCACCTTGAGCAATGCACACAAGCGTTATTTTGTAGATCAGGATATTGTTTATTGAGATATACTGATGTCTTTCATTAACTCTCTCCACTGGTATCAACAGCCACTCATTTAACTTCAGAACGTACACATTAGTCTTTCCTTTCATGTAAAGTAAACATACAACATGGAGAGGATGAGGGTTGCATCGATGAGAAGGTGTTGCTTGGGCGATGAAGCCCTTTCATGGACGTAGACAAGGTGGTAGTGTAGTGGGAGAATGCAAAATCCTGGAACATGAATAGGGGGTTGGACAAAATGGCTTGCCAGAGAGAACATTTAAATCCTTGCTTAGTTGAGGTACATAGGTGCAAATCGTGAAGCAATTGGTTGTGTCCAGTGTCACAAAAAAGGTTGTTTTAATGGGATCATCTAACTGCCCTGATTATTTGATCCAGATTCTTAGTTCTTGTTTCCATTGTTGATCCTTTCTGCTCTAAAGCTTCCCTTGTTCTCACTGCCTCTAGGTTTGAGATAAATAGTCACTTCCAAAATACCAGCCAGCAGCTTGTGTGGATCAGTGAGTCATAACTAACATGGACTTGTTTGTGACACTGGACACAAGCAGGTAATATATTTTTCATAGACATAGACAAGTTTTGGGTTGGGAACCTTCAGTCTGAAGAAGGGTCCTGACCCGGAATGTCACCTATCCACTTTCTCCAGAGATGCTGCCTGACCCACTGAGTTACTCCAGCATTTTGAGTCTATCTTCAGTATGAAACCACCATCTGCAGTTCATTTTTTATTATATTTAAAATATTTTTCATTTGTTTCCATTTCAGAAACTTGAAATGAGAATATCCAGTCATTGTAACTCATTTCGGCTTTCATTTTATAAATTTTAGTCCTCATAAAACAACAAAATCATACTGTTCAAAGAGGGTCAAAAGTTATAATCTACAGGTGAAGTTTCAAATAAGTGATTAATATTGTCGTGTGTAATCCAGATCTCACAGCCAAAATCCAATTTTGACTTGGAACTTTATGAAAACACTTTCTGGAGCGTTTCTGGAGTATTATGTCAACGGTCTGTGGTATATCTACAGGTTTCTGAAAACTACTACAATTAAACTGAAGGTTGGCATTAATTGGCATAAAATTCCTTGCATGCAAAATTTCCTTTAAATGTTTTTGACCCCATATTTGCTGCATAAATGTGTTTTAATGTATTTAGTAACAGTAACGTTAAGTGGCAGATCTGAGCTGGGAAGGAGCACCATCTTCAGCTGATCCAAAGACTCAGCCACATAGTCCATTGCCAAATCACGTGTTGCTGTCTGAAACAGTGAGAAGTGTGTTTATATTATGAATATTGAATATGAATATTCCAGTGATTAATATGCCAAAAAAAACCTTCCTGAATGAGATTGGAGGAATAATAGTGAAAATAGTCTAAAATACTTCGTAGAATCATGTAATGTTTAAGGTAGTACAAATAAAACCTGTTCTCTGTAAAGTCAATTTAGTGCATAATAAAGCTCATTTCCATCAGAATTCTTTAACATGTATAGTATTTAGGATCTACTTTGAAATATTTCAGATAATTGTACTTGCTTTAAACGAACACGTGATGTTTCAGAATTACTTGGCCATCATCTAATTAGCCCCCAAGGAAGGAAAAATCATGCAAGCAAAGTCTGAGTTTAAATGTAATTCTCTGCGATGCTGGCGAATAGTTATCCGAAATTCAGTTTTCTTCACTGCATAACAACTCCAATAGAAACACCAGGAGCAATATCAACATTTTTCTAACCCTTAAAAACTCAGATTCTTGTTATCTGAGTGCAACCGTGGAGCATCGTTCTCAAATTTGCTAGAAATACATCTGCATCTTGCATCTGCTGCGACATGAAAATTTTGACCAGAGGATGCACAAAACCCAAGTTCAGTGATGGCTCGTGTCAAGTCCCAACACTTTTTTTCAGATTACCAAGCCAGAATATCACCTACAACAAGTTTTGCCACTGGAATTTAGCTAATTTGCAGGACAAATAGTACCATTCCAGAACCAAATCACCTGATCTTCAGTGTACAGATGACCCCAAAGGATCCTTCAAATCCACTGGCAAGATTATGTAACCAACGTCAGAGTCTACTCCAAGGCCGCAAGTTCACTCACTCCAAATATCACTCGCATGCTTGGCACCAGATTCCTCAGACATTCCAAACTCTGTCAAAGTATGTGAATACCAGAGTAGTCAGTGGAAACAATTAAATTATCTCAAACGCCTTCCTGGAAACACCAATTTGTGCAGATCCCTGGCCCGTGATTTTTAAAATAAAGAAGCAGCATTTAGGATGGCATTGGGCATCTCAAGTCTATTCATCATGTCATACAGAAGTCATTGTAATGGTGGAAGGAGCGCACCACCTCCCCAAACACCACCTGCCCTACCTGTCGCAAAGTCTGCATGTACCAGATTGGTTTCATCGTTCACCTTAGAACCTACAGAAATAGTGAAAGAAAGTCATGGGATCTCCTGACAATGTTGTAAATATTGAGCATTGTGGCTATGATTAGTTTGATAAAGGTACGACACTAAAGCCACACAATCTGTATGTTCTTGCCTCCCAGCATGTCCGACCAGTTGTTGACATTTAAAAATGTATTACACTTTTAACACCCCAAACTAGAGTATTGCCATTATTTTTGTAAGTTAAAATTGAAAATGAGAATACTTGCACTTCTATGATGCCATTTCAATCTATTAGCTGATTACTTTAGAAAAATGGTGACTATTTGCTAAGTTAGCCTTCATTGTATTTTTCATAGACCAAAAGGTAGCAGTAAGTTTGCTTCTGGTGGTGTCGATTCATACCATATTGAGATTTTATTTCATGGAAAAGCAAAAGACCGTTGAACTTTTCAATGAAAGGTAATGACCTTTTGAGATCATGGTCACAAACAATCTTCCTGATATAGTAGTGGCCAGAGGATTTGGGGTGACAGACGAACTGAAGGAAATCCACATTAGGCAGGAAATGGTGTTGGATAGACTGATGGGACTGAAGGCTGATAAATCCCCAGGGCCTGATGGTCTGCATCCCAGGGTACTTAAGGAAGTGGCTCTAGAACTCGTGGATGCATTGGTGATAATTTTCCAATATTCTATACTCAGGATCAGTTCCTGTGGATTGGAGGGTAGCTAATGTTATCCCACTTTTTAAGAAAGGCGGGAGAGAGAAAACGGGGAATTATAGACCAGTTAGCCTAATATCAGTGGTGGGGAAGATGCTGGAGTCAATTATAAAAGTTGAGATAGCCGCACATTTGGATAGCAGTAACAGGATTTACGAAGGGGAAATCATGCTTGACTAATCTTCTGGAATTTTTTGAAGATGTAACTAGGAAAATGGACAAGGGAGAGCCAGTGGATGTAGTGTACCTGGACTTTCAGAAAGCATTTGATAAGGTCCCACATAGATTAGTGGGCAAAATTAGGGCACATGGTATTGGGGATAGAGTGCTGACATGGATAGAGAAGTGGTTGGCAGACAGGAAACAAAGAGTAGGGATTAAAGGGTCCCTTTCAGAATGGCAGGCAGTGACTAGTGGGGTACCGCAAGGCTCGGTGCTGGGACTGCAGCTATTTACAATATACATCAATGATTTGGATGAAGGGATTCAAAGTAACATTAGCAAATTTGCAGATGACACAAAGCTGGGTGGCAGTGTGAACTGTAAGGAGAATGCAGGGTGACTTGGACAGGTTGGGGGAGTGGGCAGATGAAGTTTAATGCAGATAAATGTGAGGTTATCCACTTTGGTAGCAAAAACAGGAAGGCAGATTACTATCTAAATGGCGTCAAGTTGGGAAAAGGGGAAGTACAACGGGATCTGGGGGGTCCTTGTACATCAGTCTGAAAGTAAGCATGCAGGTACAGCAGGCAGTGAAGAAAGCGAATGGCATGTTGGCCTTTATAACAAGAGGAATAGAATATAGGAGCAAAGAGGTCCTTCTGCAGTTGTACAGAGCCCTAGTGAGACCACACCTGGAGTATTGTGTGCAGTTTTGGTCCCCTAATTTGAGGAAGGACGTTCTTGCTATTGAGGGAGTGCAGCGTAGGTTTACAAGGTTAATTCCCGGGATGGTGGGACTGTCATATGCTGAGAGAATGGAGCAGCTGGGCTTGACACTCTGGAGTTTAGAAGGATGAGGGGATCTCATTGAAACATATAAGATTGTTAAGGGCTTGGACACACTAGAGGCAGGAAACATGTTCCCGATATTGGGGGAGTCCAGAACCAGGGGCCACAGTTTAAGAATAAGGAGTAAGTCATTTAGAACGGAGACGAGGAAACACTTTTTCTCACAGAGAATGGTGAGTCTGTGGAATTCTCTGCCTCAGGGGGCGGTGGAGGCAGGTTCTCTGGATGCTTTCAAGAGAGAGTTAGGGCTCTTAAAAATAGCGGAGTCAGGGGATATGGGGAGAAGGCAGGAACGGGGTACTGATTGGGGATGATCTGCCATGATCACATTGAATGGCGGTGCTGGCTCGAAGGGCCAAATGGCCTACTCCTGCACCTATTGTAAATAAATATGGTCTCGCTCCAGGTGCTGCATTTTCCATATTTTATTTCCTTTTGTCATAAGATTGTTTTACACCCACTTTAATAAGGATATGTGGCTGAATTGTTCTATGTACAAGTTTCATGTGCCTTGGTCTGCAATTCTCAACAAATCTTTCTATTCCTCTTCAATACCATCATAAAAACACACCACTTTGAGAAAATGCATTTTTTTTTAAAGAGAGCAACAAATAAAATGTCAACAAATAAAAATTAGGTTTACAATGGGTATTATTATAATTATATCTTAATTCCATACAATAATTATATAGTACAAACCCCCTGGCTAAATTCCTCTTAAAGCTGTCCTAACCAGTTAGTCTGCCGTGCATGTTCACAACAGTGACTCCTGCATTTGTTTCTCATTTCTCTCATCAATCCTCTATTCCCTCAACAGCTCCGACAACAGATGGTAGTGTAAATTGACCATCCAGCACAAATATGTAACAATGGAATCTGCAGTATTGGAGGGGACCCACATGGTCACTGGGCAAATGTGAATTCCATATAGACAGCATAGGCGACCATGAATGAGGTCGTGCTGCTGGAACCGCAAGATAACAGTACTACCTACTGGAATACAATGTAGAAACAAGGAACTGCAGATTACAAATCTACTTTGACACAACTGATTAAAAATAAATCACAGTGGTGTGGGAAAGATGTCACACTTGAACCATATTGGCTGAAGGCAGCAGGCATCCCCAAAGAATGTGACTGCAGTTTCATTGCTATTTTTTTTTTTAAATGGACCAAATTTTCAAACTTAAATGATGAAAGTAAAATTGGTGCAATATAACCAACACACTTTAGTCCACATGTGCAATAAATGATACCAGATTTTCATTTTTATAATTTTAATGTTAACAGGCTTGCATGTTTACAGCAGTGATGGTTACTCAGTAAAAATTAGGAGTGCGTACAAGTACAACTTCCGAAAATGAATAAAGAGTGTCCTCTGAGGGCGTGGATAACATAAATATTTCCCAATGACTGATAACCAATCAATCCTTTGTTATTCCCAATACCAATATAAGATCTGGGATCTTTCGGATATCTCCAAATTGCTAATTTGTATTGACTTTAAATTCATCATTCAATGGGATTGGAGTGTACACAGAGTTGCCAAATGTTCCCAAGCAGCCAAGTCAATCTAAAGCTTGGCTGTTGACAATGAAATGTGCACAATGAATGAACTACATTTGTACATTAATGGGTCTGGGCAAGTGGATCACACGTAACCTAATTTGCTTTTGACTGATCGACATGAAGTGATCATTATTGACATTCCCATTAACAACTGTGATGTCATGTTCCTCTAACTTAATTATTTCTTCATCTCGGAGTGTGAGAGCATGTTCTGTAATATAACATTGCTGTTTGGAAATGAAAAAGAGTATTGAAGGTCCTCACATAAGGTGCACAGGTGTATAACACTGACTTTTAAATCTTATAAAATTGGTACAATTGTGGCTCAAATATACGTGGGAATTCATGTACATCGTTCATTAAAACACCATTGACAGGTCAAGATTATAATCAAAAGCCTAATGAAACGCTGGCCTTAATATCACTCAAAGAGCGTTTCTGCTCACTACATGTTAAGGACAGATATACTGGCCTCTGGTATCGTTCCAATATGAATGAATGAATGGTTTATGAATATATCACGCCGCACTTTCCCACTGTATTAATCACAAAGATATTAGATAAACTCTGGCAGATTTTTAAAAATTTAGAAAACATATTACAAGACTGCCTCAATATTAGACAAAATGTGTGAAGAAGGGTTTCGGTCTGAAACGTTGCCCATTTCCTTCGTTCCATAGATGCTGCCGCACCCGCTGAGTTTCTCCAGCACTTTTGTCTAGCCTCAATATTAGAATTGTTTTCACAAAATTTAAAGTATTGCAGAAATTGGAAGACCTTTCGACAAACAGCAACGGGTTCCGAGTCATCTATTTACTTTAATCTGATTAGACCGATAGCTTTTTTATTATTATGCGATATGGATATTATGCAAGGGTATGCAATTGGGTCACAATCATGATTTCCACCTCAAGGGAATAAATGGCATTTGCATCATGTCAACCTTGCATTCTTCATTATTCTTGAGATGAATGTCCTTGTCACTTGATACATGTTACCTGAAGTACCATAAGATAGATCTAATTTCTGGATTCAAACATGAACAAATAATGCTTTTTCCACTCTTATTTGCTTATAATTGCAATTCAATTGCAAATTATTGATGATTTAAATTCAAATCTTGATGAACAATTTGATTTAAGTGATTCCAAAATAATTCACACATTTAATTTCTTTGAGATTCACTGAGAGAAGAACCATTTTTTCCTGTGTGCTCATTGACAAATCTGCTTCTAGTTACAGTGAGAGTTCATTCGGCATCGGCTTTCCCTTCAGACCAGCCAGGAGGTTGTTTGCTGTCAGTACAGACATGGTGTTTCGAGTTGCATAGGTGGCACTTCCAATGTGCGGCAGTATAACTGAAAGACAATCACAAAATTGAATTTTCACTTTTCATAGAAGCACTGAAATATATACAACAGAAGGATGACTTTGATCTTACCATGTCCATGACAGTAGAAAAAAAACATTGGTTAAACCTACTTTGAATGTTATGGCACATCATGTGGTCCTCAAAGAACTTAAAACGATGAGGGTTTCTGCATCCACTCACCATTTGGGAGTTTTAAACCTCTACCATCCTCTTGAAAGAAAATCTCCACAATTGCTCTCTGATCATTCAACTAATGACTATATTATTGACCCCTCTGCTGGACTCTATGTCAGGGGCCTCCAAACCTTTCAGCATGAGGGCCACATTATATATTTGGCACATTTTTGCGGGCCGTAGGAAAAAAGAAAGAAATGTCAATTTTGCTGTACGGACTCGATCTTGGAGGGAATATTCCAGTTCCGATGCATAAGCGGGTAGTGGATAGACAAGGTAGCCGATGGCATCCGCGGGCTTGGAATGGACTTTGGTCACTCTGAATCGGAGATAGAGGCGGCGAGAAAGCGAAGGGAAGAGTCGGGGCTCGAGCAGATGAAAGTGGGAGCTGGTTGGAAACTGGCAGTGAGGGAGATGAAGCGTTAAAGCGGTGAACGAGAGCAGGAAGCAGCACCGAGACAGACATGATGTACCTGAGAGAGGTGAGGGAGTGGATCGTGGCAACTGAAATAAGGAATGATCTACGTATTCTACAGGGAGAGAGACAGCCTGAGCACAACGGGCTCCCACCTGGAACCGGGAATTTGGTTTGAACCCATTCTTCCAAAGATCCGTTCCGAAGATAACAAATCTGTTGTGTGGAGAGCCAATGCGGCAAACACGCTACAAATTCTGTGTGGCTGGACTTTAGGACCCGGGGGAGCCCGGAGCTCAGAGCTTGCTGCGGGCTGGGTAAAATCTCGTGATGGGCCGGATGTGGCCCGCGGGCCATAGTTTGGAGACCCCTGCTCTATGTTATACACCTCAATTAAACTTTCCTGCAGCCTCCTTTTGTCCAAACACCTGTAAATTAACCCTGGGAGAGGTTAGTGGCAGGAGGATCAGATTGGAGTTAATATATAGGTTATAGATAAACAAGTGATGGAAAGGGATTGGCTGAGAGCTGGCTTAGACTTGATGGTCTGAATGGTCTTGTATCAAGAAAATAAGAGAAATATTCTATGTCAATCAATAAAGGATATTTTCCTTTGAGTGACATGGAATATTTCTCTTATTTTCTTATGATACTTTCTTTACACTGTATCCACGTCCTGTCTTAAGGCAAAAAGACACAAACATACATATTCCTCTGTACTTTGGACTTCTCAACATCTTGGTATTTATTATGGTTCCCTTGCCTCATTGACCAGCATAAATGAACTACCTCACATTTCTCTAGACTGAAATTCAATTGCTACTTTTCTGCCCAGCAGTCAACCCAGTGATATGTTTCTGCAGGTTGCAGCTTACTGCCTATCATGCACATTGCTCAATCACGGCCTCTACAGCAAAGGAAATGTAGAAGGAAAATATTCTGGAAAAATGGCCACTATTTGAAAACAACTTTTTCCTAATTAAGACCACCTTTAAGTCGGTGGCTTTGCAACGTGAATTAACATGAGTTATAACTTACCACAGTTTTTCAGTGACAATAGAGGGTGGTCAGTGGGCAAGGGCTCGGGAACGGTAACGTCCAGTCCTGCTGCGGCGATCTGACCAGTGGTCAGAGCCTTGTAGAGGTCATCCTGGTTCACCACTGCTCCTCTGAGAGAAATCATCAGAAACAGGATCAACTTCAAGAAAACATTTCATCTTGGCCCAACTTGCATGTAGGCTGCTCAAACTCCATGGTTTTCAGCCAAAATATTAAGCATTCTATTTTATCCAAGATCTTGCCACTCACCAATGATTTAGTGGTTGCATCTCAAGACACATCAGTTAACTTTAATCACTCACTTTGTTCTGTCCATCTGCCCAAGTATCAAGTACTGACCTACACTCTGCTACTGTCTTTCTGATAACAATTGTTGTCAGGCCGTAGAAAACATTAAAGCAGAGTCTGGTCTTAATCATGTCCATATTCTGTAGCAGGTGTTTTTTAGCAGCTGTTCCTGGTTGAATTTCCCCCATCTCCAGCATTCTTTTTTTCCAGTAACACCCTCACCTGTACCAATAGCAGCCACTTCAGGACATGAGAGTTAGAGGATAATCAACACCAGTGCCATTCTGTATGCATCTCAATTAAAAATTAAGCAACATTTGTCAATAATTCTTTCCATCAATATAACCCCCGTCCTCTGTTTATATATTGTGAACAATCAACTTCTAATTTAATAAACTAATAACTAAAAAGTAAAAAATGAAATTAGAAAATTAGAAATTTAGTTATTAACTTTTCCGAGGTGCTGGTACTGTCACAAAAAAGCACGGGTTAATTTTGAACTGGAAACTTAGAGATCAACAGATCCAGTCCCAACATGGAATGTTCTGAGATTTGAGAAGACCAAAGCAGAGTCATTTACAGGGTCCGGATATCTTTGGCAAGAGTTACTCCAGCTTTTTGTGTCTATCTTCAGTTTAAACCAGCATCTGCAGTTCCTTCCTACATATTCCTTCTCTCCAGAGATGCTGCCTGTCCCTCTGAGTTACTCCAGCTTTTTGTGCCTATCTTTGGCAAGTGTTGGTAAACTGGATGCCAAAAACCCAGTCCCTGTGGCTATATTTACGAGTCGCTGTCCTGCAGCAAAAGAGCATATTGCATACAATATCATAGAATCAGAGTAATTCATGGCACAGGAGAAGGCCATTCAGTCCACTATGGTATGCTGGCCAAAATGACTCCACCAGGAAGGTCTCAAGGCCCTCTGGTTCTACCTTGAACGGAGACCCAATTCATTTCCCTCTAATAACACTCTGCCTGGCAGAACTTGTCCTCACCCTCAACAACTTTCCTTTTGACTCCACTCACTTTTCTTCAAGTTAAAGGTGTAGCCATGGGCACTCCCATGGGCCCCAGCTATGCTTGCCTTTTTATTGGTTATGTCGAACCGTCCAGACATATACCAGCATCATCCCCTTAACTCTTTTTCTGCTACATTGATGACTGGATCGGGGCTGCCACCTGCATCCATGCATTACGAAAACATAACCACTGTTCCTGTACTACCTCATCTTCATCCACTGGCTTAACTTTCACACTTCCAATTCACATTTCTATCCTATCTCACACCTTTCCATCTCTGGCCTTTATCCAACCATCTGCCTATTGAAACTGCCACCGACCTTATCCATCTATTGCGCGACAGGCTCTATCCTGCCTTTCCTCTTCCAGCTTCCCCCCCTCCATCCCCACCACAATCAGTCTGAATGGTCCCAATCCGAAAGGTCACCTATCCATGTTCTCCAGAGATACTGCCTGACCCACTGAGTTACTCCAGCACTTCGTGTGTTTTTTTTGTAACCAGCATCTGCAGTTAATCTCACTTATGAACTCTTGCCTTTTAACGTTGTAGGTTTTAATCCAGTCGGCTCTTAGCCTGTCGGCTTTTAACTCTCCATTCTTTAACCCATTCCTTCTCTCCAGAGATGCTGTCCCGTTGAATTACCCCAGCATTTGGTATCTACCTTCGGCTTTTAACTCTCGCTATTCTACTGTGCTTCATTGTGTTTATTAACATGGTGAGGGTTTCCATCTCCACCACCCTTTCAAGCAGTCAGTTTGAGACTGCCCTACTCGCTGATTGAAAATAAATTTACCCCAACTCCAATCTAATCCTGCCACCAATTATTTTGAATCTCTGTCCCTTGTTATCATTCCCTCTGCAAAGGGAACTGTGCCTGAGCTTTCAGTTTTATACATCTCAATTAAATCCCCCACTATAGTCCTGGGTTTGGGTTCTAATTGTTTAGAGTTTGCACATTCTCTCTGTGATCGTGTGGGTTTCCTCCAGGAACTCTGGTTTCCTCACACCCCAAAGTCATGCGGGTTTATAGGTTAATTGGACTCTGAAAATTGTCCATAGTTTGTAGGTAGTGGATGAGAAAGTGGGATAACATAGAACTAGTGTAAACGTGCGATCGATGATCAGCATGGACTCGATGGGCTGATCCATTTTGTATCTCTAAACTGAACAGTTTTCTTTGTCCCCAAAAAAACGATTCCATCCTAGCCAGTCACTTTACATAATCATAATTCACAGCCCTGGCAACACCCATGCTACACTCATCTATGTCATCTCCAAGTCCTTTCTGTGTGCTGACTAGAACTGGATGCAGTACTCCAGCCATGGCCTAACAAATGCCTTGTACAGTCCTGCATGACACTCCCTAGTACTGACTTAGTCACAGCACTACCACCCTTTCAGGCTGCATTCTCTTTACTATGTTTTTTGTACCAACCCGATGAGTCCATTGATATCTTCCTACAGCACAGGACTTTGTTCTTCACTATCAACCACATTGCCAGTTCTGATATCATCAGCACACTTTTTAATAGTGATTCCTGCACTGGAGTAAGTCAATTATAAATACCAATTCCTTAATCTCCATGCACTGGCAACACCTTTATACAAAGTAAGCTGTCTCAAGTAGATTGATACATTTAGAATCAGAGCTATACAGCACAGAAACAGGCCCTTCGACCCAACTCACCCATGCCAGCCAAGTTTCACATGCCTGCACCTGGCTCACAACCCTTTAAACTTTTTGTATCCATGTACCTGTCTAAATGTATTTTTAAATGCCATAATTGTACTTGCCTCCATCACTTCCTCTGACATGTTCCATGTACACACCATCTTCTGCGAGAAAAACTTATTAAAACTCTGATCTTGTATGTGTGTACATGTGTGTGTCTTTACATCTTCGCAAAAAAACTACAACATTTTTACATATTCCGGTTGACATATTTCCCGTCGAGGCCAGGTCACCATATCTGGACATTCCATGCTTTATTTCTCGACATTACTGAAAATGTTTAAAAATATCCAAAGACTTTGAATTTAAAACGACGAGATTTCGCTGATGACATCACAATGGGTCTGCTCGGTGCCGTCTCACACACAGAATCTTCCATGCACTTCAAGTGACGTCACCCCCCGACCCCTCCCCCCCCCGGGTTATTCAAAAGCCACTGAACTCGCAGCCCTCGGGTCGACGCCCGCCCGCCTGCCCGCTCGCTCGGGTCCTCGCCCGGGTCGACGTCCACCCGCAGCCTCGCTCGGGTCCACGTCCACCCGCAACCTCGCTCAGGTCCAGCGCTATGTGGGAAGGCGTCTGCCGCGGGCCGAGCCCGGCTCAACGCCCGCCCGCCCGCCGCCTCACTCGAGGTCCTCGGCTCGACGCCCGCCCTTAACCTCCCTCGAGTCCACTTCCGCCCGCAGCCTCCCCCGGGTCAACAATCGTCCGCCGCCTTGCTCGAGGTCCTCGGGTCGACGCCAGCCCGCCCGCGGCCTCGCTTGGGTCGACGATTGCCCGCAGCCTCGCTCGGTCCGGCGCCTGGTGGGGAGGCTGTTGCTCTACGACCTGGGTAGGTGCTGCCTCTACCCCCTCCCCCTGCCATCCTACCCCCTCCTCCTCCCTCTCTCTCCCCCGTCCCCCTCCCTCTACCGCCATCCCCCCCCCTCCCTCTCTAACCCCTCCCTCTCTACCCCCTCCCCCTCCCTCTCTACCCCCTCCCCCTCCCTCTCTACCCCCTCCCTCTCTACCCCCTCCCTCTCTACCCCCTCCCTCTCTACCCCCTCCCCCTCTCTACCACCTCCCCCTCTCTACCACCTCCCCCTCTGCCCTCCCTCCATCTCTGCCCCCCCCTCCCTCTCTGCCCCCCCTCCCTCTCTGCCCATCTCTCCCTCTCTGCCCATCTCTCCCTCTCTGCCCTCCCCTCTCTTCCCGCTTCCCTCCCTCTCTGCCCCCCCTCTCTGCCCCTCCCTCCCTCTCTGCCCCCCCTCCCTCTCTACCCACCTCCCTCTCTAGGGAGTGGTAAGTATTGAGACCTATGGGTGAGTGGTGGAGTATTGCATTCGGGAACCTGCCCTCCCCTGTGACGCAGGGCGTCCCCCCCACCCCTCAATCTCTACCCCCTCCCTCTCCCTCTCTACACCCCTCACCCCCCCCTCTCTACCCCCCTCACCCTCTCCCTCTCTACCCCCTCGCCCCCGCCCCTCTCTAGCCACGCCTGCGCAGTTGGGGGTTATGCGTGAGTGGATAGGGCGGGGGATGGGGTAAAAGGATCGAATTAATATTAATATAATATCAAGGGGGGGTTAGTGTGTGTGTGTGGGGGGGTGGTTAGTGTGTGTAACGCCGCAGGCCGCCCCCTTCCCGCAACCGCCTGTTGAGGGGACGGGACCCAACTGGTCCCACTTAGTCTAGTATCCCTTTTAAATCTTCTGCGTCCAACTTTAAACCTAAGCCCACTAGCTTTAGACTCCCTTTCCCTTCGGATCGGGCTGTGGTTATTCACATTACCTATGCCCCTCAAGATTTTATAGTTACCCCTCAGCCTTCTATGCTCCAGTAACATCGCTGAAAAACTTTTCCTGCACCCTTTCCAGTTTATTGCCACCCTTCCTATATCAGGAAGAAAATAACTGTCCAGAATATTCCAAATGTAGCCTTACCAAAGTCTTGCACAGTTATAACATGATATTCCAACTCCTGTACTCAATAATCCGACTGATGAAGGCAAGCCTGCCGAATGCCCCTTGACCATTCTGTCCACCTGTGCCACCACCTTCATGGGGCAGTCAAGGTAGCACAGTGGTAGAGTTGCTGCCTTACAGCAAAATGCAGCGGCAGAGACCCGGGTTCGATCCCGTCTACGGGTGCTGTCTGTATGGAGTTTGTACGTTCTCCCCGTGGGTTTTCTCCGAGATCTTCGGTTTCCTCCCACACTCCAAAGACGTACAGGTTTGTAGGTTAATTGGCTTGTTTAATTGGCTTGATAAAAATATTAAATTGTCTAAGTTGGCGATATGCAGAGTACTGCCCTGCCGACCACAAAATTCAGAAGGTTCATGGAACTATGCACCTATTCAAAAACACTCCCCGGGGTTCCACTATTGACTGTGCCAGTCTGCCCTGCTTTGTCCTATCAAAATGCATCATCTCGTCTTTAGCCAAATTAGACTCCATCGCCATTCCTCATCCAATTAGCTAAATTGATCAAAATCCTGTTGTGATTGCAAATAACCATCTTTATTGTTCACTATACCATCAATTTTAGTGTCATCCACAAACTTGCTAACCATACAGTCTACTTACACATCCAAATTGTTACTATCAATAATGGACAACAGTGGACACAGCAGTGATCGCTGGGGTATATTCCACTAGATACAGGTCTCCAGTCTGAAAAACAACTCTTGACCTCCATCCAACTGTTTACCATCTTCAAGCCAAATTGTATATCCATTGGATAACTCATCCTGGATCGCAATTGACCCGCCCTCACATGTGTACCATGTTAAAGGCCTTGCTAAAATTCACATTGACACTGCCGCATCAATCTTCTTGATCACCTCTTCAAAATTTTCAAACGGATTTGTGAGACACGATTTCCCGGGCACAAGCCATTCTGGCCATCTGTAATCAGTCCTTGCCTTTCTAAATGCACGTAGATCCTATCTGGATCTGGATGTAGTACGCTGAAAAGCTCTAGGTAGAGCATCATTCAGCACTTTTTTAACACTATCCCACACCCACTAGGGACAAATTTTACATTTACTAAGCAAATTAACCTACAAACCTGCACGTCTTTGGAGTGTGGGAGGAAACCGAAGATCTCGGAGAAAGCCCACTCAGGTCACGGGGAGAACGTGCAAACTCTGTACCGACAGCACCCGTAGTCGGGATCGAACCCGGGTTTCCTGGCGCTGCATTCGCTGTAAGGCAGCAACTCTACCGCTGCACCCCTTCATTAACTTACCCACCAATGTTACAAGGCTATGAGGAGGATGCTAGGAGGCTACAAGGTGACTTGGATAGGTTGGGTGAGTGGGCAAATGCATGGCAGATGCAGTATAATGTGGATAAATGTGAAGTTATCCACTTTGGTGGCAAAAACAGGAAAGTAGACTATTATCTGAATGGTGGCCGATTAGGAAAAGGGGAGATGCAACGAGACCTGGGTGACATGGTACACCAGTCATTGAAAGTAGGCATGCAGGTGCAGCAGGCACTGAAGAAAGCGAATGGTATGTAAGCATTCATAGCAAAAGGATTTGAGTATAGGAGCAGGGAGGTTCTACTGCAGTTGTACAGGGCCTTGGTGAGACCACACCTGGAGTATTGCGTACAGTTTTGGTCTCCTAATCTGAGGAAAGACATTCTTGCCATAGAGGGAGTACAGAGAAGGTTCACCAGACTGATTCCTGGGATGGCAGGACTTTCATATGAAGAAAGACTGGATAGACTCAGCTTGTACTCGCTAGAATTTAGAAGATTGAGGGGGGATCTTATAGAAACTTACAAAATTCTTAAGGGGTTGGACAGGCTAGATGCAGGAAGATTGTTCCCGATGTTGGGGAAGTCCAGAACAAGTGGTCACAGTTTAAGGATAAGGGGGAAATCTTTTAGGACCGAGATGAGAAAAACATTTTTCACACAGAGAGTGGTGAATCTGTGGAATTCTCTGCCACAGAAGGTAGTTGAGGCCAGTTCATTGGCTATATTTAAGAGGGAGTTAGATGTGGCCCTTGTGGCTAAAGGGATCAGGGGGTATGGAGAGAAGGCAGGTACAGGATACTGAGTTGGATGATCAGCCATGATCATATTGAATGGCGGTGCAGGCTCGAAGGGCCGAATGGCCTACTCCTGCACCTATTTTCTATGTTTCTATGACTCTCCCCAAGACATCACAATTAACTTCCCTGAGTTCCCCATCATCCACATGTTTCTCCACTATAAAGAAAGACGAGAAATATTTGTTTAACATCTTGCTTATCTCCTGTAGCCCCACATAGATTACCTTCCGAGACAATATTACTGATGCTAGATAAAAAACATTAAAAAAAAGACCAAAGTCTATCTAGCTGGATTTCTATAGAAACATAGAAAATAGGTGCAGAAGTAGGCCATTCGGCCCTTCAAGCCAGCACCTCCATTCAATATGATCATGGCTGATCATCCAAAGTCAGTACCCCGATCCTGCTTTCTCCCCATATCCCTTGGTACCTTTAGCCCTAAGAGCTAAATCTAACTCTCTCTTGAATACATCCAGTGAATTGACCCCCACTGCCTTCTGTGACAGAGAATCCCAGATTCACAACTCTCTGGGTAAAAAAGATTTTCCTCATCTCAGTCCTAAATGGCCTACCCTTTACTCTTAAACTGTGACCCCCTGGTTCTGGACCCCAACATCGGGAATATTTTTCCTGCATCTAGCCTGTCAAATCCCTTAAGAATTCTATATGTTTCTATCATTTGTACAATTGTAGAAATTGTTGAGTAACGATGGCAAAGAATTTATCAATTATCCTGCATCGATCCAGATGTAAAAAGGCGAGGACTGGAGACTTTGGGAGCCACTCACTGAATGAGATAATGTTTGTGCAGATTAACATTGAATAGTGTAGATTGGCTATAGCATGTTAGCCAATTAGAATGCTTAGTAATTATAACCCCGCCTAATTATAACATTCATAGTGTAAGATCCTACCCACTGTCTACCAGTTAGAGTAGCAGTGTGAATGTGTGATGACCTGCTTAATAGTTAATGACCTGAACAATAAAGATGCTTGTGATTCAACCTGTGTGAGTTTGGACTCTTTACATGGTGTCAGAAAATTGGGTCTACCCCGCATCTGTTTACTGCGATTGATTTCGTTTACCAGTTTTTATTTGCGTGCTTTTTTGTAATTTGGGGACATGGCTAACTCTTGTCGAAAGCCTAGCCCGCTCATGTTTGATTCTGATATCGCCGAGCGATGGCGAATGTTTGAGTAGGACTACTCTCATTATATCTGCATCGTTCACCGAAACGATCCCGACGATCCCGTCCTACTGTTGAATTTAGCGGGTCCGGAGGCTATGATCCACGCTGACTCGTTCAAATTTGTACCTGCTCAACTGGATGGGAATGGACAGGTATTGGTGCCAGCCGAATCTATTGACAACTCCATGGCGTTGCTGAGGAAGTTTAGAGAACTGTGTGACTTGCCGTCTAACAGAATCCTTGAGAGAACAAGATTTTTTGCTCGAATGCAACAGGCTGACGAGCATGTGGAACGATTCATCAATGACCTGAGACGCATCAGCTCTCGCTGCAGATTTGGTGAGTTGACAAATGAGCTAGTTCGGGATAAAATTGTGGGAGGAATGAGCGACCGCAAGCTGCGAGCCGAACTGCTGCGGAATGCAGAACTGACTTTAGAGCAAGCTATTCATGCTTGTCGGATGGCTGAGACTGTGGCACCACTGGCTGATTTTGATAGCGCTAATGCTAATCAACAGTTAAATGTGAATCTGGCTAGTTACTCTCCGCAAAGATTTCTCAATGCGTCCTGCAAAGCTCAGAATATGCCTAACACGAGGTGCACAAACTGTAACTATTTCCACCCCAAGGGGCGCCAATTTTGCGTAGCCCATGGGAAAGTATGTCATAACTGCAAAAAACTCAACCACTTTGCTAATTGTTGTCGATCCAGTGGGAGTACAGCTTCAAGGACGAAGCTGCACCTGATTCAACAAGACCCGTCTGATTCTGATTCCCATGAACAAGACGAATCTTCCCACGGGAACGACTCTGATAACACAGACACTGAGTCTACCGTACTTTCCCTAAACCTGTGCACCCCAGGCAAAGTGACTGATCCTGCTGTGACCATGATAATCAATAACAAACCACTGATCGCCAAAGTCGATGCCGGCACCCGCGTGAACGTCATGTCACTCAGAGTGTTCAACAACTCTACATGCTTACGGAGGAGAAGTTCTTCACCCACTGGGCAAAGCCGATTTCAAATGTACCATCAATGAACAGACCAAGGACTTGCTATTTTACATCGTTCAGCCAAGTTCTGAAACCCTGCTAGGCATGAATGCGTGCCATGACCTCGGTTTGGTCTATTTCGGGCATGCTATCCACAAACTCTGTTTGACAGAGGAACCAACCAGACAGATGCTATCCAACTACAAAGATTTGTTTGAAAACAAACTCGGCAAACTACCTACAATATACAAGATCATTGTTGACCATACAGTCACCCCAATCGTACGTGCCCCTCACTGCATTCCGCATGGTATGCGTGAGCAAATACACAATGAACTGAAACGTATGGTCTCCATCGGAGTCCTTGCTGAAGTCAGCGAACCCTCTGATTGGGTTTCCACCATGGTTGTCACCACAAAGAAAGACAAAAAGGAGTTGCGCATCTGCATCAATCCTAAAGATTTGAACACATCAATCAAACGCCAACACTACCCAATGAGGACCACCGAAGACATAGCAGCACAAATCGGTAACGCAACGGTTTTCTCAGTCTTGGATGCCCAAAACTCGTTCTGGCAAATCCCGCTAGACCGTGCTTCATCGGCGTTAACAACATTCGCCACCCCGTTTGGACGTTACCGATTCCTAAGGATGCCCTTTGGCATCAACTCTGCCAGCGAAGTTTTCCAGCGTGCAATGGAACAACTGTTTGCAGAATTCCCCTGTGCCATCATAGTTGAAGACATTCTAGTTTATGGCCGCGATGCCACCGAGCACGATGCCAACCTACGTAAAGTACTGGACCGTCCCAGAGACATTAATTTAAAACTGAACCCACTGAAGTGCAAGTTCAGGGTTCCCGAAGTCACTTACGTAGGTCACGTGTTCACCAGCATTGGGCTAAAACCAGATCCGCTGAAGACTGCAGCAATTAAAGAGCTGCCGGTGCCAACTGACAGCACCAGCCTACAACGATTTCAGGCATGGTCAATTACCTGGGAAAATCTCCGCGAATTGTCAGCCCCTCTGCGTCAACTAACCCACAAGGACAACACCTGGTCCTGGTACCCAAACCACCAGCGAGCTTTCGAGACTTTAAAACTACAGCTCGCCAGTGCACCCACTCTGTCCTACTTCAATCTCAACCTGCCAGTCACAATTACCTGCGATGCATCCCAGTATGGACTAGGCGCTGCATGCCTGCAGACCTCTTTCAACGGCGATGTCATGCCGGTATCCTATGCTTCGAGAACACTGACGGATATCGAACAGCGCTATGCACAGATAGAGAAAGAACTGCTTGCCGTAGTTTTTGCCTGCTTCAAATTCAAAGACTTTATTTTCGGCAAAACCTTTACGGTAGAAACTGATCACCAACCGTTGGTTACCATCCTGAGCAAGCCTATTCATGCTGCCCCAGCAAGGCTTCAACACATGATGATGCAGCTACAGCGGTTCGACTTTGGCATTGTCTACAAAAAGGGTAAAGACGTGCACATCGCAGACACTCTATCTCGAGCACCACGCGCTACCAGCGAACAACATCCATTCGAACAAGAAGAATTCCCGTTCTGAAAGTTTCTTTCGTTCCAACTGACCGCCTGCGTCGAACACACTGCCGTGGACAAGACCTCCCAGCTGCTAACCTCAATCATCAAAGGCGGCTGGCCAAACAAACAATCCAACCCCCCCCCCCGACCCGAGACACTACTTTTTGGTACGTGATGAACGTGCTACAGGACGGAGTGGTAGTAAAGGCTCATAAGATGGTCATCCCCCCTCTCTGCGAGATGAGTATTACGAGGAGATCCACGGTGGCCACCCAGGCATTGAGGCCACCCTACAACGCGCTAAAGAAATTATCTACTGGCCCGGAATGACCAAGTACATTCGGGGAAAAAACAGAATCATGCGCGATCTGCAACAGGCAAGCGCCACACCAGCGAAAACAACCGCTGCTGTCCCAACCTGCCCCCTCTCTACCATGGTCGTCCGTGGCTGCCGATATCTTCGATTGGCACGGGAAGCACTATCTCGTGTTAGTGGACTCGTACTCAAGTTGGTTCGAAATAGATTTTCTACCAACCATCTCCTCAGAAATAGTCATCCAGAAACTCCGACAGCACTTCTCCATACATGGCATTCCAGCCCGCCTTCAGACTAACAACGGAACGCAATTCACCAGCCAAACGTTCAAAGACTTTGCCAAGCGCTGGAACTTTAAACACGTCACCAGCGGCCCAAAATACCCACAGTCCAACGGACTTGCCGAACGCGCTATTCGCAGCGCTAAACAACTTATGGAACGCTCTTTCCTGGCAAAATCTGACGTCTACCTGGACCTGTTGAACTTGAGGAATATTGCCAGAGACAATGCTTTAGGCGCCTGATGTCCCGCTGAACGGGAACTCCACTGCCAGTGACACAGGATCACTTAAAGCCCAAAGTTTTCTGCTCTGCTGTAGTTCAAAAGCGTGTGCAATCCAATCAAGACGCGCAGAAACGTGCCTACGACAAAACCAGCAAACCACTTAAGCCACTGATCCAAGGCCAAGTGGTTCGCTTGCAGACAGACAAAGGACATACCAAACTGGGGTTCATCCATGGCCCCGCAAAGGAACCACGTTCCTACCTTGTCGATGTCGGCGGTACCATCTAGACACAACCGTCAACACCTCCTTCCAGTGAAGGAACGACGTCCAGTGCTCCAGGGTCCTGACGCACCTCGACTGAACTTTAAAGTGATTGTGGTTCCAGCCGTTCCAGTGTCTGCAGCTGCTACCCCCCACCACTCCCCGTGTCGGTCTGCACCCCCTTCCCCCTTTGTAACCGGTTCCCTGGTACCCCCGTGATGGTCTTCCCCTACGGTGTCTCCCCAGAGCCCCCTAGGCTCACCCAAATGTGCCCTTAACTTTTCAGAATAAAAGGTTGATGAGGCAGCTCCTTACCGTATGAGGACTGGGCGGGTTAGTAAGCCACCTGTTAGGTATGGCGATTATGTATAACCCTATTAGTATTCAATGTGGCATTTTGCATTTAACAATCTATTTACTCATCGTAGTGATAACGCTTTATCTAATTTTCATTTATAGAAGAGATGTAGATTGGCTATAGCATGTTAGCCAATTAGAATGCTTAGTAATTATAACATTCATAGTGTAAGATCCTACCCACTGTTTACCAGTTAGAGTAATAGTGTGAACATGTGATGACCTGCTTAATAGTTAATGACCTGAACAATAAAGATGCTTGTGATTCAACCTGTGTGAGTTTGGACTCTTTACAAACAGGTCCCATGAAAATTACATGTACACAGCTCTGTAAAGATGTCTTAAAATTGGCTTCTGTGATACATAAATTGAGACGAATTTATAGGACTGCACATGATGTCACTCACCTGCTTGTGTTGATAAATATTGCTGTCTTCTTCATTTTGGAAAACAAGTTCCCGTTAAACATTCCCTTGGTTTCAGGACTGAAGGAACACGATACGGAAATGAAGTCTGATTCTTCAGCCAATTCATTCATAGTCACTGTGTAAGATGGGAACACACTGATTTGTGGATAAAATAGAAAAAGAAAGCCTGACAGACACTGACATGGAAAATAAGTAGCTTTCTATTACAAATAAAAACCATGGAGACATGTGATACAGAGGTTGGACATGAGGCTGTTAGCAATTTCCTAAATTCCCTTCTTACCGTATTCACCCTGTATCTTGGCAGCAGCTTCTGGCCTGGGCTGTCGTCCAGTGTACAGGAATCGCTTCACTCCAAATGGCTTCAGTCGCTGAGCAATTGCAACGCCTAAAAAACAGCAGTGCTTAAAAAAAACTACAAAATAAATATTGAGCACGTCAACTCTCACATCCTCAGCACCTCACTATAAGATGTAGTATCTGTAATGCAGGCACCCGTAGTAGCCAGGTTGTTCATTAACAGCAATATAAAAAGCATTATAGTTTCAGGCTTTTGTATAGTTTTGCATTAATATTGCTTTTTTTTAAATTTAATAATCTTTGTTAGTTTGTAATGTTATCTATTGAGGACTGTGTTTACAGAGCTGTTATGCTGCTGCAAGTAAGAATTTCATTGTTCTGCACGTGACACTTAAACACTCTTGACTCTTGAACTAACAGCCAGCGCTTGTGTGACAAGTTACACGATCTACTCAAGTCCTGAACCCAGGATCATCTTTGTTAAGTGAATGCCTCGTGATGAATCACATTAATTGGAAGGACATAATCATACCGATGGCTCCCTGTATCACTGTTCTAACAACAGGATTTACATAACTCACCAATGATCCTGTTGCACAGAAAGGAGGACACGGGTGAAAATCAGAGACTGCAGCTTGCTCACAGGACCTGGTTACCCAATGGAATTGGCAGAGGCGAGGGATGAGGGAAAGCAAGGCCAGAAAGAGCTTGTCATTCTGTAACACAGACTTGTTTTGTATCACAGTGACTGTCTGTACTTTGTTGATAAGGAGGCAGCTCACCAAAAAGAGATTATTGTTGGAAGTGATTCCTCCTGCAACCTCTTTGCAAAAGCAGTCAGCAGTTACAGTCGGCGTTGAAACCAACGGACAGGCACTTTAATCGTCTTCCTTAATGCACAGATGCTGAACATTTCCAGCATTTTCTAGCACTGTCCAGGACTGTTTATCCTTTAAAATCCATTTGAAGTAACAACTCTTTAGAAATACTATTTTGCTACAACCCAAAATAATAACAATCATAAAACAAAATGCTACCAATTCTGTAAATTCAGGGACATCACTTGTAAATTCTTTGTTTATTTAATAAGTGAAGTCTAGGCCAGGCAAAGAAAGCAATTGGACTTTCACTTGATTTGAGCAGCACAGAGATACCAGAAACTAACTGAGCCATGAAATGGCTTTGGTCAAAGATGAAGAACTCTGCATTTTTATTTTCTTGTCACAAGGTTCAAACAGTTGCCCGTTTCCTCTGGGTGTACCTATTCTTCCCAGGCCCACAATTCCCACGGTGCTCCCAGCCAATCCGTAGCCGCACATCCAAAGGGGTTTCCAGGCAGTCCATCCTCCACTGAAACAGACAAACAAGACAGTGACCCTCTGAAACTAGCCGACTTTTCAACAACTTTGCACTTCCTCTGATCGCCACCTACTTTTTCGCCTCTTCCGCTGCTTCCATCAGTCGTCGAGATGTTGCAAGGAGCAAACCCACAGCGAGTTCAGCAGTGGCATCGGTCAGAGCATCAGGAGTGTAGCCCACACGGATCCCCCTTCAATCATAGGAACACATTAGACTGTTAAAGTAATGGATGTGGGAGAGTGGGCAAGTGGAATCACCAGAGAACACTATCTAATGATAAGGGTGCAGCACTTGATCTTAAACTGTTTTCAAAGCAGAAATAAGTTTTCAAACTCAGACATAAGTTAAAAAGAATCAGACACACCATTGACAATGACAACATAGAGAGTGATAACAGGTCAGAATAGCCAATGAAAGAGAGTAGTACAGATACAAAAGGAGAGAGAACAAGAAATAGATCTCAGGTTCCAGTGACCATGGAGAGAACCCTGTCAAGTTTACATTACAAAAACAGATGTTTCAAAAAATAAAATTGGTATTTTAGTTGAATGCTACCTGATCACAAATTAAATGTGTGGCCAACTTCTCTACACCTAGTTTAAAATTTGGGCACAATCATGGAATTACATCCGGAATCACGGAGTTACCATGGCTGTTTGATGGTTCGTGGGTGGAGGAGATGTTTCTGTACTATATCACTATATTACTCTATAGATAAATATTTATTAAGTAGCTTTTCAGAACTTTTAATATAATCTCCTAATTTCTTCTATTATCTATGACATGGGCAATTGAGAAGCAATTAAAATGAATAAAAGCAATCTCATTCAGAAAGATGAAAGGATTTTGGAGCAAGATATTGAAAAGTGCTAGACAATTTCAACAAAGGGTATTCCAAAGTTGGCGTTAGAGACTACTATGTTGAGTAGAAGAAAATGTAATATATCTATTCCCATAAAGAAATTGTCCTTTAATTATTGGATAGAACCATTAAGGAGAACATTAGTTAGCATCCATCCTGTGTTTTATCTATTCTGGGAGTGTTTAAGACAGAGGTCGGCAACCTATGGCCCCCCGCCGGGCTGAATGCGGCCAGTAACCCAAAATCATCCGGCCCGCAGGCGTTTTTTTTCTTTTCCGTATTTATCTGGTCCGCCGACTTCCTTCATCTCCGGTACCTCCCGGGCCCGAGGCCGCGGCACCCACGTGCGGTGAAGCAAGGATGCAAGAAGGCCTGCGCTGGCGGCAGCAATGGCGGAGCGCTGAGCAGCGCCGAATTGCTGAGCAGCTGAGCAGTGCCGAACTGCCGAGCAGCTGAGCAGTGCCGAACTGCCGAGCAGCTGAGCAGCGCCGAGGAGCATCGAGCTCTGGCTGTACCGCATCCTGCACAAAGCCGCCGGCACGGCCGCGCATCTTCTGTGACTGGGCTTCACTGTTGGGATCGGAGGTAGACAAAAAGCTGGAGAAACTCAGCGGGTGAGGCAGCATCTATGGAGCGAAGGAATAGGCGACGTTTCGGGTCAAGAACCTTCTTCAGAAGCGGCTGATGCTGCTCTGAGACTAGTCTGAAGAAGGGTCTCGACCCGAAACGTCGCCTATTCCTTCGCTGCATAGATGCTGCCTCGCCCGCTGAGTTTCTCCAGCTATTTTGTCCACCTTTGATTTTTCCAGCATCTGCAGTTCTTTCTTAAACACACTGTCGGGATCGGGGTTGTCAATAGACTGGGGACGAGTGAGTATGAGTATTTGAGCCACCGCCTTCAGGACAGAGCCAACGCAATGGTCCGTAGGTGCACCATGTTCGTGAACGCCCTTAACCATCTTTGCCCGTAACTAGGGGCCAGTGCTCCGGGTGGCGTCTTCAAAGTGAACACGTGATTTGATGCCTGCCATCCGGGGCGGGATCCATGTGTACATGTGATAGATGTGGCCCGCCATCCGCTCACAGGCATGCGTCCCGGCCCCTATGCAGAACAAGGTTGCCGACCCCTGGTTTAAGAGGTGGCCATTTGACAAGACAGAAAGAGCATCCCACTTCTTGCCCACGTCCGATTCCACGGCAGGAATGAGGCAGTCGCACTGCGTAGCTGATGTGAAGGCAGCAACAGCCTTGCCCATTTTGACCTTAAATAGTAATAAGTTGTTTTACCGGTTTTTAATTTCTCCCAGTGAAAGATGGTCGAATCCCACAGACAAGGTGCTGATGACTTTCAAACACGGCCCTGGAACAGAGCAAGAACAAACAACTCAGATGTGCAGCACTGTTTCCGCCATCCACTTACACCTGCAGGAATATCTCTGGCAAGGAGCTGGCTGCCCCAGCTCACGGTAGCGGGTAAACAGAGCAGAGCCATGTGTACAGTCGTTCCCTCTCACTTTCACCTTTTCATCAGGAATATACAGAGCAGCCCTGCAAATGCTGCAGCATAGCTCTGCTCCTCGACAAAAGAAAAACAAACATTGTTGGATTAAATGTCTCCATTCCTATTCCACTGGAGATGCAAAATCAATTACTGCCTTTTCCTGGAAAATGAAGGCGCTCAGAATAAAATGCTACTCTCATGTACAAATCGGGAGTTCATCTCTGTGACACAACATCAATGGCCTACCTGCCGCTTGCAAAACCTCACTGTCGATCTTATCCGTTAGCATACAGTAGAGGCCCTGAGCTCCCGCAACTCCCTTCAGCAGCTCTTCCTTAGGAACTGGCTCCTCAGAGTCCCATTGCTCAACGTTGCAACTGAAACACAACAGAAGTGGGCAGTGTGTGAGGTGCTTTTAAAGGTCCCTGGTAAACAAAGAATTAAATAATATAAAAATGGGCTAAATGCAGGGTGACACAGTGGTGCAGCAGGTAGTCCTTCTGCTTCACAGCACCAGAGACCTGGGTTGGATCCTAACGTCAGGCAGTGTCAGTGTGGAGTTTGTACGTTCGCCCTGTGATCGCGTGGGTTTCCTCCCAAGTCCCAAAGATGTGTGGGCCAGAAGGTTAATTGGCCTAAATTGCCTCTGGTGTGAAGGTGGGTAGTAGAATCAGGAGCCAGTTAATGGAATGGCAAGGAGAATTTTAAAATGGGATTAATGTAGGATCGATGTAAATGGGTGGTGGTCGGTATGTAGATGGGCCGAGGAGCCTGTTTCCATGCTGTATCTCTGTATGACTTTGAAATGTTTAATGATTCATTTTACTAAAAACATACTAAACAATATTACAAATAATTAAAAGACAGTACACCAAATAAAGAAGACACACACAAAATGCTGGAGCAACTCAATTGGTCAGGCTGCATCTCTGGAGAAAAGGAAGAGGTGACATTTTGGGTCGAGCCCTTCTTCGGACCAGGCCTAAATGCTGCCTGAGCCACTGAGTTACTTCAGCATTTTGTCTTTATCTTTTGTGCAAACCAGCATTGCAGTTCATCCCTATACCAAATAAAATACAGGTGCACCACCGATTTTCTGGCACCCTTGGTTCTGGAGCTTTGCCGGATTATCCGTTTTGCTGAACAACAGAGGTCATGTAATAATAATTCACAATAATAATAATAATGCGGGTTGTTGTCCCCACTTGACATCTTGATTTCTCCAGAAAACAAGAAGGGAGAAGACAGGAGACACGAGAGCACGCCCACTGGCACACAATTTGAAGTAAAAACAGAGGAAACCGAGCTTGGCCGCTGTGCAGGGACTGCTTTGCTGCTCTTCGTCTGTCCTTGAGCCGGGCCCACTCACGTGATCTTGAATCTGGCAATTCACAGCCCCGAGGCTCATACACACCCCAATCAGATTTTTTACAAAAATATGAAAAACAGGCTTCCTCGGGTCATAACGGAGAGATCCTCTTCCTCGATCCTCAGCCTTGTGTCGCCATGACAGCGCCAACCCTCAGCTGGAGCTTGCGACTGTGCACGGTCGAGGTACCACGCCGGGTGGGAGACATGGCTGTGCACTACGCATCGATTGCCTCCCCAGCTGCTCAGGAGTTCCAACAGGTAAAGATGGAGATGGGGGGGGGTTGTGACGGTTGGGTGCTGGAGGTGGGAGTTGAAGGACTGCAAGGACAGAGGAAATGAGAGGCCACAACTCAACAGCGAGTAGAAAAATAAACACACGGGGAACTCACGTCTACAGCAGCTGCAAAGAATCGTTTCTGTATCGTATTTTGTCCAGATTAAAGGAGGTGGCAGACCATCGATCGGTTGCCAGACAATCAGTGGTATAGCTATATTTCCTTTATCTTGAGGAATGCCAACTCTTCAGAGGAAGGATGTCCATGGACATGGCAGCCACCCTTGGGATGCAACGTGCATCTGGATCCCGTTCCTTACCGGGTCACTGCTCCTCTGCTGGGTTCTACAGTGACCCCAGTGACATCTGACCTTTACCCTGCCTCTTCTGCCACATTTGGCCACACATTGTTCCAAATTCCAAGATGTCCTGAGCTGCACATGGCTGATAGTTAATCAACACCCAGCAGACTGATTGACGCTCTCTGTCTGACTGACTGACCTGAAGGTGGAGCTTTTGTGAACAGACAGATATTGGATCCCAAACACTGCACTGTGTCCTCTACAATATTAGATAAGAGGACAAGATTATTTGACTTAACAAGCTCTTTGTATTTTCTACAGCTTTTTCAATGAGTCCAAAAAAAAATCTACATTCTGCAAAGATAGATGCTTATATAAACCAAAGATAAACAAAAAAGGCAGCGTCTCTGGAATACAGTAAAGGTAGATTAAACTATTTTGTATTGTTTAAAGATATGAAAAACTGTCAGGACATTTGGTTCCCAACCAGAGAACAGCACAAAAAGCAGAACCTTGCCTAACTTTTTGAATAAAGTTACCATAAATTACCAGAGCAGGAGAATAGGACTGTGGCAACAGCTCTTTCTAGCACTGGCTAGATAGGCAGAATGGTCTACTTCGATAAACTGCCATGTGTGTGTGTATAATCACACCTGCTCGAAAAAACGAAGCCCTAACGGTAACATTTTTACGTATTCCGATGGCGATTTATCCCATGGACTCCGAAATTGCCTCATCTGAAAAATTCATGCATTATTTCACGAGTTATTAATTAAAATGTTCAAAAATCTGAAATAACTTAGAAAATAAAACCGCTGGCTTTGGCTGATGACGTGATGACATCACAATGGCTACACGCTGTGTTCACGCGCTGCGAGTGACGTCGCCCGGCCACGCCGCTTGCAAGCCTAGCCCGGGTGTTCACAAACCCCGCTGTCTTCTTGCTCGCGCTGCGAGTGACGTAACCCCCCGACCACTCCCCCCGTTCTCGGGCCCTGCCTGGAGCCTGCAGCAAGGAAGTATTGTGTTCAGGAACTAGCCCTCCCCTCTGACATCGCGCCCACCCCTCAAACTCTACCCCCTCCCTCTCGCCCCCTCCACGCTCCCTCTCGCCCTCCCTCTCTCCCTCCCCCCTCCCTCTCTGTGCGTCTGTGTCCCTCTGTGCATCTGTGTCCCTCTCTTTGCCTCTGTGTCCCTCTCTCTCTACCCCCTCCCTCTCTAACCGTGCCTGCGAGTTGGCGGCTATGCGTCAGTGGATAGGGCGGGGGATGGGGTAAAAGGAGTGAATGAATAATATTAATAAATCAATGGGGGTGGTTAGTGTGTGTGTGGTGGTTAGTGTGTGTGTGGGGGGGGGGGTTGGTTAGTGTGTGTGTGTGATGCCGCAGGCCGCCCCCTCCCCCCGCGTTGAGGGGACAGGACCCAACGGGTCCCACTTGGTCTAGTTAATTATATAATTGGAACAATTAAACATTGATGTTTTGGGATATTTGTACAAAGTTTGTAGCATACTCGTTGAAACAGTGCTTTCAGAATGAATAATACTTCCAGTTTGTTTATAACCTTCAACAAATGCAGAAGACACAAGTTAAGCTGCATCAAGGAAAACAGAGTCAATGATCTACTTACATCATCCATTGAATTACCTCAATGTGAAACACTGACTCTTGTTCTACCAGCTCGATTTTCTACCCAGATTTCAGTCACATGGACTGGTGGGTCAACTTGCTCCCAGTGTGTTGGTGAATGGTAAAATTGTGGGGGAGTTGATGGAATGTAGATACATTTCAATGGGAATGATCGGGGTTGACGTAAGTGAGTGGTTGATGTAAGTGGGCCAATGGTCTGCTTCCATTCTACATGATTCTGACTTCAACTGGAATATCAATTCCTGTAATCTCCTTTAAACTTTCCCCCTCTCTCCTTAAACTTGTGCCCCATGGTCTTTGATAATTCCAACCTGAGAAACATGACTCCAACAATCTACCCTGCTGTGCCTCTCGAAATGTTATCTATTTCTATCTCCAGCGCTCCAGAGAAAACAATCCAAGCTTGTCAAACCACTCCTTAGAGCTCACACTCTCCAATCCAGGCGACATCTTATTGAACCACTTCTTCACCCTCCATAAAACCTCCACATCCTTCCCATACAGGCCGTCTCGAGGTTATGACTGCCCTGCGATACGGATATCACTATTAATGAACAAGCTTCCATAATGTTATTAAATGCAAAAGTCCGGTAGGATAGTTCCTATGTACACAAAACTAGTTTTCTTTCTCCCTCCATTTTTAGTAATTGTTCTTTTTTATCAGGCTTATGTCTCTGATGCCATTCATAACAACACTGTAGATGAATAGTTACCTCCAGGTGATTTTGTGCATTTTCCAGCCTGAGGACATAACGGATAGATGGAAAATGGACAGAGGTAAAAACGGAATCCATTCTTTACCGGGGAATGGCCTGCAGTGCGGCAACCAAAACTGCACACAATACTCCAAATGGCCTGACCAACGTTTTATACGGTTACAAAATAACTTCCCAACCTTTATACCCAATGCCATCAATGATTAAGGTAAGCATTCCTTCTTTACCACCCTAGCCACTTAGGGACTTGCACCTCATTATCCCTCTGTAGATGAATACTCCGAAGGGTCCTCTTACATTGCACATTCCAAATGCAACATCTCACACTTGCCCAATAAATTTCAACCGCCTTTCTCCACCCAAATTTTCGACTGAACTATGTACTGCTGTATCCTTTGACAACCTTCCTCACTACTGTTAAGTCTCCACTCTCATTAAATACAGACAAAACACACGGCAAGGCACATGATGCAGCACATCAATTGCCTAAACGAGCAGAATATTAATCCTGTAAAGAGGCCACTTTTGCAGAGGTACTGCAGTAGTACAGTACCTATAGTAATTACAGTCATTGCAATATCTCGAGGGGCGCTTTCAGCATACATAGAGTGTATTATTGTTCAACAGGGCCCACTCTCCCTAAAGCAGTGCTCAATGCTGGACAAACCCACTCCGAGTAAATGCCGTGCATGCATTCACACCAGAACTACTCTACTAATGCAGCGTGTTATTCTCACACTTGATTATCGTCAGTTTCCCTCCCACCATGAACACGAAGTTGCCCCAGTTCCACTTGATTAAACTTTGTCCTTCCCGCGGGAACCGCGATGAACCTGATTCGCGCTTTAGCCGCCAATATGTCCTCACATTCCCGACTCGGTCAATGTCCTCAACCCGTCCTGCGGGATCCGACGGGTCACGAACACCTTCATTAGTTTCTGCGTGGCCTTCATCGCCGCCGAAGCGCTGTGATCTTTGCTGGAGAGCGAGGCTCAAGGCCACCCCCTGCTGGGGAGGGGAGGCGCTGCAGCAGAGAGCGAGGCTCAAGGCTACCCCCTGCTGGGGAGGGGAGGCGTTACAGCAGCGAGCCCCCGGGCGGTCAGGGCCACCACCCCCTCCTGCGGAAGGGAGGCGTTGCAGCGAACCTGAAACCTGAAAATGTTTGAAAAGCTCAGCAGAATAGGCTGCATCTCTTATAAGAGAAATAGTTAACATTTCTGAACTGAGACCCTTCACCCAAACCCTTCCATCACCTACAGATTTTCATGTTCATACGTTATAGGAGCAGAATTAGGCCATTCAGCCCATCAAGTTTACTCTGCCAAATGTAAAGTTTACTCTGCCAAAAGTTTACTCTACTCTTCATCAAAAACTGCCGCCGTGACATCAACCGCCTCAACTTCTCCACTCCCCTGTCTCACTCCAATCTCTCCCCCCCTGAACGCACTGCCATCGACTCACTCCGCAACAACCTAGATTGGGTTATCAAACCCGCCGACAAGGGAGGTGCTGTGGTAGTCTGGCGCGTCGATCTCTACAAAGCTGAGGCCACGCGCCAACTCTCGGACACCTCCTCCTACTTACTCCTGGACCATGACCCCACTGACGAGCACCAGGCCACCATCTCCAGCACCATCATCGACTTCATCCACTCCCACGCCCTGCCCGACCGAGCCTCCAACCTCATTGTTCCCCAGCCCCGCACGGCCCGATTTTACCTTCTCCCCAAAATCCACAAACCTGACTGTCCCGGTAGACCCATTGTCTCTGCCTGTTCGTGCCCCACCGAACTCATCTCCGCCTACCTCGACTCCATCCTATCCCCCTTGGTTAAATCCCTCCCTACATCTTGGTCGGCATGGGAAAATTGGGGCAAAGGCCTATTTCTGTGCTGTTTGACTATGACACACACCCACAAATATCGAGCCTGAAGAAGGGTCTCGACCCGAAACATCACTTATTCCTTCTCTCCTGTCCTGCTGCCTGTCCTGCTGAGTTACTCCAGCTTTTTGTCTCTATCTATCCCAAATATCACTTGCATGCTTGGCACCAGATTCTCCAATCAGCCATTACTAGCTTAGTTTTTTAGTTTTAGAAATACAGCGTGGAAACAGGTCCTTTGGCCCACTGAGTCCATGCTGACCAAAATTACCCTTACACTAGTTCCATCCTACACACTGGGGACAATTTACAGAAGGCAATTATCCTACAAACCTGCATGTCTTTGTATTGTGGGAGGGAACTGGAGAAGCCGGAGAGAACCCATGTGGTCACAGGGAAAACGTACAAACTTTGTACAGACAGTACCTCTTGTCAGGATTGAACCTGGGTCTCTGGCACTGTAAGGCAGCAAGTCTACCAATGTGCTGCCCCGCAAAAGCTCTGTGGTAAACCTAATGTTTATTTGAAAATTATTAACGAATAAACAATAGGTTTACCACAGATATTATAATTAAAATTAACTCCATGTAATAAATATATGGTACAATCTCCCCGCAGAGTTCATCTTAAGGACGTACTAACCAGTTGGTCTGCCAGGCATGTTCACAGCAGTGTCTCCTCTAGGGCTTGTTTCTAATTTCTATCAACTTCTCAACTAAGCACCTACAGCAAAAGTAATGTATAGTAGTTAATTGACCAATCAGCACAGATTTGGAATGTAGATGGATGTATAAAGAAACCACAGTATTGGGGGAATACCATGTGGTTACAAGGAAAACATGTGAATTCCACCTAGTTGGAGAATGAAATTGGCTGCTGGAACTTGAGGTACTACCTACTAGACTACTAGTGTCTGAGTAACCTTTATTTTTCTTATCTGTCTGCAGAATCATTGTCTGAACAGATGTTCCTGTATTCCCCTGCAAATATATTCTAAACCCACAAGAGCATGTAAAGGGTCGCTGGGCCGCAGTCCAACTAGGTTTGTCCAATCAGGAATGTAGTTCATTCACTGTCCAGGTTTCATTTTGGTGAGAATCCACCTTGTCTGGACAAATGGTATTTTTCTAATCTGGAATCTCTACCATAAAAATCAAGTTCTCTGTTAAAAAGCAGCCTTTTAACGCCACGGAATGCATGCTTTATTTTTTACCCTTTCCTTTAGCAGTGCCATGTACAACTACATGGGTCAAAAGCAACATTGAAATTTATTTTTAGATTGTGTCACAGTCAGGGCAGGAATTTATTGCTCATTCGTTCCCGCCTGGAGAAAGTAATATCTTCCTTTTTAAACCACTAGTATCAGTTTGACACTACATGTGTATGTGTGTACGTATGTGTGTGTGTGTATATATATATATATATGTGTATTTGTGAGTATGTGTACACTGTATATACACACATTGAACTTTTTTTCTCGTTTATTATATTGTTTACAGTGTACTATGTTTACATATTCTGTTATGCTGCAGCCAGTAAGAATTTCATTGTTTTATCTGTGACATATGACAATAAAGCACTCTTGACTCTCTTGGCTCTTGACACTACTGATTGGTTTGTTAAGTCAGTTCAGTAATGTGTTAAAAATACACCACATGGTGTGGGACTGGTGCCACACTTGAACCAGATTGGCTAAAGGCAGTTGACATCTCCACAGTATGTGACATTGCAACAGTTTCATTTCTGTTCGTTAATAATTTAAAACATATTATATGGTCAATTTTCAAACTTAAATGGTGGAAGTAGAATTGATATAATGTTGCACCTAAATCTGCAATAATGTCCCTGCAACAAATACACTAGTTTTTCATTGTTACCTTTTCAATGTTAACAAACTGAGCACTGATGGTTACTCAGTAAAATGAATTAGTAGGAGTGTGCATACAAGTACAACTTCTGCAAAATAATACAAAGAGTGCCCTCTGAGGACGTGGATAACATAAATATTTCCCAATGATTGATGACCAATCAATCCTTTCTTGTTCCCAATAACAATGTAGAATCTGGTGATCTTTCCGATATCTCCAAATTGCTAATTTGTATTGACTTTAAATTCATAATTTGATGGCACTGTAAAGCCCAAGATTGTAGTGTACATATAGTTGCCAAATGTTCCCCAGCAGCCAAGTCAATATGAAGCTTGGCTGTTACAATGAAACTTGGACAATGAATGAACTACATTTGTGTGTTAATGGGTCTGGGCCTAGTTTGCTTTCAAACTGATCACATGAATTGATCATTATTGACACCCATTAACAACTGTGATGCTAACTGAATTAATTATTCATCTCTTTGAGAGTGAGAACATGCTCTGTAATATGACATTGCTGTTTGGAAAATGAAAAGAGTATCAAAGGTCCTCACACGCGACTTAATATTTGTATGTAGGTGCATAAAACTGAGTTTTATATCTTATAAAGTCTGGTACTGTGGAAGATCAAATATACTTGGGAATTCATGTACATAACTCATTAAAATACCAGTTGCTGGTACAAAATATAATCAAAAGACGAATGAAATGCTGGCCTTGATATAACACTCAGAGTGCAGTTCTGCTCACTACATGTTAGGGACAGATATATTGGCATTTGAGTTCAGGTATCGTTCCAGTTTATCACACAGCAAGTAGTAATTACATAAACTCAGGCTGATTTCATGAAAGTTAGAAAATACACTCGAAGACAATGTCTCAATATTAGAATTGTTTCTCAGGATGCAAAATATAGATATTGGAAGACCCTTCCACAAACGGCAACTGGTTCTGGGTCATCTATTTACTTTAATCTGATTAGACTGATAGCTTTTTATTATTATGTAATATGGATATTATGCGAGTGTATGGAATTGGGTCACAATCATGATCTCCACCTCAAGGGACTAAATGGCATTTGCATCATGTCAACCTTCCTTCTTCCTTGTTCTTGACGAGACGAATGTCCTCGTCACTTGATACAGGTTACATGAAGCACCATAAAATAGATCTAATTTCTGGATTCAAACGTGAACAAAGAATGCTTTTTCAACTCTTGCTTATAATTGCAATGTCTTTTATAGTACCCGCCTCAATTACTTCCTATGGCAGCTCGTTCCATATATACACCACCCTCTGTGTGAAAAAGTTGCCCCTCAGGTTTTATTAAATCTTTCCCTTCTCATCTTAAACTGTGTCCTCTGGTTTGTGATTCCTCTTCTGTGGGTAAAATACTCTGTGCCTTCACCCTATCTATTCAAACAGAGAGAGCTGCAGATCAGCTATCACAATATTCAGCCTTGGATGTAACATTACAATGCTTACTTTACATGTAAGCCTAGTAAACCTTATTTCACCCACATGCAGATGGAATTTATTTGTTATGATTATCTTATGCATCTTACCTAATACACTTCAATGTCTAGAGTCATAGAATCATGGAAATTTGTATCTATTAATTCTATAAATTTCTACCATTTGGTCAAGTCTTCATCTTACTTTTGGGTACTTTTCACAATTCAGAAGGAACTTTAATATGAACCGAATGAGTTCATGCTGCACACATTTGAAGAGACAATATAAGTGAAGCTCTGCCCATGTTGGTCCTTCCAATGAATGTTAAGGTGACTGCATTACTTGATAGCCCTGGTTGATCTACTTCTGGCAACTGGCACTCCTGCTTGTTGCAAGGGTATAAACAGATTTCCGAGCGCAGTAACATTTATAATATCGCAGACTGATTGAATACACTTTTTAACCTGCCTCTCTTTGCATGCTTGTGGTGATGGACATTCAGCTGTTGCTCGTGGTCCACAGTGTGAGCAGATGCCCACTTTCAGATGATCCTCCCTAATTTTGCAGTCAAGGAGCATCCTGGACCTATGACAAGAGATTATTCAGCCCATTGACTTCATGCTGATAGATAAATCTATTCAGTCCTATTCCACACTCTTTCTACATTGCCCTGTAAATTATTTTCTCTAAAACTTCTGCCTAATTCCACTTTTGAAGCTCTAATCATTTCTCTTTCCATCACCTTTGTTGGCTCAGAGTTCCTGAAACCCAACCTAACACCAGGGTCAGCAGTGCTGACAATGGGCTGGGCTTCATCACTATTGAGTGTGGACCTTTGTGTGAATTTTTGATACAACTGAGAGACTTGCTCAGCCTATTTTGGAGAGCAGTTAAATATCAATCACATTGTTGCAGGTCTGGATTGGAGAGACTATCAATACTTGCCATTTATGTGGCTTTAACAAAACAAACATGAACCACAAATGGAGACCAATATGTACAACATTTGTGTCTTTGAGACTTGGTCAAGGTGCTTAGATTAGTGTGGAGGAAGGGTTGGAGGTGGTAAGGGAAGGACATTGTGTAATTAACCCAGGCAACTCCAGAGGAAGGCAGCGTTAAAAGGAAGAGCACCCTCCTAAATCATGAGAACAATTCCCAATCTCTCCCTATTAACATGCTGCCTTCTTGTGTAATATACTGAGTACAATACAAAGAAAAGGACATAAAGTGCTGGAGTTACTCAAAGGGTCAGGCAGCATCTGTGGAGAACATGGATAGATGGTCAATAGGGGGGTTGCACGTAAGGTCACCGGGTCATAGGGCTTGACGCACGGAGCCGCTCAATCCATCTGGAGGACATACGTAACTTCCGGTATATGTTATTAATGCAAGAAACGCGTACTTTCCTACCTGTTAAAAAATGACAAAATGTTGAATTTTTTCGCTGTAAAAAATTGTGGAAGTCGGGGTAAGCGTGAGAGACATGTACCCAACTTCAGAATTCCAAATGAAGCGAAATGAAGGTAAATAGAAGCGAGAGCTGAAGGGACAACAGCAGCTAAAGTGCTTGGCGAACATTGGCCGTGCAGATATCAGAATTGAAAATATTGGGAATTATCGCGTTTGCTCACTGCATTTCATCAACAGTAAGGCATTATTTGTGGTTTTTCTTGATTCCTTTGGTATCTAAAAAGTCTCAGAAGTGATAAATCTGGTTGTAAATTTTGCTTCAGAGGCGTTTTCTTTTTGTATGTAAAAACCCACTTGAGAACCATGGGTGATTTTAAAATTTTACAGCCAGATTTATCCCTTCTCAAACTTTTTAGATGCCAAAGGAATCAAGAAAAAACACAAATAATGCCTTAGTTGATGAAATGCAGTGAGCAAACGGCCAATGTTCGCCAAGCACTTTGGCTGTTGTCCCTTCAGCTCTCGCTTCTATCTACCGTCATTTCTCCTCACTTTTTTAATTCTGAAGTTGGCTAAATGTCTCTCACGCTTATCCCGATTTCCATAATTATTTACAGCGCAAAATTTGACAATTTCGGCGGGTTTTAACGGGCCCGCTACGCTGGAAAGAATGGTAAGTGCTTACCTGCAGTTCATTGCGTGTAATCCATTTGGCGTAGCGTAGCAACAGTACGGGTCATGGGTCGTGACCCGACTGCCGTGAAACCTCCCTATACACAAAGTTTCTCCAACATTCTTGTGTTTTAACCACCAATCCATGTTCTCCAGAGATGCTGCCTGACCCACTCAGTTATTCCAGCAGTTTGTGTCCTTTTGTGTATCAACCAGCATCTGCGGTTCTTTGTTTCGACACACTCTAATATTAAAAAATCTGGGACAGGTTTGAAAAGCAACGGAAGATTTAGAATAGATGCCACAGGAGTGATCGGTACTTGGTAAGCTTCCAGGTGGATTAATTGAGGTTACATTTATCTCAATTTTTGTGAGATTGGTAGGGAAATGTCAAAGGCAGAGGGACTGATGTTGGAGTAGTGCAAGCTGAGATTATTTTGGTTTCTTTTGGTCGTTAGTTGCCTCAGGAAATTCACATTATCTTTACTTGTCAGAGGACTGCAGTTTAGAATTTAGAAAAATGTACTCAAGCAAAAGTAAACAAAAAGGGGAAAAGTGTGCTTTTTAAATGTGAAAATTCACTCACTCACTCTCACCAATAACGTGATAACTACAAGATCGGAACAGCTTGCGGATGAGTTTCAGAATGGCTGTTCCAGGGTATTCAGCATTGCTATTAAAATATTTGGCAAAATTATATCATACAAAATATAAATTTTGGTGACCTTTGAATAAATTAATAGCTGTTATTTTATTGGATATAAGATTTGTTTCTGCACAACAACTAAACAGACATTGCACTTTCAGCATTGTACTTTAATCATACAACCAATGGGAGTCCAAGATGTAGGACCAGGTCTGGGACAGAAGCACCGCTTGCAACTAAAATGTTCCTTGCACATTACAGGATCAGCTCTTTAGGCATGGGTTGATCTTTGAGACCAGCCAGGAGGTTATTGGCTGTCAGCTCAGCCATGGCGGTCCGAGTGGCGAATGTGGCACTTGCAACGTGTGGTAGAATGACTGCAGTATAAAATAAATAACTATTAGACAGTGGTCATCATTCACTTCAAACAATTTATAAATTGTGTAGAAACCTGAGAAATTTAACTTAATTGCTGTTTTGATGTTACAACGAATCAGAATCAAAACAGCACAGCAGTCTGGTTGCCCCATCTGGAAGGATGTGAACGTTTTGGAGAGGGTGCAGAATTAGGGGGTATTAGCTTTCAGGAGAGGTTGGGCAGACTTGAATTGATTACTCTTCAGCATTAGAAGATGACGGGAGATCTGATAGAAGTTTATAAAATTATGAGAAGCATAGATAAGGTAAAACGGTCAGAATCTTTCTCCCAGTGTAGAGATGTCAGTGTGGAGACCAGAAGGCATAACTTTAAAGGGGCGTATCTTTTACGTGAAAGTTTAAAGGAAACGTGTAGTGTTTTTGTTATAACACAGAGAGTGGTGGGTGCCTGTAATACGCTTCCAGGGGTGGTGGTGGAGGCAGATATGATAGTGGCATTAAAGAGGCTTTTAGATAAGCACATGGATATGCAGGGAAGTGAGGGATATGGATTACGTGCAGGCTGTTGAGATTCATATAATTTGGCATCATGTTCGACGCAGACATTTGTGGGCGAAGAGTCTGTTCCTGTGTTGTACTGTTCGCCATTCCAAAGCATTTCTGAATCCACTGTTTGTGGGTTCACTAGTCACTTACCACAGTTTTTCAGTGACAATAGAGGGTGGTCAGTGGGCAAGGGCTCGGGAACGGTGACGTCCAGTCCTGCTGCGGCGATCTGACCAGTGGTCAGAGCAGTGTAGAGGTCATCCTGGTTCACCACTGCTCCTCTGTGGAAGACCAGATGATCTGTTTTATTTCAGCACTGCCAACGTGAGCTGAATTAATAGGCCACTATTTTGTTTTACAATCTGAAAGTCAAGTCGAGTTTATTGTCCTATGCACAAGTACGGCGAGGGATGGGCACAATGATACATCTTGCTTGCAGCAGCATCACAGGCACATTGATTCAGAATTAATCAATTTAGATAAACAAATTAGACATAAATTACACAAACCTCTGAAAGAAAAGCTATAATAATCAAGACATAATGCAAAAACATAATTTAAAAAAAAACAAGTCCGTGGCAATACAAGAGGTGGACCGATGTTTTCTGACATTGAGGTGGGATTGGGATTGTGCGGGTTAGTTCAAGAACCTGATGGTTGTTCCTGAACCATGTGGTGTGGGACTTCAGGCTTCTGTACCTCCTGCCTAATGGTAGCAGTGAGAAGAAAGCTATGGCCTGAATGGTGGGGATCCTTGATGATAGATGCTGCCTTCTTGAGGCAGCGTTTCATATAGATGATTTTGATGGTGGGGAGGACTGTGCTCATGATGGACTGGTGTGAGTCCACCACTCTCTGCAAGCTCTTTCATTCATGTGCATTGGAATCGCCATACCAGGCCATGATGCAACCAGTCAGGATACTTTTTATAGTACATCTGTTAAGGTATTCGGAGACATACCAAAACTCTTCAACATTTCTATGAAAGTAGAGTTGTTGGTGCATCTTCTTCATGGTTACATCTATGTGCTGTGCTTAGAACATCTAAGATGTTAACTCAGGCTAATACAAAGGTGATGTCAAACTTGTTCAAACTTTCTCAGAAACATTTCAAGCTCCTGCAATGATGTTCATAAGGTCACAAGTGATAGGAGCAGAATTAGGCCATTCGGCTCGTCAAGTCTACTCGGCCATTCAATCATGACTGATCTATTCACACCTTTCTGGATCTTTGTAATTCCTTGCTTTTCCATCGAAAATGCTTACCTCACATTTATCCAAGTTAAATAGCATTTTATACATAGAGACACGGAGTCATACAGCACGGAAACAGACTCTTTGGCCCAACCTGTCCATGACAACCATGATGGCGCATCTTAGCTAGTCCCATTTGCTTGCGTTTGACCCACATCCCTCTCAACCTTTCCTATCCATGTACCTGTCCAAGTGTCTTTTAAGATGCTGTTGTAGTTCATGCCTCAACTTCCTGCGCTGGCAGCTCATTTCATATATTCACCACCATCTCTGTGGAAAAATTACCCCTTGCGTTCTTATTGAATTTTGCCTCTCTCATCTTAAACCTATCTACTCTGGTTCTTGATTCCCCTATCCTTAGTAAAAAAACTAGATCCACCCTATCTTTCCCCTCATGATACTATGTACATCCACTGTACCCTCTGTACTCAGCCTCCTGCACTCAAGTCCTAGCCTGCCCAATCTCTCCCGATAGTTCAGGCTCTCAAGCCCTGGCAACATCCTGTAAATCTTTCTGCACTCATTCCAGCTTAATGACATCCTTCCTAAAGCAGTGACCAAAAATGAACACAATATTCCAAGTATCGCCTTAATAACATCTTGTACAACCATAACATAATGTCCCAACTTCTACACTCAATACGCTGACTGATGAAGGCCAATGTATCAAAAGCCATCTTTACCATCCTCAGAATCCTCTCCAGTCAGCTACCCGAGACACCACAATCAGGGAACTATGTGCATGTATTCCTTGCCTTTACTGTACACCACTCCACAGGGCCTACCATTCATTATGAAGGCCCTACCCTGGTTGACTTCCAAAAATCCAACCTCACAGCTATCTGCATTAAACTCCATTTGCCACTCATCAGCCCACTTGTCCAGCTGATCAAGATCCTGCTGTAATTTTTAATAACCATCTTCACTTTCTATGATTTCGCAAACTTGCTAATCATGCCATGTACATTCTCATCCAAATCATTGATATATACCACAATCAGTAATGGCCCCAGCACCAACCCCTGAGACACACCATTAGTTTCAGGCCTCCAGTCTGAAAAACAAACTTCCACCACCACCCTCTGCTTCCTTCCATGAAGTGAATTCTGTATCCAGTTAGCTAGCTCTGCCTGGATTCCTTCTTCACGGAATCCATCCATCCATCCATCCATCCACCCATCCATCCATCCACCCACCCACCCATCCATCCATCCATCCATCCATCCATCCATCCATCCATCCATCCACCCACCCACCCATCCATCCATCCATCCACCCATCCACCCACCCACCCACCCACCCATCCATCCATCCATCCATCCATCCATCCATAACTAAAACTCTGATCTTGTGCTCTTCCGGTTTGTGCGTTTTTTCTAATTATGCAGAAACGGTACGTGATAGCGCTACGATTTTTCACCAGCTCACTCACCGTTCTCCTGTGCTGCGAGTGCAAGAAGTTTTGTTCCGATCGTTGGTATATTCTAAAGTTAGCGAGGTTTAAAAATCTTAAAAAACGCACGTGCGCAGATTGGTCTCCTGTCCTGTCCGGAGATTGGTCTCTTCTCCTGTCAGTCACCCGGGACAGCAACGCCCAGGCTGAGACTGCGACGCCCCCTCCGGTGCACCATCGCCGCACTGATTAGCCGGCTCCTCTGTCACAATAAAGCTTAAGGAGCGGAGTGAGCAGAGTGTGGAGCTGCCGGAGTGGCCCAGAGTCTGGCCGACTGCGAGGCCAACTGCTGTAACCTCGAGATCCTGGGAAGTGAGGAGGGAGAGTGGGGGGGATTAAGGGAGCCGGGTGCTGGTGAGGCCGGGCCGGGTGCTGGTCGGGCCGTGGCTGGGCGCTGGTGAGGCCAGGGCCAGGTGCTGGTGGGGCCGGGCACTGCCCCCCAGCTCCAGCCCCTTCCCCTCTGGTCCCCCTCGCTGGCTCCTGCCCCCTCCCCCGTGAAACCCCCCTCTCCCCATGGCTCTTTCCCCGTCTTTTCTCCGAGCTCTCTCCCCCCCACACCTCCCTCCTCCGCCCACACACCTCCTCCCCTGCCCACACCCCCCTCCCCCTGCCCCGCCCATGTCCTGCCTGCTTTTTGCTCTCCTCATTTCCTTCTGAAGTGTGTTCCTCAGTCCGCTAAAATCCAGGCATACACTTGAACCCAGCTGCCTAAACCTGGCCCATGCCTCCTCCTATTTCCTGACCACAGTTTCAGTTTCTCTCATCATCCAGGTCTTTTTACTTCCAGTTCATGTTCATATGTCATAGGAGCAGAATTAGGCCATTCAACCCTTCGAGTCTACTCCACCATTCAATCACGGCTGATTTATCTTTCACTGCCAACCCCATTCTCATGTGCCTTTTTGCCTTCACCCATGACACCTTTACTAATCAAGAATCTGTCAACCTCTGCTTAAAAATATCCAATGACTTGGCCTCCAAATATATTGCTGCAGATCAGAACATTCCCTGTATAGGAAGCTCTTTATTCAAGGTATTGTTGGGTAGTTGTTCACAACTGGTGAAATGCATTCCTGTAAATGTATGGAGATATTATAACTTATCTCTAAAATCAAGAATGAAGGACATTATTTAACAAGTGTACTCAATTAAAATCCACTCAGAAACTGATAAACCATCGCATTAGTGGAATCCCCTCAGTACACGCCTGCACCCACGGAAAGCACCTCAATAAACTGCTACATCTGTGATTCACTTGAAAATAATGTAATAAATTGCTGGATTCATTTCTTACCTGCTCGTGTTGATAAATACTGCTGTCTTTTTCATTTTGGAAAACAGTTTTTTGTTGCACATGGCTTTGGTCTCAGGTGTCAAAGCACAATGCACTGTCACAAAGTCTGATTCCTCTGCCAGTTTATCCAAAGGCACTGCAATCAAAGAGTCAACATCAGTACATTTATTCACAGAAAAGGACTAACCCTAGCCTGGTTCAATCTTGACCTCAGGTGCTGTCTATGTGGAGCTTGCATGTTCTCTCTATAACCATGTGGGATTCCTCCGGGTGCTCCTGTTTCCTCACACATCCCAAAGATGTGCAGGTTTCTAGGTTAATTGCCCTCTGTAAATTGTGCCTAATGTGCAGAGAGTTGATGCGAAAGTGGAAAAACATAGAACTAGTGTGGAACAGATGGTCAATTGAAGGAATGGACTAGGCGGGTCGAAGATGCTATATCTCTGAATTAAACTAAACTAAACTAAACTAACATTTGTAACATATTCCTTTGTCTATTAGACTCTTTGCCTTGTTCTTCCGTCCAATGCAACTGTGCAGCTTTCATAATAACTTTGCCAGCACGGTAAGCAGGATATTAATTCAACAGAGTTAGATTTAGCTCTTAGGGCTAAAGGAATCAAGGGATATGGGGGGAAAGCAGCAACGGGGTACTAATTTTAGATGATCAGCCATGATCATATTGAATGGCGGTGCTGGTTCAAAGGGCAGAATGGCCAAAAAAGCACCTATTTTTCTGTTTCTATGTTTCGATAGCATGATGATTTGAAAAAAAATGTGCAGATTGCATTGTATTGTATATAATTTTTATGGATAAAGTCAATATTTTCAAAATAAAAAGCTACCAGAATTACTTTGTCAGTTCCAATTTAAATAATTTACACCTTCTATATTTTTTGCTCCTGTATGATAATTTATTATGCCCAGGATGAATGTACAATGTACCTTATCAGTAATAGTCTTCATATATACTTTGTAACCAGCCTGTACAATCATCGGGTGCCACTTGGACTGAGTGACTTTCAAAACTTTACAGCATGCATTCGAAAAGATCGTTTACCCAGCCAAAGGGCTCATGCCACCTTGCGAGCAATTAGTAGATTAAAACTACAATGAAGAAAAGCTTCCCAACCACATCTTTGTTTAAAATTACTCAAGCCAGGGTAATTACAGAAAATTACAAAACCAGATAATCAGAAAACCAGAAATTTATCAGATTTTCACCCTATTAACCTGCTTCCAATCAATGAAGTGCCATTGTAACCTCCAGCGAACAGAACATTCTCTAATAAGGAACTTTATTCATGGGAGTGCTAAATAATGATACATAGTTGGCAATGAAGACCAGTAATGAAGACCAGTGTTATTGGCAATACCCATCCACCAATAATGCAAACAATCTTTTCACAATTGATCAACTGTATTTAATTCTGGATCCCGTGAAACAAGCAAATATTGGGAGTGGTGAAAATCCATGTAATAAGTAAGTGGGTGTAATATTGGGGGAAGAGTGGGGTTGGGAAAACCGAGGGAATGCTCTGTCGAGCCAGTAAAGTAAGTTAGACCTATGCCCGTGGTCAGAGTACTGAGTAACATAGTGCACTGTTGTTATAATAAGTGCTAATCTGGCATTTGGACCTAGGAAGAAACAAGAAACTGCAGATGCTGGTTCACAAAAAAAGGCTGGAGTAACTCAGCATGTCGGGCAGCAACCCTGGAGAATGCTGGATATTTGCATTTGTTGCCGCACATTTGGAGGGTTCCTGATCTCAGCATTGTACATTGTTAGGATAGTCAAAACCTATTTCCCAGGATGGAAAAATGAAATACGAGAGGGCATAGCTTTACGTAGTGAGGGATAAAGTTTAAAGGAGATGTGTGGGGCAAGTTTTTTTTACACAGAGGACGGTGAGAGCCTGAAATGTGCTGCCAGATGTCGTTGGTTGAGGCAGATATGATTGTGGCATCTAAGAAATATTTTTTGGAAAGGCATATGTATGTGCAGGGAATGGAGGGATATGGATTATGTGCAAGCAGCTAAGTGTTGGTCTTGGCATCATGTCTGGCACAGACTTTGTGGGTCAAAGGCCTGTTTTGTACTGTCCTGTTCTGTACATGTGCTTTCCTGTTCTATATTCTACTGTATGTTCTATGTTTAATAATATTGCATTGTTGGTGAATGAGCTACAGTTGAAATAAACCAATAAGGAATTTTATTTTAAAATAGCAAGTATGGGAGAAAATCTGAATTCAAATTAAATATAAATATCTTGTGATGATTCAGAGGATTGTACTGGAAGATTCCAGGCTCAATTCCTGGTCTGTTTACATATTCTGTTGTGCTGCAGCAAGCAAGAATTTCATTGTCCTATCTGGGACACATGACAATAAAACTCTCTTGACTTGACTTGATGATTAACAATTCCCAGTCAAGACAGCTGTAAAGATGCTACTTCAGATTCCATAAAGCTGAGGGGACGAAAACCTCTGAGGGCAGGATTGGCAACAGCTCTCCCGGGTTTGGCAAACCCTGGGCCAGACTCAATGCAGGAACAGCTACAAGAGCAAAGTAGCAAAGGGTGACCTTTTCCAAAATATGAACTCAGCAACCGAGCAAAAGGGCATGTGGGAAAGCTGGAAAATGAAAGGATTTGAAGGAAAATTAAACATTAAAAAAAACATTTTTGTTAAGAACCTATGGGTCTAATAATGGTCATATAATGCTGGCATGGACCATGAGACAAGAAACATTAAATCATTTCAATTTTGAATTTCATAGAACCTTATCATGGAATGAGATCAAGATGAAAAGTCCAAGCGTGGATGTTTGACAGATCAATTATAGATCTCCTGCTGCCTGTACCGGTTGTAATTTTTTTAATAAAAATAATTTGTGGGAATTACTGATGGCATTTATGTACTACCCATCTCACACTGCACTTGATGAGGTAGTGTGGGTTGTTTTCTTGAACTTGACTTGAAGTGGATTGCATGGATGAAGCAAGACTACGGTCACAAAGGCCAGAAGGAGGGTAATGTCCTTCCTTAAAGCACATTAGTAGATCAGTGGGTTTTTACTAAAAGCCCAATTGATCAGTGTACTCTGAACACCCCCTCCAACAACCTTGTTTCACTACAACGGGCCTGTTACCCACTATCACTGGTGCTCACCGTATTCAGCTTGTATCTCGGCAGCAATCTCTGGTTTTGGCTCAAAATCCGTGTACAGGAATTTCTTCACACCAAATGGCTTTAATCGCTGTGCAACAGCTAAGCCTACAAGGCAGACAAAATAAGTGTTAGGTAGTCTTAAACCCAGGCACTATACACACAGATTTTGTCATACTTCACCAACAAAATACTATTAAAATTAAATTATAAAGGAACCAGATCTGAAAATCTGTCAGTATCAATGACAAGGAACACATCCAAGTGCTGACTTAGCACAATATTGCAGTCTCTGAAATGACAATCGACATGAAGGGCCTCAATCTGAAACATCACCTATTCCTTTTTTCCAGAGATGCTGCCTGACCCACTGAGTTACTCCAGCATCTTGTGTCTATCTTCGCAAACATAGACACGCAGAATCGCATTGACATGTGCGTGAAAAAAATCAACGTGTAGAAAAGATGAGATTTAAGTTTGAGAGAGATCTGAGTTTGGACCTAGCAATTCATCTACACTTGCAGGTTGGTTGCTAGATATTGCTTGGAAATTCAGTGGTGCCCAAAGTGCAAGATGCCAGGCATTACTGATTTGGCCTTGCATCTTTCTTCCATGCGTTGTAATAGTGTAAAGCACACAAAAGAAAGCAGATAAGTTGCTTGTGTGATGCAGGGGCAGAAAAGGTTAGAGATAGTTCAGTGCTATGGGAAGAAAAAGCAATGGAACAAGAGGATCTACCCGTCACAACACCAGGAGGGACTATTCATAGACTGTGATGGCAAGAAGCAAGTAGTGCTAGCAAAATGTCGAGTCATAGAGCTGTACAGCATGGAAACAGGGCCTTCAGTCCACCTAGTCAATACGGACCAAGATGGCCTTCCAGACAAGCCTACCATGTGGGACCTTCACAGAAATCTTGCTAAAGTCCATATAGACAATATCCAGTACCCTGCCCTCATCAATCCTTTTTGTGACCTCTTCAAAAAATTCTATCAGATTTGTGAGATACAATATCCCCCACAAAAAGCCATGCTGCCTACCTCTAATGAGTCTGTGTCTATCCAAATGCCGTCTCACCTTGCCGCTAAGAATTTCTTCCCACAACTTTCCCATCACTGACATCAGGCTCACCGGGCTGTAGTTCTCAGGCTTGTCATTGCTGCTCTTTTTACATAACATACAACATACGGCACCCTCCAATCTTCCAAGCCTTTACCTGTGGCTAAAGATGGTGCAATTATCTCTGCAAGGATCGAAGCAATTCCCTCCCTAGCTTCCCACAAAGTCCATGGATTCCCACAAATCTCCCCCATCTTTTATGGTTCTACACAAAGACAACAAAGGCTGATCTTTTACGGGACTATAATTTCCTGAGCCACCCTTTTACTCTTAATGTCCCTGTGGAATCTCTTGGGATTTTCTTTAACTTTGCCTGACAGCTCCATTTCATGTTCTCTTTTTGCTCGCTTTTGTTGGGCTGTAAGCACCCACATCAGGCACAGGAGGGATTAACCTGGCCTAATTTCTCCCAGCGTTGATGTAAATGAATGTTACACAGAGAATAATAGACAAGGTGAAAAATGGTTAAACCGCAGCAGCACGATAGATGGCAGGAAGTGGATGGTGTCTCTCAGCTCAGGCAGTATGGTGATCATACTCCATCCCGGGAAACATTGTTTTATATACGTGTGTTACTAGACCACAAACTTTCCAAAGACTTTTATATTTAAACGCAGCCTTTTTCATCTCAAAGCTGTACAAAATCTCCAATATTCGCACAATCCCCTTTGTTACTTTAAACATATATATTTCCAAAATATGAATTGTGTGCCATATTGAAATTCCAGTGGGTGTGGTGATTCCTTTCTAATTAAACATTTGGTTTTCACTTCCAGGCTTCTTCAAAGTGTAATTGTATTTTCTTCCTGAGCCGTACTATCCTTGCCCTGGGAATGACAGGGAGACTTATGTCCACTCTGCCCATGTCCAAGAAAAGCTCAAAGTGACAGTTTCACTTCCTTCCTCTCAAAGAAGATCTCTAGAAGGATAGATTAACGTTGGTTCAAATGGCTTTTCAGTCCACAATTATTTTGAGACTTTAACAATGACTCACCTATTCTTCCCAGCCCCACAATCCCCACGGTGCTGTGAGACAGTCCAAAGCCACAAAGCCACAAGGGTTTCCATGTGCCCCAGCCGCCACTGGAAGTAGAAAGGTTTCAGACCTTGAGACATTGAGCAGACATTGTCCTGCTATGAAAGATTCAGAAACACTGGTTGCTCTGCCCATTGATATAATCCAACCATTCTCCTCATTCAAGAGGATTTTTCTTCAAAGCCTACTTCAAATGAAAATTCAGAATTGAATTATTAACACTTTTGGAATACTTCTGCCTGAAGATAGGCAAAAATAAAATTGTACTGTACATAACTCCTTACAAAACCAATGTGGAGGAAAAGGTAAGTGATAGCTGCATTTTAAATGCATTCAGGGGATGAGGACATCACTGCCATAGGAAGATTTTATTCCTTATTGATTGTTGCCCCAAGAAGGAATTGGTGAGCTTCCTTCTTAAACCATTTGAATCTGTGTAGAGTGGTGAAGGTGCTCCCACGATGATGTTGTTGGGCAGGGAGCTCCATGATTTTGTTCAGGTAACAATGAACGAATAGTGATATATGTTGAAATTAGATTTTGCTCACAAATTTGCATACGTAAATTTTATTTTACGATTAAAATGAACCATTTTAGGAAACAGTAAATCTTTTTGTGAAGAAACAGCAAACTTACTTTTTGGCTTCAGCAACAGCTTCCATCAATCGCCGAGATGTAGCCAAGAGCAAAGCCACAGTGAGCTCAGCTGTGGCATCGGTCAGGACATCAGGGGTGTAGCCCACGCGAATTCCCCTAAAAAACAAAGCAAGTATGATATTAGTATTCTACCCTACAACAATGACAGCTGTCAAAATTAAAACATGTATGTTTTAAAAGTAAAGGAAGGGATTGTCTTCATGCCTGTAAAGTCAAACTATCAGGCACCAGCAATCAGCACTGCAGCGCATACTTCACTTTTTATCCTCAGTCAGTTTCGGTATCCGTTCTGCAATACATCTCTGACTGGATTTTACCCATAAGCTGAGTCAATAAGAGACAGACAGAATAACTCAGATTTTCACCCACATTGAACCTGTAATGATAGCTGGACTAGTGTTGAAGAAAAAAAGTACAAACAGGGATGATTTTGTGTGGTGGGCAGACGGAGGGGGAAAAAGAGACCAGGTGAAGAGTTTCCAGGTTTATTTATAAATAAAAACCGATTAATGGAAATAAAGACTGCGTTCTGTTGAAGGTACAGTGAATCATTTAAAAAATTGTGTGTTAGCTATGCTTCAGCTTGAGTTGAATGAGTGGTATTGGGATTAATGTCGTCTGGGACAACTTGGAATTAAACTTGCGATTTGGTTTGGGAAACAACAATCAGGGGAATCCAGTTTTTTGGAGAAATCTGATAAGATGCATCTTCAAAGTTGAAGGGATCGCAAGGCCGACAGTGACAATATAAAACAATTAAAAGTACAACCAAAAGAAATAGTACAAAATCTTGTATTTTATACTGTATTGCCACCAAAACCCCCCAAAACTATCTAGGTTCACCTAAACATTTCAAAAATGAAACTCAAAGTTGTACAGGGAGTACCAATTACTTTTCCATTTAATAATTATCACATTTTCTTCGTTATATTTGAGCACAGAAAACTAACTGATCCTGACAGCTAAAAATGAATACATTTATTAGATAACAATGGGCTGGCTGTGTGCTGGTCAGCTTGTTCTTGACTCCCTGAATTATATCAGGAAATGAGAAACACATCTGACCTAATAGTCTGCTGCGGACAGAGCACAAATCTATTGAGCTGAAGTATTGGATGAAGTTGCAGATATTTGATTTTTTCATTTACATAATATTTTCAATTAATTTCTAGCTGTCAATGGCTATCGGTGCAGTTTTAGGGCAGCTACAAGATCCACCTCCCAAGGCTTATGGGCCTGTCCCACTTAGGCGATTTTTTGGGTGACATGTTCACAAACATGTTGAAAATTTTTCGGTGACAAAGGCGACAATTTTTGCTATCGTAGGTTGTCGCCAGGTGTTGTAGGTGAATTCTATTCAAACTAGTCCCTGCCAGTCGCCTAAAGAGTCGCCTAAGTGGGACAGGGCCTTTAGTCACCAGTGGGTAGGAGGAAAAACTGCAGATGCTGGTTTACACTGAAGCCAGTTAACCTGTTCTCCGACCAGTCTGCCTGTCCTCCTGATTAAATTACATCTTTCTATGCTTCGTTGTCACCTTCTCCTAGTTAACAATGATCTATTCTACATTTTCCCTGATCTTTGTCCCCTTTGTTCCGTCACTTTCACACCTTACCCTTCCATATCTCCCCTGTCAGTCTGAAGAAGGGTCTCGACCCGAAATGTCGCCCAATCCTTCTCTCCAGAGATGCTGCCTGTCCCGCTGAGTTGCTCCAGCATTTAGTGTCTAGCCCAGTCACTACTGAGAGATCCCTTCACTCAGGATGGCCACAGTAGCAGTGCTACACTGATGTGGACCTGGGGAACTGCAGAAAATGCAGCTATAGGGAAAGCTCGGGGAAGTTTCATTATGATCACTATTTTGCATGCGATTATCATATCTATTTTCTTAAGGGTTAATTCCTGAAGAGGAAGGATGTAGATTAACCATATTAGTCTGCCTTTATTATATATATCACCACACATATTATGTATGCTGCACATTCCATTTGGAATCCAGTCCAGATCTTTTACAGGCATTTACCTGGGCTGGAGCGTAGTGGAATCGGCGTGCACGTCGAATGGCTTCTGTACCAGCCAAATGGAGGAGGATAGAGGCACGAATGTCGGGCGCCGCAGCATGATGTGCTGCACGGATACATACGGTGAAGTCCTCTATGATTGGAGGCGTGGGTTCGGATCCCACTTCTGACACCATGTTGTGTAATGAGACCCATACACAGGAGTAATAACTCATAGTCTTTATTGTAACACAAGCGGAGAAAACATTACATGCTATCGTCTACGTGGTCAGCATCTAGTCTTGCAGTGAGACAGTTATGTGCTGTATTAATAGTCCAGGGTAGGGATGAAGATCTGGACTGGACTTATATGGAATGTGCAGCAGGCATAATATGTGTGGTGATATAGCAAAGGGAGACTAATATGGTTAATCTACAATCACTAAACAATCCATGGTGATAATTGGTGAATGACCCTTGTTTGCTGGTGTTCTTAATAACACACTTGTGCTCATTTCTGTCTCCTAGATGCTGGGTCCCTTAGTTCCTCAAAGGCAAACATCTGAGCCTCCCACTGAAGCAAGAATATTCAGTAACGAGAAAAATACAGATGGGGAAAAAAAAATCACATGGTTTGTAATTAATAATTACTAGTTTATAATTAAGCTTATTATGCAGGAAATCCTTTTAAAGGTTATTTCTAACAACTCTACAGGAAATTGGCAATGTACCAACTGGATAACTTATTAAAATTAATATTCTACATTGATTGCATCAGACCCAGTGGTCAGGTTTCAAGATGATCACCAATTGGTTACCTTATTATTTGCTTTATCATTAAAGAAGCAAATATCTCTTGTGTATCTCTTTCAATTCCAAGCAACCAATATGAGCATGAACAGCTCCAAGTACATCACATGTTCGATACACAGTAAAGACCATGCTACACTGTCCCAGCAATTGCTCTCGAGACACGTACAACACAGATTTGATATGAGCAAAGCATCTTCTACACTGTCTCAAAACTTCCGACTGCAGTATAGTTAGATGCAGAGAAAATATTCTTCTACGCCATCCTAACAGCATACTTGGATCTGAAGAATATCACCTGCTGTACAAATAAAAAAAAAATTGTTTCCCATACCACCCATTTTAAACCCATGTTTGTGCCCATGCTCTCCAGAAGCTCAATTCATAGACGATTCTGACAGGGGAGAGACAGGAAGGTCTTCTTCTAATTGGTTGTGGTGAATTTGAACCATGGTTCCTGAGCTGAAAATCTGGGATCTAATCCAATGTGTCACCTGATTCAAGATTACCATACCATGCTTACAAATAAACAATGTTCAGGCAATAAACATTGCACACTACAACTTTCACTTGTTAAACAATGCAACATTTAGCCTATCACTAATGCATTTATAAAAAAAAGACATAACGTGCTGGAGTACTCAGCAGGTCAGGCAGCAATTCTGGAGAACATGGATAGGTGACGTTTCTGAACCCTTCTTTAAACTCAGTCTGAAGAGGTCCTGACCCAAAATGTCACTTACCAGAGTCTGAAGAATGGTCCCAATAGGAAACGTCACCTATCCATGTGCTCCAGGCATGTTGCCTGACCCATTGAGTTCCTATAGCACTTTGTTTTGTTTTTGTAAAACAGCACCTGCAGTTCCTTGTGTCTCCACGAATTTAAATAACATTGTTCCATGGAGACTCTCGTGCAGAATCAATAATAATTATAATAAAATGCTTTACCTTTTTTTGATTTCTTCTGGAGCGAGATGATCAAACCCCACTGACATGGTGCTGATAACTTTCAGGTTGGGTCCTTTATTAGGAACAATGTTAAGATATAAGCATTAACAATGTTTATATATAACTAGACTAAGTGGGACCCGTTGGGTCCCATGTTCACACGGGAGGGCTGGTCCCCCAACACAATATTCCACCTCTCCACCAATTCCAATATTGGTGGCCAGTGGGGGGGGGGGGGCTTTCTGGAGCGCTAGTATGGGTATTGTGGGCTGAAGGGACTGGTTTCCAGAGGGCTAGTATGGAAATTGTGGGCCAAATAGGTTCTTGGGGTGGCAGCTCAGTCACTCAAGCCTGATGTGCTGGCAGCTCACTCACGGCTGGTGGGCTGGCAGTTGACTCACGGCTATTCCTTGAAATTCCATTTCGAGCAGGGTGCAAGGCCACCAAATTCAAATGCAGTTTCCTACCATTTCAAGCAGGGTGCAAGGCCACCAAATTCAAGTGCAGTTTCCTACCACTTCAAGCAGGGTGCAAGGCCACCAAATTCAAATGCAGTTTCCTACCATTTCAAGCAGGGTGCAAGGCCACCAAATTCAAGTGCAGTTTCTTACCACTTCAAGCAGGGTGCAAGGCCACCAAATTCAATTGCAGTTTCATACCATTTCAAGCAGGGTGCAAGGTCACCAAATTCAGGTGCAGTTTCCTACCACTTCAAGCAGGGTGCAAGGCCACCGAATTCAAGTGCAGTTTCCGACCACTTCAAGCAGGGTGCAAGTCCATCGAATTCAAGTGCAGTTTCATACCACTTCAAGCAGGGTGCAAGGCCACCAAATTCAAGTGCATTTTCATACCACTTCAAGCAGGGTGCAAGGCCAACAAATTCAAGTGCAGTTTCATACGACTTCAAGCAGGGTGCAAGGCCACCAAATTCGTGCAGTTTCATACCACTTCAAGCAGGGTGCAAGGCCACCAAATTCAAGTGCTGTTTCATGCCATTTCAAGCAGGGTGCAAGGCCACCAAATTCAAGTGCAGTTTCATGCTACTTCAAGCAGGGTGCAAGACAACCAAATTCAAGTGCAGTTTCATACCATTTCAAGCAAGGTGAAACCACCATAAAGCCACACAAAACACCACATAAACACCACTCACACTTCAGTAGACAATCAGTTTGTTCAGTTGATTCACAGCTCAGACAGAGTCGTGACCTCTCCCTCCCCCATCTTGCAGAGACTCAGCCACACCCACACTTCCGGGTTTTATAATCGCTCCCCCTCCCACCGGAAGGGGCGTGGCCTTCATGGCGTGATTGACAGGAGAGAGATTCTCAACATTTTTTAGACACTAATAACACTTTTATTTTTCATTGATGGGAAGAATCCGCTGCACCTGATGAGCGGAGGGGGACTGAGTAAGATGGTCAAAAATCACAGCCGTAAGTGGTAACGTTTTATCTAAAATCAATATACAGTGCAAACAGGAAGTTGTCAAGTTTAGACTTTTGATCATTTGCCATTTCAAAGTAACCACCACCAACAACCATTTGCAGTGCAGTATTTCAAAGCAACCACCACCAACAACCATTTGCAGTGCAGTATTTCAAAGCAATCGCCACCAACAACCATTTGCAGTGCAGTATTTCAAAGCAACCACCACCAACAACCATTTGCAGTGCAGTATTTCAAACAAACCACATTTTCATTTTCAAACCACATTAAGTGCACTCAAGGTCAGTAAAACCACACTCACAGTTTAGTAGACATGTGTTCAGTGTTATTCACAGCTCAGACTAAGAGACGTGACCCTCTCTCTCCCCCATCTTGCGGAGACTGACTGAGGCACTCAACACTTCCGGGTTTTATAGGCCCTCCGGAAGGGGCGTGGCCTTCAGGAGAGAGAATCTCAACATTTTTTAAACACTAATAACTCTTTTATTTTTCATCGATATGAAAAATCCTCTTGTCCTGCACAGCGGAGGGGGGCTCTGAGTAAGATGGCCAAAAATCACAGCCGTAAGTGGCAGCGTTTTTTCTAAAATCACTATACAGAACAACAGGAAGTGGTCAAGATCAGACTTTTAGTAATACAGATGTCAACTTTAACTTCATATAAAAAGTTTTCATCTTCTATAAGACAGAACTTTACAAAAAACAATGGGAATTGTCATTAAGTCATGGAACTCTTAATGACTCTTTACTGAAACGGGCCCTTTAGCCCAGCTTGTTGACCAAGTTGGCTTGCTAGTCTGGTGCTAATTGCCTGCATTTGGCCTACCGCCTTCTAAACCTTTCCCATCCATATATATGTCCAAATGCCTTTTAAAAGTCAGAATTGTATCTGTTCCTACAGCTCCCTCTGGCAGCTTATTCCAGATATGACTACCTAAGAGAAAGACCTCCGAGGTCCTTCTTAAATAACTCCCCTCTACCTTAAGCCTGTGCCGTGTAGTTTTAGAATCCTCCATCCTGGGAAAAAGACTGGGAGCGTTCACTTTATCCATGCTCATCATGTACTTGTACATCTCAATAAGGTCAGTTTTCTGCTTCCGACGCTCTGGAGAAAAAGTCCTACCTATCCAACCACTCCCTATAATTCAAATCCCCTAGGCCAGATAATATCCCAATGCATTTCTCTTGCACCCTTTCCAACGTTATAACATTCTTCCTGCAGCTGGGTGACTAGAGTGCACACAGTACTCCAAGCGTGGTCTCACCAATGACTTGTACTGATGTATCATGATATCCCAACCTTTGTACTCAAAATATGCTATTGTAATAAAAAGATAGAGTGCAGCTCAAGTTTTCAAATTTTAAACAAGCATGAAGCATCTTATTCATACCTGCAACATCTAAAAGTTCCTTGTCTATTTTCTCAGTCAATAAACAATACAGTCCGTGTGCTCCAGTAACTCCTTTGAGCAATTCTGAACGAGGAACAGGGTCATCAGAATCCCACTGCTTAATGTCACATCTGAGACAAAAGATAAAGGATTTGGACCAATTAGCGATATCACTTTTGCTTGGGTGTCAGAAGTTCATGGTTCAAACTTATCAATTTTTCTTAACATTCTCTCCTCAAGGAAACTTCCCTCAATAAACAACCCAACTCCTCCCCTTCTGTTATGGGGTAGACTGCCCCCCAATCTTTGCACAGATCCTTTCCAATCGTCACTGTAATTTCATGTTTCATGTATTTTGTGTTTTATGATTATTGGTAAATCAATTTCTCCCATGGAATAAATAAAGTTCTATCGTATCGTATTGTATCATATCGTATCGTATCGTTGATTCTCCACGATTTTTTCAAGCATTTCATCCCTGGTACTAGTAAATCTCTTCTGCACATTCACCTAAAGGATCATACCCAGAATTGGGAACATTACTCTTAGCAAGACATAGATTTAGCATTAACTTCCTTACCTTTGTGTACTGTACAATTGTTTATAAAGTGTAGAAGCCAATTTTGTAAACAGTTTTCTTGACTTACCTTGCCACTTAAAAATATATATTTATCTGCATTCTTGTGAATTTGTACTTGTACCCATCTTAAAATTGAGCCATTTAGTTTATGTTGCCCCTCCTTCAATGAAATGTTCCGTCAATCATGTTGTTGCCCACTCACTTAGCTCATCTACATCCTTTGAACCCTCTTTGCATCCTCATCAATTCCCATTCTCATTTCATTTTTGTGTTTGAGTTCAGATTCACATTAGTTTACTGCCATTTACACAAGGTTGCAATGAAACTCCCTGTGCATGAAGCTCATAGAGTACACAAGATACATAATAAAGATAGACAAAACAATAAATATAGCAACAATGCAAACAACAGAATGGTGCAAATATTGTAGTGCAATATGAAATAGTGCAAAAAACATTAAAGTGTAATAACACGATAACTGAATGATGTAGAGTTAGGAGTAAGAGAGTGTGGCAGCACCACGGGGAAGGGGATGTGAAATAAGTGATTGGTTCAGGAATAGAGACGCTGTTCTTAAGTCGAGATATCCCGCTTTCAAGATCCTGTATCCTCTCCCAGAAGGTAAAAGAGAGAAAAGGGAATGGCCAGGATGCCAGGCATCCTTGATGATACTTCGTCATCTTGAAGTAGCATACCATGTCGATGGAGTGGATGGAAGGAAATGACAAAGATTGTGTTCACCACTCACTGCAGGTGCAGGCAGTCAAGATCAGAGCAGCTGTCATACCAGGCTGAGATGCATCCCATCTAAATACTTTCTATAGTGCATCGATAGAAGTTCATGAGAATCCTTGTGGACATGCTGCATCTTCTCTGGCGCCCAAGAAAGTAATTACTCTGCTGTGGTTTTTGATCATCACATCAGCACGAGTGGACTATGTTAGGTTGCAGGTAATATGGATGCTAAGGAACCTGAAGCTGCCAACCATCTCTACAGCAGCTCTGTTACTTAAGGCAGGGTTGTGTTCTCCTCCCCCCTTCCATTCATCATCTTGTTGATGTTACAGGCTAAGAAATGGCAAGGGGGATGATGATGTCAAACATAAAATACTACATTTGGTCCCATTAGAGTTTTTAAAAGTCTGTAAAAAGTAGTAGACCAGCATAGACAAATCTGTGTCCTTACACACGTATTTATCCTCCTCCCTATCCACAAAATATTACATGTTATTCCATATTACGACATATTCTGTTATTACATATTCTGTTATTACATATTATAGATTCTAGCATAGGGCAGCAGCGGTTCCCCGTTTTCTCTCTTCCTCCTATTAGTCACATTAGTTACCCTCCAATCCAAAGGATGAGTTCCAGAATCCATAAAATTTTGAAAGCTGATAACTAGAGCATACAATATTTCTATAACCACCTGCTATCTATTAACAATAGTTGATATGCAGTTGGTCTAGCTATGTGGTACTTCCATGGTCACTGCATGATTTTAGTAAAATAAACTATAGTTACAGAAATACTTATTTATTTTTATGGTTAAAGTTCAGATGCTAGAACTAAATGAAATCAAGCATTGATTTTGTACGTTCATGAACAAAATTAACCCTTTGGATGGGTTGATGAATGGAATGGTTTATGTCTATCGAGGTTTAATATCTCTTCCAAATGATGGAATCTTTTACAGCAGCAAAGTCCACTTTGAGAGAAGGATCAAAATTCACTCAAATAAAATAATTGTATAACCTGTCAAACAAATTGTATCATTGATAAACAATGATAATAGGAATGGGAAATTGCTTATGAAAACTAGTAGCACTGTTTGAAGGTGGCACCAACACTCTAATAAAATTGCAAGGTTACATAGCTTTTAATGGGAAATTTTATTTTTTATTTTTTCCCTTAAAAGAATGCAAGAAAAAATGTCACCTCTGTCAGTCTGTCCAGGTTACATAGTCACTACTGTTTGTGATATAGGGTATGTGCAAAATGGCTGCTGCATTTGCCCACACACCGAATATGTGGATAATTCATTAAATTTGAACTGAGTGGACATAGCTGAGAGATCTGATATGGCTCTGTGGGAATATGCAATTTTGTAAAGAAATAGTCAAATGTAATACTGTTTTGCAGAAATTCAGCTTTCCATGAAGTAAGAATTCAGGTGAGGACATACCAAAGATCCGTACAAATGATAAACTATGCACATCCCCTCATCTGAAGAAGAGTCTCGACCCGAAACATCACCCATTCCTTCTCTCCAGAGATGCTGCCTGTCCCGCTAAGTTACTCCAGCATTTTGTGTCTAACTTTGGTGTAATCCAGCATCTGCAGTTCCTTCCTACTATAGTATACCTTGACTATACTAATGCATCATGGCAACAGTATGTACAGTCTCTGAGATGTAGTGACTCACCATCTGCTTCTTAGGCACTCATTCAGGATTTAGGATGACTTACTTCCACTCTGGTTTTGTGAGTTCTTAAGTGGCTAATGAGGTGAAGATGGGCACTGCAGACTCGTCCACAGATGGGGCAGATGGTGACCATGAACATGGTGTGTGAATAATTTCTGAGGTCGTCCACTCCTTCTGCCACTTTTTCATGGCCTCTGTGTGGCGGAAGAAGTGGACTACTTCTCAAACTATTCACTCGTCCACATTTTCAGTCCAATTAGCCCCATCTGCGGAAGAGTTTGTGTAATGTGTAATGCTATTTACTAAATTCCACATCAGTGCTGCTTTGGCTCATAACTCATAGAGTCCACCAGTTATTTTTCAATAACGACACAGAGAACTGGTTGTGAGTGAATTGGTAATTAAGTTTACCTTTATCTCTTATGGCAAATGATCAAAGTGTGACAGCCATAAGATGGACAAGACTGATTTAAATAGCCTGCACAACAAGTATGTAAAAACATATAATGGTGTATGGGGAATGAATGAAAGATCTTTTCAAAGGGACTATCTGACATTGTATCACATTTTGGAACAGATCCACTGAGATTTTGAATAGTGAAGGCTATGCAATTGTTTTCCAAAATTTTCTGCAGTGGTACTATTTAAACTGACGAGAGACTTAGATTTGTGATTACAATGTCGGCTTATATCGTGGTGGGGGATTCAAAATCTGTAAACAGCTGCTCTTCAAAGGCAGGATAAGAGTTCAGAGATAACAAAAAGGGAATGGTTTGCATTAAAATTCATTTGCACAGTATGAAGGATTTTGTGAAGGCCTTCAGCTAAATTATTTCGGGATCTTGTCTCTCTTATCATGGACAGATTTTTCATCTGTTGTGGGTGACTGTTTAGTGGGAATTATTTACTAAAGCGAACAAAGTCTGAACACATCTCCAAACATACCTGGTCACATGCTCTCTCCGCTGTGTTCAAAATCACACACATTGTTTTCTGTCTAATCCACTAAGAACAAGCTACTCACCCACTCTTTTTCTTCTTCAGTCTATCCCTCTTCATACAATAAGGAGACTTTTGAATGTAACCACTAACTTACTTGGAGGCATGAGAACTGCAGACACTGGGATGTGGCACAGAAGCATAGGCTTCCTCCACAACGTCTTCCCACCCAAACCACCACCTCCCTGGATACTTTCCCCTTGCAACCACTGGAGATGTAATACCTGTCCCTCTACTTCCTCCCTCATATCTATCCATTTACACTAACCATTTAGAGATACAGTGTGGAAACGGGCCCACCGTATCCACGTCACCTGCGATCACCCATAGGCTAGTTTTATCCTACACCCTAGGGACAATTTACAGATGCCAATTATCCTACAAACCAGCACATCTTTGGAATGTAGGAGGAAAGGCAGAGCACCTGGAGAAAACCCACGCGGTCACAGGGAGAATGTAGAAACCCTGTTCAGACAGCACCCGTATTCAAGATTGAACCCTGTCTCTAGCGCTGTAAGGCAGCAACACCGTGCCGCTCTCCAGGAACCCCAGCAGTCCTCCCACGTGAGCCAGAGGTTCACATGAACTTCCTCTAACCTCATCTACTGCATTCGGTGCTCCCGATGCAGCTTCCTTTACATTGGCGAGTCCAATGATAGAGTAGACATTGTTTTGCCAAACACTTGCGCTCAGTCCGCCAAGGCCTTTCTGGCTTGGGCCTCCTCCATTGCTAGATTGAGACCATACGCAAACTAGAGGAATAGCACCGCTTGGGTAGCTGAAAACCCAACAGTATGAATATCGAATTGTCCAATTTAAGTTAAACAAAGCCCTCCTATTCTCCCCCTATTCCCTGTGCCCCATCTGGATGTGCACCTGTTTCTCCTTTACCCCTAATCCTATCTCCTTCCTCACATATTGGTTCCTCCGGCTTCACATCTCATGCCTTTTTTTATCCTTATCTCATTTTTCTTGTCTTTTCATCTCCAGCCTTTTGTCCAATCATCTGCCAATCCAAACTCCCACTTAAGGGGCTGTCCCACTGCGGCGACCTAATCGGCGAGTTTAGAAGAGTTTAGGAGAGTTTGAAACAATGTCATGTTGAAGACATCCTTCGACAATGTAGAAGACCTCCTTCGACCTCCTTCGACTATGTTGATGACTAGCTTCGACTAGCTTCGGGAAAATTGGACACCGAATAGTGGAGAATGAAGATGACCTCCTTCGATCTCCTTCGACCTCCCTTCGTCTATGATGAAGACTATCTACGACTACCTTAGACTACCCTTGATTACCTACGAATAACATGCCGACCTACTACGACCTACTTCGACTAAACCTACGAGTAAAAAAAGTATTGATTTTTTCCATGGAGACCTTTTTTTACTCGCGGGCATTTTCCAACATGTTGAAAAATACGCCGCGACCTAGCTGAGGCCTCCAGTACGCGGGGACTACTCTCGAGCATGAAGGAGAGTTACGAAGACCTCCTAGGACCTCGTGTCGACCATGCTGCGAGTATAACCCAAGGCTATCTAGACTACTCTTCTTCCCACCCTGCTTCCTGTAAGGACTCCATCCCCTACACCCAATTCCTCCGCCTACGCCGCATCTACTCACAGGATGAGGTGTTCCACACCAGGGCATCGGAAATGTCCTCATTCTTCAGGGAACGGGGGTTCCCCTCCCCTACTATAGATGAGGCTCTCACCAGGGTCTCTTCAATACCCCGCAACACTGCTCTCTCTCCCCATCCCCCCCACTCGGAACAAGGGCAGAGTCCCCCTAGTCCTCACCTTCCACCCCACTAGCCGTCACATACAACAAATATTCCTCCATCATTTTCACCACCTCCAACGTGACCCCACCACTCACCACATCTTCCCATCTCCCCCCCTGTCTGCTTTCCGCAAAGACCGCTCCCTCCATAACTCCCTGGTCAATTCTTCCCTTCCCACCTGCACCACTCCCTCCCCGGGCACTTTCCCGTGCAACCGCAGGAGATGCTACACTTGTCGCTATACCTCCCCCCTCAACTACATTCAAGAACCCAAGCAGTCGTTCCAGGTGCGACAGAGGTTCACCTGCACCTCCTCCAACCTCATCTATTGCATCCGCTGCTCTAGATGTCAGCTGATCTACATCGGTGAGACCAAGCGTAGGCTTGGCGATCGTTTCGCCGAACACCTCCGCTCGGTCCGCATTAACCAACCTGATCTCCTTGTGGCTCAGCACTTCAACTCCCCCTCCCATTCCGAATCCGACCTTTCTGTCCTGGGCCTCCTCCATGGCCAGAGTGAGTACCACCAGAAATTGGAGGAGCAGCATCTCATATTTTGCTTGGGCAGTCTGCACCCCAGTGGCTTAAACATTGACTTCTCCAATTTCCGGTGGCCCTTGCTGTCTCCTCCCCTTCTCAGCTCTCCCTCAGCCCTCTGGCTCCTCCTCTTCCTTTCTTCTTCCTGCCCCCCCTACCCTACATCAGTCTGAAGAAGGGTTTCGGCCCGAAACGTTGCCTATTTCCTTCGCTCCATAGATGCTGCCTCACCCGCTGAGTATCTCCAGCACTTTTGTCTACCTGCGAGTATGAGTCGAGGGCAAACTCGTCTGAACTCGCGGATTAGGTCGCCGCAGTGGAACAGCCCCTTTATTTGTCTCCACTTATCACTCGCCAGGCTCTGTCCCGCCCTCACCTCTCCTCCAGCTTTCTCCCCTACTTCGAACTGAGCAAGGGCCCTGTCCCAAAATGTGACCTATCCATATCTTTCAGAGATCCTCTTGACTCCCTGCGTTACACCAGCACTTTTGTGTCATTTTTGCTCCACATAGTACCTTTGCATATCAATCGGAAATACATTTAATCATTTCTAATGAAATACTACGAAGGAATCATGTAGGCAAATCTGGACAGCATTCAATAGTTGGTATTGAACATTTTGGAACACTGATTGATTCTCCATTATATTATTTTAAAATTACAATTCAAATAAATAATTACAGGTTAGTTGTATTTTTCAATATTACTCTATGTTTCCCCTGAACATCTTCACAAAGCAATTGGGATGAAAATCGAAAATTATTTGATCAGAAACATGATATAAATATACGTTGAAGGAGATATTTTGCCCGATCATCTTTGAGAAATGGTGAATGCTAAACCAATTGGGCAGAATGATTCAAAAGAGGGTCGACAAAGTCACTAAAAACTATTTCCTCATTCCCAAAACCTTTTACAGGTAGGATAAGATCATCGTTGGAAATCGGCAGTTACAACTCATCCTTGTACTATATATGCAGTCTCGAAAAGATTTATGATTTTCTCTCACTGCTGAATGTATTGATTTTTCTCACAGAAGGGGGGGGGGGGCGACTAAATAATTTAACGAAAACAAAAGTAAAGAAAACTAACGGATTTTCTGCAATGGGTTGCAAATACAGAACATCGTTTTGATGTGAAGACTTTATCAACGGGATATGTTTCTCTTATTTTCGTCCAATTTGCTTAACTGATCGCTATGCATTATCCGACTGATCACATACTTCCAGTGCAAAGTTTACTTTGAACTACAACTACAAGTCCCACATTCACGGTCTCTGGACGATTACCGGAGGCAGAATAATTATTTCGACAAATGAAATTTACAAAATTGTGGTTTTGCTCCTTATTCTGTCGTGATTCCGCGCGATTGCAGCTGGGATATAGACACGTTGCCCCGTCAGCTGTCTCTTAGTCCACTTGTTGCCACTTACATGCCCGAGTCGCGGAGCACCTGTAGCCCCTTCTGTGGGACCCGGCGGGTCACATAGACCCGGCGCGGCTGCTGCTTGCTCTGCATGTCGTGTGCCGCCTCACTGCTCACAGCCCTGCTCAGCTCCGGCACCCAACAACAGCTGCAGCCCCTCGCACTGTTCCTCAGCCACATCCCGCCAACTTGCATCACCAATGCAAACAGGGACTTTTGAGACCTGCTCTCCTGCCCTCCCCGGGGATTTCTGAGTTCATTCCAACGAGGGGAGTCGCGCAAAGTGACCAATATTTGACGGAGCCGGCGCCGTCACGGGACATGGGTTAGCTTTGTAATCGATTTAGAAAGGACTCTGGTCAAACAGAAGCACTTGGTCATTCCTCTCTTCCCGATTCGCCCAAGAAAACATCCGTCTTTCGCGTTATTGACTCTGTAGAGAGCGAAAAATAAATCCCGTACTAAAGGCTTTTAAAATTTGAGGGGAAAACATTTCTGCAATGAAACTGGCCTTTTGCTGTAACAGTCCTCCCTTATATGTCACCTTTACAGGAACAAAAATGGTCCAAAGACACTTCATGGATGGCAGGCCTCTCAACTTCAACTGTATCTTTTCCCCACATTACTACCCTCATTCCCTCTCCCCCCAACCGCAGCAATGATGAAATTATCTTCACTTTCCACCCCAATAGCTCCCACCTTCAACGGATCACCCGTCCAAATATACAACAAACACCTTTTCCAACCCCTCCCTTTCAGCATTGCAAATAATCCGTTAGTTCTCTCTTCAATGGAACTCCCCTTCGCTCTGCACTTTTCATTGCAATTGCATTGAATGATTGCTGATCAGAAAGAGACATACTTCAAATAGTATTGGGTACATTCAGGAGAGAGTACTGACAGGTATTTACTTCAGGACTAATCAAGTCCTCCCCCCCCCATTGATGAACTGTACACTGCAAGGGCCAGGAAGCGAGCGGGTAAGATCATCTCTGACCCCTCTCACCCTGGCCACAAAATCTTTGAACCACTTCCCTCAGGAAGGCGACTCCGGACTGTCAAAGCCGCCACAGCCAGACATAAAAACAGCGCTTTTCCATGAGCAGTAGCTCTACTCAATAACCAAAAGTCTGTAGCCTCCTTTTGCGCTGGTATTTTATTTCATTCACATGTTTAAACTATAATGTTTTATTCTTAATGTTTTAATGTTTTATGTTTTATTCTTAATGGTTTACTGTATGTCGTGTTGTTACTTGCGATCGGAGCACCAAGGCAAATTCCTTGTATGTGTACATACTTGGCCAATAAACTTATTAATTCATTCATTCTTTCCACAAGGCATTTGTTATTTCTGGAGTTCTCCAACCTTGGGAAGAGGGATTTATTCACTCACTTTTCAGTTTTCTGTTGAAAACCTCTGTCACTGCTTGGTGGCAAGATGAAATTAATAAAACACTAAACGTGACTTCCAAAAGCCTTTGACTTCATCAGTTGGGAAGAACTGAGGGACATCCCTCTCAAATTCAGTTGTCCACAAATTTTGCCTCTATGTTCCATTTGTTCCAAAATAATGTGCAAGGCATGAGACTATCCAATGGGGAAATGACAAAACCAATCTCAGTGATAACAAACACAGGTCCAATACTCAATTCATTTTTTCTTGTTACAATGTTACACCTCTTCTCTGACAGATTTCCTGCAGAACTGATGGAAAACTGCTAAATGGACATAGGTTTAAGGTGAGGGGGGAAATATTTAATAGGAACCTGAGGGGTAACTTTTTTACACAAAGGATGGTGGGTGTATAGAATGAGCTGCTAGAGGAAGTAGTTGAGGCAGGTTCTATTGCAACATTTAAGAAGCGTTCAGACAGGTACATGGATAGGAAGGTTTAGAGGGATATGGGCCAAATGCAGGCAGGTGGGACTAGTGTAGGTGGGCCATGTTAGTCACCATTGGCAAGTTGGGCCGAAGGGCCTGTTTCCACACTGTATACCTCTTTGGTGACTTAACTTCAGAATAAAGGTCACTCGAATCTCAGTAGTCGAGCAGCGGAATGCAACCAAAGCATCTGTGCTTGCTTGCAGGATGAACTCTGGGGCAACTATGACTTATTCATCAAAGCAAATGAGAGGGTAGTCCTCTCCCAACTTGCTCTTCCCACACCTCCAACAATGAAAGTTTATAGAGAGATCCTGGAAAGTGTGAACCACTTCCCACATCTCTTGAGTTATCCCTCGGTGATGAAATTGACCCCTGTCAGGTGCTAGAGATGATAATGGTCCATTGAGCAAAAGGATATTTGAAGATCAGTACCCGAGACCTTGCATAAAACTAGACAATAGTTATTCCTGTACTCCTGTATGTTTTGGAGACCTGGACTATCTACAGTAGGCATCTCGAGGTACTGGAAAACTACCACCAATTCTGCTGTCACAAATCCTTCCAAATTCACTGGAAGGCTAAGTGAAACAATGTCAGTATCTTCACCCAGCACCGAGGCTCCAGTCACTCTCAAATGGCCAATGTTATTCATATCCCAACAATAGACTCCTGCAATTGACACTCTATTCCAATCACTGTTGTGGGAGATTAGGAAACCATACAGAAAAAGGTTCAAGGATGTGCTCAAATCTACTATTTTGGAAGTTTGGATTTACTCCCTTCATTCAATTTCTACTTTATGACATATTATACTGAGATAATAAAACTAAGTGGTAATCGGTAAGATAAGTTAAACGTTTGATTGAGAAAGAGGGCACAGATTAAATCGTGCACTTAGCTTGCACTTGCCTGTTTCTCTACATTGGTCTGGGGTTATGCAAACACACAGCCTGCCCAAATTTAACTTTGATTAATCAATAACTTTATTGTCAATACAGTGTTGGTATTCTGCCCTGTAACATTTTGGCTGCATTACACAATTGCACTTTGATGGCGGGACTGTCATATGCTGAGAGAATGGAGCGGCTGGGCTTGTACACTCTGGAATTTAGAAGGATGAGAGGGTATCTTATTGAAACATATAAGATTATTAAGAGTTTGGACACGCTAGAGGCAGGAAACGTGTTCCCGATGTTGGGGGAGTCCAGAACCAGGGGCCATATGCTTAAGATTAAGGGGTAAGGCATTTAGAACGGAGATGAGGAAACACTTTTTTCCACACAGAGAGTTGTGAGTCTGTGGAATTCTCTGCCTCAGAAGGCGGTGGAGGCCGGTTCTCTGGATACTTTCAAGAGAGAGCTTGATAGGGCTCTTAAAGATAGCGCAGTCAGGGGATATGGGGAGAAGGCAGGAACGGGGGGTACTGATTGTGGATGATCAGCCATGATCACATTGAATGGCGGTGCTGGCTCGAAGGGCCGAATGGCCTGTTGTGGCCATTTGGCTTCTTTTGTGTGTCATTAATTATGGCATTTGTCTTTAAATTTTAGACAGCCTGTAATTATGTGGGTGGGATTTATTATGTAGTCAAGGGCGTGTTTGGTGCTGGGTTTCTTGCGCAGAAGTTTAGTTTTTAGTTTAGCTCGGAGTTACATGGGGAAGGAATACCCTTCGCCCATGTGAAGTTTAACCAAGACACGGGGAGTTTTTTAATGTTTAAAAGTGATATGCTGGAGTTTGAACAAGATTAAAGTGTACGAGTTGGAGAAGAAGGTCGGATGTATATCTTATTGTTTTTCTTCAACAATAAAGAAACTATTAATCAAAAGGCTGTGTTATGAAGATTTATCTGTGAAGAAGCTCTGAAGGTCTCACAGAGAGCTCACATGCGTATTACGACATTCTCCTAAAGCCATGTAGTCTCTTTAGTGGCTAGAGGGAGTAATCTCTTGAACGATATCAAAATCTGCCCCTACATAAAGTCGAAGGATACCTCTGACAGGAGTTGAGAGCCAGTACCAGAGAGTGGGACATAAGACTTGGCTAGGATCTTTAATGAGGTTTTGGCCAGAAGACCGATTCCAGAAGAGGAACTGAAGACAATAGATCTCGGGCAGAGATGGCCGAGAGGTATATCGACAGCGACACGACTTATCTGAAGATTGAAGACATTATCACAAAATCGTGAGTAGATCGATTATTATTTTTTTGAATTGAAGCTGAAAAGCTTTAATATTGAATGGCTTCTGTAACAACAATAACAATCAACAATCAGTTCTATTCATCACATTGCACATAAAGTGCAAGTGAAATGAATTTGCCAGCAGCGGTAGAATGATAAAGAACACACAAAAACACACTAAAAATTTAACACAAACATCCACCACAGCATTCATCACTGTGGTGGAAGGCACAAAAATTTGGCCAGTCCTCCTCCATTTTCCCCCGTGGTCAGGACCTCAACCCTCCGCAGCCGCCGCTGCGGTCGTCCAGATGTACAGACAGGTAAAAGTCCAGGTAAGTCCAGAATCGGCTCTTCCCGACCAGAGACCGCGGCTTCAGGTTGGTGTAGGCCGCAGGCCGGCGGTCGAAGTCCCCGCCGCGGCAGCCAGAAGCATCGCAGACTGCAGGGCCGGCAGTCGAAGCTCCCCTCCAGGGGTGATGGTAAGTCCACGCCGCGCCCACAGTAGAAGTAGGCCGCGGGCCGACGGTCAGAGCTTCTTCTCCTCCCGGGTCCTCACGAGGGATCCTAGGCTGCGGACGCCGCGCCAGCTAGAGGTCTGCAGACCGCGACTTCAGGCTGCCGCGGGCCAGCGAAACAGAACGATCCCCTCCGGCGAGGGCTCGCCCGCTCCCGCTCCACGCCGAGGCTGAAGCCCCAGGCGCGTCTCCGGGAAAGGCCGCCCGATCCTCGTTGTTAGGCCACGGGGGAGGCGACCTGGAAAAAGTTGCTTCTCCGTGGAGGAGGCGACAGAAACGGTTTCCCCCTTACCCCCCCACACCACCCCCCCCACACATGACACACAAAGAAACATTAAAAACATACTTTAAAACATACTAAAAAAATAAAAAAAGTTGAAAAAATTAACACGCTGCTGACAGGGCTGCCGGCTTGCAGCGCCCCCACCGACTGGTAACGTTACCAGAATGCTGGCCACTGGCTGGGAAGAAAGCCAATATAGTGTTTTTCCAATTTGCCTGGAGAAATCCAGATGACCGACCTTGGATTGTTTTGAAGTCGATAAGATACATTCCTTTTGAACTAATGTCATTATTAACTTAGTAGATGTTGAGGGATGTTGTCTGGAAATCCAATTTGTTATTGTTCCTGAGAAAAGATGATAACACAAAATTAAAGCAGATTGAGGAAGCTACCTTGTTCGTTCAATTAAAGACTTGGCAATCTGCCAAGACCTGTTTAAATCCATGGAGAGCCAAGATGAAGAAAGAGCCATGCCAGAGGTACCACAAGGTGGCAGAGCCAGGTTAAAGTATCGAGGAGATGCAGATAATACCCAACCTGCCTACCTGAAAGAAACTGAGGAGAGAAACAAGTTATGGCAACAGGTTACCAAATCAATTGAGAAACAGAAGAAACTAATGGAATCAGTTAAGAACGAGATCAAAGTAGAATCTAAACTGGGCCAACTATGGAACCTCTGCCAAGAGGTTGGAAAGAAACAAAATGTGCTGCTGTATTCACAGCCACCTTGAAAAGAACGTGAAAGACACACCCAATGGTGGGAAACAAGGGTGGAGATATTCAATGGTTTCATGGAATATTGGACAGAGGAGTGGTTATCTGAAATTATATTACAACTTATGCGCTCAACAGCAAGAAGTGCGATGCAACAAGGTGCTGGATTGGAAGATGAGATTACACCACGAGATAGTATCTCAAACGTATCTACACGAAGATCAGGACATAAATCTGGTTCTATAGCCAGTTCAATATCAAGGGCTTCTGCTCGATTGGGAGTTGAAGCTCATCTAGCCGCTCTCTCAATAGAAGCGGATGCCTTGAAGAAGAGACATGAGATTGAGCAAGAAGAAGAAGAGATGAGGTGACGAGAAGAACAGATGAAAGAAGGGATGAGGTGACAAGAGGATGAGATGACGCAACAAAAGGAAGAGATGAGGCGACAAAAGTAGATGAGGTGACAAAAAGAACAGCTGGAATTAGACACAAAGATGGCGGTGGCCAAATCAAAGAAGGAGAAATTGGAAAGTGAGGGTTCAAGATGCAGCTCTAGAGCATCAAAGACAATGAACTCCAGTTTGAGAGGAAAAACTGCTCCAAGTGAGTCAGCTGTTGGATCAATTCCATGATCAAGGACCACCGGATTGCATGGCTTGGAACACCCATTGAAGCAACATAGGGCTGGCAAAACTGCATCTCAGCATATGGGTGCTAGACCGAAACATGGGGCCACTGGAGAGGCTCGGGTCAAACCAACAGCGGACTATGCTTTTCCGAGGCCTGATGCACAGGCTCGAGCAAGCCAGTTTGAGTCACAGAGGCCTGTCTATCGTCCATTGGAGTCAAGCCAAGATTTTCAGGATGGATTATTGGCATTGATGAATAGTCAAGCTGAATTCATAGCTCGACAAAATACTTCTCTCATTCTACCACCAGCAGAAATTCCTACATATGATGGAAATCCTTTGCGGTATGAAGCTTTCATAAGGGCATTAGAAGAAGTATTAGAAACAAAAATTACGGATGAAAAGGAGCGCTTACGATTTCTGGTGAAGTACACAAGTGGAAGTGTTAAAGTACTTGTGGAAAGTTATCAAAATGAGCTTGACAGCCAAGGCTACAAAGTGGCAAGAAGGTTACTTAAAGAGCGTTTTGGTAATGAACAGAGGATTGCTAACACATACATGGAGAAGGCCCACGCTTGGAAAGATATCAAGCCAGAAGATGGGGGAGGCATTGAGTGATTATGCAATATTTCTTAGAGGTTGTTGCAGCTCGATGAAAAATCTCGGCCACATGGAGGAAATTAATCTTGCAAGTAATACTAGAGTCATCACTAGTAAGCTGCCCAGAAGACTGAGAGAAAAGTGGAGAGATGAAGCAGGCGGAATATTGGATAAGAGGAAGCCAGACTACCAGACCTGGTGAAATTCTTGGACAGGCAAGTACGGTACATGTTAGAGCCACACCACGGGACTATTGAAGATCATAAACCAATTGCAACTAACAAAGGTTCTACCTTTATCAAAACTGAAAAAAGATCAGAACCTAAGAGAAGCAGTTTTGCTACCACTATAATACCTGTGGAAACGACAGATGGAATGAAAGGAGATGTATCTACTATCAAGCAAATAAGATTTTGTTTGTTATGCGATGAAGTTGGTCACACCATAAGATGGTGTCAAAGATTTGCGAAGAAAGAATATGAAGAAAAGGTGGATTTCTTGAAGAAGAAAGGAATCTGTTTTGGATGTTTGAAAAAAGGACATATGGTGAGAGACTGTAAGAGTCCTATAATTTGTTATACATGTAAGCAATATCATCCTGAAGCACTTCACACTGTAAAGAAGCTACCAGAGCAAATAGAAGAGGAGGAACTGGAACAAATAGAAGAAAAGCTGCCAGAGCAAATGGAAGAGGATGAACCGGATCAAACAGAACAGAAGGAGAATCCAACTACTAGTGATGCTATCACCTCACCTCAAGTAACTGCTCATATTGGGGCCGGGGTTGAAGCTTGTATCTTCTCTATCTTACCAGTACAGGTGAGGAATAGCAAGACGAATACAGTGTTGCAAACATAAGCTTTTTTGGATCATGGAAGTTCGACTACCGTTTGCGCAGAAAACCTGACGAGAAGGCTGAACATCACAGGAGAAGAGACGAAGATTCGATTGCGTACCATAAACAAAGATAATGAAAGCATGAGTCATTATATTACAATATGGAGATATCCAGTCTGGATAAAGATAATTTTATACCAATATCTGAAGTGTTTACACATGGAACCATGCCTGTTGGTCGTCAAAATATACCAAGACATGAAGACTTGAAATAATGACCTTACCTGAAGGATGTCAAAATATCTAAAATAAATTCTAGTGTTGGCCTACTTATCGGAACGAATGTTTTGAAGGCATTGGAACCTATACAGATTGTGAGGAGCAAAGGTGATGGACCGTATACTGCGAAAACCCGACTTGGATGGGTTATCTGTGGCTCTTTGAGAAGGAACAACGAAAACAGGAATCAGAAGAACTACCCTGCCATTACTGTTAATCAAATATCTACTGATAAATTAGAAAAGCTGGTGATGAAGCAATACAATCATGACTTCAATGAAAGTACCAATAAGGAATCTGAAGAAATGTCTAAAGAAGAGGTAAAGTTCGTGGATATTATGAACTACTCAGTAAAGATTGATGGACACTATTGTCTGGACTTACCTTTCAAACAAGAAAGTGTTAATCTGCCGAATAATCGTCATATGGCAGAGCAATGCACCCAGACGTTAAAACGCAAGTTTGGCGAGAATACTAAATTTCATGAAGTAATAATCTCTTTGAAGAATAATTTCTACATGGATGATTGCTTAAAATCCATGTCTACTGAGCAGGAAGCAATTCCCTTTGCAATAAGGGAGGATTCATACTTTCCAAGTGGATCAGCAACAATTGTGATGTATTGGAAAGCATTCCACCAGATGATAAAGCCAAAGAAACCAGAGAATTGGATTTGGACGGAGACAATCTGCCAATGGAAAGAGCATTGGGAGTTACTAATGTTGCACAATTGAAATATGTTAACACAAAAGAAAATCTCACGGATGATGTTTCTAGAGAACTGACAGCGAACTGCTTCTTAAGCGATAAGAGATGGATCAATGAACTAGAGTCTCTCTGTAAGCCAGACAGAGAATGGCCAAAGCTTGAGCTGGGATTTGAAATCTCTGCTAATGATCCGGAAATTAAATCAAACCTAACGGTGAACGTTACTGCTAAAAATCCTGTTATTCTCTCGAAGGATTTTCACACTTCAACATTATCAACATTACTGTTACAACACATCCATGAGTTGATCGGACATGGAGGAAGAAGTTTCATGTTATCAAAATTTTGGACAATAAACTGGGTATCATGCCTGATTTTAAGGGTTTGGTGCGTACGGTACGACTTTAAACTAAAAACAGTGTTTTAATAAGACTAATAATCAAGTTATGTTTGCTTCTAGAAGGCGAAGGTGAAAATGGAAGAGTCAATGAAGAATTCTGATTGGGGATATATAGTGCATGCTATTTTTTGCTTTTGATATATGTTAAGCCTTCATGACTACTTTTTTGATGTTTATTAATAAATGCCTCGTTATATACTCGGGACAATTAGGGGCCGGTATGTAGTGGCCATTTGGCTTCTTTTGTGTGTAATTAATTATGGCATTTGTCTTAAAATTTTAGACTGCCCGTAATTATGTGGGTGGGATTTATTATGTAGTCAAGGGCGTGTTTGGTGCTGGGTTTCTTGCGCAGAAGTTTAGTTTTTAGTTTAGCTCGGAGTTACATGGGGAAGGAATACCCTTCGACCATGTGAAGTTTAACTGAGACACGGGGAGTTTTCTAACGTTTAAAAGCGATATGCTGTAGTTTGAACAAGATTAAAGTGTACGAGTCAGAGAAGAAGGTCGGATGTATATCTTATTGTTTTTTTCAACAATAAAGAAACTATTAATCAAAAGACTGTGTTATGAAGATTTATCTGTGAAGAAGCTCTGAAGGTCTCATGGAGAGCTCACATGCGTATTACGACATTCTCTAAAAACCATGTAGTCTCTTTAGTGGCTAGAGGGAGTAATCTCTTGAACGATATAAAAATCTGCCACTACATGGCCGACTCCTACACATTTAACAAAACGGTTCTTTTATTGGCTGTTTCCCCCCCCCCCCCCCCCATATGTCTAGTTTAGTTTAGGGATATAGTATGGAAACAGGCCATTCGGCTCATCGAGCATGCCAACCATTGATCCATTCATACTAATTCTACGATATCCCTCTTTCACATGCACTCTCAACACACTAGGGGCAATTTACGGAGGACAGTTAACCTACAAATCTGTACGTCTTTGGAATGTGTGAGGAAACCAGGGGAGCATGCAAACCTCACACACACCGCACCCAAGGTCTGGATCAAATGCGAGTGTCTGGCGCTGGGAGGCAGTAGCTCTAGCAGCTGTGCCACTGTGTTCCTAACGTTGGCCTGTAAGAATGTTTAAAGACCTCCACCTTAAGACTAACTTGCTGAAGGTGCAATTTAACTGTAAGAAACTATACAATATCCCTTTCTTCATCACCTCATATAGAACATTTGACAGCTGCCCTGGATTCAAGCCAACAATTTGATGACTTTGAAGCAGATCACTGTGAATGACAGCACACCACACAAATTGATCTGACAACCATTTAGTTGTGTCAAGAACTTAGCTGCTTGAGTTATCAGGCCACCCCATTTTCATTGTTACAAGTGCAGCAAGATTTCCAAGGTTAATTCCTCTTCTAAATATTACACACATAGTCAGGAAACTGCACTGAAACACTCAGCAGCGATTAATCCTCTGGGAGCTCCCACAGCATATTTGACATTGAAATTAAAAGGACCTTTTGTGTTCAAAAGTTTACTTCCTGGCCACACTGAATTAAAGAATCATCACCATTTCAGCTCAGAACTCCATCATAAATATCATGTAAGTTTGAAATAATTTTAATGTGTTTTCAATTTGTACAACTTTTAATGGGAACAACTATCTGAGCAGACGATGCCTAATATTTCCCCATTTGGTTGTCTCTCTTCAACTTGAAAACCAGGACAACTTGAAGAAACAAACAATATATTTGTCACAAAAAAGACACAGAGTGCTGGAACAACTGAGCGGGTCAGGCAGCATCTCTGGAGAACATAAATAGGTGACTCGGTTTCTGCATATTTGTCACAGATTGATTGAATAGTCTACCTTTGAGCCAAGTAGAAAAAAACAACAAATAAAATCACTCTGCAAAATAATATTATTACTGTTGGTGTTCTGGGTATTTACAAACTCTGCCAAAGGATTATTGCTTTCCAGTTTCTTCTCATATCCTGAACATGTGCTGGTAGATTAAGCTACCCCTAACTAAAGGTAGGTGCCAAACAAATCAAAAGGGGGTTGATGGGGGTGTGAGAGAAAATAAATTGCAAGGAGATAAAAAAAAAGGGGGGATGGGATTATTGAGATTTTTCTGCTAGGAGTAGGCATGGGCCCGAGGGGCTGAATGGTCTTTTTATAGGATTATACAGCATGGAACCAGGCTTTTTGGCCCGACGCATCCATGCCAAATAGGTGCTGATCTATGTTAATCCTGTTTGCCATATTGACTTATATCCCTCCGAAACCTATCCAAGTACCTATCCAAATTATTTTTAAACACTGTCATTGTACCTGCTTCCACTAGTTCCTCTGTTAGCACATTCCATATACCCATCACCTTCTTCATTAAAATCCTGCCCCTCAGATCCCCCTTAAATCTTTTCCCCTCATATCTTAAACCTATACCTTCTTGTTTTAGACTCTCCTCCCCTTAATGAAAAGACTGTATCTTATCTATGCCGATCATAATTTTAAAAATCCCTATAAAACCACTTAGCATAGAAACATAGAAAATAGGTGCAGGAGGAGGCCAATCGGCCCCAAGCCAGCACTGCCATTCATTGTGATCATGACTGATCGTCCCCAATCAATAACCCGTGCCTGACTTCTCCCCATATCCCTTGATTCCACCAGCCCCTAGAGCTCTATCTAACTCTCTCTTAAATCCATCCCGTGATTTGGCCTCCACTGCCCTCTGTGGCAGGGAATTCCACGAATTCACAACTCTCTGGGTGAAAAAGTTTTTTCTCACCTCAGTCTGAAATGGCCTCCCCTTTATTCTAAGACTGTGGCCCCTGGTTCTGGACTCGTCCAACATTGGGAACATTTTTCCTGCATCTAGCTTGTCCAGTCCTTTTATAATTTTATATGTTTCTATAAGATCCCCCCTCATCCTAAACTCCAATGAATACAAGCCTAGTCTTTTCAATCTGTCGTCGTATGGCAGTCCCGCCATCCCAGGGATCAATCTCATGAACCTACACTGCCTCAATCACAAGGATGTCCTTCCTCAAATTAGGAGACCAAAACTGTACACAATACTCCAGATGTGGTCTTACCAGTGCCCTATACAACTGCAGAAGAACCTCTCTACTCCTATACTGAAATCCTCTTGTTAGGAAGGCCAACATTCCATTAGTTTTCTTCACTGCCTGCTGTACCTGCACGCCAACTTTCAGTGACCGGTGTACAAGGACACCCAGGTCTCGCTGTACCTCCCCCTTACCTAACCTAACCCCATTGAGATAATAATCTGCCTCCTTGTTTTTGCCACCAAAGTGGATAACCTCACATTTATCTATATTATACTGCATCTGCCATGCAACTGCCCACACACTCAACCTGTCCAGGTCACCCTGCAACCTCCTAACATCCTCTTCACAGTTCACACTGCCACCCAGCTTTGTGTCATCTGCAAACTTGCTAGTGTTGCTCCTAATTCCCTCTTCCAAATCATTAATATATATGGTAAACAGTTGCGGCCCCAACACCGAGCCTTGCGGCACCCCACTTGCCACTGCCTGCCATTCTGAATAGGACCCGTTCATTCCTACTCTTTGCTTCCTGTCTGTCAACCAATTTTCTATCCACGTCAACACCCTACCATGTGCTCTAATTTTAGTCACCAGTCTCCCATGCGGGACCTTATCAAAGGCTTTCTGAAAGTCTAGATACACTACATCCACTGGCTCTCCTTCATACATTTTGCTTGTCACCTCCTCAAAAAATTCCAGAAGATTAATCAAGCATGATTTCCCTTTCATAAATCCATGCTGATTTGGACTAATCCTTTTACTGCTATCCAAATGCCCCATTATTACCTCTTTAATGATTGACTCCAGCATCTTTCCCACCACCGAAGTCAGGCTAACTGGTGTGTAATTCCCCGTTTTCTCTCTCCTTTCTTGAAAAGTGGGATAACATTAGCTATCCTCCAATCCACAGGAACTGATCCTGAATTTATTGAACATTGGAAAATGATCACCAATGCGTCCACTATTTCTAGAGCCACCTCGCTGAGGACCCTGGGATGCAGACCATCAGGCCCAGGGGATTTATCATCCTTCAGTCCCATTAGCCTACCCAATACTATTTCTCGCCTAATGATAATTTCTTTCAGTTCCTATACCCACTTTGATCCTCTGTCTTCCAGTACTTCTGGGAGATTGTTTGTGTCTTCCTTAGTGAAGACTATCTAAAGTACCTGTTCAACCTCTCTGTCATTTCCTTGGTCCCCATAATAATTTCACCCATGTCTGCCTTCAAGGGACCCACATCTGTTTTTTCTACTCTTTTTCCCTTAACATATCTAAATAAGCTTTTACTGTTCTTCTTTATATTCCTGGCCAGCTTCCCCTCGTAATTCATCTTTTCACTTGTATCACGATAAGTAAATATGCTGTCTTAACAACATTTTATCAAACCAAATGAAGATGACTGGTATTCACCCTCAGTCCAGCATTTTATGCACTCTGCCAAAAATGGGTTGGGATGATTTGCATACCTGATATAAATATAACTAACCTCCACTTACTACAATTTTCTGAGGGATTGCCCACCTGTATAAGGAGAGTGTTGTAATATGTTGGCTCTACACTTCAGAGAGGTGTGGTTAAAATCTGTTTTGCTCATTGGTAAAAATAATTGGAGTTGCTATGGTGAAAATCAATGTCGAGTGATGTAATTATCCCATCGTCTCTCGTACCATTGACATCATATCACACTGAGACACAAATCTTTCCAGGTGAGGCAATGATTCATGGGTACATCCTACACCCCCACATAACAATCCACCTGGGTTTCTTCTCATTTGGCTGATCTTTCCTATCCTTTATCCTTGCTTGGCTGATTTTTTAATCTTATTTCCACATATGAATCACCAGCCACTTTTCTCCGCCCACCTCACTTGAATCCAACTATCATTTACTAGTCCCTGTCTCATCCCTCCCTCTCACCGCTTTATATTAGCTATCTTCCCCTTATGCTCTTAGTCATGATGCAGGGTCCTTTGCTCCATTGATTTTACAATTTTATATTTCTAAATTGAATCTTCACTTCAGCAGACATTCGTTGGTGGGCCATAGTTTGGCTTCCTAAATCTCGACAATTTGATTTTAAATTTGATCCCTAAATTCCTCTGCCTTCCAATCTCCCTTCCTCCAATAGGATGTTCTTAAAAACATCCATTTAATAGATAATTTGGTTGTCTGTCTTCATCTTGGGTCCATATTTATCCAATTCAATTTGGTATGGTGACTTTTTATATCTTTCTTCATTACCGGTGTTTAATAAATGCAAGGTGTTGCTTTGGCTCGAAAATAGAGTAGCAAACTGCAGAACAAATAAGTTATCCTTAATTCTAGTGCTTCCAAGATTGTTCCTCTTTCTGCCACTTTTGACTATATGTGGAGCCTCAAAGGTAATAATTTTAGTCACAACTTTCAGGAAGTTTAGGATGTTAACAGAACTGACTGAGGATTTGTCAATCTGTGAAGCAACAACATTCACAGGTCTTCCCAAGCAGCAGGCCAATGAGTGAAAAATAAAGAATATGTTGCCCTGCTTTTAAGAGAAACATTTCCAGATCTCCTTCTCTGACTGCAAGTTGTTTACTCTAGCCTTATATGAGTTTTATGTACCAGACAAACCCAGAATCCCACTGGTGAATGGAATTGTCATATTCACTTAGTCATACTGTGCAACTCCCTGAAAATCATTCATTATATGTTAAAGTTAATAGATATATATTATTTTCACTAGAAATAAATATTAATATGATATTTACATTTTCACAGTAGAGTCAAGTATTTCAATATGTTTGCCGTCTTTCAGAATCTCCAATGATCAGAATTTAGCTGTAGCTATTATGTAGTAATGTATAAAATGTCCACAAGCACTCAAGAATTAATAAACTACAGGCTTCGTCCTATCTCTAAAACTAACTTCTCTATTCAGGGGTGTGTACATATTTGTTCCCTGAGAAAAACAATAGAAAACGATTGTGAGAAAAAAAGTGTATGCATGGTTCCAGATGAGTATACTTTACTTTGGAAAGGGACCCCAGAAACAGATAGTGGAGCAGCAATGGCAGGAGTTTCTGGGAGAAATTCAGAAGACACAGGATCTTTTCATCCCAAAGAGGAAGATTCTAATGGGTGGGTTGACAAAGGAAGTCAAAGATAGCATAAACCTAAAAGAGAAGACATATCATATTGTACAGATCAGTGGGAAGCTAAAGGATTGGGAAGCTTTTAAAAACCAACAAAAGGTAACTAAAATGACAATAAGGGGAGAAAAGATGAAATATGCAGGTAAGCTAGCTAATAATATAAAACAGGATTGCAAATGTTTCTTCAGATATATAAAGAGTAGAACAGAGGCATGAGTGGACATTGGACTGCTGGAAAATAATGCTGGAGAAGGGATAATGGGGAATAAAGAAATGGCAGATTAATTGAAAACACTTTTTGCATCAGTCTTCACAGAGGAAGACATCAGCAACGTGCCTGAAATTCAAGAGGGGGCAAAAGTTAGTGAAGAAGGGTTTCGACCCGAAACGTTGCCTATTTCCTTCGCTCCATAGATGCTGCCTCACCCGCTGAGTTTCTCCAGCATTTTTGTCTACCAAAATTAGTGTAGTTACTATTACTAAGGGAAGCTGAAAGGTCTGAAGGTGGATAAGGCACCTGGACTAGATGGACTACACCCCAGGGTTCTGAAAATGGTAGCTTTAGAGATTGTGGAGGCATTAATTGTGATCTTTCAAGAATTACTAGAGTCAGGAGTGGGCCCAGAGGACTGGAAAATTGTAAATGTACTCCACTGTTCAAGAAGGGAATGAGGTAAACGAGGGGAGACTATAGGCTGGTTACCTGACTTCAGTGTTTGGTAAGATTTTAGAGTCCATTATTAAGGATGAGCTTTCCAAGTACTTAGAAGCACATGATAAAATAGGTTGAAGTCAGCATGGTTTTGTGAAGGGGAGATATTGGCTGGTGAATCTGTTGGAATTCTTTGAGAAAGTTCATAGCAGGATAGACAAAAGAGTGTCAGTGAATGTTGTATACCTGCATTTTCAGAAGACCTTTGATAAGGTGTTATACGTGTGGTTGCTAAACAAGATGAGAGCACAGTATTAGAACAAAGATGCTAGCATGGATTTCTTTACCTTTTCTATGTGAGGGAGGGGGGTAGAGTAAGGGGGAAACCGTTTCCCAGTCACTTCCTGGCGAGGATGTGACTATTCTCCGAGTCGCGTCCTCGCCCCCCTCCTGGATTGGAGTGGCCTTTCCTGCTGGGGACCCGGACCAGAGCTTCAGCAGCGGCGGCGCAGCGATGGATACATCACAGAGCGGGCGATTGCTTACCTGGATCGCTGTTAAAGCTCTGGAGTGTTGGGCCTGCTGCTTTAACATTGGAGCTGTGGTTCGTAGAGCTTCCAGCGCGGGCGGCGCTGACTTCAACATCGCGGAGTCCTGGGGTCCTTTGCCGAGGGCCACCAACGTTGAATCTCCGCCCGCTTGTTTGCTGCCATCATTTTCTGCCCTTTGTTTAGAGCAGCTTTAAGAAGTTCCAGTGTAAGTTCTGTCTGCAAGCATTCTATCGCTTGTCTGAGCTGAAGAGGCACACATGGACCCACACAGGTCCCTGGATGGATTTAATTTAAGTCCCTGGATGATGGTGAGGGAGGAGATGAAGGGACAGGTATTATACTGACAGATACAGGGGAAAGTGCCAGGGGATGGGGGTCTGTGGGTGAGGAGGAATGAACACAACCCTGGAGAATACAAATAGTGGATGGGGGGTGGGGGGATGTGACTGGTGGTGAGATCACATTGAAGGTGTTAACATTTCCTGATGGGATATTCTCTCGTCTTTTCATAAATTAATATCATAGAAACATAGAAACATAGAAAATAGGTGCAGGAGTAGGCCATTCGGCCCTTCGAGCCTGCGCCGCCATTCAATATGATCATGGCTAATCATCCAATCATCGTCTCTGATTGCTTTTTTACATGTGGCATTGGTGTTCAGTCACCTGTCATTTGGCAGGGAAAGCCGTCTCCACAAAGCTTTCAATGTTAACATTTAAGATTCATAATTTCTTAGAAAATCTAATTATGGGAAAGGGACATTATGATAATTGTTATCAATTTTGGAGTGATAAGAAGTGGTGCTAATTAAATGGATTTAATTTGTTTGACTCATCTTGCATTTCCAGTGCAGTCATTTGAGTTTCACCCTCTGTCTTCTACCACTTCTTGTTTTCAATGTTGTGTAATTTGGATGTGGAGTGTTCCTGCATTAATCATGGTATTCTGGTTTTGCACTAGGAATGTGGAAAACCCTGTCGCCATCCCAGTAATCTGAAGAAGTACATTAGAACAGTTCATAAAGAGAGAAATCAGGGTGCAGATCGACAAGGATCATGTCTCCCCAAAACATCTGAAGGACTTTCTGCCTCACGAAATGGAGAGTAATCAGTTGATCACAGGAGAATTGGAATTTGGGAATGGCACTTTGTTTAATGTAACTGAATCTGGTCCCGATGGATGGCTCAGCCCCCTCAAATCCTCTTTCACAACAGCTGCATCAATCCGTGGCGTAGTGCCGAGCAGGTCGCATACACTCTGCCCTGCTCCAGTTGATTCCAGTGCTATCGTCCCACCTACGTACACAAGTCTGTCCACTGCTTTAGAACAGCATCATAAAGTGACAAGACTGCTGCCGTCTTTCAAGTTCCTCTTGACCAGTCCCCCTGTGGATATGCTACCGAATTCATTTCATCAGGAAACGACCTTAGAGAAGAAGCTCTGGTAACTGTACATTGACCCATAATCAGTTGGAAACACATTGCACAAGGTGAGATTATGCAGCAGCTCTGGACTAGTTAATATATTTCCCTTACGTTAATACAATGTTGTTTTGCTTGCATACGGGCTATGGTCTGCCAGAACAATTGTCCTTAATGCAGTCTTCAAGTGAACCTGCTACATTATATTTTTTCTTTCAAATATTTCTTATTTGTTACAGCTTGCATTTTTACCTGACGACCCAGTTATAATATGAATTTGTCATACTAAATGATGGTACAGAAATTACAGATTCTAATTAGATACAAGAAGGCAGATTTACTGATCAACTTGTCAATGACTCAATGCCCAAACAACACCATCCCCAGCTCATCCCCATTCCTACCCATCACATACCTCCAGGTAAGGAACATTGGTAACATTTATATTGAAGTGATTCAATGGACCTTGGTATTATTACATAGAAACATAGAAAATTGGTGCAGGAGTAGGCCATTCGGCCCTTCGAGCCAGCATTGCCATTCAATATGATCATGGCTGATCATCCAAAATCAGTACCCCGTTCCTGCTTTCTCCCCATATCCCTTGATTCCGTTAGCCCTGAGGGCTATATCTAACTCTCTCTTGAATACGTATATCCAGTGAATCGGCCCCCACTGCCTTCTGTGGCAGTGAATTCCACAGATTCACAGCTCACTGGGTGAAAACGTTTTTCCTCATCTCAGTCCTAAATGGCCTACCCCTTATTCTTAAACTGTGACCCCTGGTTCTGGACTCCCCCAACAACGGGAACATTTTTCCTGCATCTAGCCTGTCCAATCCCTTAAACATTCTATATGTTTCGATTATTGAATTTATATATTCTCTGAAATGTTTCACAATGTTTCAACAAAACATTTTACTGGATATATTTCTCTGGAACCCTTTTTCTCCCCTTTCTGCAAAATATGTGATCGTGGATTTATTAATTTTCTCCTCTTACTGTTATCAGCCACTGTAACAAGTTAAGTATGGTAGACAAAAGTGCTGGAGAAACTCAGCGGGTGCGGCAGCATCTATGGAGCGAAGGAAATAGGCAACGTTTCGGGCCAAAACCCTTCTTCAGACTGATGCAGGGTGGGGTGGGGGGGGCAGGAAGAAGAAGAAAGGAAGAGGAGGAGCCAGAGGGCTGAGGAACAGCTGAGAAGGGGAGGAGACAGCAAGGGCTACCGGAAATTGGAGAAGTCAATGTTCAAGCCGCTGGGGTGCAGACTGCCCAAGCGGAATATGAGATGCTGCTCCTCCAATTTAGGGTGGTGCTAACTCTGGCCATGGAGGAGGCCCAGGACAGAAAGGTCGGATTCGGAATGGGGGGGGGGGAGTTGAAGTGCTGAGCCACAGGGAGATCAGGTTGGTTAATGCGGACCGAGCGGAGGTGTTCGGTGAAACGATCGGCAAGCCTACGCTTGGTCTCAACGATGTAGATCAGCTGACATCTAGAGCAGCGGATGCAATAGATGAGGTTGGAGGAGGTGCACCTGGAACGACTGCTTGGGTCCTTGAATGGAGTCGAGGGGGGAGGTAAAGCGACAAGTGTAGCATCTCTTGCGATTGCAAGGGAAAGTGCCCGGGGAGGGTGGGAAGGGAAGAATTGACCAGGTTACCATTGACCATTGAACAAGTTAAGAATGATTGACCTTGAATGCCTGGCAGACGTGGTGTATGTTATGTGGGCCAAGAACATTACAATTATTAAACTACAAAATCTTTTCATTTTTCTGCAACTCCTACCCTTCTCCACCACGGGTTTGATTTTAAAAAGCTCCTTCATGAGGTGTAATTATTACATGTACTTCCTTTGAGTGTTGGTGTCGCCTGGTGGTCCTCTTTCCCCACAATTTAAACAACAAATACATCTTAAATTCTAATGTGCCATGGATCTGGCTGATTTCTGTGCAGTGGGGGAGGTGCAATATAGCTGCATGCAAGATAACTAAGAAAGAACGAACTGCAGATGCTAGTATTCAAAAGGAGCAGTAGCTCAGTGGGTCAGGCAGCATCTCAGGAGAACCTGGATAGGCGACATTTTGGATTGGCACCCTTCTTCAGACAGCATGGATAGGCGACATTTTGGGTCGGGTCCCTTCATCAGACAACATGGATAGGAACGTTTTGGGTCAGGGCACGCTTTCAGATGCCTGCAGATGCTGGCGCATTGCAGAGAGTGTAGAATGCAGGGCATGGAGGGAACTGTTGCGGGAGGTGGTGAATGTACCCGAAATCCTGGTTGGGCCCGAACTGGGAAGCCTGGAATCAGAGCTGGAATCCACATGGCACCAGATGGCGGTGCAGGCAAATGAAGGAAACACATGTGGCTGCAGCAGCGAGTCTGGGTCAGAACATACTCATAGACCAGGAGAGCAGCAGGGATCACAGAAGTGGAGCAGTGAGAACTGGTCTCACAGAACTGCCATCCGAGACATACCCTGAGGAGATTTTGCAGTGGAGCAGTGAAATGTAGAAACAAGGAACTGCAGATGCTGACATACAGAAGAAGACAAGAGTGCTGGAATAGCTCAGTGGATCAGGCAGCAGAAGGGACCCGACCCACCTATCCATGTTCTCCTGAGATGCTGCCTGACTCACTGAGATACTCCAGCACTTTGTGTCTTCTCTTGCGGGATAACCTGCTGTTTTAAAGTTTTGATTAAATATTTTTTTCTTTAGCCAAACTGGAAATAACATATTTAGCAAGATTTAACTCCATTTGCTTTTGGGGGGGAAATGCAAATGTATTAAGTATAGAAATAAAAGGATGTAACATTTATTATTAGATTAATTCAATATTAGTACAACCAAAGAGCTGGAGATCTCTACGGGTCAGGCAGCATCAGTGGAGGAAAATGGACAGATGACTTTTTAGTGTGGTACCGCTCTGCAGACTGATGGAGTAGAGGGTAGAAAGCGGGTAAAGCGAGGTAGGGGTGGGGCAAAACAGGTAAGTGATAGGTGGATGGAGATGAGGAGGGGTGGTTGGCAGATGGGTGGAGATGGTAACAAAGACTAGAGGTGAAATGGAAATAAAAGGATGCCTGATATGGAAGGGAGGAGTGAAATTTAAAGTCAGAGGGAGGGCTTGTGGGTGGATGGGTATGAGTGGAGCGGGGGGATAAGGGGATTAAAGGAAAATGGAGGACGTAATAGGGAGGTGTGGGAGATGAGCCGAGAGAAGAGGGGAAAAAAATGAGGGTGATAGGAGTATTGAGAGAAAGGTGTGCACATGGGGGTTGGGGTGGGGGGAGTGGAAGACAAAGGTGGATGAGATGGTGGTGGCGGGCGAGGTCCGGTGAGTTTACTTGACATTGGAGGATTCAATGTTCATGCCATAGGGTTATAGGCTACCTAAGTGGAATGTGAGGTCCTGTTCTTCTATTAGCACGTGGCCGTTTACAGGCAGTGGAGGAAGCTGAGGAGAGAAAGGCCGGTATTGGAATAGAAAGGCAGTGTTAAAATTGCTAGCAACTGGGGTGCTCCAGCAGGACTTGGCACATGTTAAACAAAACGGTGGCCTAATCCACGCTTAGATATTAGATATTAGAATGTTTGCTATTAATTAATAACAGAGGAATGTAAGAAATAGGATTACACATAATGACCCCTGGAATTAGCTCTGTCTCTCAATAAAATCATGGTTAATCTAATCTTGACGTCCAGCTGCACACTCTTGCCTGTTCCCTACAATTCTTGACTGTCCTAGACACAAAAATTCTGCCTTTCTTGGCCTTAATGGTTCAGCCACCAGGGTGTTCTGAATTGAGAAATCCAATGAATCATGAGCCTCTTAAGAAAACAATGTTTTGGTTTCCGAATATGGACTGGAGGCAGTGAAAAATGTTTGCAGCATGATTCCTTGATGAATGGGCTGTCTTATGAGGAAAGGTTGAGCAGGTAAGCCTACACTCATCTGGTGAGCTTTACTGGGCAGGTAGGTAATGAGTGTAGCCTTTATTTGCTCAATCTTTTCTTAGAAGACAAACCTTTCATCCCAAGAATTAACCGAGTGAATATTCTTAATCCTGCCTCTAATGCAAGTAAGGAGATCAAAACTGTACACAATATGCCAATTGAAGTGTCACATTTGCAGAATATTTACCTATTTCTATACCTAAACCCTAGGGTAAAAGAATCCGGCATTCAATTTACTTTTGTCATTACATGTACCTGCATGCTAACTTTGTGTTTCATTTGCAAGAACACCCAGATCTTTCTGATTAACATCTTGTTGCTCTATATAAACTATAGCGTGATTTCTGTTCTTCTTATTCGAGAAAATAAACTAGTTTTCTTAGATTTTTCATCATCAGCCAGATATTTACCTATACAGTTAACACATCTAAATTTATTTGAAGACTTTGTATCTTCTGTACAATTTATTTTCCCACCGTTCTTCACCATATTGTCTGTGAATTTGGCTATGTTTCAACCCTGCAAGTATGTAATTAATATATATGTAAAGTATTTGGTACTGGCTTTTATGCCTGTGGCAAACTATTAATTAGAGTTTGCCAACTTGAACATGATCCATTTATCCCAAAATCTTGTCTGATATTTAGTCAATTCTCTCTCCATGCTAATATATATTTTAATGCAATGAGCATCTAGTTTATGTATTACCCTTTAAATTTAGGAGAGCTCCCCCTCCCCTCCCCCCACTCACCATCAACAACGCCACAGTCAAATCTGTGGAGTCATTTAAGTTCCTTGGAACCATCATCTCCAGGGACCTTAAATGGGAGGCCACCATTGACTCCACAGTCAAAAAGGCCCAACAGAGGATGTGCTTCCTGAGGCAGCTCAGAAAACACAATCTGCCACAGGCAATGATGGTCCAGTTTTATACTGCCATCATAGAGTCTGGCCTCACCTTCTCCATCATGGTTTGGCTCAGCCACCAAGCATGACACCAGGAGGCTGCAGCACATCGTTCGATCAGCCGAGAAGGTTGTTGGCTGCAACCTTCCCCCCTTCGACGAACTGTACACTGCAATGGCCAGGAAGCGAGTGGGTAAGATCATCTCTGACCTCTCTCATCCTGGCCACAAACTCTTTGAAGCACCTCCCTCTGGAAGGTGACTCCGGACTGTCAAAACCGCCACAGCCAGACATAAAAACAGCCTTTTTTCCACGAGCAGTAGCTCTACTCAAAAACCAAAAGTCTGTAGCCTCCTTTTGTTCGTATTTTATTTAATTCTTCACATGTTTAAATTATAATGTTTTATTCTTAATTGTTTACTGTATATCGTGTTGTTGCTTGCGAGCAAAACACCAAGGCAAATTCCTTGTATGCATACATACTTAGCAAATAAAATTTATTCAATTCAAATTTATTCAATTCAATTACATGTATCGAATAGCTTTTGGAAATGCAAGTACAGTACTTCCACTGTATCCTTTTAACTATCCCTCTTATTACTTTTACAAACAAACTTTAATAAATTTATCAAACATTATTTCCCTTGTAACTGTTGATTCTGCTTGCTTGTGTTGTGAATTTTAAATATCCAGAGGTTATTATAATAATGCAGTTCACGTTGTTTCGAATCATAGATGTTACCAAAATGACCTTCAGTCTGAAGAAGGGTCTCGACCCGAAACATCACCTATTCCTTCGTTCCATAGATGCTGCCTCACCCGCTGAGTTCCTCCAGCATTTTTGTCTACCTTCAGTTTCTTACTTTCAGTTTTGCTGTTTTCTTGAATTGGATCAACTCAACTGCAAATGTTCAATTCACTGGGACCTTTTCAGGGAATGGCTCAACCAATGCATCCACTTTTTCTACAGGCACCACTTTTAAGAACATTAGATCAAGGGTTCCCAACCTGGAGTAATTTACTCAGGGGGTAAATTTCGCCAACCCAGGGGGTAAATTTGTTGATTCTGGATTTGTACATATTTTTTCTCATTGACTGACTGTGTTTGGTTCTGGTATACCGGTATCTGTTCATCATTAGTTGTTCATAAATAAGTGATATAACATTGTTATGCGCTATTACAGTTGCCAGGGGTAAACGGGACGAAAAAGGTTGGGAACCCCTGCACTAGATGCATGACATCAGATCAAGGGAACTTTTTAACATTAGTTCCTTTGCTTAGTGCTCTGATTCCTCTCTCCCTTTCCCTATGAATTTCTATTATTACGGGATACTTTTAATATATTTTACTGTGAAGAAAAAACAAAATGTTGTTCAAGTCCCTGTCACTTCTTTACTTTCCATTATTAATTTACAATCTCACGCTCCAAGGAACCATCATTTATCTTAGCTACACTCTTTTTGTATATACTAGTCCAGCCCCTTACAATTTCTAAAAATATTTCTTGTTAGCTTATTCTAATAATCTATTTGTCCTCTTATTTTTTTTCTTATCAGCCTATGGTAGTTTCTAAACATTTGCCACCTTCGGGTCTGTCACTCACCCTCACAACATTGCAGGTTATTTTTAATTTTATCCCATCCCAAATTTCCTTAGTTAACCATCATCCTTCTCAGAGTAGTTTATTTCTCTGTGGAATTGATTTTTGATGAGAATTTTGAATTAGTTCCATAGATGTCTGCTACTGCTTACCCACCTTCTTACTTTTTAATCTATTTCCCCAGTCCACTTTATCCTTGTAATTGCCTATATTTTGGCTCAAGGCACTAGTTTCAGACTTAAAATTTCATGACCAGTTTAGCAGTGAGAAATTTATCATGATCATTCATTCCCAGAGGATCCCTTACCATACAATTATTAATTAATCCTAGCACACATGAGGCAGATCCAGAATCATTTTTTTCTTGGTTGGTTCCATAATGTATCTCAAGAAATTGTCTCAAATACATTTTATGAGCTTGTCTTCCAGACAACCTTTACCAATTTATTTGTCCAATTAATATCACCCAAGATTATTGCAGTGCCTTTCTTGCAAGGAATTAAAAGGCTGCTAATTAAGCTCCAAATGCCTGAATGGTAATAGTAAGTGCAGAGCACGGCAATCTGATAGTGAAAACCCCCCTAAGGTTTTAGACCGACTCTTGGTTGGGAAATTCATACTTTTGGAATGTGCACAACAGGGGTTAGTGTAGTTCTTCAACAAAGAGTACAATGGGCAGAACACTTTTCCATGGGGGTGGAATTCCTCATTTAGGCCTTTCTTCGACCATTTTTATGAATGCATCTTTTGAACAATTTAGATGCACACTTCTAAAATTGAAATGTAAGTAATAATCATAATCATAATAATCATAATCATACTATATTAGCCAAGTATGTTTTGCAACATACAAGGAATATGATTTGCCATACAGTAATACCAATAAAAAACAACAGAACACACAAAATACATTTTAACATAAACATCCACCACAGTGACTCCCCCACAATCCTCACTGTGATGGAAGGCGAAAAAAGTTAAATCTCTCCCTTCTTTGTCCTCCAGCGGTTGGGGGCCTCTAACCTTCCGTTGACGGGACAATCTTACTCCCGTAGCCGGCGGCGGGACTCCTCGTCAGGGCGATCAAGCTCCTGCATCGGGGGGAGTCTCAGCTCCCCCGCACCGGGCGATCTACCCCGGGTCGGGGCTGGTCGAAAGTCATGCGGTTTTTGGAGCTTCCCGACATCGGTCTCAACCCGAGACTGCGAGCTCCTTGATGTTAAAGTCCGCAGGCTGCAGTTGGAACGTTGATCTCAGGCAAGGAATTGGTTCCGATGGTAAGTCCACGCCCCGCGGTGGGGCTCAAAGTCAGTCCCGAGCAAGGCCTCCAGCTCCGCGATGTTAGGCTGCAGTGCGACCGAGATACGATCCAGAAAACAATCGCATCTCTGGCAAGGTAAGAGATTGAAAAAAAGTTTCCCCCAACCACCCCCGCCCACATAAAACAAACTAGAGAACATTAACACATACTTTTTAAACACACTAAAAATAACAAAAAAAAAGAAAAGGACTGTAGATGATGCTGCCATCGTAGCGCCACCCGGTGGAATGGAAAAATTGTACTTTTCAAGCATTTGTATGAACTGCTATATCCTTTTCAGAAATAATATACTGAGAGTTGTATATCATTTAGTTTAGTTTACTTAGTTTAGAGATATAGTGCGGAAACAGGCCCTTTGGCCCACCGCGTCCGCGCCGACCAGCGATCCCTGCACATGATTAACACTATCCTACACCCACTAGGGACAATTTTTACATTTACCAAAGCCAATTAACCTACAAACCTGTACGTCTTTGGAGTGTGGGAGGAAACCGAAGATCTCGGAGAAAACCCACGCAGGTCACGGGAAGAACATACAAACTCTGTACAGACAGCACCCGTAGTCGGGATGGAAGCCGACTTATAAGGCAGCAATCCATCGCTGCGCCACCGTGACTGCCCGTGTCCAATAACCCTCACAAAGTCAACTTGAAAGATATCCAAGTTTTATTTCTCCCCGATAATGAGAAAACCCTGCCCATTTGTGTTGTACCTGGAAGGTCAGGATTTATTCAAAAAGTCTTCAATGCTTTTTAAAGAGTCTATGGTTCATTTTATATTATAAAGAAGAGTGAAGAGAACAACAGGGATGTGGACTAAGGTAGTCCAGCTGACCGAATGCTTTTGGAGTCATTTATTAATAAATTAATGAGGGCAATTAAAAAAAGAATAGCAAAAGCATTAGGAATTCTGAAACAAGTATTTTCTAATTTTCTCGAATGCTGGAAATACACAAATATCAGCCAGCATTTGTGGAGACAGGAAAAACTGAGTTACGATGGATAACTGTACATCAGAACTGGCTGGTTCTGATGCATCAAGTTTAATGTCATCATCAAACAATGTGATAAACATTGAGAATAACAGTCGACTGCATGTGAACCTAGGTTGGCTTAACAGACAAGTGGCAGATGAAATTTAACACATAAGATTTTACCTGAATGAGGAGAGAAGTGGATTAAAGAGCAAGATTTCAAGGTGTGTGCAGGAGCAGAGCGACCTAGATGGCGCATAAACCTCTGAAGGTGTCAGGATATGTTGAGAATGCAGTTAATAAAATGTATGAAATTCTGGTCTTTGCTAAATGAATAGAGTATAAAAGCATGAAGATTATGTTATAGAATCATAAAGTTGTACAGAATGGAATCAAGCTCTAATCCAACTTGCCATGTCAGACAAGTTGCCCAACTCGAACTAGTACAATTCGCCTGCATTATAGACAATAGACAATAGGTGCAGGAGTAGGCCATTCGGCCCTTCGAGCCAGCACTGCCATTCAATGTGATCATGGCTGATCATCCACAATCAATACCCCGTTCCTGCCTTCTCCCCATATCCCCTGACTCCGCTATCTTTAAGAGCCCTGTCTAGCTCTCTCTTTAAAGTATCCAGAGAACCGGCCTCCACCGCCCTCTGAGGCAGAGAATCTCACAGACTCACAACTCTCTGTGTGAAAAAGTGTTTCCTCATCTCCATTTTACCCCTTATTCTTAAACTGTGGCCCCTGGTTCTGGACTCCCCCAACATCGGGAACATGTTTCCTGCCTCTAGCGTGTCCAAAGCCTTAATAATCTTTTATGTTTCAATAAGATACCCTCTCATCCTTCTAAATTCCAGAGTATACAAGCCCAGCTGCTCCATTCTCTCAGCATATGACAGTCCCGGCATCCCGAGAATTAACCTTGCGAACCTACGCTGCACTCTCTCAATAGCAAGAATGTCCTTCCTCAAATTTGGAGACCTAATCTGCACATAATACTCCAGGTGTGGTCTCACTAGGGCCCTGTACAACTGCAGAAGGACCTCTTTGATCCTATACTCAACTCCTCTTGTTATGAAGGCCAACATTCCATTAGACAATAGGTGCAGGAGTAGGCCATTCGGCCCTTCAAGCCAGCACCGCCATTCAATGTGATCATGGCCCGTCTTTCTTCACTGTCTGCTGTACCTGCATGCATACTTTCATTACTTGCATTTGCACCCTTTCCAGCTTAATGACACCCTTCCTTTGGCTGAGCTTCCAGAACTCCACACAATACTCAAAACATGGTCTCACTAACATCTTGTGAAATTACAACATAACGTCCCAACTCAATGTCCTGACTAATGAAAGGAAATTGTGCCAAAATTCATTCTTCACTGTATCTTCTACCTGTGTTGCTACTTTCAGGGAATATGTCCTTGTTTCCTTAAAGGCTCTGTCTTACGTGTTTGCGGTCATCGGCGGTGAAGCGCGGCTTCGCCTGTAGAGTGGACTGCACGGCAACGGCGAGAGCGCCGAGCCTATCCATGGGAGCGCCGCACGGATGCTGCGCGGGGGCCGAGTGATTCAAATACGGCTGGTCCCACGTGCTTGCGGTAAGTAAAAAAAAGGGCGGGCCGACTGCGATGGCGTCGGCCCGCCGCACGTGACTCACTAGCGGCGGCTGTGGCGGCGGCCGTCCTGATCGCGGCGCTGTAGTGGTGGCTGTGCCTGCGGCCGTGCCGCACACGTGCCTCACTGGCGGAGGCTGTGGCGGTGCAAGTTTGACGCACGGCGCTCGAGCCACACTGGCGGCGGCCGTGCGGGCGGCCGTGCCGCACTCGTGCATCACTGGTGGAGGCTGTGCGGTAGGAAAATATTTTTCAACAGTGTAGGTTTTATTTTAGCACCATGCGGTGTTGGGAACACCGCCGCACGGCCCCGGAATTGTGCGTTCTCACGAGTGCGCGGTCTATGGCGGCAGATTCTTCCCGTTTCGCCGCCAATGACCGCAGACTCGTGAGACAGGCCTTTAAATCTCTCTACTTTGCAACATTCTGTGTACGTAACCATTTACCATGCAACTCCTGGTTTCACTTTGAAATGAGAGTCAGTCAGGGGTTCCAAGAGAATTGAACAAAAGAATCATTTGCAAAACTGGGGGGAAATCCAGAGACTGGGATTGACTGGATTGCTCTAAAGACTAGTTTACATAGACTGAGGGGGCTCCTTTGGTGCTGTAATAACTCTAATTTTGATAGAAGCCTGTTTTCCCAATTTAAAAATTAACATGGGAATGAGAACAACCTGATCGGAATTGTGTATGCCAGTGGAATGTTGATGTCATGCGCAGAGGGCTCCATTATTCATAACAAAATCTTATGCAGGGAACATTTTGCTTCAAAGGTTTTACACAAAAGCTGTTAGGAATCCGTTATAATGAATTGATCCACCTATATGGGCAGAAGGAATTTGTTGACCAACTGGGACTCTGGAACAGAGACCCATTCATTTCTAGAGCCCTGTACAAGAGCTCCATTTCCAGATATCAAGTCAAGTCAAGTCAAGTTTATTTGTCACATACACATACGAGATGTGCAGTGAAATGAAAAGTGGCAATGCTCGCGGACTTTGTGCAAAAAACAACCAAACAAACTACAACAGAATGGAAGAACAGAATCACATATTCTTTTACATATTAAATATTGTGGGCGGAAGGAAAAAGGGGAAAAACACAGGGGAAAAACAAAAACAGCAATTTTTAAAAAACAGTAGAGTGGTACAGTAAATTTAGTCCCTGGTGAGATAGGAGTTTACAGTTCTAATGGCCTCAGGGAAGAAACTCCTTCTCAACCTCTCTGTTCTCACAGCATAGCAACGGAGGCGTTTGTCTGACCGTAGCAGCTGGAACAGTCCGTTGCAGGGGTGGAAGGGGTCTCCCATGATCTTATTGGCTCTGGAGTTGCACCTCCTGATGTATAGTTCCTGCAGAGGGCGAGTGTAGTTTCCATTGTGCGTTTGGTCGAACGCACTACTCTCTGCAGAGCCTTCTTGTCCTGGGCAGAGCAATTCCCAAACCAGATTGTAATATTTCCGGACAAGATGCTTTTCCACAGCCGCTGAGTAAAAGCACTAGGGATCTTCGGAGACACTCTAAATTTCCTCAATTGCCTGAGGTGGTAAAAGGCGCTGCCTTGCCTTACTCACGAGTGCTGCAGCGTGTGATGTCCATGTCATATCCTCAGAGCTGTGGACTCCCAAGTATTTAAAACAGCTCACCCTATCCACAGTATCCCCATTTATCCTCAATGGTGTGTACGTCCTCAGATGATGTGCCCTCCTAAAGTCCACGATCAGCTCCTTAGTTTTTTTGATGTTCAAGGGGAGGCTGTTGTCCTGACACCAGAGTGCCAGATCAGCCACCTCCTCCCGGTAGGCCTTCTCATCGTTGTCTGAGATCAGGCCCACCACCACAGTGTCATCAGCAAACTTGATGATCGAGTTGGAGCTGAACCTGGCCACAGTCATGTGTGTACAGGGAGTACTGTAGGGGGCTGAGGACGCAACCCTGGGGGGATCCTGTGCTCAGGGTGAGGGACTTCGATGTATTCCCTCCCATCTTGACTACCTGGGGCCTGGCCGTGAGAAAGTCCAGGGTCCAGGCACACAGGGGGGTGTTGAGCCCTAATTCCAGTAGCTTCTCGGCCAGTCTGGTGGGGACTATCGTGTTGAAGGCTGAACTGAAGTCTATGAACAGCATCCTCACGTAGCCCCCTTCTGGCTGTCAAGATGAGAGAGAGCGGTGTGCAAAACCTGGGAGACCGCATCGTCTGTGGACCTGTTCGGACGTATGCGAATTGTAACTGGTCCATGTTGCGAGGGAGGAAGGCGCAGATGTGTTTCTTCACCAGCCTCTCAAAGCATTTCATGACTACCGAGGTGAGTCTTCCCCATTCTTGTTTGTTTGTGATTTATATATATATATATGAAAATGTAGATAGGTTAGTAAGTTCACAGACAAAACATTTTTGGAGTTGCAGAAAGTGAGGAAGGCTGTTAAAGGACACAGTTGTATCAGTTACAATATGGATGAAGAAAAGGCAGATGGAATTTGATCGAAGCAAGTGTGAGGTGTTGCACTTTGGGAGGTCGGATTTAAGGGGAAAGTATATACAGATAATGCCAAGACTCTTAAAAGCATTGATATATAGTAGATCTTGGGACCAAGGTCTATAGCTTTTCACCGTACCTTGGTACATGTGACAATAAACTAAACTGAACTATAGCTACCTGATATGGCAATTTAAGTAGACGTAGTGGTAAAGGAGGCATATGGTATACTTGCCTTTATCAGTCAGGGTATTAACTATATGAGTCAGGAAGTCATGTTGCATGAAACTTTGATTCTGATACATTTGGAAAATTGTGTGCCGTTTACCTCAATACAGGAAGTATGTGGATGCTTTGGAGAGTTTACCAGGATGCTGCCTGGATTAGAGTGTTAGCTACAAGGAGAGGTTGGATAAACTAGGACTGTTTTCTGGAATGTCCTAGACTGTGCGGTGACCTGAGAAAGTATATAACATTATTGTAGATTGGCTATTGCATGCTAGCCAATCAGATTGGCTATTGCATGCTAGCCAATCAGAGTGTTTGTTAGTAGTAGCCCCGCCTACTAACATGCTTTATAATATTAGGAACTCGCCTACATCAGGCAGTAGATGTAGCAGCTTGGACGTGTAGTACAAATATAATACAATTTACAATACAATTTATTTATTGTCATTTGAACCTCAAATGAAGTTCAAATGAAATTTGGTTTCTGCAGTCATACAACAAGAAAAGCGCCAATACACACAACCACAACAATTTACACAATCATCCATCACAGTGAATCTCCTCCTCACTGTGATGGAAGGCAAAGTCTTGTCTCTCCCCTGTGTTGCATTCTTCTCCCGATGTTAAAGCCCACGGCGGGCAATGGGAAGTCCGCGGCCGTTAAAGCCGCGCCGGGCCATATAAGGCCCTGCTCCTAGTCATTTTCAACCCGCAACTCAGGCAGGAGAAGTTGCCGTTGCGGGAGCTCCGAAAAGCGGTCTCCACCAGGGACCCGCGAGCTCCCAATGTCACCGTCCACAGGCCTGCAGCTGGGAGTCTCCGAGCTCCGGAGTCGGGTCGCAGCCGCGCGCCACCACAGCTCTCCACGCTCCGAAGCTGGCCAGCCCCATGATGGCAAGTCTGCAGGCTCTGCGACTGGAGCCCCCAGGTCGGCTGGTTGGAGGCCGCTCCATGGTGCTAAGCCCCAACGACAACGGAGACCCGACAGGGAAAGGTCGGGTCACCCGTACAAGGAAGAGATTTAAAAGTTTTCCACCGCCCCCCACATATACACAGCTACAAACAATATAAAAACCACAACAAACTATACATTCAACAGGACAAAAATAAAAAAAGACAGACGAACTGCAGAGGCCGCTGCAACGTCGGTCGTGCCGCCCACAAACACATATGCATATCCAATTATAAGAGTTTAATAAGATGTGTTGTATCTTCAAATGTGTACGGGTCCGGTAATTACATGGTGTCAGATACGTGACTCAGACCCATTCCGCTGTGTACCGCGATTCTTTTCTTTTATCAGTTTTATTTTATCATTTTTCTCTCTCCGTTATGGCTAACTCCTGCCGCAAACCGAGCCCTTTGATCTTTGATTCAGACATCGCCGAGCGATGGCTTCTCTTCGAGCGTGACTACACTCATTATATCTGCATTGTTCATCGGAATGACCCTGACGATTTGAAAGCATCACTACTGCTCAATCTAGCGGGTCCAGAGGCAATGAATCGCGCTGACAACTTTGAATTTGCTCCTGCCATTCTGGATGGCAACGGGCAGGTCCTAGTGCCTGCCAAGACCATTGATAACCCAGCGGTTCTATTCAGAAAATTCAGAGAGCTGTGTGACCTGCCATCTAACCGTATACTAGAAAGAACAAAGTTCTATGCCCGTTCACAACAGGTCGACGAGCCTGTCGAATGATTTATCAGCGATTTAAAACACATGGCTGCGCGGCTGTCATTTCGGTGAGTTGACGAATGAACTTGTGAGAGATAAAATTGTGGGGGGAATGATCGATAGTAAACTGAGGGCTAAGCTCCTTCGCAACCCTGAACTGACACTCGAGCAAGCGGCCCATTCATGTCGTATGTCAGAAGCTGTTGCACCATTGCTGACCCTGTGCCCCTCAGCCCTCGACAGCAACACAACATCAATCTTGCTAATTACTCCTCCCGCAAAGCCCAAATGTGCCTGCTGCGCGATGTCAGAACTGTAACTATTTTCACGCGAGGGGTCGCCAGTTTTGTGGAGCTTACATAGATACATAGAAAATAGTGCAGGAGTAGGCCATTCGGTAAAAACCTGCCAGCACTGTAAAAAGCTTAATCACTTTGCGAAATGCTGTCGTTCCCATGAGACTACCAGTCTTCAAGGACGAACTTGCACCTGCTCCAACAAGAGTTCTCAGATTCTGACTCCCAAGAGTTCGACACTGTCTCCCACGAGAACCATTCTGAAAATGCTACTTGACCCTGAAGTGACTGTGTTCATAACAACAGGCCTTTGCTAGCCAAAGTGGATACAGGTGCAAAGGTCAACGTAATGTCGATAAGGGAGTTTAACAAAATCCAGAATGCCGAACGAATGCACAACGACTTCTCCACGCTTCGAACTTATGGGGGAGAGGTTTTGCACCCACTCGGAAAAGCTGATTTAAAATGCACGGTAGACGACCAGACAAGAAGCCTGCAGTTTTACATCGTACAGTCAAACTCGGAGACTCTGCTCGGGATTAATGCATCCCATGACCTGGGCCTGGTGTATTTTGGGACGTGCCGTCCATTAGTTATGTCTCACTGACGAGCCAGCACAGCAGCTGCTATCCCAGTACAAAAGATTTGTTGATGATGGACTTGGCAAGTTGCCCACAAAGTATCAGATCGCTGTGGATCCTACAGTCACACCTGCGGTCCGTGCACCACACCGTGTTCCACATGCCATGCGAGAAAGAATACACAGTGAACTAAAACGCATGGTTTCAATTGGAGTCATTGCTGAAGTTACCGGCCCGCCTGACTGGGTTTCCACCATGGTCGTGGCGACTAAGAAAAACAAAGAAGAGATACCCATCTGCATCAACCCCAGAGATCTGAATACTACAATTTAGCGCCCTCACTACCCGATGAGGACCACAGAAGACGTCGCTGCGCAGATTGGAAACGCAGCAGTGTTCTCAGTCCTGGATGCCAAAAGCTCTTTCTGGCAAATACCACTAGATCCTGCATCATCCAGCCTGACGACTTTTGCCATACCCTATGGCCGTTACAAATTTTTAAGAATGCCCTTCGGCATCAACTTCCGACAGTGAAGTTTTTTCAGCGCACAATGGAACAAATGTTTGCAGAATACCCGTGTGCCATCGTTGATGATGATATTCTCGTCTATGGTCGCGATCTGGCTGACCATGATGCCAACCTGAAGAAAATACTTGACCATGCCAGAGACATTAATCTCAAACTTAATCACTTAAATGCAGGTTTCGGGTTCCTGAGGTTACCTACGTCGGACATGTTTCACCAGGCAGCGGCCTAAAGCCTGATCCACTTAAACTGCAGCCATCAACGAATTACCAGTTCGTCACAAGTTTGCAACGATTCCTCGGCATGGTAACTACCTGGGCAAATTTATTCCCAACCTCAGCGACCTATCGGCCCCCCTGCGCCAACTGACACATAAGGACACGGCATGGTCCTGGTACCCGCAGCAACAAATGTTTTTTGAACACTCTCAAACACAATTGGCCAGCGCGCTGACACTGTCATATTTCGACCTTAAATTACTGCTCACCATCACATGCGATGCGTCCAGTACGGGCTAGGCGCGGCATGCCTACAGACCACTACCGATGGCGGTGTCAAGCCAGTCTCATATGCATCCCGTACGCTGACTGATACCGAACGTTATGCCCAGATTGAAAAGGAACTGCTTGCAGTGGTTTTCGCATGTTCCAAATTCAAGGACTTCATTTTTTGTAAGACCATCACCATCGAAACTGACCATCAACCATTTGGTCACTATTCTGAACAAGCCCATTCACGCGGCCCCCGCACAGCTGCAACAGATGATGATGCAGCTGCAGCGCTTTGACTTCCACATCGTCTACAAGAAGGGTAAAGACATGCACATAGCAGACATGCTTTCCAGAGCCCCGCGCACAACCAGTGAACAGCACCTCTCCGAACAAGATGAATTCTCAGTCATGAAGGTCTCGTTTGTGCTGACTGACCGTTTACGCCGCCTTGCCGAACACACAGCTGCGGACAAAAATTTACAATTGCTGTCCACCATCATACGGAACGGTTGGCCCCACAAACAGACGAATACCCGCTCGAAATATGAACTCTAGTTGTGAGAATTAGTGCTGCAGAAAATCAGATCATAGGCAAAGGCCACAAGGCAGTGGTTCCAACCACACTACGGGGCAGTACTACAACGATATCCACAGAGCCACCCGGCACGGAAGCCACCCTCCAACGGACCAGAGTATGTTTTACTGGCCCGAATGACAAAATTCATACTTGAAAAGACCGAAACGTGCGCTATCTGCAACAGTCTAGCATCACACCAGCAGACGTAGCCTCTTCTGCCCCACCCAGCTCCTTCCCTCCCGTGGTCCTCACTGGCCGCTGACATCTTTGAATGGCATGGAAAACACTATCCAGTTCTTGTAGATTCCTACTCGGTATGGTTCGAAATAGACTTATTGCAAACCATTTCCGCTGAGTCTGTGATCGAGAAGCTGCAACGACACCTCTCCGTACATGGCTCCCCTGTGCGCATTCAGACTGACAATGGCAGGCAATTTACCAGCCAAGCATTCAAGAACTTTGCTAAAAGATGGAATTCCAACACGTCACCAGCAGCCCAGAGTTCCCGCAGTCCAACGGACTCGCCGAGCGTGCTGTTCGGCGTACTAAACCGGGCCAAATCTGACGTTTACCTGGACTTTGCTCAACCTACGAAACATTGCACGGGACAGCGTTCTTGGCTCCCCCGCCCAGCGACTAATGTCCCGCCAGACACGTCCACCCTTGCCTGTCTCTCAGCAGCAGCTGCGGCCGCGTGTCCGCTTCCCGCCCGCGGTGCAGCAGCAATTGCAATTTAAACATGACACACAAAAGCATTTCTACGATAAGTCCAGCAAGCCGCTTAAACCCACTGGCATGTGGACAAGTGGTTCGCCCGCAAACCGACAAAGGACATACACAGCTAGGGCACATTTGCGGCCCGTCCAAAGAACCACGTTCGTACCTGGTCGAAGTGAACGGTGTCATCTACAGACGCAACCGTCAACATATCCTTCCAGTGAAGGAACTGCGTCCTGCGCCTTACAGGTCCTGATGCCCCGCCTCTCGTGTTTGCTCGAATGGCTGTTCCAGCTTCTCCCACCAGCTACTCCACCACCAGCCGTTATTGCTGCCGCATGTTCCCCGCGTCGGTTTACACCTGGCTCGCCTGTGGCGACTTCTCCCACCAGGCCCGCCAGGTCGCCGGTCGTGTCCCCACTCCCGATTCCCATTTCTTCTCCCGCAAAAGAAGGTGAGGTGGTCTCCTACTGCACGAGGGCCGGACGGGTTTGCAGGCCACTCATTAGATATGGTGATTTTGTATAATCTTGCTAGCATGTTCTTAGCATCCCCTCGGTATATTTTTAAGGTACCGTAGTTACTGTTTATTTTCTACAAGAGATGTAGATTGGCTATTGCATGCTCGCCAATCAGAGTGTTTGTTAGTAGTAGCCCCGCCTAGTACATGCTTTATAATATTAGGAACTCGCCTACGTCAGGCAGTAGATGTAACAGCTTGGACGTGTAATGTACTGCATATCCAATACTGTAAGAGTTTAATAAAGACGTGTTGTATCTTCAAATGTGTACGGGTCCGGTAATTACAATTATGAAAGGCATAGAAAGGGTAGACAGTCAGAACCTTTCTTCCAGGGTGGAAATGCCAAAGGCCATAACTGTAAGGTTAGATGGCAATGTTCAAATGAGATGCACTGTCTAGTTTTTGTTTATAGAGTGGAATGTGCTTGAAATGCACTGCCAGGAGTGGTGGAAGAAGCATATATAATAGTGGTGTTTAAAAGGCTTTTAGATAGTCACATGGATATGCAGGAATTGGAGGGATATAGATCACCTGGAGGCAGAGGAGATTAGTTTATCTTGGAATCATGTTTGGCCTGAAGGGCATAGTCCTGTGCTGTACTGTTCCATATTCTAATCTGTGGGTAAGCCATTTGCAGACTATGTAACATTTGGTCAGCACCCCAACTCCCTCCCTGGTGACCCTTGTGCCCACAGATCCACTCTATTATTATCACTATTATGGCACAATTTTTTTTTTGGAACATGTTACTCTAATTTACTGCTCTCCTAAAACCTATAACCCCCCTCCCTACCATTCCAATTCCTGCACCCATTATAATTTTCTTCTGCTGCCTATGTCAATAGGTCTAGAGGCCTCTCACTAAACCTCTTTGCCCCTCTTTCCTCCTTTAAAATCTTTTGATCTCCCGTGCCTCATCTGGCTTGGTGTCAATTTTATTTAACAAGCTGACATGATATACTTTGGGAAATTTTATGTGAAGCATATTGCTAATTATCTTATAGGAGGCAGGCACCAGACCCACTGAGTTGGCACTGGTCAATCTCATTGTCTCATTCCCCTTCTCATTTTCATGCAGCTATGCTATTTTTCTCTCATATCCCATCAACTCTCTTTTGATTCTTTCGACACTTATTTACATCAAGAGATAATTTGTAATAGTCAATTACGAGATGTGGGAGGAAACCAAAGTACTTGGGAGTCACAGGGAAATAAACTCTACACAGGATCAACTTCCGTACCCTGGAGCCGCGAGGCAACTGTGCAGTGGTGTGCTGCCTTGTTATACAAAGAATCTGCCAACCAACTTGAAATCAGTGCAAGAGGCTCTCCAGTCTCAACAAGGCCTAGTGAGGTTCCATCGAATCTAATACAAGGGACTTGTTAATTCCTACCAAAACTTATCTTGACTGCCCCATAAATATTATAATGTGGATAGATTTTATTTTGGTAATTTCCCCAGCACAAGAGATCTATCAATTTGCACTGCATTCTAATACAAAGTGTCTGCAATTATGTGTGCGCATGATGCAATGTAATTTTTTTTAATGATTCCATTTGTGTTGAAAAGGAGCTGATTTTTTCCCTTACCCTCTCACTTATTTGTGAACAGGAGCGTTGAGGTGAGAGAAAGTGCGCAGTAACCACTGCCAGTTTCTTGAAACTTCTACATTCAATTTTTGGAATGTATTTATAAAGAAGTTTCATAATAGGATGTAGTTTAAAAGCCTGGTCAAAACTGAATTTAAAATGTCTTCGAAGAGGTCAGGTTTATTTCTGGTTCAGAAAGGTTGTCAAAACTGTAAAGAATCTGTCTCAACCCAGATTTGGCTAGGAAGGATGATGAAAGTACACAATAATTGGCCGCCCAAAGATTATGTAGAGCGAAATGTGATTAATTGCATGTGAATCATTTCTCCAACATCCAATTTCTAGAATGTTTCCTCTCATATTCTCAACAATTCATAGATTCATAGAACATCTATTACGTGGACAGTTTTATTCTTTGCACTGTCTTGGAGAGTTTGTGTAATTTATGTATTAGTTATGTTTTTATATGGTAGCTATGTGCCTGCGATACCTCTGCAAGCAAGATTTTCCTTGTACCTGTACTTCACTGTACTTGTGCATATGACTTTGAATACTTGGCTTAATTTATCTCAGGATTAAATAGGAAGAGACAATAAACATTCTACATTAAGAGTACATTAAGAGTTTATTACATATGGAATGCTGAAATTTTAATAACTTGTAAAGTGAGAGCACAAGCAATAAGCCATTTTACAAATTGTAACAAAGAACAATGTAGCTTCACAGCATGTAATTGAGATGAAAATTCATCAGATCTTTGTTAAATGAAACTATTAATCTATTTGGGGAAAAAAGCAAGTATTAACTTGGGCCGTTGTTTAGAGACTACCTTGATGGTCCGCCTTCTGATTTTGGTGTCTCTTTCTACACAGAATGTTCAAAAAGCAGGTCATGACGAATCATTGTCAATTTATTCATCCTGGCATTTGCAGAAACCCCGATTTTGCTTGGTATCACCTTGTGGCTTGGCTTCTGTGGGTGTGTTTCCATATATGTCATATTAAATTAGAACCAATGATGTTTACATTATTTAATTGTTGCCACGTGGCATCTATAATCCCAGAAACAAATGCAACTATTTACTATTTTGACTAGTCTACAGATTCTTACAATTCAACTTCTAGTGCTTCTTTTGCTTCTTGTGCCTTTTTTTTTGTTTTATCATTAAAAGATTATTTGGGATGGGGGATGCTGTGCCTTCTATGTCAGATACTTTTGTTTTCTTAGCCTTTATCTTTTTTTTTGCCTGCATACGTTTCTGCTTGCTTATCTTGATCTTTTTTCGATCTAGTCGTGCCTCAGTCTGTGGAGGATTACTGTGCACAAACAATAGAGAGCTCCCATGTTTTCTCCGGTGAGCAGCATTCGCTGCTTCTGATTTTGCTGTTCTCCCCCTTGGAAAATCATCTTCAGCACCTTCATTGAACTTTTTCAGAGGGGAAGAATGATGGTGATGTTTTGTTTTGCGTTTTGTCAAACTACTTTTGTTTCTATCTCCTTGTTCTCGTCTCTCATATCTTTTCCTCAGCAACTCCTTCCTCTGTTTTTTCTTTGCTCTCTTGGAAAACAGATCTTCGTTTGCAGACTCCCTGCACCTTCTCTTAGCTGGAAAGTCGGTTTCAAGAAGCCCGGCATCTTGAAGTTCTGGAGGAGAAAAGGCAAATGAACACTTGAGAAACTTAACTTCCTTTACTTTTCACCTGTCCAGTGATCATGGGAGGAGTAAAAATGATGGTTCCGATATCAACCAAAGTTCTTGCAATTAGTTATCAGGTTTAAACTAGTTGAACAACAATTGGTTCAAAAAATTATTCTTCATAATTTACTGTAGGTATAAGCTCTACTAAATTCAGTATCACATTTGAAAAAATGAATGAAAGTTCTGAAATAATACAGCATCTTTCATATCTCCCAAAAGATAACAGCCAATCGAGTACTCTACGATACAGGAAATTGACGGAGCAACTTGGGCGAAGCAAACTCCCATAAAGAACGCATGATCTATTTTACTGATGTTCAGTGAGTGCAAGATATTGAGAAGAGCATCAGAGTAAACTCACCACAAAAATAGTGGAAGTTTATAATGCACTCTTGTTGTAAATCCAGAACCTTGTGACTCAAACTCTTCCTCCAAACATTGGAGGGAAAATATCCAAGGTGGCACCCTGTGTCGCAGTTCTCCAGTGGTTTCCAATTTGACATTCAATAAATTCTATTGATAATTGTGCAACAATCTAAATAATTAACATACACTGATACTTCAAGCCCACTGAAAACAGCCATTCAGTGTGGGACATCCTGATTCTGTACCATTATAACTAACTTTAGCAATAAAAACTTTAGCAACAACTAACTTTAACAATTAAAAAATGCTCATGTTAATAAGGCCTCATCAACACCATTCATTACAATACTCTGCAAGTATGGTTACAGTAACGAGTGATTTTGTGTATTATCTGGCTCAAGGACAAAATCAACTTATGTGTAGGAAAGAACTGCAGATGCTGGTTTAAATCGAAGGTAGACACAAAATGCTGGAGTAACTCAGCTGGACAGGTAGCATCTCTGGAGAGAAGGAATGGGTGATGCATCGGGTCAATACCCTTCTTCAGACTCTGAAGAAGGGTCTCGACCCGAAACGTCACCCATTCCTTCTCTCCAGAGATGCTACCTGTCCAGCTGAGTTACTCCAGCATTTTGTGTCTACCTTAACAATCAATTTATGGTCATCTGTAAAAATGGAATTCATTCGTAACCTGGGGACCAGGTTATTTAAATATTCAATGCAGAATTTGATAGATTTTATCAATGATTACGCTAGTCTCCCAGGGCTCCACTGTTGCCACTCATCAGCTGGTTGTTTTCAGTCTAGTGACAGTGGTCTGTTGTTGGTTCTCTTCATATTATCTCTTACAAAGTAATGCTTTTGAGATTGGGAACTCAACCCGATCCCTACATCACACAGAATCTACCATGCAAGTCATATTACAAATCAGAAAATCCTAACTGACCAGCTTCTTTTCAGAGACTGATGTCAGTTGTATCCTGAACAATAAAAAGGACTAACCTTCAACTTTCTTCCACATCCTCCGTTCCCTACTTTTTATGTCCCGCTCAGTATCATAATAGTACACAAGTGATGAGGTAGGAAGGATATGGTTATGCATCCATTTGTTTGAACACTCCTACAAATGACCAAAGCAGTTTTTTAAATACAAACAAAAATATGAAATGCATTCTCAATCCAGGATACAAGACATTTGCTGATCCACACAAATTCGCTTTGCTATCTCACATTACCAACCAGATATCAGTGCATCAGGTCATTAGTAACTAACACTTTGATTTCTATAGTGAAACATGCAGCAAAATCACAGTAAATAAATATTGAAATTAAATTCTCTAAGACAGCAACATTTCAGATCATATGTTTTGACTTTGTTTTTGCAAAATATCTTAAATGCAATTTTACAATCATTAGTTTTAAATACAAGGCAAAAAACTATTACATTCAAAGCACAAAAAAATGATACAGTATAGATTCATGATTGAGCTTACGTGGCCATAATGTCCTCTTTTTGCACAGTTGTAGCAATACACATATTTCTTGGCTGCAGGCTCAGATGATCCACTTATTATTGGTCCGTGTCTGGTCTACAACATGGAAAACAGCAATTTGCTCATGATCTTTAAAATCTATCAAAAACGATCAATGGAACGATGATACCACAGGTATTTAAATAAAAATACTGTCACCGTAAAAAGATTGCATGCTTGGGCTAATTGACATGAAAAAACATTTTCATCGGTCCATACTAGATTAACTAAGCCAGAGGGGCTGGTGCAAAGGTAGCAAAATTGGATGCAGGAAAAACACAGAGATATCTCAAATTATATGCTACCATCTCATTATCATGCCATTTGGTATGTTCCCTTAATAGGCAGATGCATTGATTATAAAAACTGGGACATCATGTTGCAGCTGTACATAACATTGATTAAACCACATTTAAATATTGTGTACAATTTTGGTTGCTACACTACAAGAAAAATGTGGCACTAATAGTGAGCGAACTTCACCAGGAAGTTGCCTGGAATGGAGACTTGTAGTTATTAAGAAGAAATTGAATAGGCTCATTGAAACATAGGAGGCTAAGGATCAGGATAATTGAAGACTGCACACAAGTTTAAAATAAAATAAAATTCAAAGATGTGTTCTTTGGAAAGCAATGTAAAAAAAAAATCTAAATTAAAGACCAAGGAGCAAGACCAAGGAAAGAATAGGGCCAATAGGTTCAAAAAGATAATGCATGTCTGGAGGTGGAAGATGTGGATAAGGATCTTAATGAATACTTTGCAGAGCAGAACTTTGAAGAAATGTCGTGAGGGAATAAAAATATTTCACAATGGATTCATAGAAATATAAAGCATAGAAACTGGTGCCGACCACTAGGCAACCATTTTTACACTAATCCTAACCGTACCCACTTTACACTACACACATGGTCATCAAATGCCACCCCCCCCCCCCCAACAAGATTCGATTCCTCATCTACACCCTATTTACATTCAAAGGGAGCAATATAAGTTTACATTTGACAGTTAACCAATTAGTGTTTGTACTGTACTGCCCACATATACTTAGTCAAAGTATTAGACTAATTTTAAAATAAGCTATGTTAATAAAATCCAATTGGAGGTAATTTTTTCAAATCAGTTGTGGAAATCAGTCGAAATGCGGCAGCAAATGTTGAAACTAGAGAAGCATAAAGTACATTGGAACTTAAATGAATAAATTCCAACTGAATTATACTTTTAACCTACTACTACTAAGATTAAAATTCAGTACAGATGAGATTACAAGATATTTTAAGAATAGAATGGTACACAAATTTTGAAATAATATTGCAAATTGATGTAGATAAACGACAATATGTGATGTCAACCAAGCCCCATTAAATATTTTAATGAACATTCTGGAAGCGACTGTAAGTAATATATATATATATATATATATTTTTTTTAATTATTTTTTATTAGAAGCGTAAATACATAATAGCAACACGGTTTGTTTATCAATTACATTCATACACAGCTTCTATTCTTTTTATAGAATTTAAAAAAAGATAGAACTGAAAAGAAAGATCTATAAACGGGACCGATATCCTGGCGGGGACCGATATCCTGGCGGGGAGATCTGCAAAGGCTACTGGGGAGACTTTAAACTAGAATGGTTGGGGGGAGGGACTCAAATAGCAGAGAATTGGCCAAGATTGACTGGCAATTAGTTCTAAAAGGGTTGACGGTGGATATGCAATGGAAGGCATTTAAAGACTGCATGGATGAACTACAAACATTGTTCATCCCAGTTTGGCAAAAGAATAAATCAGGGAAGGTAGTGCATCCGTGGATAACAAGGGAAATCAGGGATAGTATCAAAGCAAAAGATGATGCGTACAAATTAGCCAGAAAAAGCAGCATACCAGAGGACTGGGAGAAATTCAGAGACCAGCAGAGGAGGACAAAGGAGAAAATAGATTATGAAAGGAAACTGGCAGGGAACATCAAAACTGACTGCAAAAGTTTTTATAGATATGTGAAGAGAAAGAGATTAGTTAAAACAAATGTAGGTTCCTAGCAGTCAGAAACAGGTGAATTGATCATGGGGAACAAGGATATGGCGGACCAATTGAATAACTACTTTGGTTCCGTCTTCACTAAGGAAGACATAAATAATCTGCCGGAAATAGCAGGGCGGAGATGGAGATGGAGGAACTGAGTGAAATCCAGGTTAGTCGGGAAGTGGTGTTGGGTAAATTGAATGGATTAAAGGCCGATAAATCACCAGGGCCAGATAGGCTGCATCCCAGAGTACTTAAGGAAGTAGCTCCAGAAATAGTGGATGCATTAGTGATAATTTTTTAAAACTCTTTAGATTCTGGAGTAGTTCCTGAGGATTGGAGGGTAGCAAACGTAACCCCACTTTTTAAGAAGGGAGGGAGAGAGAAAACGGGGAATTACAGACCAGTTAGTCTAACATCGGTAGTGGGGAAACTGCTAGTCAGTTATTAAAGATGGGATAGCAGTACATTTGGAAAGTGGTGAAATCATTGGACAAAGTCAGCATGGATTTACGAAAGGTAAATCGTGTCTGACGAATCTTATAGAATTTTTCGAGGATGTAACTAGTAGAGTGGATAGGGGAGAACCAGTGGATGTGTTGTATCTGGACTTTCAGAAGGCTTTCGACAAGGTACCACATAAGAGATTAGGATACAAACTTAAATCACACGGTATTGGAGGTTCAGTATTGATGTGGATAGAGAACTGGCTGGCAAACAGGAAGCAAAGAGTAGGAGTAAACGGGTCCTTTTCACAATGGCAGGCAGTGACTAGTGGGGTACCGCACGGCTCAGTGCTGGGACCCCAGCTATTTACAATTTATATTAATGATCTGGACGAGGGAATTGAAAGCAACATCTCCAAGTTTGCGGATGACACTAAGCTGGGGGCAGTGTTAGCTGTGAGGAGGATGCTAGGAGACTGCAAGGTGACTTGGATAGGCTGGGTGAGTGGGCAAATGTTTGGCAGATGCAGTATAATGTGGATAAGTGTGAGGTTATCCACTTTGGTGGCAAAAACTGGAAGGCAGACTATTATCTGAATGGTGGCCGATTGGGAAATGGGGAGATGCAGCGAGACCTGGGTGTCATGGTACACCAGTCATTGAAAGTAGGCATGCAGGTGCAGCAGGCAGTGAAGAAAGTGAATGGTATGTTGGCCTTCATAGCAAGAGGATTTGAGTATAGGAGCAGGGAGGTTCTACTGCAGTTGTACAGGGTCTTGGTGAGACCACACCTGGAGTATTGCGTACAGTTTTGGTCTCCAAATCTGAGGAAGGACATTATAGCCATAGAGGGAGTGCAGAGAAGGTTCACCAGACTGATTCCTGGGATGTCAGGACTTTCATATGAAGAAAGACTGGATAGACTTGGCTTATACTCGCTAGAATTTAGGAGATTGAGAGGGGATCTTATAGAAACGTACAAAATTCTTATCGGGTTGGACAGGCTAGATGCAGGAAGATTGTTCCCGATGTTGGGGAAGTCCAGGACAAGGGATCACAGCTTAAGGATAAGGGGGAAATCCTTTAAGATCGAGATGAGGAAAAACTTTTTCACACAGAGAGTGGTGAATCTCTGGAACTCTCTGCCACAGAGGGTAGTTGAGGCCAGTTCATTGGCTATATTTAAGAGGGAGTTAGATGTGGCCCTTGTGGCTAAAGGGATCAGGGGGTATGGAGAGAAGGCAGGTACGGGATACTGAGTTGGATGATCAGCCATGATCATATTGAATGGCGGTGCAGGCTCGAAGGGCCGAATGGCCTACTCCTGCACCTATTTTCTATGTATCTATGTAATAGAAAGGAAGGGATAAAGAGAAAAAAAGGAGCGAAAGAAAAAAAAAAAAGAAAAAAAATTACCAATAACAGTTTTGGAGATAGGTCCGTAGATTATAAGGCGTAGTTATTCATCCAATCCTGAGCTCAGGATTCAGTCCAGCTTCTGTGTTGAACCAGTTTACCTCTTTAAAAAATCAATAAATGGAGACCATATTCTAACAAATAGTTCTGGTTTGTCAATTAAGACAAGTCTAATATTATTATATTCCAACTGTAAGGTCTCAGACATTTCTGTAATCCACATTTTAATTGTGGGGGTTGTTGGATTTTTCCAAAATCTTAGTATTAATTTTTTCCCAGTGATTATACTGTAATCAGGAAAATGTCTTTGATTTGTTGTAAGTTTTATACTTTGTTCTGATATTCCCAATATTATTAATTTTGGATCGGGATCCAGTTGAATATTAACAACTTCAGAAATAATTTTTAAAATGCCCATCCAAAAATGTTTAATTTACCAAGGTATGAGTTAAGTTGGCTTCTAGATACTGACATTTATCACAGATAGGTGAGATATTTGGAAAAATTCTGTTTAATTTTGATTTGGAGTAATATAATCTATGTAGTACTTTAAATTGTATTAAAGAGTGTCTGGCGTTTAACGAACAATAATGTATATGTTGTAAGCTTTCATCCCATATATCCTTCGTTATGGATTGAGCCAATTCATTTTCCCATGCTTATCTGTGTGGTTCCGTCGACAGGACCTCAGTATCTAACAGGATATTATAAATGTAGTATATTAATTTATCTGTGTTAGGATGTTTATTCAAACATTCATCGAGGATTTCTGGGTCCTTAGTTCTATGAACTTGTGTGTGTGATTTTATATAATCTCTAAGTTGCAAGTATCTAAAAAAATTATTTTGATGTAGTCCATAATTCTGTTGTAGCTCCTGGAATGAAAGAAGGATTCCCTTTCGATATAGGTGTCCCACTTTTGAAATATATTTTAATCAAATGGTAAATTGTTATAATGAAAACAAATACAAATGACAAATGAGATACTCAGTACGTAAATGACCAGAATCGATACCGAAGGGTGCATTATATATCCAGATTAAAGAGTAATGATGATATGAAAACACAGCTTCATCATAAAGGTTCGGTGACAAATTCCCAAAAAATTGATTGGAGAATATCTGTTGGTTAAGACACCATAATCTGATATATCCTGAATGTCAATAAATTGCAGATAATGCAAGTGATTTACATAATATAGAGATTATTTAAGAATATTTGTACTATACGTCCAGTGGAGTAAATCGATCCTAACATATGTGCTCGGAGCCTTTTGGGAGACTGTTTTGTGGCCGAACCCCACTCCCCCTTCCAGTTTACGGTCATGTTGCCAAAAACCTTAATCGTAACTTTGTCATCTTAAGCCTCCTATCACCAAGCTAATTTCAGATGTAATTTGACAAACTGCTCCTCACCCCATGGGCTCTTACCTTTTGGACTAGTCTTACATGTGGGATTTTGTCAGAGGTCTCACTCAAGTCCGTGTGGACTTCATCAACCACTCTCCTCAACATATTTAATGACCTCCCTAAAACATTAGTCATACAGGAACTTCCCTAGCAAAATCATGCTGTCCATCCCTGATCAATCTCCTTGCCTATCCAAGTGCAGAATAATCCTGTCTCAGATATTTTCCAATAATTTCCATATAAGGGTTCCTTCTTGAATTAATTCACTGCCCTCTAGTTATCTGGCTCCTCTGCTATGGTTAGCAAAGATTTGAAAATTTCCGTTTGAGCCACAGCAGTATCTTCCATTGCCAACCTAGCCTGTGCTCTTTCGTGCCCTTCTTAACATCTCATCTTGGTTCAGGAGCAAGTCTCCATCGCATGACTTACTGACTCGAGTGAGATTTAAAGATGCTAAGAATTCCTGAGATTTCCTGCAGGGTCTCATTTTTTTAGCTCTCCCATCCTTTCAGGAGCCACCTTTGTTTTCTGTATCCAATCCTTGAAAGCTCTTTAAATCAGCCAACATTACCACCATCATTAGACAATAATGGGTAATGATAAGTAAGAGGTTTTACATATTCTGTTGTGCTGCTGCAAGTAAGAATTTCATTGTTCTGTCTGGGACATATGACAATAAAACACCCTTGACTCTCTTGGGGAAATAAAAGAGTACTGGAATGAGAATAATGAGTTGGTTGAGTGGTACCAGAACAACAATCTTGCGCTGAACAGTAGCAGTTTGATCGTTGACCTCAGGAAAGGGAAGGCAAGAAAGAGGCCATACACCTGCCTTCATCAGCGGGACGGCAGTCGAGAGAGTTAACAACATCAAGTTCCTGGGTGTACACATCTTCGATGGATCTGTCCTGGGCCCACCCATCACAAACAAAGCTCACCAATATCTATACCGACATAGAATAGCACAGCACAGGAACAGGGCCTTTGACCTACTGTGTTTGCACCGGCCATGATACGAATCTGCCTGCACATGGTCCATATCCTTCTATTCCCTGCCTTTCTAAATGTCTCTTAAACATTGCCATTGTATCCGATTCTACCACATCCCCTGCAGTGCATTCTAGACATTTACCATCCTCTGTGCAACAAGAACATATTTTCACCCTCTCTTAATCTTATGGTCTCTATTTGTCAGTTCCACCATAGGAAAAATACTGTGACCATCAACCCTATTTCTGCTTCTCATTTCTATATACTTTTATCAGATCCAATTTTATATACTTTTATACTTGGCTTCCTGTCCTCCATCAAAAATAATCCAAGTTTGTCCAACCTTGTTATAGCTAATGGTTTCCAATCCAGGCAATGCCTTGATAAATGTCTTCTGCATTCTCTATAAAGCAAATACAGTGACCACAAAGGCATAGAATACTCGAGATATGGACAAACCACATTTTTTATATAGCTCCAACATAACTTCCTGACTTTTATACTCAATGGCCTGACAAGATGAAAGCAAGTGTGCCATAGGCTTTCATTCACCCCCTTATCAATTTATCGTGCCACTTTCAAATCTCTGTACACCTCTGCTTGTAAGGATCCTGACATTTACTTGATTTATTCTGACTGAACTGGATGTTCGTGACCAGGTGCTTCACCTGTTGTTTGTATCTTTTGAAAACGTCCCGCACTATAAACAACGGCCAATTTTTGTGTCTTCTACAAATGTATTAATTAGACCACCTTATTGTGTAGAATTAAAGAAAAATTCCAAGGCTTTTTATACATACTTTAAAAACAGGAGGGTAACCAGAAAGTATAGTGATGTTACAAAATTTACCTTCAGTGGCGCTGCAGTTCTGCCACTGGCCGTGTGCGCGACTTTGGTGCCTTTGAGGGGGGGGGGGGGGCGGGATTAAAATGCCGTTTTCTACTGCCTGTCAGCGGCGGATTTCCTCGGGCTGCTAGCTGCTGAAGAATAATCGATCGGCCTTCCGTTCACGCTTTTTTTTTTTTAATCGTGAGACAATTTAATAATTAGATTAAAATAAAAAGCGACTTCTAACGCCCTCAACGCCTACAACGTGACGGAACGCAAGAACAGGACAAAACAAAGGGTAAGTCGTCTATTTTACATATAAACTTGCTTCTTGGGATGGCTTTAATCTAATATTACATTGCGAAAATGTGATTTGGGCCCCATACGAACCAGCAGTGTTTTTCCTGCCGATATGGGGTTCAAATTCACCGCAAATGCAACGTTCCAATCGATCGCGTTCCAGAAAATCCCACTCGCAAGATGATTTAAATGCTCTTTTTGTTTGGACAATCACGTCATAAGAGCATCTAAATCGTCTATATTTTGTGTTATTGTCTATCCATAGTCAATATTTTTATACTAAATATCAGTTTTAGTCCCAGCATTGTGCAAAAAAATAATAATTTTGATTATACTGAGTGGATGTTTCTAGATTAATTTATGGGAATTAAACATTAAATTCCTTCCATCTGGCATATAAATTCATGACAGTGAGATTTAAAAATCATGTTATATTGTGAATTCTTGTGTGAATGGGATTAGTTTGTTATTTGGATAATTTGGCTATTTAAAAAAATATCCTTTTCTTAAGAAATGGATTCTACAGGACATTCTTAATGGGAAAGTAGTGGGCAGAAAGGCATGTCATGCGTGGTTTGAAGAGCAAAAACTTGTAGTTTACAATGCCAAAATTGAAAAGTTGAGGAAAAACAAGGTGTACAGAGTTGCTTATTGATTACAATCTGAGGAGTATGATGATGCTACTGATTATGATATGCCAATGTACCAGCTAGCAACTGATCTGCTCCATAAAGACTTGGTCTATTGCTAGAAATTGTAATTTATTTACCTATCTGTTATGGATTTACAGCATATAATACAATAATATTAAAGTTCTGATCTTGAGAATATCACATTTTTGAATTTTCAAGGCAGTCTGGGTGTTTATTACTATTTCCGTCACAACGGTCAATTTTGTAATTAACTACAATTAGGTAACTAACTAATTATATGCTTTAATTTCAGGTCATCCAAGTAAGATGTTTTTTATTTGTTTCAGAATGCTTCAATCTATAATAACTGAACATTTCATTCAGTTCTCTTAATTTTTAAGAAAGTTATGGGTTTTTGACTGTCCTCGATCACAGCTTTTGTGTTAAGTCAATGGAAAAGCAATAGGGAACAAGATGCTAATTTCCGAGTATGGAAATGGCCATAACATTTTTAATACTAAAATACTATAAATACTTTTTTAATACTAAAGATATGAAAGTGAATTTGGTGTCAAATTAAACTTAAACTTAACAAATTATGCTTTATCTGATGGGATAAATTGCAGACTTGATTTTTTAAATCTCAAAATTTTGTAACATTGCTAGAAGGATAAAGGAGGTAATTTGTACTTGAATCGGTGAGTGTAGGCAAAGAACTAAATTATTTTTTTAATCAGTAGAAGGGCATGGACAGTGAGCAAATACTGTGTGTAGGAAAGAACTGCAGATGCTGGTTTAAATCGAAGGTAGACACTAAATGCTGGAGTAACTCAGTGGGTTAGGCAGCATCTCTGGAGAGAAGGAATGGGTGATGTTTCGGGTCGAGACCCTTCGTCAGACTGATGTCAGGGGAATGGGCGGGGCAGATCACAATCACAATCACAATCACAATCAGTTTTATTCGTCACTTGCACATAAAGTGCAAGTGAAATGAATTTGCCAGCAGCGGTACAATGAAAAAGAACACATAAAAACACAATAAAAATGTAATATAAACATCCACCACAGCATTCATCACTGTGGTGGAAGGCACAAAATTTGGCCAGTCCTCCTCCATTTTCCCCCGTGGTCAGGACCTCAACCCTCCGCAGCCGCCGCTGCGGGCGTCCAGATGAGTAGACAGGTAAATGTCCAGGTAAGTCCTGAAACGGTGCCTCCCCACCGGAGACCGCGGCTTCAAGTTGGTGTAGGCCGCAGGCCGGCGGTCGAAGATTTAAAGTTCCCGCCGCGCCGCAGCCGGAAGCACCACAGACCGCAGGGCCGGCGGTCGGAGCTCCCCTCCAGGGATCCCCGGCGAGGGACCCTGCTCCTGATGGTAAGTTCCTGCCGCACCCGCGGCAAAAGTTGGCCGTGGGCCGGCGGTCGGAGCTCTTCTCCTCCCGGGTCCCCAACGAGGGATCCCAGGCCCAGGAAGCCGCGCCGGCTGGGGCTCTGCAGGCCCCGGCTTCAGGCTGCCACAGGCCAGCGAACGGAGCGCTCCCCTCCGGCGACCCCCCGCGAGGGCTCGTCCACTCCGCGACGAAAGTCCACGCTGCGCCCGCAGCTGAAGCCCCGGGCGCGTCTCCGGGAAAGGCCGCACCGATCCTCGATGTTAGGCCACGGGGGAGGCGACATGGAAAAAGTTACCTCTCTGTGGAGGAGGCGACCGAAGCGGTTTCCCCCTAACCCCTCACACCACCCCCACACAAGACACACAGAGAAACATTAAAAACATACATTAAAACACACTAAAAAAACAAAAACACAAAAAACGATAGAATGCAGTCGGAGACAGTAAGACAGGTGGGTGAACTGGGAAGGGGGAGGGGAAGGAGAGAGGGAAAGCAAGGGCTATCTGAAGTTAGAGAAGTCAATGTTCATACTGCTGGGGTGTAAGCTACCCAAGTGAAATAAGAGGTGCTGTTCCTCCAATTTGCTCTGGGCCTCACTTTGACAATGGAGACCCAGGACAGAAAGGTCAGATTGGGAATGGGAGGGGTGTTAAAGTGCTGAGCAACCGGGAGTTTAGGTAGGTTAAGGCAGAGGTGTTCAGCGAACGTGAGCAAATACTAATCCGCTGAGAAGATGTTGGGGCTCTTGAAGAGCATGAAGGTGGATAAATCCCCGGGGCCTGATGAGATCTATCTTAAGTTATTATGAAAAGCAAGAGAGGAGTGCAGAGGCCTTGACAAAGATCTTTGTGTCTTCTCTAGACACTAGTGAGGTCCCAGAGGGCTTGAAAGTAGACAATGCTGTTCCTTTGTTTAAAAAGGGAAACAGAGAGAATACAAGAAATTTTAGGCTGATGAGCCACATGTCAGTGACAAGGAAGCTATTGGAGAGGGTTCTTCATGATCCGATTTACTTGCATTTGGAAGCAAATGGGCTAATTAGGAGCAGTCAGCATGGCTTTGTCTGCGGAATGTAACAGAAACAAAGTGATTTCAATAGGGAATTTTACCTGTCATTTTGATAGCAGATGTCCATCAGTATTTTTGTCATGCCTTTGGTCAGAGGTTTGAAACAGAATGTTTCAGAAACAATAAAGGAGCTGGTGTACCAAAATTAAATCTTTCAACAACCATATACAAAATTAATTTGTTAGAAGAGGGAAAGAAGAATAGGGATAAAGTAAATGTACTCCAATTGGTAAGAGATGAGAAATGATGATTGTCAGAAATTAGTATTATAGTTTCAGCTTTATCAGTTGCATTAATGAGTTGGATGAACAATGGGGTTATACCTTCTAGTGTGCAATACACTCTGTTAGGAAGCACAGCAATTCATCCAGTTATTTCAGTAGGACAACAATTTGGATAACCTGCATTTGGTTTTGAGCACCAGACCTCATGATAAATTGTCTATGGAGAATTTTCCCAGAGCAATGTCAGAATGAATGGACTTTAAATTATGAAGTAATGTTGTATTCACTTAGATTTCTGAGTTCTGATTATGTTAAGGTATTTAAATTTAAAAGAACATGTCGAATGGTGTAATTACAAGACCCAAACGCACGTAAAGATACAAAAACATCTCTATTAAACACTTACACCATTGGATCTGCAGTACGTTACATGTCCGAGCTGCTACATCTACTGCCTGACATAGGCTAGTTCTTAATATTATAAAGCACATACTAGGCGGGGCTACTACTAACAAGCACTATGATTGGCTAGCATGCAATAGCCGATCTACATCCCTTCTTGTAGAAAATAAAGAAACTACGGTGCCTTAAACAATATAACGAGGGGATGCTAAGGATATGCTAGCAGGATTATACAAAATTGCCATATCTAACAGGTGACCTGCAAACCCGTCCAGCCCTCGTGCGGTAGACCACCTCACCTCCTTTCGCGGGAGAACAGACGGGGGACGGGAGTGGGGACACGACCGGCGACACGGAAGGGCTGGTGGGAGACGCCATAGGCGAGCCAGGTGTAAACCGACGCGGGGAGCCCGCGGCAGCAGTAACGGCTGGTGGTGGAGTCGCTGGAACGGCTGTGGGAGCGAACACGAGAGGCGGGGCATCAGGACCTGGAGTTGACGGTTGCGTCTGTAGATGACTCCGTCCACTTCGACCAGGTATGAACGTGGCTCTTTGGACGGGCCGTAAATGTGCCCCAGTCGTGTATGGCCCTTGTCAGTTTGCAGTCGAACCACTTGTCCACGTGCAAGTGGTTTGAGTGGCTTGCTGGACTTGTCGAAGAAACGCTTCTGTGTGTCCCGTTTGAATTGTAACTGCTTATCTGCACCGCGGGCGTGGAGCGAACGCGCGGCTACAGCAGCTGCTGAGAGACAGGCAGGGGTGCACGGGTTTGGCGAGACATTAGTCGCTGGGCTGGAGAGCCTAGGATGGGGTCCCGTGCAATGTTTCGTAGATTGAGCAAGTCCAGGTATATGTCGGATTTGGCAAGGTAGGAACGTTCCATAAGTTGTTTCGCACTCCGAAAAGCACGTTCGGCCAGTCCATTGGACTGCGGGAACTCGGGGCTGCTGGTAATGTGTCTGAAGTCCCATCTTTCAGCAAAGTTCTTCAATGCTTGGCTGATGAATTGCCTGCCATTGTCAGTCTGAATACGAGCAGGGGAGCCATGCAAGGAAAGGTGTCGTTGCAGCTTCTCGATCACTGACTCCGAGGAAATGGTTTTCAGTGGGTCTATTTCGAACCATCCCGAGTAAGAGTCAACAAGAACTAGATAGTGATTCCCATGCCATTCGAAGATGTCAGCGGCCAGTGAGGACCACGGAAGAGGAGGAACTGGTTGGGGCAGAAGAGGCTGCTTCTGCTGATGTGGTGCTAAACTGTTGCAGACAGCGCACGTTTTGGTTCTTGCACGTATGTATTTTGTCATTCCGGGCCAGTAGAACATACTTTGCGCTCGTAGGAGGATGGCCTCCGCGCCGGAATGGCCCCTGTGGATGTCGTTGTAGTATTCGTCCCGTAGTGCGGTTGGGACCACCGCCTTGTGGCCCTTGACTATGATCCCGTCCTGTAGCACTAACTCGTCACGAACTAGGAAGTAGGGGCGTATCTCGAGCGGGGTATTTGACTGTTTGTGGGGCCAACCATCCCGTATGACTGTTGACAGCAATTGTAAAGTCTCATCCGCAGCCGTGTGTTTGGCAAGGCGGCGTAAACGATCAGTCAGCACAAACGAGACCTTCATGACTGAGAATTTGTCCTGTTCGGAGAGGTGCTGTTCACTGGTTGTGCGCGGGGCTCTGGATAGTGTGTCTGCTATGTGCATGTCTTTACCTTTCTTGTAGACGATGTGGAAGTCAAAGCGCTGCAGCTGCATCATCATCTGTTGCAGTCGTGCTGGGGCCGCGTGAATCGGTTTGTTCAAAATAGTGACCAAGGGTTGGTGGTCAGTCTCGATGGTAATGGTCTTACCAAAAATGAAGTCCTTGAATTTAGAACATGCGAAAACCACTGCAAGCTGTTCCTTTTCAATCTGGGCATATCGCTGATCGGTATCAGTCAGAGTACGGGATGCATATGAGACGGGCTTGATGCTGCCGTCGGTAGTGGTCTGTAGGCACGCCACGCCTAGCCCGTACTGGGACGCATCGCAGGTGATCGTAACCGGTAGCTTTAGATCGAAATATAATGAATAATAATAATGGATTGGATTTATATAGCGCCTTTCTAATACTCAAGGCGCTTTACATCGCATTATTCATTCACTCCTCAGTCACACTCGGTGGTGGTGAGCTACTTCTGTAGCCACAGCTGCCCTGGGGCAGACTGACGGAAGCGTGGCTGCTAATCTGCGCCTACGGCCCCTCCGACCACCACCAATCACTCACACACATTCACACACATTCACACGCAGGCAAAGGTGGGTGAAGTGTCTTGCCCAAGGACACAATGACAGTATGCACTCCAAGCGGGATTCGAACCGGCTACCTTCCGGTTGCCAGCCGAACACTTAGCCCATTGCGCCATCTGTCGTCCTAATGAAAGTGTTGGCGCGCTAGCCAGCTGTAGCTTGAGGGTGTCAAAAGCCCTTTGGCGCTGCGGGTACCAGGACCATGTGTGTGTCTTTGTGTGTCAGCTCGCGCAGGGGGGCCGATAACTCGCTGAGGTCAGGAATAAATTTATCAGTTTTCAGTGGATCAGGCCTGAGGCCACTGCTGGTGAAAACATGTCCGACGTAAGTGACCTCGGGAACTTGAAACCTGCACTTGAGTGGATTCAGTTTGAGATTAATGTCTTTGGCATGGTCGAGCACTCTCTTCAGATTAGCGTCATGTTCAGGCAGGTCACGACTATAGATGAGAATATCATCAACAATGATGGCGCATGTGTACTCTGCAAACAGTTGTTCCATGGTGTGCTGGAAAACTTAGCTGGCGGAGTTGATGCCGAAGGGCATTCTCAGAAATTTGAAACGGCCAAAGGGTGTACCGAAAGCAGTGAGGTTAGATGAGTCCGGGTCTAATGGCATCTGCCAAAAGGAGCTTTTGGCATCCAGGACTGAGAACACTGCTGCGTTTCCAATCTGTGCAGTGACATCTTCTGTGGTTCTCATTGAGTAGTGGGGAGCGCTTGATTGCAGTATTCAGATCTCTGTGATTGATGCAGATGCTTATCTCCTCTTTGTTTTTCTTAGTTGCAACGACCATGGTGGAAACCCAGTCCGACGGGTCGGTGACTTCAGCAATGACTTCCATTGAGACCATGCGTCTGAGTTCATTGTGTATTCTGTCGCGCATGGCATGTGGAACGCGATGTGGTGCTCGGACTATAGGTGTGACTGTAGGTTCAACAGTGATTCGATATTTTGTAGGCAACTTGCCAAGTCCATCATTAAACAGGTCTTTGTACTGGGAAAGCAATTGTTGAGCTGGCTCATCACTGAGGCATAATTTGTGGACTGCACGTCCAAAATACACCAGGCCTAGATTGTGGCATGCATTGATACCAAGCAAAGTCTCTGAGTTTGATTTTACAATGCTAAACTGCAGGGTGTGTGTCTGCTCATCTACTGTGCACTTTAAATCAGCTTTTCCCAGTGGATGTAGGATTTCTCCCCCATAAGCCTGAAGTGTTGAGGCGTCCTTATGCATTCGTTCTGCATTTCAAATTTTATTAAACTCCCTTATCGACATGATGTTGACCTTTGCCCACGTGTCCACTTTGGCGAGTATGGGCCTGTTATTTACGAACACAGTCACTTCAGGGTCAAGTAGTTTGTTTGACAAAGGGAGGAGGGAGTAAATAGCAGAACTGTTATCAGCACTGTCTGAACCCTGCTCGTGGGAGGATTTCAGGCTCTTGGGAGTCAGTATCAGAGAACTCTTGTTGAAGCAGGTGCAAGTTCGTCCTTGAAACATTAGCAGTCCCACGGGAACGGCAACATTTCGCGAAATGGTTTTGCTTTTTACAATAGTTGCAGGTCTTACCGTAAGCTATGCAGAACTGGCTACCCTTCGCATGAAAATAGTTACAATTCTGACATCGCGCAGCATGCACATTAGAGGCTTTGCGGGAGTGGTCAGTAAGATTGACATTGTGTTGCTGTCGTGGGTTGAAAGAGACAGGATCGGCATGGGGTGCAGTAATCTCTGAAATTCGACACGAGTGGATTGCTTGGTCAAGAGTTAGTTCTGTGTTGCGAAGGAGCTCAGCTCTCAGTTTGCTATCAATCATGCCTCCGACAAGCTTATCTCTAACAAGTTAATTTGTCAACACACCGAAACAACAGCGCGCAGCCATGTGTTTTAAGTCACTAATAAATCGTTCAATAGGTTCATCAACCTGCTGCAAATGAGCATAGAACTTCGTCCTTTCGATTATGTGGTTGGACGGCAGATCACACAGCTCTCCACATTTTCTGAGCAGAACCACGGGGTCATCTATAGTCTCGGCAGGAACTAGGACCTGCCCGTTGTCATCCAGAACAGCAGGAGCAAAGTCAAAGTTGTCGGCACGATTCATTGCCTCAGGACCCGCTAGATTAAGCAGGAGTGATGCTTTCAAGTCAGCAGGGTCATTCCGATGAATTATGCGGATATAATGTGTTTATCACGTTCGAAAAGACGCCATCGCTCAGCGATGTCTGAATCAAAGATCAGAGGGCTCGGTCTGCAGCACGAATTAGCCATAACGGAGATAAAAAAGTGATAAAAAACTGATAAAAAATAAAAGAAACACGATAAACTTAACGGAGTTCGAGTCACGATCTGACACCATGTAATTACAAGACGCAAACGCACGTAAAGATACAACACATCTTTATTAAACACTTACAGCATTGGATCTGGAGTACGTTACATCTCCGAGCTGCTACATCTACTGCCTGACGTAGGCGAGTTCTTAATATTATAAAGCACGTACTAGGTGGGGCTACTACTAACAAGCACTATGATTGGCTAGCGTGCAATAGCCGATCTACAACTGGATACATAGAAATGAATTCATATGGTGATGGAATTGAGAACAGTTAGAATCAGCTATTAAGAAGTGAAATCAGCAAATGGTATTATGCACGGGGTGTTGAAATCTGGATCATTTTCACCCAAACGTCATCAAGGAAAAGGACCAATTTATATTTATAAATTATACCTAATTTATAATTGGCACAAAACACAAACTTCCATTAAGGACCATATACTGAATTTGCAAACCAATCAATGTTTGGTTTGGGACCGTTGCAGAAGGAGGAGCAGCGTCCGGGTGGTGAGTAGATAAACGGCGCGGGGCTTTGCTTTCCAGACGCCCAGGGACCGTTGCAGAAGGAAGAGCAGCGTCCGGGTGGTGAGTAGATAAACGGCGCGGGGCTTTGCTTTCCAGACGCCCAGGGACCGTTGCAGAAGGAGGAGCAGCGTCCGGGTGGTGAGTAGATAAACGGCGCGGGGCTTTGCTTTCCAGACGCCCAGGGACCGTTGCAGAAGGAGGAGCAGCGTCCGGGTGGTGAGTAGATAAACGGCGCTGGGCTTTGCTTTCCAGACGCCCAGGGACCGTTGCAGATGGAGGAGCAGCGTCCGGGTGGTGAGTAGATAAACGGCGCGGGGCTTTGCTTTCCAGACGCCCAGGGACCGTTGCAGAAGGAAGAGCAGCGTCCGGGTGGTGAGTAGATAAACGGCGCGGGGCTTTGCTTTCCAGACGCCCAGGGACCGTTGCAGAAGGAGGAGCAGCGTCCGGGTGGTGAGTAGATAAACGGCGCGGGGCTTTGCTTTCCAGACGCCCAGGGACCGTTGCAGAAGGAGGAGCAGCGTCCGGGTGGTGAGTAGATAAACGGCGCTGGGCTTTGCTTTCCAGACGCCCAGGGACCGTTGCAGATGGAGGAGCAGCGTCCGGGTGGTGAGTAGATAAACGGCGCGGGGCTTTGCTTTCCAGACGCCCAGGGACCGTTGCAGATGGAGGAGCAGCGTCCGGGTGGTGAGTAGATAAACAGCGCGGGGCTTTGCTTTCCAGACGCCCAAGGACCGTTGCAGAAGTCCCAAAACTGCAACGTTCCATTCAAGTTTCCTATAAGTGAGGAAACCGCTGATTGGTGGAAGAGGACAAAGAGAAAGCAGCTGATTGGTGGAAGAGGACAAAGAGAAAGCAGCTGATTGGGAGTCAGATCCCTGCTGATTTCCTCCACCAGTTTTGTATTGTATCCAGGGTAAGGGGGGAGTATGAGGGCCAGGGCAGTTTAATGTTCTGGATGTCAGATGTGGGAGGTCATGGAGTCTGATACCCCTCCAGACGTTCACATCTGTGTCAGGTGCGTAGAGATGGGGTTCCTAAGGGACCGTGTTAGGAACCTGGAGCAGCAGCTCGATGACCTCTGTCTGATCAGGGAGAGCGAGGAGGTCATAGAAAAGAATTATAGGGAGGTGGCCACTCCAAGACCACGGGAGGCAGACAAGTGGGTCACGGTTAGGAAGGGCAAGGGGCAGAGGCAGGGACTAGTGAGTACCCCAGTGGCTGTACACCTTGAAAATAAGTACTCCTGTTTGAGTACTGTTGAGGGGGACAGCCTTCCTGCGGGTAGCAACAGCGGCCGGGCCTCCGGCACAGAGACCAGCCCTATTGCTCAGAAGGGTAGGGAAAAGAAGAGGAGGGCAATAGTAATAGGGGACTCTATGGTTAGGGGGTCGGATAGGCGATTCTGTGGACGCAGTCAGGAGACCCGGATGGTAGTTTGCCTCCCTGGTGCCAGGGTCAGGGATGTGTCTGAACGCGTCCAAGATATCCTGAAATCAGAGGGAGAGGAGCCTGAGGTTGTGGTACATATAGGTACCAATGACATAGGTAGAAAAAGAGAAGAGGTCTTGAAAGGAGAATTTAGGGAGTTGGGAGGAGAGTTAAGGAGAAGGACTACAAAGGTAACAATCTCAGGATTACTACCTGTGCCACGCGACGGTGAGAGTAGGAATGGAGTGAGGTGGAGGATAAATGCGTGGCTGAGGAACTGGTGCAGCGGGCAGGGATTCAAATTTCTGGATCATTGGGACCTCTTTTGGGGAAGGTGTGACCTGTACAGAAAGGACGGGTTGCACTTGAACCCGAGGGGGACCAATATCCTGGCGGGGAGATTTGCAAAGGCTACTGGGGAGACTTTAAACTAGAACGGTTGGGGGGAGGGACTCAAATAGAGAAAGCTAGTGGAAAATGTGGGAGGCAGGAGGCAGAGAAGGGAAGCACTCGGACCCAAAATGTAGGGGAGAAAGAAGAAAAAGATAATAAACAGAGAATAAGTGGTGGTGGGTTTCTTAAATGTGTATATTTTAATGCTAGGAGCATTGTAGGAAAGGTGGATGAACTTAGAGCCTGGATTGACACCTGGAAGTATGATGTTGTGGCGATCAGTGAAACATGGTTGCAGGAGGGCTGTGATTGGCAAATAAATATTCCAGGATTTCGTTGCTTCAGGGGTGATAGAATTGGAGGGGCAAGAGGTGGGGGTGTTGCATTGCTTGTCAAGGAAGATATTACAGCAGTGCTTTGGCAGGATTGATTAGAGGGCTCGTCTAGGGAGGCTATTTGGGTGGAACTGAGAAATGGGAAAGGTGTAGCAACACTTATAGGGGTGTATTATAGACCGCCAAATGGGGAGCGAGAATTGGAAGAGCAAATATGTAAGGAGATAGCAGATATTAGTAGTAAGCACAAGGTAGTGATTGTAGGAGATTTCAATTTTCCACACATAGACTGGGAAACACATTCTGTAAAAGGGCTGGATGGTTTGGAGTTTGTAAAATGTGTGCAAGATAGTTTTTTGCAGCAATACATAGAGGTACCTACTAGAGAAGGGGCAGTGCTGGACCTCCTGTTAGGAAATGAGACAGGGCAGGTGGCGGAGGTATGCGTCGGGGAGCACTTCGGGTCCAGTGATCACAATACCATTAGTTTCAATATAATTATGGAGAGGGTCAGAACTGGACCTAGGGTTGAGATTTTTGTTTGGAGAAAGGCTAACTTTGAGGAGATGCGAAAGGATTTAAAAGGAGTGAATTGGGACATGTTGTTTTATGGGAAGGATGTAGTAGAAAAATGGAGGACATTTAAGGGTGAAATTTTAAGAGTACAGAATCTTTATGTCCCTGTTCGGTTGAAAGGAAATAGTAAAAAATGGAAAGAGCCATGGTTTTCAAGGGAAGTTGGACACGGTTCGGAAAAAGAGAGAGATCTACAATAATTATAGGCAGCATGGAGTAAATGAGGTGCTTGAGGAGTATAAAGAATGTAAAAAGAATATTAAGAAAGAAATTAGAAAAGCTAAAAGAAGATATGAGGTTGCTTTGGCAAGTAAGGTGAAAGTAAATCCAAAGGGTTTCTACAGCTATATTAATAGCAAAAGGATAACAAGGAATAAAATTGGTCCATTAGAGAGTCAGAGTGGACAGCTATCTGCAGAGCCAAAAGAGATGGGGGAGATATTGAACAATTTATTTTCTTCGGTATTCACGAAGGAGAAGGATATGGAATTATGTGAGGTAAGGGAAACAAGCAGAGTAGCAATGGAAACTGTGATTCAAAGAAGAGGAGGTGCGGACACTTTTGAAAAATATGAAAACGGATAAGTCTCCAGGTCCTGACAGGATATTCCCTAGGACATTGAGGGAAGTTAGTGTAGAAATAGCAGGGGCTATGACAGAAATATTTCAAATGTCATTAGAAACGGGAATAGTGCCGGAGGATTGGCGTACTGCGCATGTTGTTCCGTTCTTTAAAAAGGGTTCGAAGAGTAAACCTAGCAATTATAGACCTGTTAGTTTGACGTCAGTGGTGGGCAAATTAATGGAAAGGATACTTAAAGATAATATATATAAGCATCTGGATAAGCAGGGTCTGGTTAGGAACAGTCAACATGGATTTGTGCCTGGAAGGTCATGCTTGACTAATCTTCTTGAATTTTTCGAAGAGGTTACTAGGGAAATTGATGAGGGTAAAGCAGTGGATGTTGTCTATATGGACTTCAGTAAGGCCTTTGACAAGGTTCCTCATGGAAGGTTGGTTAAGAAGATTCAATTGTTGGATATTACTGGTGGAGTAGCAAGATGGATTCAACAGTGGCTGAATGGGAGATGCCAGAGAGTAATGGTGGATGGCTGTTTGTCAGGTTGGAGGCCGGTGACTAGTGGGGTGCCTCAGGGGTCTGTGTTGGGTCCACTGTTGTTTGTCATGTACATCAATGATCTGGATGATGGTGTGGAAAATTGGATTAGTAAGTATGCAGATGATACTAAGATAGGTGGTGTTGTGGATAACTAAGTAGATTTTCAAAGTCTACAGAGAGATTTAGGCCATTTGGAAGAGTGGGCTGAAAGATGGCAGATGGAGTTTAATGCTGACAAATGTGAGGTGCTACATCTCGGCAGGACAAATCAAAATAGGACGTACACGGTAAATGGTAGCGATTTGAGGAATGCAGTTGAACAGAGGGATCTAGGAATAACTGTGCATAGTTCCTTGAAGGTGGAATCTCATGTAGATAGGGTGGTAAAGAAAGCTTTTGGTGTGCTGGCCTTTATAAATCAGAGCATTGAATATAGAAGTTGGGGTGTAATGTTAAAATTGTACAAGGCATTGGTGAGGCCAATTCTGGAGTATGGAGTACAATTTTGGTCGCCTAATTATAGGAAGGATGTCAACAAAATAGAGAGAGTACAGAGGAGATTTACTAGAATGTTGCCTGGGTTTCAGCAACTAAGTTACAGAGAAAGGTTGAACAAGTTAGGTCTTTATTCTTTGGAGCGCAGAAGGTTAAGAGGGGACTTGATAGAGGTCTTTAAAATTATGAGCGGGTTAGACAGAGTGGACGTGGATAAGCTTTTCCCATTGAGAGTAGGGAAGATTCAAACAAGGGGACATGACTTGAGAATTAAGGGACAGAAGTTTAGGGGGAACATTAGGGGGAACTTCTTTACTCAGAGAGTGGTAGCTGTGTGGAATGAGCTTCCAGTGGAAGTGGTGGAGGCAGGTTCGATGTTATCCTTTAAAAATAGATTGGATGGGTATATGGATGGGAAAGGAATGGAGGGTTATGGTCTGAGTGCAGGTAGATGGGACTAGGGGGAAGTATTTATTTTTAATTAAAATTTTTTTTTTTTTTTTAAATGTTCGGCACGGACTTGAAGGGCCGAGATGGCCTGTTTCCGTGCTGTTATGTTATGGTTATGGTTATGGTTATGGTTTGATGATAATCCAGTAAAATAAAATTATGGATGAAAAAAAAGTATATAAAGACACAAAGTTCAGGAGGAACTCAGCAGGTCTGGTAACATCTCTGGAGAACATGGATATGCAACATTTTGGGTAGGGACCAATTCAGATTGATTGTGGTACTGGATGGGGGCAGGACAAAATGCTGTGAGATAAGAAGGGGAATGAACTGTGAAGCCTGAGGAAGGGATACAGTTGGAAGGGGACATGGGGGAGGGGGGGGGTTGTGTGAGAAATGGGTACGCATCTAGGTGGGGCACAGGGAAGAGAGGAGGGGGAAAAAGGCAGTGCTTGTTGGTCACTTTCCTAAAGAATTCAAATGTTCTTACCGCTGGGTTATAAGCTACCCAAGCAGAATATAAGGTGCTGTTCTTTCAGGCCCTCTCTCTGTAGGTATGTTACAATACTTACCCTCAGCGGCGCTGTAATTCTGCCACTGGCCGTGTGCGCGATTTTGGCGCCTTTAAGGGGGGGGGGGGGGCGGGGTTAAAACGCGGGTTTCTCCTACCTTGTCCTGTATTATATTTCGTTGGAGTACAACCTTTTGCAGAAAAATCGATCCTACGGGCGATTTGTGTATTTTTTATTTTTATTAAATCGACCATGTCAGCGCTGGAGTCATTTTAAAATCAGCTTCTGAAGCCGTCAGTGCCGACAACGGGGACGAATTTCACACACGGGACAGGTAAACGAAAGTAGTTTATTTTAATGTATAAAAGTGCTTCTTAAGAAGCCTTTAATTCATTTTTTTCATGCAAAACGGTGATTCTTTTCCCCGAACGGCAGAATTTTTCATGCCGATACGGGGTTAAATTCACCGCAAATCAACGTTCCAAAAGATCACGTTCCAGAAAACCTCACTCGCAAAATGATTTAAATGCCCATTAATTTACTGGTATTAAACATTCAATTCCTTCCATTTGGCCTGTAAATTCATGACAATGAGATTTAAAAATTATGTTATATTGTAAATTCTTGTGTGAATGTTATTTGGACACTTAGGCTATTTAAAAATGTTAATCTATTCTTAAGAAATTGATAGATGTTTAGATCTAGTAATTGAATTTTGTAATTAGCTACAATTAGGTAACTAACTAATTATATGCTTTAATTTCATGTCATCTAAGTAAGATTGTTTCATATTTGTTTCAGAATGCTTCAATCTATAATAACTGAAAATTTCTTTCAGTTCTCTTAATTTTTAAGAAAGTTATGGGCTTTTGACTGTCCTCGATCACAGCTTTTGTGTTAAGTCAATGGAAAAGCAATAGGGAACAAGATGCTAATTTCCGAGTATGAAAATAGGCATAACTTTTTTAATACTGAAGATATGAAAGTGAATTAGGTGTCAAATTAAACTTATTTTTATGCTTTATCTGATTTTGTAACATTGCTACTCTCTGGAAATGTTGGAGGCTCAGGACAGAAAGATCAGTATGAGAATGGGAAGGAGAGTTAAAATGCTGAGTCACACCAGCACTTTGTCTTTTTTTGTAAACCAGCAATTCCTTGTGTCTAACCATATAAATTATTTGAAACATCTTTATTTGTGGAGAACAAGTAATTGTCAACAAAACAAGCTCTAATAGTTATGAAGAAACAAGGAACGGTAGATGCTGGTTTACAAAAGAAGAACACAAAAGTGCTGGAGTAACTCAGCAGGTCAGGCAGCATCTCTGGAGACAAGGAATGTGTGACATTTCAGGGCGGGACCATTCTTCAGACTCTGAAGGGCCCTGACCCGAAAGGTCACCTATATATGTTCTCCAGCGATGCTGCTCTGGAGAAGGACACCGACCTGAACCATTACCTATCGATGTTCTCCAGAGATGCTGCCTGACCCGCTGGTTACTCCAGCACTTTGTGACATCTAATGGTTTTGACATGTTTTCAACAATAAAGATCCTGAGAAAGGGAGAACTAGAATAGTATATTTATATAATGCAGCCAATAATATATTTCCTGCTAATGCTGGAATAAAAGGATTTTAACTTGAGACATAATAAACTGGCATTTGATAAATAAAATTCCTTCTCTTTTACTGAAATCGATGCAAAGTAGTTAGCTTTTAGGATAATTCATTGCAGGAATTTGAGGGGGGGGGGACCATATACCTGCTTTTATCTTGCAGTATTGTTAGAAATGAAGTACAAGTATGACACGATACAAGCACCTTACCAGCCATGTCTGAGTGGGGTAATACTCTCACTAGTCTCAGTAAGTCATGTGATGAATTCTCACTCCTGAGGCATTCCTGACATTAAGTCAAGGCCCACTGTTATTTTGAGTACAATATAATAATAACCATACTTCAAAAGTACTTGATAGCTACAAAGCATTTTGAGATGCCCTGCGATCATGATTGGCACTAGATAAATGCATATTTCTCTTTTAAAAACATTACTAATATTACAAATAAAAATGCAGTAAAATAACCAGATATATGCATGAATTTATACAGTGCATCAAAAATAGCAAAATTACTGTGACCATCAACATGCATGTCAAAATATTAATAACATTATTTGGTTTCTTGCTACTCACTGGAGAACAATGCACTTGAGAATTTATCTACAAGCACAGATAGAACAAGGAGAAAGGATCTATTGGTGAAAATGCCTCCATGTCATAATTTTAACGAACATTTAAATAATCTGTACTTGCAGACTGATATCTTGCAGATTACCACACTATCAAAATATAAAAGTAATAAGTCAGTAGATAGCAATACCTATAAACGATTCATCCCATCTGCTATCCTTGGTGAAAGCTTTTCATGCACCAGTAAACTCAGTAAATATCAGAAGATAAAGCGTAAGCCAACTACGCCATGGATTTGCTCCTAATGTCTCCTGAAAGTGCAGCCCGATGCGATTACAAATGATTTTCTCCTAATGTCATTTTACATAACCCTTTTTCTGCATGAGTAGTTACTACGGATTGAATGAATGTCATTAAAACAGTTAATCATTATCTTGCGACACTAGCCTCCCTCCTTCTCTCACATTGGAATCTCCATGACAAAGAACCAGGGGACAAAATGCACGGGCTGTCTGGGCAACCCATCTTTGCAAGTAATTTTTTATGTAAATGCACTTGTCCAGCAGTTCCCTGGGTGACCTTGAGCTATTCATATCAAAACTGACTTCAATTCGATAAGCGTTCCCTTCAAATAAAACTCATGATTGCAAACAGGTACCTTTAACAACAGGGATATAATATCACGTTGGGGTAATCATTTTATACAGAATTGTGTTTTGGGTATCAATGATGGTGCACCTGTCGTTCTTCAGACCAAAAAATTAAATTCACTTATTTGAGCAAACAGAATTCTTAATGGACACGATGTAATAAATGGTTTCAGAAGCAACTGGATTTGGAGGTCTTACTTGCCATTGGTGCATTAGTACAAGAATGCCATGCTGAAATATGGGCCAATAATTACTTGGTCTAAGCCAAAACAGTCTCAAAGAAACAGTAAATGCTGGAACAAGAAGACCTCAGTACAGTTTACTGAATTAATTTTAAAAATTCCATAATTCGAGTGACAAAATTTTGCTTCATTACCAGAAATGGATATAGATAAATCTACCTTCAGAAAGCCAAACCCACATAAAAACATTTTCTAATAAGTATATCAGAGAGACAAACAAGTAGGGTTATGCAGTAATATCTGTAATAAAATTTCAGCAGGATAATTCAAAATGCCATAACTTGAGTTTTCCCCTTTGCTGCGGACCTGACTGGTCTGCTATTCATTCCTTATATTTTCAGTGTAAACTAGTAACCTACTACTAGTTAAAGAATCAACTTCCCTATCAATTTAACTGACCTCCTGCAAATGTTTATTTTTAACTTGCATGCGTAGGTGCAACAAATGCGCATTGTCGATGTTTAAAGGTGGAAAGTAAAACAATGAATATTTTCTCTTGCTGTGCCAATTACTATCTATTGAATCTGTGCAACACAATGCACGGTCACCTTGATTACATTTAATATGCAGTCATTTTATTTTCATTGTTTTGATTTGTGTACAAGTATTGAATACATTAACGAGAACAAACAACGATGAATCAACCCCTTACCCACTATACATTCCCAAATGTACAAGTTATATCAGTAACTGAACAAACCTGTAAAAACAATGGTTGCCACATTTAAACTGGATAATTGTATGTTTTTTCTTGTTTGTATGATAAGTTTGATTGTAAAACCACAAATGTATACCTATTACTGTTAGAGGAAATATCACTTTCAAATAGTTTACAATGTTCACCCAAAATATTGATTTCCAAAACCAGTTTTTAAATACATTAAAAAAGCGAGAGCAGCTTTAGGAACTCAGCAGGTCAGGCAGCATCTGTGGAGGGAAATGGATACCTGACGTTTCAGGTCAGGGTCTTTCATGTAGGTTACAGAACTGGTATTATCTTTGTTCTAGAAAGAAGTGGAGGGGCCCAAGGTCTTCCTGACGGCGTATAGGGACTGGATGGTCCATGGTAAAGATGAGGTGGTGGGGTTAAAGGAATTGGAGGTGGTTAAAATAGTGCAGAACATGCGAGGTGCCCCATATGTAGATGGGAAGGGACTGAATAAGGGGGGAGGGGAGAAAAAATATAGTCAAGGTACAAGGAGTTAAGTTCAATGGGGCAAGAACAGAAGTATAAAATTGGCATACCAGGTCAGTCCTGCTAGTGGATTTTGGGGGAGATAGAAACGGCAGTAGGTTGGGGAACTATCAAGTTGCAGTCAGATATCGGCCTGATGTTTGTTGGAGGGGTCATGGCCAAGGAGGAAGTATGAGGTGCTGTCTGGCCTCTATTAGGTGGAGGTAAGTCGCCAGACCACAACACCACTGCCCATATTGCGCTCAATAGTTGGATTGGAGGGGAGGGGGGGGGGAATAGTGGAAATGTTAGGCCAGCCAGTGTCACATTGGTTGTTAGAAATAAAAATGTTGAAAGATGGTTAAAGGCCAGAGGGGGATGTCCAAGAGGAAGAGGAGTGAGGAGAAAGGATCATCAATGGGAAGGGGGGACATGAGGACTCCTTGCCAAAGAAATAGGTTGTGAGGCAAAGATGATGGAAGAACTCACCGTCATGGCACAGGCACAGGGGCACCAAGGGAAGGCCTCTGCTGGTGGCAGACCACTCAGCATCAGAGAGAGGGAGGTCATAAAGAATGGTGAAGACTCAACAGGGATTGGAGCTATGGTCAGGTATGGGATCAACAGAGTGCGATGGGAGGGAGGGCTCAGAGGGTGATGGAAAGGGTGCTCAGCGGAAAGAGGAAGAGGGCTTAGGAATGAGATTAGCAGTGGGTGGGGCAAGGTGTAACTGGCAGCAGGGAAGAACGATGGGACCCCTGAATGTTGTTGGAGGCATATGGGCTTACTATCCTTGGTGGATGTTAGATACACGTAAAACCGCAGGTGAAAAGTGTGGTTCAGGTAGAGGATAATGAAGAATTATGGTCCAAGGCACTTTGGGAAAACGAGGCCTGACACTGTGGGAGAGAAAGAGAAAGAGAAAGGACCAAAAGATACAGGTGCATAGAAAAGCGGGTAGTGTGTAGGGCACAGAGAGAAAATATAGAAGTGATGAGTGTAGCTACCCAAGATTTTGGCTAAGACCAAACTGGGAGGCCTGAAACAGATTTGGAAGTGACATGGGACACGATGGCCGCAAAGACCAGTGCCAAAAAAGCACATGTGGTTATGGTAGCAAGTCTGGGTGAGGACATTGATTTCTACTGCTGTTTGACACAAAAGCGGTGGAGTGAAAAGGGATCCTATGTCTAGTTGAAGAGAGGGAAATACAAAGAGCATATCTTGAAGAAACGTTACAGTTGAGCAGTATGGAATGGAAGCACGAGACTGCAGATAGACACAAAAAGCTGGAGTGACTCAATGGATCAGGTAGCAATGGATGGGTGAGGTTTGGGTTGGGACCCTTATTCAGACTGATTGTTGGGGGGGGGGGGGGGGAGCTGGAAGCGAGAAGAGATGAATCAGGGACAGCAACAGATGACCTCAGGCAGGGAGGTTTCCTAATAAGCTCATTGTTGACGGGGGATGGTGTGATCCCAAGATCCCTTGTATGATCCCTCAATGGTATGAACATTGACCTCCAATTTCAGGTAGTCCTTGCTTTCTCCCTCCTTCCCCTCCCCTTCCCCGCTGTCCCACAGCCTACTGTCTCCGCCTCTTCCTTTCTTCTTCCCGCCCCCCCACCCCCACATCCATCTGAAGAAGGGTCTCGACCCGAAACATAACCTATTACTTCGCTCCATAGATGCTGCCTCACCCGATGAGTTTCTCCAGCATTTTTGTCTACCTTCGATTTTACCAGCATGTAAATGGATCAATTGTAATCATGTATTGTCTTTCTGCTGACTGTTTAGCACGCAACAAAAAGCTTTTCACAGTACCTCAGTACACATGACAATAAACTAAACTGAATTAGAGTCATAGAGAGTCATAGAGTGATACAGTGTGGAAACAGGCTCTTCGGCCCAACTCGCCCACACCGGCCAACAATGTCCCAGCTACACTAGTCCCACTTGCCTGCGCTTGATCCATATCCCTCCAAACCTGTCCTATCCATGTACCTGTCCAACTGTTTCTTAAAGATGGGATAGTCCCAGCCTCAACTACCTCCATACACCCACCACCCTTTGTGTGAAAAGGTTACCCCTCGGATTCCTATTAAATCTTTTCCCCTTCACCTTGAACCTATGCCCTCTGGTCCTCGATTCCCTTACTATGGGCAAAAGACTCTGCATCTACCCGATCTATTCCTCTCATGATTTTGTATACCTCTATAAGATCTCCCCTCATCCTCCTGCGCTCCATGGAATAGAGACTCAGCCTACTCAACCTCTCCTTATAGCTCACATCCTCTACTCCTGGCATCATCCTCGTAAATCTTTTCTGAACCCTTTCAAGCTTGACAATATCTTTCCTGTAACATGGTGTCCAGAACTGAACACAATATTCTAAATGCGGTCTCACCAACGTCTTGTACAACTGCAACATGATCTCCTAACTTCTATACTCAGTACTCTGACTGATAAATTCCATCAACCCCCATTCTTCAGCCCATTTGCCCAATCGATCCAGATTCTGCTGCAATCTTTCACAACCATCTTCACTTTCTGCAAAACCACTCACTTTTGTATCATCACCAATCTTGCTAATCTTGCCCTGTATGTTCTCATCCGAAACATTGGTGTAGATGACAAACAGTAACGGGCCCAGCACCAAACCCTGAGGCACACCACTAGTCACAGGCATCCAATGTGAGAAGCAACCTTCCACCATTACTCTGTTTCCTTCCATGGAGCCAATTTGTTATCCATTCAGTTATCTCTCCTTGGATCCCATGCAATCTAAACTTCCAGAGCAGCCTACCATGTGGAACCTTGACGAACCCCATAACTGACATGTACACAACATCTGCAGCTCTGCCCTCATCAACCTTTTTGGTCATGTCTTAAAAAAAAATCAATCAGACTTGTGAGCCACGACCTCCCATGTACAAAACCATGCTGACTATTCCGAATCAGCCCTTGTCCATCCAAATGCCTGTATAACCTATCCCTCAGAATACTCTCCAGTAACTTACCAACTACAGATGTTAAGTTCACTGGCCTATAGTTCCCAGCATTTTCCCTGCAGCCCTTCTTGTAAAGAGGTACAACATTTGCCACCTTCCAGTCTTCCAGCACCCCTCCTGTATTTAAGAACGACTCGTAAATTTCAACCAGGACCCGCAATTTCCTCTCTAGTTTCCCCACAATGTACTCGCCCTGGAGATTTGTCTACCTCAAACACGACAAAGTACCTTCAGTACTTCTTTGACAGTAATCCTAATTGCTCTCAAGACACGTCCAGTGACTGCTCCAATTTCCTGTCTTTCTCTTTGGTAAATACAGAGGAGAAATACTCATTGAGGACCTTGCCCATCTCCCGTGGCTCCACGCAGAGGTGACTGCTTTGATTCCTGAGAGGTCCCACTCTCTATCTAGTTACCCTTTTCCCCCTTGTGTATTTATAAAATCTTTTGGGATTGTCCTTAATGCTACCTGCCAGAGCTACTGTATCTCCTGCCTCTTTTTTGCCCTTCTGATTTCTTTTTTTAGTTTACTCCTTAGTTCCCGAATCTCCTCCAGGGATGCACTTGATCCCAGCTGCCTATACCTGTCCCATGCATCCTTCTTGTTTTTGACTAACGTCTCAATTTCCCTCGTCAGTCAAGCTTCCTTAGTTTGCCTGCTTTGCCCTTCACTCTAACGGGGACGAACACATCCTGAGCTTTCTTCAGTAAACTTTTAAAAATATCCGACTTAGCCGATGTTCTTTTTCTTTTCCCCTCTAATAACCTGCTCCAGTCAACTTGAGCGAGACCTTCTCTCATACCCTCAAAGTTGGCCTTACCTCAGTTGAGCATTTTAACAAGTGGACCCTCTGTCCCTATCCATAACTATCTTAAACATAATCAAACTGTGGTCACTGGTCCCAAAAAGCTCCTCCACACACTCTTCTTTAACTTGCCCTTCCAATTTCCCAATACTAGTTCCACCATTGCCCTCTCACGTGTGGGGGCCTCTACATATGGCTTAAGAAAACTCTCCTGAACACGTTTGAGGAATTGCACCCCATCTGAACCCTTCAAGCTATGATTTTCCCAGTCTATATTGGGAAAGTTAAAATCCCCTACAACAACCTTATTTGACCCGCAGCTGTCTGCAATCTCCCCGCACATTTGTTCTTCTAATTTCCGTTTACTATTCGGGGGTCTGTAGTACACCCCCAACAAGGTGATCATCCCTTTCTTATTCCTCAGCTCCACCCATATAGCCTCAAGGACCTGTCCCGCTTAGGCGACTTTTTAGGCAAGTGCAGGAGACTCTGCGTTCGCCACATGTTTGCTGGTGGTCTCTGGTGAGTCTCCTTCATGGTCGCGAGGAGTTCCCGCATTCTGGGAACTAGTCGCGGCCTCAGTATGGTCGCCGCAAATCTTTCAACATGTTGAAAAATTTTCTGCGACCATAAATTGGTCGCCACGGAGAAAATCGATAATCCTGTAGTTGTAGGTGCAGTTGTAGTGGGGTCGCCATGTAGTTATGGGTAGTCTAGGTAGTCGTAGGTAGTTATTGTTAACCACTTTTGCTGACCGGACATTTTCATTGGCTCATTGGGGAAAAAAAACGTAAGCACGAGTTTTCAGAACCAAGGATAATCGACCGGTAATCTTTAATGCCCGCTGAACTTCACAGCTATGTATCTCTGGCTTATTAAAAGTTGTCTGGCTTCTTAAAAGTGTCTCCACTCCTTCTCCCCTCCCCCCTCCCCCCTCCCCCCTCTTTTAAAGTACACTGTGCTAGCCGTCAACCTTCCTGTTAATCGCGGTGTGTGTCTGTATCACCTTGGCTTTGCACCGTGTGAATTTCAGACAGTGCTCCCCCCGCTTTCCCTGGCCCCCGCCTTTGCGATGTGTTTGTGTGTGTGTTCCACTCTGACAGTCGCCGTTCCAGTTCCCGGTTTTTCAGGCGAGTGCCGCGAACTTGACAGTCGCCGGCAGTCCGCTGAAAATTCGCCGAAGTGGGACAGGCCCTTGACTAGACGAACCACTGGTAATGTCACCTCTGAACACAGCCGTGACATCCTCCTTAAACAACAATGCAACCCCTGCTCCTCTTTTTCCCTCACCCCTGTCTCTCATGAAGCTCCTGTACCCTGGAACATTGAGCTGCCAGTCCTGCCCCTCCCTTAACCAGGTTTCAGTCATGGCTACAACGTCCCAGTTGCTTGTACCTATCCATACCCTGCCTTACCCGTCAGGCCCTTTGCATTAAAATACATGCAGTTTAAACCAACCCTCCTTCTTCGCTCTCCGCCTTTCACCTGCCTATTCTGTCCACTGACCTTTCCCACACCACCCTCTATACCAATGTCTAGCCTCTCACATGCCACTATCCTGCACGTGATCCCACCCCGCTACCAATCTAGTTTAAACCTTCCCGTGTAGCATTAGCAAACTTGAGGAAGGATACATCATTGCGAACTGGTTAACCAACTTTTATGGAAAGGGGGGGGGGAGGGGGTAAGAGGGAGGGGAGGGTGGAGGAAAGCGTTTGTAGAAGTTACCTAAAATTAGATTATTCAACGTTTATACTGCTGTGTTGTTAGCTACACAAGCAAAATAGGAGGTGCTAATCCTCCAACGTGCATGCGGTCGCACTCTGGCAATGCAGGAGGCTCAGGACAGAGACGTCAGTATGGGAATGGAAAGGAGAGTTAAAATGGGAGACTGGGAGATCCAGTGGGCCTTGACGGATTGAGTGTAAGTTTTCATACAAACGGTAGCCGAGTCTACGCTTTGTCTCATCAATGTACAGGAGCCCATATTGGGAACACAGTCGATGAGATTGGAGGAGGTGTATGTGAACCTCTGTCCCACCTGGAATGACTGTCAGGGTCTGTAGATGGAGTCGAGGGAGGGGATACAAGGACAGGTGTTTAATCTCCTACGGTTTACAGGGGAAAGTACCTGGGGAGGGGGTGGTTTGCATGGGAAGGGATGAGCGAACCAAGGAGTTGTGGAGGGAGCGGTCTATGCGGAAGGCAGAAAGGTTGGAGATGGGAAGATGTGATTAGTGGTGGGATCACATTATAAGTGACGGAAATGTCAGAGGATGATGTGTTAAATGCAGAGGCTGGTGGGGGAAAGGAGAGGACCCGGGGAACTCTGTCCTTGCTGCGTCTGGGAGGAGCTCTTCCATCCCCTTCTTCCACTAAAGGTCGGTTAATCAGTTCCACAGTTCGCAACTGTGTATCCCATTTGGGATTACACCGTCCCAAGCAAACTAGTATATTTGGTCCCAAGCCAACAATTGACCATGCAGGGAACCTCCCTGCCTGAGGTTATCTGTTGCCGGCCCTGATTTGTCCTGGTCTTTTCTTGCTTCCAGTACCCCCCCCACACAATCAGACTGAAGAAAGGTCCCGATCTGAAACCTCACCTATCCATGCTGGAGTTACTGCAGCATTTTCTGTCTATCTTTTGTATAAACCAGCATCTGCAGTTCCTTTTTCTTACACAAGAGACTGCAGATGCTGGAATATGTAGCAAAAGATCAAGAGCTTGGAGAATAAGATATGGGATTTTGAATGTTAAACCTAAGAAGGTTATTGGATTGGATGATGGCATGCACCTTCTACAGATACATTGTAGTAAGTATCCTATCAGGATGCATCAAGGCTTGGCTTTGCAACAGCTCTTCCCAAGACTGCAAAACATTACAGTGAGTTGTGGATGTAGCACTGTTCATCACACAAATCCCAGCCTTTCAACCACTGACTCCATCTACGCTGTCTTGAAAAAGCAGTTAACTTAATCAAGGACCATTTTTATCCCAGTGATAACCTCAGCTCTTCTCTCTTCTCTCGTCAGGCAGAAGATACAAAAGCTTAAAAGCATGTCATAGAGTCATACAGTATGGAAACAGGCCCATCGACCCAACTTGCCCACATCGACCAACATGTCCCATCTGCACTAATCCCACCTGTCTGTGTTCGGCCCATATCCATCTAAACCTATCCTATCCATGAACCTTCTAAACATTGTGATAATACCTGCCTCAACTACCTCCTCTGGCAGCTCGTTCCACCACCCTTTGTGAAAAAGTTACCCATCAGGTTCCTATTAAATTATTCCCCCCCTCACCTTAATCCTACGTCATCTAGTTCTCAATTCCCCTACTCTGGGCAAGAGAGTCTGTGCATCTACCCAATCTATTCCTCTCATGATTTTGTACACTTCTATAAGATCCACCCTCATCCTCTTGCATTCCAAGGAATAGAGTCCGAACCTGCTCAACCGCTCCGTATAGCTCAGGCCCTTAAGTAATGACAACATCCTCGTAAATCTTCTCTGCACACTTTCCAACTTGACAACATCTTCCTCATAACATGGTGCCCAAATCTGAACACAACACTCTAAATGTGGCCTCACCACAGTCTTATACAACTGCAACATGACCCACCCACAACTTCAATACTCGATATTCTGACTGATGAAGGCCAAAGTGCCGAAAGCCTTTTTGACCACCTTATCTACTTGCGACGCCACTTTCAAGGAACTACGTACGTGCACTCCACAACACTCCCCAGAGTCCTACCATTCACTGTCTAGGTCCTGCCCGTGTTAGACTTCCCAAAATGCAACCTCATATATTTCTCTGTATTAAACTCCATCAACCATTCCTCAGCCGACCGATCAAGATTCCACTGTAATTTTTGACAACCGTCTTCATTATCTACAATTTCACCCACTTTTGTGTAATCGGCAAACTTGCTGTGTCATTGATGTAGATGACAAACAGAAATGGGCCCAGCACCAAACCTCAAGGCACACCACTAGTCAAAGGCCTCCAGAATGAAAAGCAACCTTCCACCATCACCCTCTGCTTCTTCCATGAAGCCAATTGTCTATCCAATCAGCTATCTCTTCTTGGAACCCATGCGCTGTAGCCTTCCAGAGCAGCCTAACATGCGGAACCATGTACTGGCAGATTCAGGAACATCATTTTCTCTGCTGTTATCAGACTTCTGAACGGTCCTCCCATAAGCTAGTATGATCTCCTAACTTCATTGCGGACCATGCATTTTATGGGCAAAGCTGTAACACTGCAACACTATATTCTGGGCTGTGGTATTTTTCTCCTACAGTATAATTAGACCGGTTAGTACACAACGATTTTTACTTTATCTCGGTATACTTGACAATAATAAAACAATACCAATAATTAGATTTGACTCATATTTTTCTAAACATCTTTCACTAGAGGCGTTAAGAACCAGCAGTTACTCATCAATAGTTAATGCACAAGGTAGATATCTGCATCTCTGGGAGATGATCATTGGCGGCTGGGGTGAGGAATCAGGAAAAATGAATAAAAATAGAAAATATTTGGAAATAATCGTTCAGGCAAATCTTCGTAAAATAAATGGATTTAATCCTTTAAGTTAGTGATCTTTCATCAAATATGAAATGTTAACTCTATTCCTCTCTCCTCAGATAAAGCAAGATGTGTTGAGTATTTCTGCTTTTCATATTTCACACTTCTAACATGGGGTATTTACGTTTTACAGCATTGGTCTTCATGATAGGTTATGTACTGTCAAGTAAAAATAAGGATATCAATTTTGTAACAGTCTATTAACAGATGAGAATCGTCAACAACTAACACTGGCAAATGGAGTATTGAATATGCTACATTAGCATAAGAAGGTAAAACAATTTTCAAGGAGGAAAAAGCATCCATTTTTTATGGTAGAAAGTTATGTGTGGTGTGGGTGAAATTGGTTCGGCTTTGAGTTACTCTCTCAACATAATTCATAATGCTTGAGAAATAGCAGTTTTTTAATATTACGTAATTAAAAATCTGAAGAAGTTATTTTCTTTTTAAAGATTTGCTTATACACACAATAGAATGGTGTCAGGCACAATGCAGCAATGCGTGAGCAAGTTCTTTGGCTGCATGTTAAATAGCTTGACAGCAAATACATTAAAAACAGAAAATGCCAGAAATGCGAAGACCGACAAGACACAAGAAAGCAGGAGGATGATAAACCATCTGGCCCGTCAAGCATTCCTCACCATTCAATATGGCAAATCTGATCCTGGCCTCCTCTGTGCCATTTCCCCATAGCCTTAAATTTTTTCAAAAAGTTTTCAAAAAATGAACTGCCTTTTAAAAAAAAATACCCACAACCCTTCAAAGTTCAGAATTCTAGACATTCACCACCCCGAGCAAAAATAAATTCCTATGCACCTCAGTTTCAAATGTCTGCTCCCTTATCTTGCGACATTATGTCCTCTTTTGAGGCTCCTCCACAAATGGAAATATCTAACCTCCACGCTGACATCTACCTTGTTAGGATCTTATATAGTTCAATAAGATCACCCTCGTTCTTCTGCACTGCAAAGCATATAGATGCAACTTCTTCAGCATATTGTGATAGGACAACCCTCTCTTGACAGGACTTAACCTGGTGAATCTCTTACAGACTGTCTCCAATACCAGTATATCCTTTCTTAAATACTAGAAATTCACCTTCATATTCAATCCCAACCATAGTTGTAAAAATAGAAAATGCTGGAAACATTCACCAGATCAGACAGCATCTATGGAAAGGCAAACAGACGCAGTGTTTCAGTTGAAGACCTCTCCATTCTCGTTCCACAGACCTGTGGTGGTTTTCCAGTATTTTCTATTTTTATTTCAGATTTTCAGTTAATGTACCCTTTTGCCATAATTGTGTCCTTCCTGTAAATATCCTCATTGTTCATGATCCAGTTGCCACTACTCCTGTTGCACGCTTTGGAGTTATCTCTGGTTTGTCTCCTCATTTGGGGCACTTTGACAATGCCTATCCTACTTAATTCACTTTCTCCCAATCACTTGCTTGATGTTCCCCATTTTTATCCTTTTATTTTAAATTAAAACCCTGATATCTATATATAGTCATTTGTTTCATGTAATGGAACCTGTATTCCATTCCAAAAGTGTTACTCTATGACTTCCTGAACCAGTCTGAATTCAGATTTCATGTTTTTAAATTCAGACATTGCCAAAACTCTGTTTTTACCGCTGCTCTAGAAATAAACACAATTATACGGACTTTACAAGTATTTTGATCCTTTCACCCTTTTCCAGTGAACATGAAAAAACAGTTGCATTCATGCTGCCTTGTTCACCATCTCAAGTCTTACAAGTACCTTATAATGTACCGTTAGCAACAAACAGCTTTTCTGAGCTACATTAAATATTTGCACAGAAGGCTACAGTGCTTTGAGAGTATATTTAGTCTTTGGCTGAATGAATAGTGAACCTATTGTTTCAGTCTTCGAGGAAGACTTCGAGGAATGCTTAATGGGTGTTAAACACTTGAATTAGTTGTATTTGTTCTTCTGGATGAGTAGCCTTTGCACAAGCAAAGCCTTGGTTCTTTGTCCTCATTGTCTGTCTTTTGTTTCTTTGGCCCCATGCCTATATTAGCTACATTAGTTTAATAAAGCTTTATATGGTCACTGGATCCATTTATCTTTTTTTATAGAAGGGTGTGAATTCACAGCCTGCTATATTGAAGGAGACAACATTTATTACACTTAATAAGATTAATTAGCTATATAAAAATAAAAACATGTAAAATCAGAAATATATTTGAAGATTTGGAGTAAACTAACCAAATAATTTTTAAAAGTGCAGAATTTAATTATTACTTCCAATGTACAAGCACATAATATATACATAATATACATTATGTAATGATGCATTAAAACTTAAAAATGACACTCAGGAGGCAGAAAATGTCAGCAAGTAGAAAGAATCTTCAAGAGACCAGGTCGACTAGCTTTTCTGACTTCAGTACATCCTCTATAGTTGGTTAGATTAAGTTCAAGAGAGCCAAGAGTCAAGAGTGTTTTATTGTCATATGACCCAGATAGGACAATGAAATTCTCGCTTGCTGCAGCACAACAGAATATGTAAACATAGTACATAATGGGAGAAGAAAAAAAAGTTCAGTGTAAAAAATTACAACCGGGACCTGCTAATATTAAAAATCATCTTGTAATAATCTTATAAGAAGCACCCAATAGACTTTTACGTCAAGCTTTTCACTGGTAGCACCCTCACCAACGACACAAGTTTATGGATTCAATTATCGTTAGATTTCAGCATATAATCCTGCGCAGCACATAGGTACTAGAAAAGCCAACCTTTTGATGAGATTTCAAACTTGAGTATCATTTCTCCTGGACAAATATGTAAAAGGTCCCGCAACACGATTATGAACAAAATTCAACGTTTATGCCTAAACCAACCACAAGTTTAGTTTAGTTTAGAGATACAGCGAGGAAACAGGCCCTTTGGCCCACCGAGTCCGCACTGACCAGCGATCCCCGCACACCAACAGTATTCCCACACACTAGGGACAATTTACAATTATACCAACCAATTAGCCTACAAACCTGTACGTCTTTGTAGTGTGGGAGGAAACCGGAGCTCCCACAGAAAACTCACACATGTCATGGGGAGATCGTACAAACTCCATACAGACAGCACCCGTAGTCAGGATTGAACCGGGTCTCTGGCGCTGTAAGGCAGTAATTCTACCGCGAAGCCACCACCCAGTTCTTTTGTAACTTTACTGCTTATAACTGGGTGCTACATTTTTCTGCATAACAAACTGACTTACACTTCATATTCTTTCTTTAGACTTTAGAGATAGAGCGGAAAAACAGGCACTTTGGCCCACCAAGTCCTCGCTGATCAGCTATATCCGTACATTAGCACTATGCTACACACAGGGAGAATGTATAAACATCGTACAGGCAGCACCTGTACTCAGGATCAAACCCAGGTCTTTGCCACGGTAAGGCATCACTTGCAAGAAACCCTTATAGCCTCGTAATAACATATACAGTGCCCTCCATAATGTTTGGGACAAAGACCCATCATTTATTTATTTGCCTCTGTACTCCACAATTTGAGATTTGTAATAGAAAAAAAATCACATGTGGATAAAGTGTACATTGTTAGATTTCATTAAAGGTCATTTTTATACATTTTGGTTTCACCATGTAGAAATTACAGCTGTGTTTATACATAGTCCCCCCATTTCAGGGCACCATAATGTATGGGACACATGGCTTCACAGGCGTTTGTAATCGCTCTGGTGTGTTTAATTGCCTCCTTGATGCAGGTATAAGAGAGCTCTCGGCACCTAGTCTTTCTTCCAGTCTTTCCATCACCTTTGGAAACTTGTATTGCAGTTTATCAACATGAGGGCAAAAGTTGTGCCAATGAAAGTCAAATAAGCCATTATGAGACAGAGAAACAAGTATAAAACTGTTAGAGACATCAGCCAACCTTAGGCTTACCAAAATTAACTGTTTGGAACATCATTAAGAAGAAAGATAGCACTGGTGAGCTTCCTAACAGTAATCGTAAAGGGACTGGCAGGCCAAGGAAGACCACAGCTGATGGCAGAAGAATTCTCTCTATAATAAAGGAAAATCTACAAACGCCGACAGATCAGAAACACTCTTCAGGAGTAAGGTGTGGATTTGTCAATGACTACTGTTCGCAGAAGACTCCATGAACAGAAATACAGAGGTTACACTGCAAGATGCAAACCACTGGTTTGCTGCAAAAATAGGATGGCCAGGTTACAGTTTGCCAAGAAGTACTTAAAAGAGCAACCACAATTCTGAGGTCGTGAAGTAGGTGGACTGGGCCTTCCTAGCTTTATTCATTATTACTGGGCATCCAATATCCAAAAGTGTTAAGGTTCTAAATGTGTTCATGTTCTAAATGGATTAAAGGCCGATAAATCCCTCGGGGCCAGACAGGCTGCATCCCAGAGTACTTACGGAAGTAGCCCCAGAAATAGTGGATGCATTAGTGATAATTTTTCAAAACTCTCTAGATTCTGGAGTAGTTCCTGAGGATTGGAGGGTAGCTAATGTAACCCCACTTTTTAAAAAGGGAGCGAGAGAGAAAACAGGGAATTACAGACCAGTTAGTCTAACGTCGGTAGTGGGGAAAATGCTAGTCAGTTATTAAAGATGGGATAGCAGAACATTTGGAAAGTGGTGAAATCATTGGACAAAGTCAGCATGGATTTATGAAAGGTAAATCATGTCTGACGAATCTTATAGAATTTTTCGACGATGTAACTAGTAGAGTGGATAAGGGAGAACCAGTGGATGTGTTATATCTGGACTTTCAGAAGGCTTTCGACAAGGTCCCACATAAGAGATTAGTATACAAACTTAAAGCACACGGTATTGGGGGTTCAGTATTGATGTGGATAGAGAACTGGCTGGCAGACAGGAAGCAAAGAGTAGGAGTAAACGGGTCCTTTTCAGAATGGCAGGCAGTGACTAGTGGGGTATCGCAAGGCTCAGTGCTGGGACCCCAGCTATTTACAATATATATTAATGAGCTGGATGAGGGAATTGAATGCAACATCTCCAAGTTTGCGGATGACACGAAGCTGGGGGGCAGTGTTAGCTGTGACGAGGATGCTAGGAGGCTGCAAGGTGACTTGGATAGGTTGGGTGAGTGGGCAAATGCATGGCAGATGCAGTATAATGTGGATAAATGTGAGGGTATCCACTTTGGTGGCAAAAACAGGAAAGTAGACTATTATCTGAATGGTGGCCGATTAGGAAAAGGGGAGATGCAACGAGATCTGGGTGTCATGGTACACCAGTCATTGAAAGTAGGCATGCAGGTGCAGCAGGCAGTGAAGAAAGCGAATGGTATGTTAGCATTCATAGCAAAAGGATTTGAGTATAAGAGCAGGGAGGTTCTACTGCAGTTGTACAGGGTCTTGGTGAGGCTACACCTGGAGTATTGCGTACAGTTTTGGTCACCGAATCTGAGGAAAGACATTCTTGCCATAGAGGGAGTACAGAGAAGGTTCCTGGGATGGCAGGACTTTCATATGAAGAAAGACTGGATAGACTCGGCTTGTACTCGCTAAAATTTAGAAGATTGAGGGGGGATCTTATAGAATCTTACAAGATTCTTAAGGGGAGCGAAGGAAATAGGCAACGTTGAAGGGTTTCGGCCCGAAACGTTGCCTATTTCCTTCGCTCCATAGATGCTGCTGCACCCGCTGAGTTTCTCCAGCATTTTTGTGTACCTTCGATTTTCCAGCATCTGCAGTTCCTTCTTTAACAAGATTCTTAAGGGGTTGGACAGGCTAGATGCAGGAAGATTGTTCCCGATGTTGGGGAAGTCCAGAACAAGGGGTCACAGTTTAAGGATAAGGGGGAAGTCTTTTAGGACCGAGATGAGAAATCATTTTTCACATAGAGAGTGGTGAATCTGTGGAATTCTCTGCCACAGAAGGTAGTTGAGGCCAGTTCATTGGCTATATTTAAGAGGGAGTTAGATGTGGCCCTTGTGGCTAAAGGGATCAGGGGTATGGAGAGAAGGCAGGTACAGGATACTGAGTTGGATGATCAGCCATGATCATATTGAATGGCGGTGCAGGCTCGAAGGGCCGAATGGCCTACTCCTGCACCTATTTTCTATGTTTCTATTCTGGCTCCACCGACCAGATACAGACTGGTGTCTGCTTCAGTCACAGTCTTGTTATTCCTCGTCACTCCCGGCTTTAGTATATTCCTCCCTGCCATTGAAACCCTCTCGATTTACATCCAACCCTGTCGTACTATCCACCATCAAAATTTTAAATCAATTTCGTTGCCATTATAAGTTTATATCAGCTTCAGTTTTGGGTCCCATTCACAGTAACCATTTATCCACCCCCTCCACACTTGACTCAACCTTTAGACAGTGGGGTTTGAATGGTCTTATGTGCATTAAGGATTTATACACTAACAACATATTTGATAGTTTTGATGACCTACACAGAAACCATGGCCTCCCACATAATAATTTCTTTAAATATCTTCAGGTCCGTCACTTTGCCATGAAAAAATTTCCCTCTTTTCCTGATCTCCCGCCTGTCACAGTGTTGGATAAACTCACGTTTACCTTTGCAAATAAAGGACTGATCTCTGTAGTATATTCTCAACTGATGTCTTTCGGAGATCAAAACCTGAACAAAGTTAAAACTAGGTGGGAGGACGACCTTGGTATAGATCTGTCTGAGGAATGCTGGACAGAAGCACTGAAAAGAGTCCATTCCTCGACATCATGTGCTAGATTGGGGCTCATACAATTTAAAGTTTTACACAGGGTTCATTTAAGCAAAGCCAGGCTTGCTGACATATATCCGGGGACAGACGCTGGCTGTGACAGGTGCTCCTTCTCTCCAGCCAATCTAGCTCATGCATTCTGGTCTTGCCCCAAACTTGATAACTACTGGGCAGTGGTTTTTAAAACCATCAGTGAAGTCTTTGGGATGACAGTGAGACCTTGCCCGCTTGTAGCTGTATTTGGTGTAGCAGATAAAACCTTGGGTTTAAATACAACTCAGTCTGATATCATTACATTTACATCACTTTTGGCCCGTAGGAGAATCTTGCTAGTCTGGAAATCTACCACTCTTCCATCTGCTGCTGCTTGGCTGGAAGACGTGATGGGTTTTTTAAGGCTAGAAAAGATTAAATTCACATTGAGGGGGTCTGTGAAAAAGTTTTATTTGAAATGGGAACCCTTTTTATCATACTTTGAGGGTTTAAAGGAACTACCTATTGACTGAAGGCACTTGACAGTAAGTGGGGAGCCGCCTTTATTCTGTTTTGTTACTTTATTATTGTTAAAATGCGCATTTGTATTTGTGATATATTTGTATTGTGAAAACATTAGCTGCCAAGGGGTGTTTAGGGAGGGTGGGTAAGGGTTATTTTATTTTATTTTCTTATATATAAAAAACAAAATGGGGGGAAATGTAATGCAATACGTCAGATGTACTGTAATTTTTTTTTCCTCCAATAAAAATAAATTAAATTAAGAAATACAGAGGTTACACTGCAAGATGCAAACCACTGGTTTGCTGCAAAAATAGGATGGCCAGGTTACAGTTTGCCAAGAAGTACTTAAAAGAGCAACCACAGTTCTGGAAAAAGGTCTTGTGGACAGATGAGACGAAGATTTACTTCTATCAGAGTGATGGCAAGAGTAAAGTATGGAGGAGAGAAGGAACTGCCCAAGATCCAAAGCATTTCACCTCATCTGTGAAACACTGTGGTGGGGCTGTTATGGCCTGGGCATGTATGGCTGCTGAAGGTACTGGCTCGCGGATCTTCATTGATGATATGACTGCTGATGGTAGAAGCATTATGAATTCTGAAGTGTATAGGCACATCCTATCTGCTCAGATTCATGCAAATGCCTCAAAACTCATTGGCCGGCTGTTCATTCTACAGCAAGACAATGATCGCAAACAAATGAGTTTTTCAAAGCTAAAAAATGGTAAATTCTTGAGTGGCCAAGTCAATCACCCGATCTGAACCCAATTGAGCATGCCTTTTATATGCTGAAGAGAAAACTGAAGGGTAGTAGCCCCCAAAACAAGCATAAGCTAAAGATGGCTGTAATACAGGCCTGGCAGAGCATCACCAGAGAAGACACCCAGCAACTGTTGATGTCCATGAATCGCAGACTTCAAGCAGTCATTGCATGCAAAGGATATGCAACAAAGTACTAAACATGACTACTTTCATTTACATGACATTGCTGTGTCCCAAACATTATGGTGCCCTGAAATGGGGGGGACTATGTATAACACAGCTGTAATTTCTACATGGTGAAACCAAAATGTATAAAAATGGCCTTTATTTAAATCTGACAATGTGCACTTTAACCACATGTGATTTTTTCTATTACAAATCTCAAATTGTGGAGTACAGGGGCAAATAAATAAATGATGGGTCTGTCTCAAACATTATGGGCACTGTATAACCTGGTCTGTTGAAATCAAAATGGTTTGTGACATGATAAGGATTAAGATGACAGATGTTGGCATTTCCATCTTTTTCACATTGCCCTACTTAACTATTTTTCTCATAATAACATAAAACATTATCGCTGATAGAACTTACAAGAAAGTGAGTGTGGAAGATTGTCCTTTAGATTGAGCTGAAAGATTTCAGTTGAAAAGAAGGGAGCTCAATGGGCTTTAGTTAGACTGTATTCCCCAGAGATGCTGCCTGACCCGCTGAGCTATTCCAGCACTTTGTGTCTTTAATTATGGGCACATATATTCTGCGAATGGTGATGTTTATGAGTGTATGTGTGTGAACTTGGGAATATGAGAATTAGAGAATATGCAATTTTGATCAAGTCAAGTTACATATAATTAGGTTTGTGTGCGCACGTGTGCACGTGCAAGCGCACACACGCAGATGTTGGTAATGTTGTATTTAGGATATGCCAGCTGTCCAAATTAAAATAAAATTGATCCTGAAATCTTAAAGCAGGTATCAAACAGGTATCTTATAGCCGATATCAACCGGTCTCAATTGGTTTTAATGTTCCCAGTCAGAACAGCTGTTCTACTTTCCCCCCCAAAAATAACATTATTCCATCAGCAAAATATGCAGTAAAACTACCCATTTGTTTGAGTTCTTGGTAATATAATGGTTTATGTTTTGTGAATGTTTTGCAATATTTTCAGCAGTTTCTATTCACATTTGAAGGAAAAGCACTGAAGTCAAAAATAAGGTGATGGCTGCTGTCCAAGCTGTATGATGGATGATCCTTGTGATTCACTGAATTGTGATGTTTATGCCTTAAATATATGTCCATGAACCAACTTTGGGCTGTGAATACTACTTTCAAGACCTTTGACCAACATACATTTTTACAAGTAGTCTTTGTGCATTAAAAAAAATGGTATCCAGCAATTTTACTGTTGAAGACACAATAAAGGGTACATTTAAAAAAAATGCTGCAGTCCTTTAAGGGTTAAAAATGTGACAACATGATTGAAATATCCAAGCACTAGTGTAACAGTCACACGAGGACAACAGCATTACCACACTGTCATGTGCTCTGATATACATGTGCACCATCACCAACAGGGTGAAAAGCCCGAATACAGAATTTAATGTTACTTGAATGTTAGCGGTTGTCAAATTGAAGAGCCTCGTGCTCCTCTGGTTGACAGCTAACCTAACATGCATGATAATGTATTAGTACATCACTAATAAAATTAACTCATCATCCACATTCAATTTATATACCCTAAGCCAACACATGCTATCGTTTACTAAATAAATTACTGATGAATTTGAAGTTATGAATTTACCCAGTTCTGTAAGAATAACTGCAGTGTACAGGTTTTGGTACATGACTTAAGTTGTAATTTTCAAGGAACAACACAAACGTACGCAAATTAAAACACAGGAAAATAAGGACACCGTTTAATAGATTAAAATATTCTATTTTTATAATATTAAAAAGATTTATCTTACAAAATACATCATGGTCTTTGTAGCCTTACATTGGGCTTGTGGTTCCCTTTCATACTTACAGGAGCAGATGGACTGCATAAATAAGCATACTGCTCTGAGGCTACAGACCACCGATAACCCCCTTCAATTTCCATGCCAGCTTCTTTCTTTGTAATTCAAATCTGGCCAGAAACTGGCAGCTATGAAAACTGAAACAAGCACTGCCACAAATACCTTGTAATGCTATCGACCTTGTCTGCCCATGCAGTAAGAAAAGGGAATGCATATGTGTCTGCAGTCATCCAGATAACACAACTAATTTTTGGATAACAGAAGCCTGGTCTGACTGTGCACCAAAGCAGTCATTACCAGGCAGGGAAGGAATAAGTCTCTTCAAATACAGGATGCATTTAAAACCACATACAGCAGCTCAGCCACTTTCAAGGCTGCTTTCATTACCAATTTTAATTTGCTGCTTCAGTTTGCTGGTGAGATAAACTCTTTAGTGCTGTTTTTTAATCTGTTTGCCACATTTTATGTTTAAGATTATAGTAATATCAGAGTGTGGAAGGAATCCTTTTGTGGGAAATAAAGAAATAGATCCTCTTATCGGCAGCAATCAGAAAGTTCATTAATCACTATGGCTTTGTGCCCTCTAAATTGAAAGGTTAAATAATCCTCTCAGGAATATTTCTCAGCATTGCTGATTGTCCAGGAAGGAGCAGCCATTCAAGCACTCTAGATCACTGACAGAATATTTTTCACTGTTTTGACCACAAACAATGATGGACAAGTCGGATGACTCAGACAGAATTCACTTGAAATAAGTAGCCGAAGGTTGACTTTGTGCTTTAAATGAACAAAGTGTTCTAATACCATAAAAAGATAAGCCGAAAGATGAAGAAAAATATCTTAAATAACTGTAGGAGATGTGAAGCCTCCGCAAGCATTTATTTATGCACAATCCAACTTCAGGGCTAATAAATACATAATTTAGTAATTAAAGATCATTAAAATTATTTTAAAATGCCATAGATTGCATTTCCCGAAATAAATCTCAATCTGGTGAATAATAAAATGCAAGTTGATAAACTAAATTAATTAGATATCATGAAGTTGAAAGCAAAGAACTTAAACTCCTCAACTCAAGTTACAGATCGGAATCTATTCTGTACAATTAGTCTTTTTCCTGACAAAATATATAATGAGAGGTTTGGACTGACAATGGGGACAACTCATTCTTGTTTGTTGCCATCTTAAATTAGAACTCTACGTTAAATTGGGGATTACTGTAGCAAGGAGACATCCCAGGAATTTGACCTTGGCAAAATTCTGATAAATAATATTTAATGATTAATTTCCCATTCCCAGTGCGAGAGCTACCAACCATGATTTAGCAAGAGATAGCTAACTCTGCATCTGAACTATTTTCCCTATTTTAACATTGGCTGTTGTGCCACTATTATCCAAATCTGTGATGGTATCAGGTGGCTGAGGTACCAGATGGTTCCCTGTCCTTTGCCCAAGTAAGTACAATAAACGCTCAGTTATCTGGCTTTTCATGTTCATGTTCCATTTACTGGTACTGTAGGCCTGGCATTAGAGCAGCACTAAGAGAACTCCCAGGCTGAACAAGGGGTTATTCAACATAATTGATTAAGTAGCACCTTTCAAGTCTGGCATGTACCAGATAATCAAGCCTTTTCTTTACTGGCAATTGCTCGAGTAGAGAGGGAGACTAGAGCAGAAAACTACAGGGCAGTTGGTTTAACATCTGCCTTAAGAAAATGGTAGAAGCTTTTACTGAAGGCATTATTGCATGACAATTAGAAAAATAAATCATGGTAATTAGTCGAAATGGATTTGTGAAGAGGAAATCAAGTTTGACCAAATTGTTAGAATTCCTTTGAGAAACATGTTCCGAAATAGGTCCAGACCAGAAAATAACAACTCCTGGTATGGAAAGAAGATTGATTGGATAACCAAAAAATAGAATAGAATTAAATGTGCTCTCACCGAATTTGTGTAGAGAAGAAGTAAATAAGTCACAGATTTTTTATAATTCACATTTCTTGACGTAGGCATAAATGACGCAGCTTTGCATTGTGGGCAACTTTCCATGGACACAAACCTCCATAGGGCAGGAGCATCTGTAGAATATCATTGTTTATTATAAAGGAAACTGAAACAAAAATAGTGAGGTTATACATCAGTTGCACGGATTACTGTTAAGACTATATGTGGAGGATTGTGTTTAGAATTGGTCTTATTTAAGGTAGGATGTTCATGCATTTGGAGCAACTCAGAGAAGGTATACTGGAATAAAACCAGAGATGGACAATTTGTCTTACATGGAACTGTTGGACAGGCTAGGCTTATATCCACTGAGTGGATGTAAAGAGGATCATTCCTCTTGTGGAACAAGCTGGATCTAAAGATCACAATTTAAAAATAAAGGACAAAATAATAAGACAGATGTATATAATATTTTTTCTTAGATGGCCACAAGTATTGAAAGTGTCTTCATCAAAGTAGCATGATGGAGGTAAAATTATTGCTAATATTTCAGATTTAGATAAACTCTTAAGATAGGAGATGAAAGATCGGGAAAGAGAGGAAGGAATGAATGTTGAGTTGAGCAACCATCTAGTCAGACATGATCTTATTAAATTGTCGAGGAAAGAGCCAATTGTCTTACTCTGGTTGCTAATTTTATTTGATGTTCTTGACGCCTAGGCAATTCAATCAAAGCACCTGTTAACTTTCTGATTTGCTCAAACTACAAACCTAGATTATGTAAAACACACGGGACTAACTGCAGATACTCGTCTACAAAAAAAAACACAACGTGCTGGAGTAACTCAGCGGATAGGCATCATCTCTGGAGAACAGAAATAGGTGATGTTTTGGGTTGTGACTTCTTTTTCGAGAACGTCACCTATTCATGTTCTCCAAAGAAGTTGCCCGACTCCGAGTTACTCCAGCATTTTGTGTCCTAGATTATGCAATTTCTTTTTGAATTTAATGCATTCTCTCAAAAAGGCCAATTAAAGCTTTGTACAGTTGTTGTGCAACTTCTTTCTGCCTGTACTCCAGCTTTTCACTAATTTAGTTATTCCATTTACAAAATTTAGAATATTACCTATCTATGCATTGGGGAAAACCTGCCCATATGGCCTTTTACGTCATCATCCAAGTTGTTTGTATTGCACGCCTCATACAGATCCATGCAGCATCCATTCGGCATTTCCTGTCACTTTGGATATTTGTCCATTTACTAGAGGCACGATATCTCTCAAGGGCTTTTGCTGCGGTGCCAAGACCTCTTCAAAATGATGGTCCCAATTCTCTTTTCCCTATTCCTTTATTTGAAAAAAAAAAGATCTCTGATTTTCCCACCGACCTGCCCTAGCAGAGGCTCAAAAGCTTTGAGAGCCTACTCCAAAGCTTTCCGCACACATTTCTTGGAGTCATAAAGCACAGAAACAGGCCCTTTGACCCAACTTGCTCATGCTGACCAAGAAACCTCATCTACGTTAGTTCCACCCGACAGCGTTTGCCTCATATCCCTCTAAACCTTTCCTATCCAAGTACCTGTCCAAATGTCTTTTAAATGATGTGATAGTACCTGCCTCTATTACCTTCATACACCCACCACCATGTGACCACCATGAACTCTTTCCCTCTACCCTTCCTCGCCAACACAAACACAGAAAAAAATATCAGGCAACAAATTTTTGGTGCACATTTTTTTTTTCCAACCGAGTGCCAATAGCTGAAACAATTGTTGGTCCAATTGTACGAGCATCTCGCTCACTCATACGGCTACATTAGAATTTCAAATTGAGTGCATTGCAGATTCCCCGACTATAATCTTTCAAAGATTATGCATTCACTCCATCCATCTAAAAAAGGGACATCAGCGAATTATAGGCCAGTTGACGATATCTGTTGATGGGAAAATAACATGATTTAATTGAAGGATAAGTAGCTGAATACCTTCAGAATTTTCTGTTGATCAGAGAGAGCCAGCAAGAATTTGTGAAGACTCAAGAAACTGCAGATGGTAGAATTTTGAGCAAAATGCAAAAGACTGGAGGAACGCAGCGTGTCAGGCAGTTTTTTGTTTTTTTAAAAAATATTTTTTATTGGAGATAAGTACATAACCTATTAACATCATTACAGTCTTACATTTTTAAATTGATAATATTATCAATTATTATTACATTGTCTCCAATACCTTTTGCCTTTTTTTTTAAATTTTAAACTAGTTAGAACTAAAAAGATAGATGAAGTAAAGAAAGAAAAGAGAGAGAAGAAAAAGAGAAAAAAAAACACAAAAAAAACAACAAAAAAAAGAGAAAGATAGTTAAAGAAGAATGGAAAAATTTATTAAAATAAAAAACTTTATTCGTGATATATTCGTACATTTCAGAATATAGCATTTCATCCATTCTTTAGCCCGAGCATTAGTCAGGTTCCCGTGCTGAACCATTCTGACCCTTTAAATAATCAATAAAGGGAGACCATGTTCCAACGAATAATTCCTGTTTGTCCAACAGGGAAAATCTGATTCTTTCCACGTTTAAGGTCTCTGTCATTTCTATAATCCACATTTTGATTGTGAGGGCCGTAGGGCCTTTCCAAAATTTTAGAATTATTTTTTTTCCTGTTATTATACTATAATCAATAAAGTTTCTTTGTGTTGTTGTAAATGTTTGATTTAATTCTGATGTTCCGAGTATTATAAATTTTGGATCCGGGTCCACTTGTGTGCTGGTCACTTTAGATATTATACTAAAAATATTTACCCAGAATTTTTTAATTTTTATACAGTTTGCAAACATATGAGATAAGGTAGCTTCTAAATGTTGACATTTATCACATATAGGTGAGATATGTTGAAAGATTTTATGTAATTTTGTTTTTGAATAATGTAACCTATGTATTACTTTAAATTGTATTAAAGAATGTCTGGCATTTAATGAACATTGATGTATATGTTGTAAACTTTCTTCCCAAGTATCTTTTGTTATTATTTGATTTAATTCTTTTTCCCATGTTTGTCTGTGTAAGTCCGTCGATGGAATGTCACTGTCTAATAAGATATTATATATATAAGTTATTAATTTTTCTGTGTTAGGATGTTTATTCCAACATTCGTCAAGAATTTCTGAATTTCTAATTCGAAAGTTTTGAGTATTCGATTTTACATAATCTCTGAGTTGAAGATATCTGAAATAATCATTTCCTTGAAGTCCATAAGTCTGTTGCAACTCCTGAAATGTCAGAAAAGTGCCTTCCTTATAAAGTTGTCCCATATTTTTAATTCCATAATTCTTCCATTGTGTAAAACCCCTGTCCAACCATGAGGGTTTAAACAAAGGGTTATTCACAATTGGGAGAAAAAGTGATAAATTATCTAATTTTAATGTCTTTTTTAATTGTTTCCAAATTCGTATGGCACTAAATATTATAGGGTTTTCCCTATAATTTTTTTTGTTTAATTTAGATGTAGCAAATAATATCGAACCGATATCAAAAGGCAAACAATCTTCCTTTTCCATTTTTAACCAATCTGGTTGTTGATCTATTTCTTCCAACCAGAAATTCATATTTTTAATATTAACTGCCCAAAAATAAAACAGAAAGTTGGGTAAAACCAAACCTCCATTTATTTTTGATTTACACAAATGTCTTTTGTTTATCCTATGATTCTTATAATCCCAGATAAAATCATTAACAATAGAGTCCAATTTAAAAAAAAAGTTTTTTGACAAATATATCGGAATTGTCTGAAAAAGGTATAATATTTGCGGTAAAAAAAATCATTTTTATGGCATTAATTTTGCCAATCATTGAGATAGTAAGTGTTTTCCAGTATTGAATATTCTTATGTAGTTTATTCAGTAATGGGGGAAAATTTGCTTTAAATAATGATGTATATATCTTAGTTACATAGATACCTAGGTATTTAAATTTTTCGTTTACTATTTTAAATGGAAATTGTTGTATTATGTGTTTGTTATGTTCCCTTATTGGCATAATTTCACTTTTATTCCAATTTATTCTGTATCCTGAGAGTGATCCAAATTGGGTTATTAGCTCTAATAAGTTTGGAATACTAATTTCTGGTTTTGTAATGTAAATTAGTACATCATCTGCGTATAGATAAATTTTATTCACTGTATCCTTTGTGATATACCCATATATTTCCGGATGACCCCTAACTCTTTCTGCAAGTGGCTCAATAGCACGCGCAAATAATAATGGAGATAACGGGCATCCTTGTCTACAACCTCTAGATAGGCTGAATTTTGATGACAACCTTTGATTTGTTAATATTCTAGCCGTAGGATTTGTATATAACAGTTTTATCCATGTACAGAATTTCTCCCCTAGTTGCATATTTTCCATCACCGAAAATAAATAAGACCATTCAACCTGATCAAATGCTTTTTCAGCATCGAGTGAGATTATTGCTAGATCTTCATTAATACTTCTCTTAGAATAAATAATATTAAATAATCTTCTTAGATTATAATATGAGTACCGTTTCTGAATAAAGCCTGTTTGGTCAGGGTGTATTATTTTATTCATCACTGTACTTAATCTATGCGCTAGTATTTTAGTTAATATTTTCTGATCTGTATTTAAAAGTGCAATTGCTCTATATGATCCCGGATCTTCCGGATCTTTATCAGCTTTAGGAATAAGTGTTATTATAGATTCATTTAAAGTATCTGGGAGTTTCTGTTGAGTATAGATATGCTCATACAGCCTTTGTAAACGTGGGCAGAGCAAGTCATAAAATTCTTTATAAAATTCAGAGCCTAAACCATCTGGTCCTACTGCTTTACCATTTTTTAAAGAGCCAATAGACTCCTCAATATCCTTTATCGTAATCTCCCTTTCTAATAATTCTCTATCATTTGAATCTAAACCTTTTAAATTACATTTTAGTAAAAAATCTGCTATTCTGTCAGGCAGTTTGTGTGGAGAGAATGGACAGATGACGCTTCGGGTCAGGACCCCACTTCACACTGATGGATTAGGAGAGAGAAAACTGGAAAAGAGAGCTTGGTCTGGGACAAAGCCAAGCAAGGAGAGATGAGTACAGAATGGTGCAGTAACTTAACGGATCAGGCAGTATCTCTGACGAAAATGGATAAGTGATGTTTTGGGTTGGAATTCCTTGGGATCTTGGGATTGTAGTAGGGAAAGCGTTTCCACCCCCCCCCCCCCAGCTTTCCTCCCATTCTCCCTACTACCACTGGGTTTACTGTATGTACATGCAGATCCCTCTGCTCTACAATACCCCCCTAGGATCCTGCCATTCATTGTCTAGGTCCTGCCCTGGTATGACTTCCCTTACCCAACTGATCAAGAGCCTGCTGTCTTCAGATCAATCTGAAGAGTCTCGCCCATTCCTTCTCTCCAGAGATGCTGCCTGTCCCGCTAAGTTACTCCAACATTTTGTGTCTATCTTTGATTTAAACCAGCATCTGCAGTTCCTTCCTACACACGAGCCTGCTGTAATCAATCTTCACGATCTATGATACCATTCACTTTAGTGTCATACTGATCATGCCTTGGTACATTCTTAGCCAAATCGTTGACATAAACCACAAAATGCAATGGGCCCAGCACAGATCCCTGAGGTACACTATGAGTCACAGGCCTCTAGTCTGAAAAACAATCTTCCACCATCATCCTCTGCTTTCTTCCATGAAGCCAATTCTCTATCCGGTCAGCTAGCTCTCCCTGGATCCCATGCAAGCAGCCTCCAAAATCTAATGCTGAATTCCATTTACACGTCAACCACTTTATTTTTATTTTTTGATTCATAATTTCACATTCTTTAGTTTCCCTTTGACCAGCAGTGTATAAAGTGTCATTTTTAATAATTTACTTTTCTCCCTTACTGGGGAACTTTATTAATACTACCTACAAGAACTCTACACAATACTCCAGAGGAACTAATCAAAGTTTGATAATGCTTCAACATGTTTGCTGACTTACATACTCAATGCCCGAAGCAATGATGGTAAGCACACCATTAGCCTTCTTTACATTTTATCCACTTGTGTTGCTTCATTCAGCGACATACGAACTTGGACCCCCAGATCCCTCTGCACATCAATGCTGTTGAGTCTCTTGCCATTAACTGTAAACTTTCCCCTTTTATTTGACCTCCCAAAGTGCAACATTTCATATCTTGGATTAAAATTCACCTGCCATTTCTCCGCCCTTATCCGTAACTGATTAATATCTCGCCGTATATTTTGACAGCCTTACTCACTGCCCTCACAACTCCACCAATTTTAGTGTGGTCTACGAACTTATTAATCAGCCCACCTACATTTGCGCCCATGTCGTTTATATGTATCACAAAGATCCCAGCACAGATGCCTGTGGAACACCATTGGTCACATACCTCCAGACAAAATGACACTCTTCCACCACTAGACTCTGTCTTTTATGGGTAACCAATTCTGAATTCAAACCACCCAAGTCACTGTGCATCCCATGCACTTTCATCTTCTGGATTAGCCTACCATTTAGGACTTCATCAAATGCCTTATTGAAATTCATGTCTACAAATCCACTGCTGTACCCTCATCACCTTGTCAAAAACAAAATCAAGTTAGTAAGACATGACCTGCCGTGAACAAAGCCATTCTGACTGTCCCTAATTACCCCATTCGCTTCCAAAATCGAGTTAACTGATGAATCCTCACCAATCAAAGTCAAAGTCAAATTTATTCGCAGCGATACACTTTAAAAAAGAACACACAATACACAATAGAATTTAACATAAACATCCACCACAGCATTCTTCACTGTGGTGGAAGGCAAAAAAGATCAGTCAGTCCTCCTCCTTTGTTCATCCGTGGTCGGGGCCATAAATCCTCCGTAGTCGCCGCTACGGACGGCCGGATGTACAGGCCCTCTTGTCGGGATGATCTAAAATCCGACATCGAAACAGTCGAACACACTCTTCCACCACCATGTGCCGATTCGGGCGCATGGAGCGCCCGAATAGGCACTTTCCTACCGGAGACCGCTGCTTCAGGATATTATAGGCCGCAGGCCGGCGGTCGGAGCTCTTCTCCAGCAATACCCGGCAAGGGATCCCAGACTCCGGATGGTAAGTCCACGCCACGCCCTCGGCTAGAAGCTCCGCAGACCACAGCCCCATGATGTCAAAGTCACCAGGTCAGCATTCGGAGCAATCCTCTCTGGCGACCCCCGGACAAGGAATCGCACACTCCGCGATGGAAAAGTCCATGCTGTGCCCGCTGCTGAAGCTCCGGGCCCGACTCCAGGAAAGGCCGCTCCAATCCAAGCCGTTAGGCCACGAGCAAGGCGACATAGAAAAAGTCGCCTCTCCGCTGAGGAGGCGACCGAACAGCGGTTTCCCCTTTTCCCCGCCACCACCCCCGACACAAGACATACCGAGAGACACCTAAACTAACATTTGGACACACCACAAAAAACAAAACAAGTCGAAATAACAAACACGCTGCTGGCAGGGCAGCCGACTCGCAGCACCCCCAACCAACCTAGTTGCGGAGCTTCCCTACTACTGATGTGAGGCTCACCAGCTCACGTGAGTCTCACTGACCTCATGGACTATCTCTACTTCCCTTCTTAAACAACATTGGCTACTCTCCAGTCGTCTAGAACCTGTGCCTGTAAAGGGTACAAAGCGAATACAAAGGCCCCTACAATCTCTTCCCTTGCCCCACTTAATAACTTGGAATAAATAACATCAGGTCCTAGGGTTTTATCTATCTTAATGCCTTTCAATAGACCCAGCACTACCTTCTTCTTGATCTCAAACTGCCCTAGAATATTAGTTTACCCCACACTGATCTCACTCTCCTTCATGTCCTTCTCCTTGATTACTGTAATACAGATGCAAATGGCACTGGTTGTGACGGATAGATCCCTGGAGGTATTTAAATAGGAGACTGGTGAATTTGTGAATGATCGGGGAATTGAGGGCTACTAGGAACTGGCACAGAAAAGGAGTTAAAACCTAACCTGAAGAAGGGTCTCGACCCAAAACGTCACCCATTCCTTCTCTCCAGAGATGTTGCCTGTCCCGCTGAGTTACTCCAGCATGTTGTGTCTACCTTCGATTAAAACCTAAGGCAGATCAACGATGATCATATACAATGGCGAGGCAGGCGTGAGGGACCAGGTGGCTTACACCTCCTATTTTCTTGTGTTCTCACGACCCTGGACCTTGCCCAGTTTTGATGGAAGTCATTACAACAATATAGATATTTCTTGTCCCAGAAAAGATGAAAGGAAGAGCTAAACTAAGTGGGATGATCAAAACCAAGTTCATTGTTGCCTGAATTTGGATGGTCTCTTATGCACCTTTCTAGCATGAGTGTTTGGAGAGAATAGGAGTGAATACCTGACTTTTCTAATGCAGCAGCCCCTCAGTTTCATGTTAGTTATGATCTGGACAAGTGGATAAGTGGCAAACTAATCAATAATGACCACAAACAGTGAATGTATCCCATCTCAAGCTAGAGAGTGAGCCATTACTCAGCTGGGACTGGGGTTTATTCTGGAGGTCATGGGACTATTTGCACTCCAGAGACTTGACCACATATCTTTGGCTAACTTTCTGAGCAGCACAGCCAAAATGCTGCACTGTTGACAAGCAGTCGGCTGGATAGTAAAAATCCTTCAGGTGAAACCAGTCAAAGAAAAAAACATTGTTCTTTGTGCTGACCAATATTTAACAGGCAAGGTTACCAAAGTGAACTAACTGGAAATGTATTGCATTGTTTACATAGTTAGTATGCAAAATAACTACTTTGTTTGCCCTGGGTGTAGCTGAGACTACACTTGATCATGATGTGTTGCAGAATACTTGGAGGATGTGTAAGTGCCTTGTAAACAGAGATCCTTTATTTCTATCAATTAGCTGTTATGTTAAGGATAGCAAGTAGTCAGGTAAATGCTTATTATTTTATATTCTCACAACTGGCCAACAATAGGTGAAACACAAGGAATGCAAGAATAAATGTGGCTGTAATGCAGAGGAAGAGCTGAAGTTGGAATGAACTACAAGGTCTTTCTTGCGATAAGATATGTTTAATTGTGGTAATCACCCATACTCAAAAGTAATTATACTGACATAAAAAGCAACCGATCATGTAATGCCACATGTTTAAAATATAAAGCTACAAATTTAACGTATTTTTCTATCGGGTCTTCTCTTCCCAAGGTTGTCCCTTCCCAAAATGTTCTCTCTCTGACTGGCTATTTTATTCCTAGCACCCCAGTAACTCATTAATGTTAAAGACTCTATAAACATATATTGTTCTTGAAATACTTAGCATATCCATTAATTTAAAAAGGTTAATGGTTCAGATAAAGATTCTACTTCAAAAAATAACATCATCTTTGAAGAATTCACCAGATGAAATTTTGGAAATTTACAAGGTAATATAACAAGGTTAGTTGAATTCTTATATAAATTACCAATAAGGAATGTGAACAGATGCATAAAAAGTGTTGCAATCTATTTAATTTTGTACACACACAGATCAATTCAGACAGTGTAAAAAAGTGTTCATCACTGTATTCTAAGAGTCAAGGCAAGAGAGCTGCAATTTGAATGAAAGAGGCATGCATTATTATTATTTATTATTAAATCGTTGAAAATATTAGCGACGCAGTGGTGCTGGTTTCCGACAGAAACCAGCACCTCTACAAATTGTTTAAGAATCTAAAAAAAAAATCCATATTTATATCTTTTTGATGACCTGAGGATGACTCAAAGTGCTTTACAAGTAATTAAAGCTTATTCATTGCTGTAATGTAGAAAATGGCTGGGCCAATTCAGCAAAACAGCAATGATATGAATGGCCAGATTTCAATAAAATTAAATTTAAATTATAATGATGCAAATGCCCAGTCCTTTAAAGTTTACAGGGCATAGAGAAGAGAACTTAAGAAAGATAGGAGGACAAAAAGGATGTATGAAATGACCTTGGTAAGTAAGATTAAGGAGCATCCTAAAACGTATAATTAGAAGCAAAGGGGTAGCCAGGAAAAGAGTAGGTCCTAAATGAATACCTCTCATTGGTATTTACCAGGGAGAAGGATGTGGAAGATGAGAGAGTTGGGGGAGGGTTTTGCTGATATTTGGAACATATTTATATCAGGAGAAAGTGATAAGACATTGGTAAATGTTAACCTGGATAAATCCAGGACCTGATGGGATCAATCCTAGGATGCTATGGGAAGCAAGAAAAAAGATTGCTGGGATTCCTGAGATGCTGGGACTCCTGAGATTATTGCTTTTTTGTTAGCCTTGTACCAGGAGATTGGAGGATAATTCCAGATTCACCAAGCTTTGCAGGGATGAGCCAGGAAAGTACAGATTAGTGAGCTTCACATCAGTAGTGGGATAATTATTGGAAAACATTCTAAGGGACAGGATTTATATTCACTTGGAAATGCAGGGACCAATTAGGACCAACATGGCCAAGCACAGGAAAAGTCCAGTCTCGTGAATCTAATTAATTTTTTTGAGGAGGTAATTAAAAAAAATTGTTGAAGGCAATGATGTAGATGTGATGTACTTGCACTTTTGCAAGGTTTCTGGCAAGATTCTGCATAATAGATTGGTCTAGAAGGTTAAAGTACAAGGGATCCAAGGTATCTTGACCAACAGGATCCAAAATTGGCCTGGTGATAGGACGGAGGGGGTAGTAGTGGACTTTTCTGACTGCATGTCTGTAATCAGTGGGATCGGTGATGGGACTTTGGTTGACATATATACAAATTACTTGCATGCAAATGTAGTTAATCTGATTAGTAAATGTGCTGGTGATATAAAAATAGTGGAGTTGTAGATAGTGCAAAAGGTTGGCTAAGGTTACAGAGGGACACAGATCAGCTGGAAAGTTGGTGGTATATCGCAGAAGGATTTTAATCCAGATACGTGTAAGATAATACATTTGGAACCTTAACAGCTGCCAGCGACCTTAGGAACATTGATATACAAAGAATATGGTGTGCCAGTTCGTCATTCCCAGAAAATAGTAGCACAGGTGAAATAGAGTAGTGAACAAGGCGCCTGGTCTGTTTGCTTTCACAGGCAAGGCATTGGGTTATAAGAGTTGGAAAGTCATTTTGCAGCTGGGCCCAGTACTGTTTGTCATCTATATCAATGATTTGGATGAGAACATACACGGCAAGATTAGCAACTTTGGAGATGATGCAAAAGTGGGTGGTTTTGCAGATAGTGAAGATGGTTGTGAAAAATTGCAGCAGGATCTTGATACATTAGCCAGGTGGGCTGAGGAATGGTTGATGGAAGTTAATACAGAGAAATGTGAGGTTGCATTTTGGAAGGTCTAACAGGAGCAGGACCTACACAGTGAATGATAGGGTTCTGGGCAGTGTTGTAGAGTAGAGGGATCTAGGAGTGCAGGTGCATGGTTCCTTGAAGGTGGAGTCACAGGTCAAAAAGGCATTTGGCACATTAGCCTTCATCAGTCAGAGTATTGAGTATAGAAGTTGGGAGTCATGTTGCAGTTGTACAAGAAGTTGGTGAGGCCGCATTTAGAGTATTGTGTTCAGTTCTGGGCACCATGTTATAGGAAAGCTGTTGTCAATCTGGAAAGGGTACAGAGAAGATTTACAAGGATGTTGCCAGGACTAGAGGGTTTGAGTGATAGGGAGAGGTTGAGTAGGATGGGACTATTCCTTGGAGCTTAGGAGGATGATGGGTGATCTTCTAGAAGTGTATAAAATTATGAGAGGAACAGATCAGGTAGATGCACAGAGTCTCTTACCCATCGAGTAGGCGAATCGAGGACCAGAGGACATAGGTTTAAGGTGAAGGGGAAAAAATTTAATAGGAATCTGAGGGGTAACTTTTCCACACAAAGCATGGTAGGTGTATGGAACAAGCTGCCAGAGGAGGTAGTTGAGGCTGGGACTATCCCAACATTTAAGAAACATAGACAAGTATATGGACGGGACAGGTTTGGAGGGATATGGACCAAACGCGGGCAGGTGGGACTAATGTAGCTGGGACATGTTGACCGGTGTGGGCAAGTTGTGCCGAAGGGCCGGTTTCTACACTGTATCACTCTATGACTCACTGTAATGTAGCTGAAATCAAAAAATTAGTAGCACAAAGTGTCAAGACCCAAGACTTTGCTGCCAGTGACCATTTTATTGTTTACATATACTCTGAATGTTAGGAGTATCACTTGGGGTGGAAGATTGCAACCTTCACCCTGTTTCGACGAATGCAATCAACCCGGCGTGCACAATCAAATAAGATCAAATAGAACAAGTTATCCTACAACTTTAGGCTGAGCACGCCATACGCAAGAAGGAGTATCGCTAGCTGCTGGGCATTTTTCTGCTTCCTTGCATTTAGCTTCTATACAAAATATTTAATTTATTGCACAACATAACACCAACTAGCTTCTTGAAATGTCCTAAATTAAAAAGCTCTCACCATCAGTATCCATACTGCAACATTGTCAGTTTCCATATAACACTTCTTGATGCACCAAGTAGCAATGTTACAAAATTTTGAGATTTTAAAAATAAAGTCTGAAATTTATCCCATCACATAAAGCATAAAAATAAGTTTAATTTGACACCTAATTCACTTTCATATCTTCAGCATTAAAAAAGTTATGCCCATTTTCATACTCGGAAATTAGCATCTTGTTCCCTATTGCTTTTCCATTGACTTAACACAAAAGCTGTGATCGAGGACAGTCAAAAGCCCATAACTTTCTGAAAAATTAAGAGAACTGAAAGAAATTTTCAGTCATTATAGATTGAAGCATTCTGAAACAAATATGAAACAATCTTACTTAGATGACATGAAATTAAAGCATATAATTAGTTAGTTACCTAATTGTAGCTAATTACAAAATTCAATTACTAGATCTAAACATCTATCAATTTCTTAAGAATAGATTAACATTTTTAAATAGCCTAAAAGGCCTGTCTCACGAGTCTGCGGTCATTGGCGGCGAAACAGGAAGAATCTACCGCTCCTGGGCCGCCATAGACCGCGCACTCGGTCAAACGCACTATTCCGGGGCCGTGCGCCGTTGTTCCCAACACCGCACGGTGCTAAAATAAAACCAACACTGTTCAAAAATATGTTCCTACCGCACAGCCGCCGCCAGTGAGGCACGAGTGCAGCACGGCCGCCGCCACAGCCGCCGCCAGTGCGGCACGAGCGGCGTGCGTCGAACTTGCACCGCCACAGCCTCCGCCAGTGAGGCACGTGTGCGGCACGGCCGCCGCCACAGCCACCGCCAGTGAGGGACGACCGCCACCAGTGAGGCACATGTGCGGCATGGCCGCAGCCACAGCCCCGCGATCTGAAAGCCGAAACAGCAAGCTCGTGGAACCGGCCATACTTGGCCCCCCTCGTGGTTGCCGTGCGGTCCCCTCTTCCGGCGACGCCGCGCTTCACCGCCAACGACCGCAAACCCGTGGGACAGAGCCTTAAGTGTCCAAAAAACATTCACACAAGAATTCACAATATAACATAATTTTTAAATCTCATTGTCATGAATTTACAGGCCAAATGGAAGGAATTGAATGTTTAATACCTGTAAATTAATAGGCATTTAAATCATTTTGCGAGTGAGGTTTTCTAGAACACGATCATTTGGAATGTTGATTTGCGATGAATTTAACCCCGTATTGGCATGAAAAATACTGCCGTTCGGGGGAAAAAGTCACCGTTTCGCATTAAAAAATATGAATTAAAGGCTTCTTAAGAAGCACTTTTATACATTAAAATAAACTACTTTCGTTTACCTGTCCCGTGTGTGAAATCCGTCCCCGTTGTCGATTTAATAAAAATAAAAAATACACAAAACGCCCGTAGGAACGATTTTTCAGCAAAAGGTTGTACTCCAACGAAATATAATACAGGACAATGTAGGAGAAACCCGCGTTTTAACCCCGCCCCCCCTCAAAAGCGCCAAAATCGCGCACACGGCCAGTGGCAGAATTACAGCGCCGCTGAAGGTAAGTATTGTAACATACCTACCACGTATTCACAACATAACAGAATGGCAGCCTCACTAGCACTGGAAGAAGCATTTACATCAATAAAATGCTGCAATGTACTTACTCAATCTTACCAAGTAGAATGAATGCAATGATTATAATATATAATTATCAGCACATATACAGTGATCAGCTAATACCACATTATATATACAGCAGTATAATTATATTATCTTCAACACCCAAACACAGGCTGAGTACAGGTAGCTTTCAAAGCATGTCCAAACACAAACTCCTAAAAAATTTCCAAAATAAACCCCCCAAAATGTCACACAAGATCAAAATTCCACAAGATCAAAAATCAAGTTTATCTGTTAACATAATTATACGAATTAATACATGTATATTATCCCAAAACACATGTTGAGATAACCTTCATTCTAATAACATCTTGTGTAACTTATTTCAGGGATGGCATTGCGAACATGAACATTCAATATTTCAAAACAGATATAAAAATGCAAGTGAACTTGAGTCAGAATGCCCCCTTTACTCAAATCCCCTGAAAGCCAAAGTCTTAAACCTACTGTTAATCTACACAATACTTATACAAAGTCAATGCTTCAAATCAATTATTTTAATGATCAGATCAATTCAAATCACCACACTCTGATGTGCGCTTTGTCGTCACCATAATGATAATGTCTTGCAGTATCAGTTTTATATATTACTCCAGCTTTTTTGTGTCTCTTTTTGTGTGTATGTATGTAAAATAACTGTATTAGTTTTAGTTTCAGTTTCATGTATCAGTTTTAACATTAAAAACATAAAGACATTCTTAAGGAAAATAGATATTTATTCAAGAAGGAAAGATTGTAAAGTTGACTAAAAGCTTCAAAATGGTGATGAGTCTTGTAAAGAGGGAAAGGAAAAATAAAAAAGTGGTTGAGGGATGGAACGAGAGAGTAGGCTCTAATGTTAGCCCTTGTGTGAAAGTTCATTTCTTAAAAAGCAGATGGCAACAAACGTTGAAGGCAATGTTTAATTGATTTGTCAGACGGAAGTGGAGAGATTACAATGAGCACAATCATTGCTCAGTGCTTCTCGGGCTCCCACTCACAGAACAAAGGACAGTTAGCACAATTATACATTTTTCTTATCAGTAAAACACTCCTACCAAGTCTGAATATGGCATGACTAAAAGATTCTGTAGCCTTTCACAATATAGGAAAGCTGGGTCCAAATCGAGCTTATCCAATGACAAGTTATTACTTATCTCTGGAGCGTCAGCTATTTTTTTTCAATCTTGTCTTCTTTATGGCCTTGAAGAAGCACATGTTATTACTGCAGGCTGCCATCTTAATGTCTTTATTGAAAAGACAACCTGTCCTCCATATTGTGTTTCATATAATTTACAAAGTCATTCAGACTTGGCACCGAGCCATTCCTTTGTTCTACTAGTCCATGCTTTTGTAGAAGAACGACTCCATTTTAGATTTGACTATTAGATTTGACTATTAGCTCTTTCATTCCCTCCTTTTTATCAAACGTGATGACATTCACAGTCCTTGGTCGGTACACACACTGGTCGCAAGTATTAGAGCACTGATTAGCTGAATGATAGAGCCATAATGTATCACAGTACCCCAAAGTCCATCAAACCAATGGTATGGTAACCTGTTCAATAGTACCCCAAAGTCCATCAAACCAATGGTATGGCAACCAGTTCTCACTCTCATCATTGACAACCATCCTGATGAAGCTTGTTTAGGGTCAATGAATCAGGTGCCACCTGTAGGCGGTGTAATCCTTTCAGCCGATATTGGGGTTGTGCCATAAAGTTTGCACCTGGCCGAGCATGTTGCCAGTCTCTTCGTAGATCATTGCATAGGTGAGGTGCTCCCCCCCCCTCGTCCTGTGGTGGGGTTCATCACCTTGATCTAGACGCTAGCGTATCCGTGGGTTTGGACAGCTTCTCCTCCCAGTAGGTTTGGGTGGCCTGCTTCTATATCACCACATAGAAGCGGCTGCTGGACTGGAAGTCAAAGACAAAGCCAGCGTAGATTGCAGTCTGTGTTGATGTAGAAGGTGCCATCAAAGTTGAAGGCGTTGAACTCCAGGGTCAGAGTTGGCGTTCTGCAGTAACTCCCTGCCCTTGTTGCGCACTATCCAGTTAGGAACGATCTGCATCATCCCCTTTGGAACTTCCTCATGTCAGTCTCACTGATGACGCTGTTCTCGGGCAACACATCACAGATATCTGGGATGTTGTTGTCAAAGTCCTACTTGCAGGTGTCTCCTCTGCTGTCACCATCAGGGTTGGGAACAAAACAACAATTGTCCTTCTCATCAGAAACACCATCATTGCCATTCTCATCAATGTCCTGATTGTCAACACACTGATTACCCACCAGGTCTGAGTCATTGTCTTCCTGGATAGGCTTAAGGACCTGTCCCACTTGGCCGTCATTCGTGCACCATTTACGCGATCTGCTAGCGTGTGGGTAGTGTGGGGGTAGCGCGGGGCGGGCGCATGGAGTGGTGTGGAGGAGTGTGGAGTGGCGTGGAGGAGTGTGGACTTCGTCCTGCACGAAATCTTCGTGCGCCACCGGCCTGTCGCGTAACTGACGGCCAAAGTGGGACAGGCCCAAGATCCTGGCGTGGTGCAACATCTCACCTCCAACAGAAGCAGGCAAACGATCGCCGAGCTTGGCCTGGGGCTCACAGCTGTTACGGATCCGGATCCGCCCCCACTCCTACTCCCAGAGCAGGGCCAAGACGGTTGGAGATAGACACAAAATGCTGGAGTAACTCAGCGGGACCGGCAGCATCTCTGGAGAGAAGCAATGGGTGACGTTTCGAGTCGAGACTGTTCTTCAGACTGAAGAAGAGTCTCGACCCGAAACATCATCCATTTCGTCTCTCCAGAGATGCTGCCAGTCCCGCTGAGTTACTCCTGCATTTTGTGTCTATCTTCAAATGATGTCATGCGCTCCAGACGGCTGTGCGGACGCATGATGACGTGCGCGACCATCGAGCGTCAGTCACTACCAGCCTGTCGCGTAACTGACGGCCAAGTGCGACAGGCCCTTTAGGCATAATCTCTTTCAAGAGGTCCATCTGTTTCAAAATGTTCAGCTTCTCTCTTTCTAGACCCTTGGTCATACGATAGAGCTCAAAATGCTTCAAGATGGTTGATCAAATGTCGTTTGTCATTCCAAAGTTGTGACCAAAGGCTTTGCACTTTCTCCTGATGTGTAAAGATGTTCTTTCTTCTGTATGGATCAGCTTTACATGGCGCTGCAGGTAGCGATCAATCACAAACACCTTGTTACCTCCTGGTTGGGGGCAAGGTCTTTCACGCACCTCTTCATGCTGCTCTTTTATGTGTTTCTTATGTCCGTCAACTCCTCTGTAAACAGCACAGCAACCCTTATACTGACATCGATACACGGTGGGGAAACTTCCCTTTCCAAGTTTGACTTTGGTTTTCGGCCACGTTTTTGTCCAGATTGTTTCTTCACATCCTTAATATTGCACTTCTTAACTGGTAACTTACTCTTCTTCTTCCAATATGGTTGAAAAGACTCATCTGAAGAGCCATTCTTAACTTTTATTTCTCTGTCATCTGTCATTTCAGAAAGATCACTGGACTCCAATCCATCCACAACATCATTTCTTACAGAACAAGATGCTTCATTGCAGTTAACTTTTTTTCACATTTAATGGTTGAATTGCATCTTATACCTGAACTTTTTCCCAAGAGCACTCTGTATATTCATGATCTGAGCACAAGAACATATCCTTCTTCAATGGGGATTCCGAGTTGTCCACATCCACCGGCCGCAAAGTGGCTCCACTGTATGTACAAGGCTGAAAGTCTGCCAACACTGGACAGGTTGATGCTTCGCAACATTATTACCCTCACCATTTTCAGTCAATGTTCCATTCCGAGGTGAAAGGGTTATTGAACCATCTTGAACTTCCTCCATTGATTCCTTATTTCTACTGGATGGGCACTGTCCCTCATTCAAAACAACGCTGTAACTTGAATGCATGTCCAGGATGTAACTGTGGCCCTCTGTTATCAGAGTTCTGAACAGTCCTTCCAATTGCTAGGATTCTGCCTGATGCACCTCTACCCCATTGCAGACATTGGACTTTGTCTCTGGAACTGGTGTGCTATAATGCTCAGAACTATATTCTCCACAATAACCTTTCCTTTGCTCTATCTATTTTAGGCGAGCCTGGCTTGATTGCATTTATTCATGTTAATCCTTGCTGACATTGAAAAAGGGTGCAAGATTCTTTAGACTATCATTTAGCTGTTGAATAACTATTAACTGGGTTCCTGCTTAATTAATGTTTCTATACTTAGCTGACTTGATTCAATTTCAATAGGTTTGTTTTTATCTGTATTCTGGTCAAGGGATGAACCATAGACATATGAACATTCAAATTGTGAGCCTTCTCGAACCGCTTCTCACATTGGTCACAAGCAAATTCAAGTTCAGCTTCTGTCTTGTGCTTGGTCAGTGTTATAAACGTAAGGACAGTTGTCAGCCTTATTCAGGAAGTCTTGATGCAGGGGTGTTTCCCCAAGCTCATGTTGGCCAACCTCAGAATAAAAAGTAGGGTCAATAGCCCCATTGTACTTTCTTGGTTCTTCTCCATTTATAGTCAATCGTATCAGATGTCTTCAACGGGAGTAATCTTCAATTTTCACGGCGGTTGGTGTCATCGTAGTAGCACCTGGTACAGTCCCCTCCAACATAGTCCCAATTTTGTCCGGTCCCAGTAGTATGGACTGTGTCTGTATTCAACTGGCAGTGACTTCTACATTTTCAACCCCTGTGAATGCAAGACTGACAAGGTTGTGCTTAATTGCTGTGCATATGTAATTAATTAATTGCTGTGGGCCTGTAGGTCATAACTAACTTCCACACTCTTTAGTGTCCTATTCATTCCCTCCACTAATCCAGAATTCTACTGGTGGTGGGGGGTGTGAGATAACTCTTTAACTACCTATAAGGCAAACCCTTTAAAAATAGATCATTATATAAAAAAAACAATTAAAAAAATATTCCCAATTGTTCCAATCTATCTCTCCAAATTTACAATTTCAAACTGATTTTGTTCTGAGATAAAGGCATCTCCAATCTCATCTAACGCATCTACCTGAATGCCACGTGGCTATCGTGGAATTCAGGTCTCTGTTTGAACTCAATTCAAAAGGTAAGAAATAAGGAAAATAAAAAAAAAAGAAACCTAAAGTTAAGAGAAAACAAAGAATCAATTAATTTTCATAGATTGCAAGCTCATTCAATGACATCCTATTTCATCTGACATGGACCATTTCATCAAAAGGGGTATATATATGAATATATAAATATAGCCTGATGTCAACTATCCCGATAGGCTTTGGGAGAAATTAAAAAAAACATAGCAAAATTCTGAACACAGGAAAATGAAGCTACCAGTATCTTGGTAGTATAGCCTTGAAAAGAACACTGAGCTTCTCTAGTCAGATAAGAGACAGAACTTGGAAGAATGACAACTCGAAAGAACAAGGAGATCTGAGTAATCAGATAAGAGCCAGAACTTGGATGAGTGACAATTTGAAAGAACATTTAAAAATACTTTTGAAATAGTTTTTCGGTTTTAACAAATACTAACTTTCGAACATTGAAAGAAAACTAGTACAAAAACAGGCAAAATACACAAATTTAATCCGAGCAGTTAGCCAAAGTAGCGCAGCCCCCCTCGTTTCCAAAAAAAATCGTTCAAAACATTAGAAACGTCTCTCTGTATTAATTTTATATTTCCCTCCCTTGTCTGAC
>CM075977.1:163910101-164029082 GCA_038087875.1 Malacoraja senta | reverse complement strand
AAATTGTCCCTAGTGTGCGTAGGATAGTGTTAATGCGCAGGGATTGCTGGTTGGTACGTATTGTGTGAGCGCTGTATCTCTAAACCATTTCTCTAATTTCACCTCCCCGACTACAGTAAAAGGTCCCTGCTATTTGTGGGCCACGCCTACTTGCAAGCAATATTAGCTCTAATGCAATTAGGTTAAACTCCAAAAGAAAAATTACAAAACTACTTCACATCCATTGTAATTTAACAACAAGGTGAAAATCACACACTGGTTTCAGAATATGAAAGATAAAATATTTCTCTAAAATCAAGAAATAAATGAACACAAAAGATAAACATTTAAAAATAATGCATACTTGCAATATATCCCAAGTGGCTCCTATATTTTGTGTTTACTTATGTACATCTTTAATTGTTACCAAGACAAGACTATCATTGAGCACACATTTTCTTTCAAGAATATGACCCCAACGAAATAAACCGCGTCAACAAAGCCTTGAAATTCTTTGCCAAAGTGCAAGGAATCATCTCTCCAGTAGATGGCAGAGAGTATCTTAAATATAAATCATTTAGCATTGTGCAAGCTTGTAGTGTGTTTTCAGAACCGTGTAGCTTTATGTTCAATAGTACGATAAAATATACATCTTAGTTGCTTTCACAATGGAGTCATAGAATCATTCACCACAGAAACAGGCCCTTTGGCCCACCATCAAACAGCTATTTACAGCAGAATTTACTGCACTAATCCCACCTTTATTCTCTCACATTCCTCACAACTTTCTCCAAGTTACACATTAGCGGAAATTTACAGTAGCCAAATAACCTACCAACACACGTCATTGGAATGTGGGAGGAAACCCATGCAGTCACAGGGACGACGTGTAAACTCTACATGGACAACAACAAAGGTTAGAGTTGAACTCAAGTGGACACAAAGTTGTGGAGTTACTCAGCAACTTAGGCAGCATCTCTGGAAAACATAGATAGGTGATGTTTCGGGTCGAGACCCATCTTCAGACTGATTATGGGGGTGGGGGGGAGTAGTAGAATGCTGGAAAGTGAGAATGCTGGAGAGGCAGGATAAAACATAGCAGGTAATAGGTTGACTTAGGCGAGGAGGTCTTTTGACAGGTAGCTGGTTGGAACAGAGATAAGAAAGGAAGACATGTGACAGGTTTGAAGAGTTGAGGATTGTGAAGCCAGAGGGAAGAAAGTAGAGAAATAGGTGAGGGTCCAAGTGGGGCACAGGGGAGGAAAGGAAAGGGGAGGGGGAGTTCAGTGCAGGGTTAAATAAATCTGGAGAAATCAATGTTCCTACCTGTATATCGGCGAGACTAAGCGCAGGCTCGGTGATCGTTTCGCTGAACACCTCCATTCAGTCTGCCTAAACCCAACTGATCTCCCAGTTGCTCAACACTTTAACTCACTCTCATTCCCACGTAACCTTTCTGCCCTGGGCCTCCTCCATTGTCAGAGTGAGGCCTAGTCCAAATTGGAGGAACAGCACCTCATATTTTGCTTGGCCAGTATACACCCCAGCGGAATGAACATTGACTTCTCTAACTTCAAGTAGCCCTTGCGTTTCCTCTCTCTCCATCCCCTCCCTTCCCCAGTTCTCCGACCAGTCTTACTGTCTCAGACTACATTTTATCTATGTTTGCTTTGGTGTTACCTTCTCCCAACTAACAATGATCAATTCTACATTTTCCTTGATCTCCGTTGGTCCTGTTTTCACACCTTAGACTTCCTTATCTATACACTTCCTTATAAATGTGCCACCCACTCCCCCGACATCAGTCTGAGGAAGGGACTCGACCCGAAACATCACCCATTCCTTCTCTCCGGAGATGCTGCTTGTCCCGCTGAGTTACTCCAGCATTTTGTGTCTATCTTTGTACCGTTGGGTTGTAAGCTACCCAAGCAGAATACAAGGTGCTGTTCCTCTAGTTTGCGTGTGGCTTCACTCTGACAATGAATGCAGTCCTGGACAGAAAAGTAAGTGCAGGAATGAGAAGGGGAGTTAAAATGGTTAGCAAGCCCCGGGAGATCCAGCTGACCTTGGTGGTCTGAACTCAAGTGTTTAACGAAGCGGTCGACGTGTTTACATTTGATATTGATATACAGGAGGCCACATTGGGAACACCGGATGCACTAGATCATTTCTACATTTGAACTCAAATCACTGGAGCTGTGAGGCAGCAGCTCTACCTTCAGTGCCATGAGACCGCCCTTAGTCTCAGGATTTTGTGCAATGTTGCTGCAATCTCAAGGCTCAAAATAATATTTTTTATATGCATTAAAAGTAAAAGAGAGGTGTGCAAGGCATGAAACCATCATGGACAATAAAGAATTTATCTTGCATCCAGTTATCATGGAGGATGCTGTGAAAATTACAGTGGTAAAACTGTACATAAAATTCTCAAGAGGAGTAACGTAAAAAAAGAACCGCTTAAGGAACTCAGCATGTAAGGCACCATCCGTGGAGGAAATGGTAAGGCGATGTTTCAGACTGAAGAGGGTCTCCCTGACCCTAAATGTTCTCTGTCCATTCACCTCCACAGTCGCCACCTGACTCACTGAGTTCCTCCAGCACTTTTGATTTTTGCTCAAGATTTCCTGCATCTGCAGTCTCCTGTGAATGCACCAGAATGTTGCCTGGAATGGAGAGCTGTAGGTTATAAAGTGAGATTGGATAGGCTGCTGAGAGGTAGCGTTCTTCAATTATGAGAGCATTGACTGGTCATAATCTTTTTCTGGAACTAGAGAGCGCATGTTTAAGATGAAAAGCGAGAAATTTAAAGGAAATCTAAGGGATAGGTTTTTCACAGAGAGTGGTGAATAACTGATTCCATTGTTGTTTTATCTTGTATGGAATTAACACTGCAATGTATTTATGTGCTCTAGGCATATTTATAAAAACTGCTTTAAGTGAAGATATTCTAACATCAAAGTTACATGAAAAGCAAAATGTATTTCTCATGCAAAGCATAATAATGCACAAATTACTCAATGACACAAGTTCAAATATTGGCTGATAATGTAATATGGAAATCTGTATTTACTATTTTAGCCATTTTAACTGTTACGGAAATTTTATTAACATACATTTGTCTAATAATGGTTTGTCATTGATAAAAATACATCTATTGATGCTCCTGAACACATCATCAGTGATGTAACCTGGGGTCATTGGGTGTTTCGGGTCTTTCAACATCAGACAGACACCCTCATCCAGGTGACCCAGCCATGGTTGATCAGACCACGACTTATGTTCAGGTGGCATTATAAATAGCTGGAATTAAAACAAGCCAAATTCATGGTGGGCCAAATGTACTCAACACATACAGATATTTAAATATATTGTGTTATATTTATTTAACATTTGTTTGTCAAAAAGCAATCTTAATGAGCAAGATCATATTATGTAATTATTGATACCTCAGTTACATTTCAAATAAACAGCGGAATTATTTTTCCGACTAACTGCCTAACTTAAAGGAAGTGTGAAAATCAGATTCACATGATTTGAGATTGAAGTCAGAAAACAAAGTTAATGCATTTAACATTCAGGAATTTCACATATTGTTTTAATCTAAGTTTAAAATATAAAATATTAATTTAGAGCACATAAATATATATTTTAACAAAGATAAAATAAACAAAAAATTGAGCTCTTTGACAATCAGTAACATCAGAAACATAACCCTGGTAGCCCCTCCCCAATCACCACTTCACACCTACTCACAGCCTGACTCCAGTCTGCAAAGACTGGACCCTTCCCCACCCACCACTTCACCACCAACTTGCAGCCTGACTCCAGTCTGCAAAGACTGGTCCCTTTCCCACCTACCCCTCTCCAATCACCACTTAACACCCACTTACGGCCTGACTCCAGTCTGCAAAGACTGGGCCCTTGTCCACAACCCACCCTCTCCTTGCTGCCCAACATCAGTCTGGCCACTTCTCCATCACCAACAATAGAAATTGAGGAGGTGGAGAGGTTATTCAGAAGAAAGAAAAGCCGGAAATCTCCAGGACCAGACAATGTGTTTCCCCCTCTACCCTCAAGCTCTGTGCCGAACAACTGGCACCGGTCTACAAAGACATTTTCAACCAGTCCCTGCAAACCTGTACTGTCCCTGCCTGCTTCAAAGTCTCCAGTAATATCCCTGTGCCCAAAAATACAAGGATTACTGATCTTAATGACTACAGGCCTGTCGCACTGACCTCTGTAGTCATGAAGACCCTTGAAAGACTTGTGCTGGCCCAGCTGAAAAATATCACAAACCCCCTGCTGGACCCTCAGCAGTTTCCATACCGGGCCAATAGGTCAGTGGATGACGCGGTCAACTTAGGCCTGCACTTCATCTCCAGCACCGAGACCGCCCGGGGACCTATGCAAGGATTTTGTTTGTGGATTTTAGCTCTGCATTCAACACCATGGTGCCAGAGCTACTACACTCCAAACTTTCCAAGTTGACTGTGCCGGAGAGGGTGGGTCGTGGACAAGGGCCCAGTCTTTGCAGACTGGAGTCAGGCTGTCAGTGGATCACCAACTTCCTGACAGACAGGAAGTAGCATGTGAGGCTGGAAAAAGCACATCTCAAACCCGCAGATCCTCAGCATAGGAGCACTGCAAGGCTGCGTACTCTCCCCTCTCCTTTACTCTCTCTACACCAACGACTGCACCTCCAGACTCCACTGTCAAGCTTCTCAAGTTTACGGATGACACAACCCTGATTGCACTGATCCAGGATGGGGAGAAATCTGCCTACAGACAGGATGAGACAATTTTGCTATGAAACTTCTTTGTACAGTTTTCCTTATTCTGGCATATTGCAATTTTGTCAAACGACATGATTTGTTAGCAATTTGTACAGTCTAACAATTACAACAATTATATCAGTCAGCCACCAAATGGCATTTTGAAAACTTCATAAACTGGCCTTAGAAGTTAACATGGCATAGAATAAGCATACTGTAAACCCCTGTCATAACAGACCATAGGGGGAATGGTGTCCGTTATTGACGATTGTCCGCTGTAACTGAGTAAGGGCTTACCAAGTAATAGTTCATTATTGCATAGTGTGGCGGGCTGAGCCATTTTGGTATTGAACCGTCGTTGGTCAGGGTAAAGCTCTTGTGTGGACCGGGTGTGATCTGGGCCGACCAATTACGCGGTCAGGGGGGCGGGCCGTTAGGCGGTTGGACTTCAAAGGCGGCAGTTGGAATTTGAAGGATTGGCAGTTGGAGTGGAACGGGTGTATTAACTTGATGCACCCGTGAACGATGGGGCTGAATCGGTTCATTATTAAACATAATTATTACACAATACGTGGACCTCTACAATAGTAGAAATAAAGAATTCCAATGCTGGTTAATACACAAAAAGATGCAAAGAGCTGAAGGGACTCAGGAAGTCAGGCAGCATCCCTGGAGAACATGGATAGGTGATGTCTCGGACAGTGACCCTTTTCCAGACTCACGGTCTGGAACCGAGCCTGGAATCCAGGTGATTTGATGGCCTCAACTTGCTGGCGGCGGGGGAGAGGCGATGATCAGCGGAGTCATTGATCGTGGAAGTGGCGGCTAGAATGCAGGTAATGTTGGCAATGGCGGGCATGGCCTAGAAGCGGCTGGGGAAGCTGTGTGGGGCTGGCGGAGGAAGCAGTAGGTCTGGCCTGGAAGCAGCCGAGAAGTCGGTGCGGGCCAGCGTTGGCAGCCCGGCCTGGTGGTGAAGTTTTGGAGGTCCAACCCGGAGTTGGTCAGGGTGGCGGTGCAGGCTAGGGACGGCATCGGCAGTCTGGACTGGAAGCAATCGGGTTGGCGGTGTGGGCCAGGGATGGTGTTGACCGGCCAGCCTGGTGGTAAAGATCATTAGGTCCGGCCTAGAAGCGGCCGGGCCGGGGGTAGATTCGGCAACCCGGCTTGGAAGCGGTGTGGGCCGGGGTTGGCAGCTCCGTGCCTGATTACTGTGGGGACACTCTGTCCGATATAACCGAAATCCATTATAAAATGGTCCATAATAAGGGTTTACTGTAATTTATTACCTTTAAATTTTTAGTATAATAATCTGAATGATCGCAAACAATTGACAATTTAGGATGTTGGTGGATAAAATGGAAGATGGAATATGTGATCTCATATGGCAAGAGAATCACAGAAGGAATTGACTTCTCTTTGAATAATCTGATTGGAAATATGTGCAAATACAAGAATGAGTATATGCAGAACTTTACTTTTAGCACAAAATGAAATGAATTTCATCACAAAAAGAAGACACGTGGTAGGCACACATACTACCTTGCTGTGTAATGAGCTGAGCTAACAATTTTCATTTTATTCAATGGATTCTACTGACTAGATAGTACGTGAAAATGTCAGAAATAGATGATTAAAAATTAATAGCCGGTGACAATTTAAAAGTAAAATTAAAATGAGGTTATGTTTAAATGTTTTTACCGTTAAATGGTACTGCCTCCATATTTCAGGACAAGCCTATAAGAGAAAAGGAAAAAAAAAAAATCAGCTCAGGTCAGTTATACACCAACTTCAATGGGCATGAAATTTTGGTCTAATAAACTGCCATTGATCTTTGACCGAGAATGACTTCATTACAGCTTTAGAAATACAAACATTTCTAGGCAGTTGTCAGTTTAATAGTATTTCAGATGACATTGGTAATATGTCAAGGATCTAAAGAAATCAATTTGAAATTAAGAGAAGTTATTTGTTGCATTAAGTATGTTTAGAATTTAAATAACAGATAAAGCAAAAAACTGTCGATATTATCAAATGACCATTAGATGCAGGCAATTCAAATTCCTGTGGTTGAACTTTGTTCTGAAACCCTTTAGAAGGATTGCCCTAGTAACCTTCTAACAAACTACAACGCCATTCCAAAAGTTCAAAATATACTGTCTTATAGAAAGATCCTGAAAAACTGGCAAACTTGACTACCTGCCATCTACACTTCAAGCTTGCTTGGAAAAGCAGCAAACATAATCAAAGACTTGTCCCATCCCAGTCATTCCTTCCTTTTCTCTGCTGCAGTCCAGCAGAAGGTACAGAGGCTTGAAAGCACATGTCACCGGACTCCGGAACAGCTTCTTCCCCTCTTATCAGGCTCCTGAAAGATCCTTCCATCTGCAAGGGTACTTTCCGATTCACCTCTACCCCATTATACAACATTGGTTCATAGATTAAGTACATACATAAATACATACATATAGCTCTCACAGAGAACTTTTATGTATGGTATATCTGATTTGTTTCGATAGCATGCAAAACAAATCTTTTCACTGTACTTTGGTATATGTGACAATAATAAACCTAACCCTCCTTCCTGATTTTCAGGACCTTTCTGCATGACAATACAATTTGTCGTAGTGTTTATAAGAATTCTGTGTATTTTCAAGCTAAAAGAATCCCTTGAGACATTCTGGTCTGTCTTTTGCTATTTGATTAAGAAGTGGAATAACCCAAGGTTATTCTTTATCTGCTATCAAAGCCCACCAGCGTTATCTCACACCAAATAAACTGAAGTATCAAATTTTGCCGCTTTTGACCACAATGAAATGGACAAAATGTTTGCTTATTAAGTAACTTTTGAATATTTGAAACTGTTTTTAATTAAGCATTAAGGAAAGACAAATTGCTTGAAATAGTATTTTGCATCATTAGACTCAAATATGTCAAAGGATTATTTGAAGCAAACAATTTTACTTATGATCCAAGCAGATTTCATTTATTGTACAATACGTAGAACAAGATGTTGCCAATAAAACTAAATTATATTTCTTACATAAAAATTCCAAATTTTGTTAATCTTTTAAAAGCAAAAGTGGATAGGAAAAAATAAGCTTCTGGGAGAATATACTGTACATAACCTAATCAGGTAGGAACAAAAGCTTTAATTTAAATTAAATCAATTATTATAATAAATGTTTACTTCATGGTTCAAGATGTTGATCTGATTTCCTCTTAACTAAAATAGTAAATATTAGAAACAAGTAAAAAACAAATAATTCTTCAGATTTCCTAACATGTGATTTGGCTTTCTCTCCAATTTTAATTAATTGGAAACTTCAACGTAAATGTATTAATCTAGTGATTAATTTTAAATACAAGTGAAGCAAAGTTTTGATTGGGTGCATTTCAGATATTCAACATGACAGCATCTATTTGATTGTTCAAAAATTGCTAAATATACATGTGCCTTCATTTATGTAAATGAACCCCTTAAAAAGAAACAGTCTTTAATCGTTAATTAATTAATCTTTTCTTTAATCTTTACTTCAGGTCAACTTTTAGGATGCATGGGTTAAACTGCCATCTGATTGTTTCTATATTTTCATTAGCTATTAAAAGAAGAGCAATAAATGCTGGCCTTACCTGCGAATCCAGAATTTAATCAGAAATTATTAAATGGACACATTTATGTGAAACAAAAAACTTATTTTCATGCTGCAAGTTAATTTCAGTGAATATAATAGTTGAATTACAAACACAATTTTGTTCAAATTTCTTGTAAAGTCACAATATATCTAAGCTGGAGTGAATAAACTGTGGTCCATCTGCACTTTATCAAAGTACTTTTATTTTATGAACACAATTGTTGTTTTCAATTATCCCTTATATTTATTTTTCCTTTCCCCGAAGTTAAATCTGTGTCCTATTAATTTGAATTTTCATTTTTTTTGGTATGTGCTAAGCACTTATTTTTAAACATTGGCAGGAAGTGCACATTTTACAAGTTTAAGATATACCTGCAGAAAAATTGTTTTTCATATTCATTGCATTTGTGTCAGCTCACATTTTCTCAAAAAATAAAATACTTTTACATCTGCTGTTTAATTCCTACTTCCCTATTCTCAAATATGAACATCAAAGAAAATAAAAAACAATTTTGAACAGGCCCCGACAGCTGACAGAGACTTGAGTGCTCAATAGACAGGGCCCTTGCCACCAGTTCGCATATTTCCACAACAATGAACAAACACAAAACACCACTAAATGGCCTTTCCCTCATCCAGCTATCCTTAGACAGTTGTCTGTCTTATACTAGAGGACCTTTATACAAAATCCTGCTGGGAAAAGAACAGACAAAATCTTAACGTGTTTTGTGAATTGCAGATAAAGGAGATTCCTATAATTCATATATAAACTTGCAAATTCTGTGTATTTGTAACCGCAATTGGGTAAGTTAACAAAAATCCTAATTTGCCAGCAGGTCTCTGGAAAAAAAAACATTGCTGTGATGACTGACAAGGCTTTCAGAAAATATGTTCACAATCACAGACAGTGAAGGCCATGACCTAGATCGTTTAAGAGCTTGTCTTGTCAAATTATCAAAAGCTTCTTCCTTTCTGAATAAAGAGTGACATAAGTGAGTGTCACAAAACGGCACACTGACATGCAGAGCTTACAATAACAGAATGCACGTCACATACATGCATAACATTGGTATTGGTAATGGCAGATCCTAATGAGTGAGCGACTTGCCCAGGAGACTTGGGATCCTGCAGCTACAGCCGTTCCACTCAGAAAAAGTCTTGCAGCACTAACTGATCTGTGGCATGGCACCAGGACTCCAATCACTGTAGATAACTTACATTTCTATTTTTACTGCGATCTCTGGTGTTTTGCCAGCTTGGTTTTTGTTAAGAATGCCCCCGCTGCATGCTGTAAGTCAGCTCAACACAGCAAGGTCAAACTCTCTGGAAGTTGCTTTATGGGAATCAGTGAATTTCTTTTGCACTTCAATGTTACAAAACATCTAGTCAGCCCATACCCATAAAATCTAAATATATTTAAAAGATACTTTGTTCGTCCTCAGCATTACATTTTTTTAAAAAAAACCATATAACCATATAAGCACGGAAACAGGCCATCTCGGCCCTTCAAGTCTGTGCCGAACGCTCTTTATTTATTTATTTATTAAAAAACTTCCCCTAGTCCCATCTACCTGCACTCAGACCATAATCCTCCATTCCTTTCCCGTCCATATACCCATCCAATCTATTTTTAAAGGATAACATCGAACCTGCCTCCACCACTTCCACTGGAAGCTCATTCCACACAGCTACCACTCTCTGAGTAAAGAAGTTCCCCCTAATGTTACCCCTAAACTTCTGTCCCTTAATTCTCAAGTCATGTCCCCTTGTTTGAATCTTCCCTACTCTCAATGGGAAAAGCTTATCCACGTCCACTCTGTCTAACCCGCTCATAATTTTAAAGACCTCTATCAAGTCCCCTCTTAACCTTCTGCGCTCCAAAGAATAAAGACCTAACTTGTTCAACGTTTCTCTGTAACTTAGTTGCTGAAACCCAGGCAACATTCTAGTAAATCTCCTCTGTACTCGCTCTATTTTGTTGACATCCTTCCTATAATTAGGCGACCAAAATTGTACTCCATACTCCAGAATTGGCCTCACCAATGCCTTGTACAATTTTAACATTACATCCTAACTTCTATATTCAATGCTCTGATTTATAAAGGCCAGCACACCAAAAGCTTTCTTTACCACCCTATGTACTTGAGATTCCACCTTCAGGGAACTATGCACAGTTATTCCTAGATCCCTCTGTTCAACTGCATTCCTCAATTCGCTACCATTTACCATGTACGTCCTATTTTGATTTGTCCTGCCGAGATGTAGCACCTCACATTTATCAGCATTAAACTCCATCTGCCATCTTTCAGCCCACTCTTCCAAATGGCCTAAATCTCTCTGTAGACTTTGAAAATCTACTTCATTATCCACAACACCACCTATCTTAGTATCATCTGCATACTTACTAATCCAATTTTCCACACCATCATCCAGATCATTGATGTACATGACAAACAACAGTGGACCCAACACAGAACCCTGAGGCACCCCACTAGTCACCGGCCTCCAACCTGACAAACAGCCATCCACCATTACTCTCTGGCATCTCCCATTCAGCCACTGTTGAATCCATCTTGCTACTTCACCATTAATACCCAACAATTGAATCTTCTTAACCAACCTTCCATGAGGAACCTTGTCAAAGGCCTTACTGAAGTCCATATAGACAACATCCACTACTTTACCCTCATCAATTTCCCTAGTAACCTCTTCGAAAAATTCAAGAAGATTAGCTTTGCAAAATGGAAGAATAAATCTCAATAAAGCAGCAAAGCATTCCCCATGAATAGGTCATTCTTTCAAAAAACATTGCAAAATACAAAACAAAAGGAACACTATTATAAACAGAAAGATATATGACCAAATTGATTTCACAAGTAAATTTTTCCTTTTTATTTTAGATATTGATGAACTTTGTTTCTTTATTGAGTAGAATACTTACGTCTGCATAGTGACCAGTCATGCTACAACGATGACACTTCTTTTTCCAGTATGCCCTTTCAATGCACTCCTTAAACCAGTGACCAGGCATGTTGCAGTTTGTACAATATCTCTCTGGGCAACCTCTCTGAAGGTGACCTCTAACTCCACACAAACAGCAAGGAGGCAATTTCTACAAAGGAGAAAATTTACAACTTTTAACAAGCAAAATCGAACTGATTATAAAATATTGTCATGTAACAGATATTATAGCAAGGAACTGCAAATCACCATTGATTTCCTTCACCTTTTCTTCCATTTATTTGTTTAGTGTTCTTGAAAATTCCAGCATAATAGGTATAAAAATGTTAAAGATAATGGACATTGTAATTTTATTTTTATGAATAAAATACTGTAAACGGCATATATAATTAATACATTTAAAACACAGATTCCTTTATTAATTATCTTTTGCCTGTTTGATCACCACTCAACCACTTTAGTATATTGCTTTGAGTTACAACAAAAAGTGGGATTAAAGCTTCGTTATTGATATAAATGTTTATTGAATTACATAATCCCAACCCAACAAATAATATTTAACTGGTAGAGCTCTGATGCTATGATTTAGGATATTCAGTTTCATGATAATATATTGAATACAACAATCACAAAAAAACAGGAACTACGGCAAATGTGCATTGCCCCGATTAAAAAAAGAAAAGCAATTCATAGGAAAGCGAGGCTATTCAGTTGGAAAAATGGGTAGACTTAAGTAGAAAATAATTCAAGATAGGCAAAATATATACAAATAAAATCAGAGGAAATATGGGAAATCTGAATGGCTAACTTTTACGCCAAAAAAAAAGAAAATACTGATACTGTCAATAATGCGAGTAAAGCTTCAGAAACAGGCCCCACAGAAAACACATTAATTTACACATTAACATTGGTTATATTGATAAATCTACTCATTTTGTCGCATTTTTAGGTGTGGATTTGAGGATGTTGAAAGAATATTTGTAACCCTACGACAAGTAGGAAGGAAGACAAATTATTATTAATTTGCATAATCAACCAGTTTAAAGTTACGCAGGAGGTGGGCAGGAGACCAATGCATTCTCTTAAGATAGGATAGTCACCAAATCTTTTAAGAAAGGTGCTGCCGCCTTTTAACTCAATTTTCACAACATATATACTACTTGACTGTCAGAAGGAAAAACTATTGCAAGAGTCTGTGTGAACGTCCAACATGGCACAAAAACATGTTCATATGTTCATCCTAAATACTCATATTTTAATTCACTGTTGCCGCTCAGTTCCAATCACCATTTCCCATTCCCATGCACATCCATTTCTATGCTCCAAATACCTCCTGCTCACTCTCCAATACCTCTTCCTTCCAACTGCACATATGTATCTCAGCCCTGGCTACATTCAATCGTCCCAAGATGTCAACAAAATATACCCCCGCCCCCCCCCCCCCAATCCTGCTACCAGCCCCTCCCCAAGTTGCATTCTTCCCATACACAGAAAGCTCTTAAATCTGAGTAGGCGATAAGTATAAAGCATAATATTTGAAACCATCCTGCCATTAAATACGTCAAGAAACCCTAACTTTAGAAATCCCTATGCACAAATCCCTTCAATCCCCTTCTCAATTCCAAGTAAATACTTGGACTTTAATTTGAAGACGTCTTTTTTTCACAGAAGGTAACTGGCTGTAATCAAGTTTGTTTGAAACAAAAACTTTCCAAATAGTTCAAACGAAGCGATACTGGTGCAGCAATACAAATCTTCTTTCTCAAGGAAAAAAAAAAAAGAAAGAAACTGAGCAAAAATCACTAAGGAAACAAGATGAGACTTCGAATAGAATGAGATGAGGAAAGAGTATACTTGGTGAGACAAAGCAGTAAAATGTAAGAACATTATTCAAACGAAAAAAACAGAAGAAGAATATTGTAATCTATGATTATTGAGGAGTCGGAGGTATAATTGTAAATGCACAAATATTTATAGCCATAAACCATTGAACATGTGGCCACAATCATCATGATTTGAAACAACATAATTTATGGAAAGGAACAGAATCGTTTTGGAATTCGTGGCCCATTCGTGATGGTATTAACAACTTCAAGTGTGCATCGGGAATATGCAAAGTTTTCTGTTAATGGGAGAAGGAAATTGCCTCCTCACAAATTATCCACTGCCTGACGCACCGTGCCATTCAGTTCCCACATTGGCCTCATCGCAGGAGAGGAGCCCACTTAACCTCAATTCTCAGGAATTGTAGTAGTAGTGTGGGGCTTTACCAACCATCCAGACTGTCCTACTAGTGTGGCAAGAAATTGTGATATGAAAGACTCTGGAATAACCTGAGCCACACTGATATGCTGGGATATGATCTCTTAGCAAAAGACCACGTACCATAGATTTTATTGAAAAGCTCTTTCCTGCATCTCATTTTTTGTTGGGGTGGGGGGGGGGGGGGGGGGGGGGGACGACACGGAGTGGGACGAATGGTTAACAGAAAATTATTGTTCATTCTCCACTGAGATTTTATTGGTTTTATTAGGGCCAAGTGAAGGCAGACTGACGTGATCAGAGATCAAAATTTGCTCAACATCGGCACAGTCATATTATCAATTTCTTCTGATACAACTATCAATTCAGGAGTGTAGGAGGTCAGGCACAGAGAACAATAGGTAAAGTCGAAGTGAACTGTAATTTTTCCAAATCACATCTCCTCAAAGAATGTCATAGTTTGCTCGTGAAAACACAGACCAACCCAATTAACCCGTACCTAAAGGAAAAGAATTAGCCCGTTGAACCTGTTCTGCCATTCAAAGAGATTATAAGTGATCTGTAAACCCTCTTTGGTAACACAATCTCATAAATAAATAAGAATCTATGATCTAAAATTAATTGCCATTTGCAGAAAAAGATTGAAGATCTATTTACTCTGGGTCTCTACTCCTGGGTCACTACTAAGTGTAAAAAGTTTATATTTACCCCTTCAGTTCCTCTAATTATCTTGGCAATGTTGATCCATTCTTGTAATCTTTCAAATTCCAGGGAATATGATCCCTAGTTTGCATTACCTCTCTTTTTTATTGGATTGCTACTCCTCTCCTTGGAATCAAAGTATTTATACAGAACTTGCAAGTCAACAAATCTTCCTCGAATTTCCCTTGTATTCCAGATGTGGTCTAACTAGAGATTTGTATAGCTTTAGTAGAACTTGTATATAAGAGTTCTCTAATCATCCAGATGCATTGGCCAGCCATCCTTTCATAAGAGGTTTCATTTATTTCATCAATCTGCCATTGATATTTTGATCATTTTTGAGCTTGCATTCTAAATGTCTTTGAACTTCTATCATATCTATCTTTTCACCGTCAAGGAAGATATTTTCTTGCACTGAACTTCATTTGCTTTAATTTTCCCATTCAGATTATTAACAATATTTGGGGGGAATTTTGGTATTCAGACTACTCCACTTGGGATGCCATTCATTTTAGTGTCATTAGCAAAGTATGATTTTCTATATTGTGCATTGTTTAGCCTTGAATTGATGTGGTGGAGGACCATAATTTAAATCATGCAAGTGGAACACATGCCCATTATCAATACTCAGTTTTTTTATGCTGCTCAGATGCTACTAAAAGCCTTTTTGAAATGAAAATTAACAAACATCCGCAGACAAACATCTGCCATGTATCTAAGTCGGACATGACCTACAAACCCCAAATGAAAAGCAAAAAAACAGCCGACGCTGGAACTACCACATTAATTCATTTGATATCAACCTTTATGAGATAGATCCTGAATCCAATCCGTATCTCCCCCACCAACTTAGTAACTTGTTTTCTCTTTTTCCAGTTCTGAGAAATGGAATTGGACCTGAAATGTTAGCGGTTTCTCTTTCCACTAATGTTGCTTGGCTTGTTGAGTGCCTTCATTGTTAACCCATATTGGTTATATGATTAGCATAACATTTTCAAGGTGCTCAGTCTCACTCTCTTTAATTATAGATTCTAATAATTTTAAAATAACAATCTCTTATCCCCGTATCACAGCTCACTGAACGTCTGTCATTTTATCCATTGACATATTTGACAAGTTTACTCTGAGAAGTTTCATCCCAGAGATGTCACCTTTATCTAGATCTAAAAATGTGGTTTCCTATTTTGCATCCCTCCTTTTCAAAATTGTTGTTAAATACATGCTAATGCATAAAGCTGTGAAGTAATCTGCTTTGTTACTCTTTACTAATTCTACATTAGCCTGCTCAAATTGTTGGTTTTAGAACATTTTGTTCCAGAAATTTATCCTGAAAATGCTCAAGAAATTTCCCATCTTTCTATCATATTCACCTTTCTATTCACCTTATCTTAAATATATGAAAGTTAAAATCATCAATTAAAATCGTTCTGCCTTTGCTCTATGCTTGTCTAATCTGCTTTTATAGATGCCTGCATTACATAGATAATACGAGGTGCCCTGTTTACAATTCCCAAGACAGTCATAAATTCTTTTCTATTTCTCTTTTCTTCCTGTTAAGCCTCGACTGCTCATCTACCTCTTGAAAGTACCATTTTATAAGCATTGAGATTATTTTCCTTTTTCCCTACAACATAGGTGGTCGTTCAGACATTAAGTCAATGCCAGCTCACAGAGAAACACCACACGCCCATTAATTTTCCATGGAACCTATTCTCACTACATTCCCATCAACACACCCATATTCTACCACTCACCTCCACAACAGTGGGAACTTTTTATTCTTAATCCTTAGACATCAGAATTGTTCTTCCATATCAAAAGAGAGTTAGATAGAGCTCTTAGGGCTCGCGGAATCAAGGGGTATGGGGAGAAGGCAGAAACGGGGTACTGATTGTGGATGATCAGCCATGATCACATTTAATGACGGTGCTGGCTCGAAGAGCAGAATGGCCTACTCCTGCACCTATTGTCTATGTATCTATGTATGTATATCTTCCTTGTAACGTGTATATGTTGTTCTAAGGTTACAGTCATGTCACAGTAATAGCCACTATATCACACTCTCAAAGTTGACTGCATGACAGAATTTTTTTTTAAATCTGTTGGACGCTCTGTGTATTTCTGCAAAAGCATGTATTTAGACCATATACAAGAATCACATACCATTCATTTACTATCTGCATCCTGAATTTCAAAGCATTAATTTATTTAACTTAATCCAAAACATCAGCACGGATGGTCAACGTGATACTTAACTTTGTACTATAAACATAATTGTTTTGAACAATGAAACGTTGTAGCTCAGTTTAAGATAAGTTTCACTAACATTGAAGACAATTTATTTTCCCTAGGTCAACTTTTTAAAAATCTCCAAGGTATTGATTAATACAATTTCTTTAACTTTGCCTTTCTAAGAGTAATAGTTTAACATATGTATAGTAGAAAAAATTTGCAAAGTATTATTAATCAAGGTTTCATGGAATTAACAGATTGTTCAATAGGTCAGACATGGAGGCACTGACCACATAGAAATTATCCTAGTTCGCTTACAACATTACGTTATGTTAGAAAATAAACTGTGGGGAGGATTCACAGTGCGCAAAGAAAATGGAAAATTTGTTAAGGATTGCTAATCAAGAGTTCATGGAATTAACAAATTATTTAATAGGTCGGAAAGGGAGGCACTGATCACATAGAAATTATCCTAACACCGTTAGAAAATAAACAGTGAGGAAGACTCAGCAAAGTCCGCAAAGAAATATATAAGAAAAGTGTGCAAATGTTGTTCCACAGGAAGGGTCAAATCAGATTAATTTATACATAATTTTACAAACCCACTGACCTCCACAACTATCTCGACTACACTTCTTCCAACCCGGCTTCCTGCAAAGACTCTATCCCCTACCAATTCCTCCGTCTAAGCCGCATCTGCGCCCAAGATAAGGCGTTCCATACTAGGACATCCGAGTTGTTCCTCATTCTTTAGGGAACGGGGTTTCCCCTCTCCCATCATAGATGAGGCCCTCACTCGTGTCTCCTCGGTACCCCACAGTTCCGCCCTTGCTCCCCCTAGTCACAACAGAGACAGAGTCCCCCTAGTCCTTACCTTTCACCCCATTAGCCGTTGCATACAACACACAATCCTCCGAAATTTCCGCCACCTCCAACGGGATCTCACCACTAGCCACATTTTCTCATCTCCGCCCCTTTCCACCTTCCACAGAGACCGTTCTCTTTGCAACTCCCTGGTTAACTCATCCCTTTCCACCCAAACCCACCCTCCCCAGTACCATCTGCTGCAACCGCAGAAGATGCAACACCTGTCGCTATATTTCCTCCCTTGACTCTATCCAGGGACCCCGACAGTCCTTTCAGGTTAGGCAGAGGTTCACTTGCACCTCCTCCAATATCATCCGTTGTTCAAGATGTGGACTCTTAAGGGCCTGTCCCACTTGGGCGTCATTTGCGCGCCATTTACGTGACATCATTTACGCGTCACGACGCGCACGTGATGTGCGCATGGCGTGCATTACTCGCGCATACCGCGTGGAGAGGCGTGGTGGCATAGGCAGTGGCGCGCAGCGCCCAAGGATTTGGGGATTCACAAAATCTTCGCTCGCCACCTGCGTGACGCGCAAATGACACCCAAGTGGGACAGGCCATTTATACATCGGCGAGACCAAACGCAGACTGGGCGAGTGTTTCGCAGAACACCTTCTTTCAGCCCGTCTGAACCAACCTGATCTCTCGGTTGCTGAACACTTTAATTCTCCTTCCCATTCCTACACAGACCTTTCTGTCCTCGATCTCCTCCATTGTCAGAGTGAGGCTAAACGCAAATTGCCGGAACAGCATCTCATATTTTGTTTTTGGCAGCTTACAGCCCAGTGGTATGAATATTGATTTCTCTCACTTCAGGTAGCCCCGGCATTCCCTCTCTCTCTATCACTCCCCCTCCCAAGTCGCACTAGCTTCCTATTTTCATCCTACAAACAGCTTACAATGGCTAGTTTCCTTTATCAACGTTACTTTTTTGCATATCTTTCATTCATTATTCTTTATCCCTCCACATCACTGTCTATATCTCTCGTTTCCCTTACCCCTAACTAGTCTGAAAAGGGGTCTTGACCCAAAACGTCACCCATTCCTTCTCTGCAGAGATGCTGCCTGTCCCGCTGAGTTACTCCAGCTTTTTGTGTCTATCTTCTTTAATTTATACATAATTTATAATATTTAGAAGACTGAAAGGTTGGTAGGATTGTAACTCAGAAGTTTTTGCTCTTGTCGGAGATCTAGAACTGGGGTTTGGGATGGGGAGCATCATCTGTGGGTGAGGGACAGTATTATTTGAAGAGGAGCACTCTGAAGGTAGGGAAACTTGCGAATTTTCAAGCATCGAGCACTATGGATGGTCATTCTTTAATAAGTTAGAGACCAGGGAGAACACATTTATGGACTTGAGGGAATGTGGCATATGGGATACAGAGATATAGAAGAGACTAATGTTTGAAAGGGCGGCAGAGAATTCTGTGCCTATGTCTTGTTCTTATGATTTCTGAAATTTAATTATTTTATCACACACGTCACTAAAAGCTATGAATGCGAGTTTTCTTTTTAATTGTGCGCGTGAGCACGCATGCACCCACACAAAGCACGAGCAGGAGTTATGTAATATATGTAGCTTTTATAGTACGCTACAATTATAAAGTCAATTATTCTGTGTCAGCACCTCCCTCCCACCTTGACCAATTGGATTAAAACAGATTTAAAAAAATCATGACAGGTCAATGCTGTTGTTTATTTTCAATATCAGTCTTGTTCCAAGTTTCATTTAAATAATCCCATCAAAAAATACTTTTATTTTCAAGAAATTTGTTTTAAGCAATTTCTGGAAAAAGCAAGTTCCACAGCCTAATTGCAATCAGGATAAAGAAGTTTTACTTAATCTTCCAGTGGACAAAAATTCTCATGGTACATTTCTGAGGAAGCGCCAGGGATTTATCCTGAGCATGTTTTTTCTCCAATTAGCATCATTAAATTAGATTATCAGGTCACAGTCACAGAGCTGCTTGTGGAAGCTTGCTGTGCACAACTGGCTTCTTATTGTTATTGCCTTGACCACACTTTAAAAAGTACATCATTTTTAGCAAATTACTTTGGGACATACTTTAATGGATAGGAAAGGCACAACATAAATACAAGCCCGCCTTCCGTTTCTTTGTGGCCCTGAGTTGTGGTCACACCCCCGAAGTGAAATCTTCATGTGTAATCTATGAAATCCTTTCATAATGTTAAAGGTTTCTTCAGGAAACAACTCAATTGATTCATTGCTACAATTTTATTTCAAACAAATTTAAATTGTATTTGAAAAATGATATAATTTTTAAATTTAAGAATAAGAAAAATCTGTTCTTGATGAATGCATTAGTCAATTTCATCCTTATGAACATGGACCATGTCTTCCTGTAAACACGTGCAATATGTGCTCCTGATTCTGAGTGCTCTAGGTCACAATTGCTTATTCTTTGAAATTGTTTTTTGTTGTAAAAAATATACAACCATGCATAAAAATCATGCAAAGACACAAATGATAGTCAACATTGCTCTAATATCCCTTCTCCTGTCTCCTCCAGACCCCCTCCTCTTGGACTCTCCCGGATGGCCCTCTACCTTCTTTAGACCTTTTCATTTCCAACTACCGGTGGGACATCAACTGCCTTAACTATTCACTCCCCTTACTTAAAAAAGGAAGATTCGACCCGAAACATCACCCATTCCTTCTCTCCAGATATGCTGCCTGTCCAGCTGAGTTACTCCAGCATTTTGTGTCTACCTTTGCTCTAATAACTATATATCTGGTTGGAAATAGAGCAAACAATCCCTGAAATAAACCTCAAATAAACAATATTGTTATATTTGAAAGGATGATCGTATAATAACAAAGAATGCCAGTTGCCCATTGGGTTCATATCAGCTCCATGGAAGCAATCCCATCAGTCCTTTTTCCTATCTTCTAATTCCCTGAACCCCATGCAACTTATTATTTCATACATCCCCATCAATTCCCCTTGGATTAATTTTCTGCCATTTACCAGCACTAAGTGATGAATTGCAGTACAGAACAGTATAGCACAGGAACAGATCCTTCGGTGCACAACATTTGTGCTGACAACGATGCCTAGTTAAACTGATCTGTCCCTGCATGATCCATATCCAAAAGCTTCTTGAATGCTACTGTTGTACCTGCCTCCACCACCACCCCAGCATTGCGTGCCAAGCCCACTGTGTAGAACTGCATGCAATATTCCAAATGTGGCCTGACCAAAGTCCTATAGCACTGCATTATGACTTTCTGACTTATACTCAATGCCCCAAACAATGAGGCAATCATACCATAAGCCTTCTTAACTACCCTGTCTACTTATGCTGTCACCTTCATCGAGCTATGAATGTGGACCCCAAGATCCCTCTACGCATCAACATTGTAAGGGATCTTTCCATTAATATTATGCTCTCTCCTTACATTCAACCTCCCAAAGTGCATCACTTTACACTTGCTTGGGGTTAAACTCCATCTGCCATTTCTCTGCCTACTTCCACAGCTGGTCTATATCCCGTTGTATCATCTGAGAGCCATCCTCTATCTGCAATTCCTCCAATTTTGGTGTCGTCAACAGACTTACTCACTAAACATGTATGTTTATGTTTAGGTCATTTATATATATCACAAACAGCAGAAGTTCCAGCACAGATCCCTGCAGAACACCACTGGTCACAATATAATGGTTGCCCAGCTGCTGACCTCACAATGCCTTTGCACCTGGCCCACCTGCCTCCTGGCCCCGCCCGGCCACACCCCCCACCTGCCAGCTGCCACGCCCGCTGTGGATTAAAGCATTGTTTATTTCTTTTTTCATTGCATTGAATTTTATTGTTTCTCATTTAACTCCACTAATTATTGTTGATTCCATTGTTTTTCATTGAATTGAATTTATTTCTCAGTTAACATCACTAATTCTTGACATTAGCTTTTAAGTTCAAAGACAGTTAAAAAAAAAATTGCTGTCTTCATTGACAGCTTAGATCGGACCCGCTGTGTGTGTGTGTGTGTGTGTGTGGGGGGGGGGGGGGGGGGTAGTGTGTGTGTGACGCGGCAGGCTCCTCCCCTGAATTCCATAGAGCTGCCGACAGCTTTCGTGCGAGACGCGCACCGCTTCATTTCCAGAACATTCTGAACGCGTGACGCACGGTTGCATTTCGCTCTCTCTGTCTCTCCCCCTCTCTCTCTCCCCATCTCTCTTTCTCTCTCTCCCCCCCCCCTCTCTCTCTCCCCTCCCTCTCTCTCTACTCCACCCCCCCTGCCCTCCCACCACCCTCCCTCCCCTAAACCCCCTTCCCCCTCCCCTCCACCCCATCTCCTCCCCACCCTCCCTCCCCCTCCCTTCCCCCCCACCTCTCCCCCTCCCTTCCCCCCCTCTCCCCCTTCCTTCCCCTTCTCAGCCCCCCTCTCCTCTCTCTCTCCTCCATCTCTCTCACCCCTCCGCCCCCACCCTCCCTGCCTCACCCACCCTCCCTATCCTCCTCCCCCACCACCCCCTCTCCCTCTGTCTCTGCCCCTTTCTCTCTGTCTCTTCCCATTCTCTCTCTGCCCTCACTCTCTCTCTAGATGTGCCTGCGAGTTGTGGGGCTATGCGTCAGTGGATAGGGCGGTTATGGGGTAAAAGGAGCAAATTAATAATATTAATATAATATCAAGGGGCGTAGTTAGCGGTAATTGCGGGGGGGGGGTAGTTAGTGTGGGTGACGCCGCATGCTGCTGCCCCCCCCCCCCAGGCAACCGCACGTCGAGGGAAGAGACCCAACGGGTCTGCACTTGGTCTAGTTATAATATAAAACTCTGATCTTGGATGTTTACATATTTATTTATTTGTTAGTTTGCTTGTCTTTTTCTTTGATTCACATCTCCTCGAAAACCCGACTAACGGTGAAATTTTCATATATTCCGGTAGAGGTTTACCTCATGATCTCGAAAATCGCCTCATCTGAAAATTTGATTCATTATTTCCCGAGTTTTTTACTAAAATTGTTCACCAATCTGAGATCTTTTTTGAAGTTAATGAGATGAAGCGAGCTGATGACGTCACAATGGCTCTGCTCCTCGCGGCCACCTGCGCAGAGTTTTCAATGCGCAGCCTGCTGGCCAGTTTTCCACGAGCTGCGAGTTACATAACCCCCCCCAACTCGCAGTCGACTCTGCTGCTTTTGTCTGTCCTCAGATCGCGCCCGCCCGCGGCCTCCGTCGAGTCTCTGTCGCCCGCTCGGCGTGGGCCCTGCAGCCCGCTCGCTGTGGGCCCTGCAGCCCGCTCGCCGTGGGCCCAGCAGCCCGTTCGCCGTGGGCCCAGCAGCCCGCTCCTCGCACACGGCCGGCTGTCACGCGGGTGGGTGGGCTTCCCCTCGCAGAAGCCCACGTTCGGCCGGCCCCTCCGCTGCTTTTGACCATCCTCAGATCGCGCCCGCCCACGGCCTCCCTCGAGTCTCCGCCGCCCCTCTCATCGTGGGCCCCACAGCCCGCTCGCCGTGGACCCAGCAGCCTGCTCGCCGTGGGCCCAGAAGCCCGCTCGCCGTGGGCCCAGAAGCCCACTCGACGTGGGCCCCGCAGCCCGTTTGCTCGCAGCCCGCGGCTCCCATCCCTCCTCTCCCCCTCCTCCTCTCCCCCTCTCTCTCCCCCTCCTTCCTCTTCCCCCCCTCCTCCTCTCCCCTCCCTTCCTCTCCCCTCCTCTCCCTCCCTCCTCTCCCCCTCCTCCTCCTCTCCCCCCTCCCTCCCTCTCTCCCCCTCCTCCTCTCCCCCCCCTCCTCCTCTCCCCCTCCTCCTCCTCCTCCCCCCTCCTCCTCTCCCCCTCCTCTCCTCCTCCCCTCTCCCCTCTCCTCTCCCCTCCTCCTCCCTCCCCTCCTCCTCCCCTCCTCCTCTTCCCCTCCTCCTCTTCCCTCCCTCCTCTCCTCTCCCCCCTCCTCTCTCTCTCCCCCCTCCTCTCTCACCCCCTCCCTCTCTCCTCTCTCCCCCTCTCTCTCCCCCTTGCTCCCCCTCTCACCCCCTACACCATCCCGCTCTCCCCCTCCACCTCCCTCCCCTCCACCCCCCTCTCCCCCCTCCCCCGTGTGTGTGGGGAGTGGTTACTACAACAGCAGTGTGATCTGTTACAATCTGGGCCAACCTGTTAACAAAGAGAATCTCTCGGCACACAATTGCAGAATCAGTATGAATTGCAGACCAAGCGCGAAAGTCATAGTTTATTAGACAGCACAAGCAAAAAAGTATCAAGCTGCAAATTTGACAGCATGAATCGGAAATATTAAAATTGAACAGCATTAAAAGCTAACACGTTACCTTTGGAGCCAGGCAGTTTCTGGATATGTGTCCCTTTTTGCCACAGTTCCTGCAGTCCACATTTTTGTTAGTTGGTGCATAGTAACGATAGCGATAACCCACAAATGACCTCTGAAAAGAATCAATGATTAAGAATATATAACAAAATAAGGAAAAGTTGCTTTGTGGTATCATTTAATTTCTTTGCACAATTACACCCAGAAAAACATCCTATTTTCTGTGGTTCCAAGTTGACTAATGAGCAGATCAGGCTGTGGATAGCACAAAGCCTGAAGTCAATGTCTCCCGAGGCTCCGTTGCCAGGACTGTCAGGAGAATGACTTATTTTGGGTATTTTAAATGTCCCTGATAACCATAGATTAAATAATTAAAACAATGAAATGTATTCAATTATCAACTAAAAATATCAATATGGGAAAGGTCAAAAAATCTTTACTGACTTTTAAAATTGGTTGACATTCCTTTGAATGAGATTACATAATATACTGAAACTTACCATGATGCTCTACAAATCTTCCTGCCCATGATTAGTGATATAATCAATAATCAAGATTTAACCAACCATCCTCTTTGCATATTTTCCTTTGCATTAACCAAGTGGTGCCCAAATACAACAGTCCATTGGGGAGCCAAAACATCAAATATAATTCTACATATACAATTCAAAATAAATAATTCAACATTGATCAAACACCCAGACCCGATTTCACATTATCGACGATTTACACTTCAGACAGGCACGCCAAACTCAATTTATGGAAATATTATTTGTGCAGTTTGTTCCTGCAACTTAATTGCAGGAACTTGTGCAGTTTGTGCAGTTGTGCAGTTTGTTCCGCAACTTAATACTTCTTTCAGAATATCTTAGCATCAGACATTATTTCACATTTTACGTACCCACTGAAATATTGTAAAAATAACAATTTATATTTTGAAAGTATTGCTTTCAAAATATAGCAACAAAACAAAAGGAAAAGAGAGATATAACGGAAGCCAGAAAATAAAATATTTAGAAATTGAGAAACAAAAGCAAAATAACTGGACATTTTAAACAAGGAGATAACAGAACACTTTGATAATATCAACAGGATTAGAGAAAGTCAACACGGATTTCTGAAAGGGAAATATTATTTAATGAATTTACTAGAGTTTTCGTTAAGTCATAATTGGAAGAATAAATAAGGGAGAACCAATAGCTGGACATTTGGGTTTTCAGAAACCTTTTGATAAAGACTCACATGTAATGTTAGTGTGCAAAGTTAATGTGCATGTTATTGGTGGGAATGTATTGGCATGATTGAAAACTGGTTGATGGTCAGGAAACAGGTAGGAAGAGGAAATAGGTATTTTTCAGGTGATAGGCTGAAAAGTAGTGGGGCACCTCGGATATCAGTGCTTGGGTCAGCTATTCATATTGTATACATTAATGATTTGGCTAAGGGAACCAAATATAATATTTCAAAGTCTGCTGACAACAATGATGTGGATGGGATAATAAATTGTGATGAAGCTGCAAAGTGGCTTCATGGCACTTTAGACTGATCAACCTGCCCACGCCGACCAAAATAAGTTCTCACAGCTTCTTTGTAAGTCCCTCTGCATCTCGCATATGCAATAACACCTTTTCTGTAAAGTGGTAACAGAATTGAAAGAACTATAATCTATCAGCATCGTACCTATTCCCAGCAAAACCTACCCACTCCTACACTTTGTGCTTTAGTTAAACATCCTCCTTTAAAAAAAAATCAACGTATTGATATTCAGCCACCTTCAAGAATGTGTGAATATACACACCCCAAGGTCCGTCCGTTCCTCCACACTACTTATATACAGTTCCCTTGCTTTATTGCACCTTCCCAAATGCACTGTCCAATTGATTGTACCATCTCTTCCATCCCACAACGATCCCTCTCACTGTCAACCATATGATCAATTTCTGTAACGTCTATGGATTTCCTCATCGTATCCCTTATAGTTATGTCCAAATCATTAATATATCAAACATTGTGTTCAACTTTTAAAATTAATTACTCCAATAAATACACGAGAGGGATAAATTAAAAATTAAATTTAACTTCAACTTGCCTTCAACGCACATGAAAATTCACTATTATACTCCTAATATTTGCAGTGGTCTGAACATTGCAGCCATTTGAATACTGTTAAATCTAGTAAAAATCCAAATAATAGTTCAGTTATCAGTTAACACCAACATTTAAGAATCTACATTTTTGTATCTAGTTAGTTCAGATCAAACCTTTGCATTTAATACTAGTCAAATCAAACAAGAACTATCCCTGTAGCCGAGAATACCAGATTAAAGCCTTGATTGATAATTTTATATCAGCATCAGTACCATTGCGCCACAATGCCGCAGCCTCACAGTGCCAGAGACCTGGGTTCAATCATGACCTTGGGTGCTATGCCACATAGCACATTCTCCCTGTGGACCGTGGATTTTCTTCACGTGTTCTGGTTTCCTCCCACTTCAAAAAGAAGCTGGGTTCTGTAAAGTACCCGTCCTGTGTGCAGGGAGTGGGTACAAAAATGGGATAACATAGAACTAGTGTGAACAAGTGATCAATGGACTCGGTGTACCAAAAGGCCTGCTTCCAATCTGCATCTTTCAATCAATCAATCAATCAATCAATGAACTTACTTAAGAAGTATAATTAAACTGTGTGGGAAGGAACTGCAGATGCTGGTTTAAACCAAAGATAGACACAAAATACTGGAGTAACTCAGCGGGACAGGCAGCATCTCTGGAGAGAAGGAATGGGTGACATTTCGGGTTGAGGCCCTTCTTCAGATTGATTAAACTGTTTTTTTTTCATTAAAGTGTTAATAGGCTTTGCATTCCCGAATGCCCTTGCTTCTGAAAAACTCACCTTTAGATCTTTTTCAGAAATTAACCACTGAGAATGACGGTTACCTAAAAAATAAAATACAGTTTCAATGAATATTATGAAACCTGGTTGAAAACTAGAAGAATTAATTGTAACAAGTTCCATATTCCGCATCAAGTTAAGAAAATAACACAGATTTTTACCCCAATATATCAACATTCAATATTTTTCAGAAGCTAAAACAACTTGAGAATTTACAATGGTGAAATTACAATTAAAACACAAAGTACTTGTGCCAGAACTCCAGGATAAGTGCTCAACTAAGAAAGCCCAGGCCAAAACCAAAGTATTATCTAAATACACCAACTTACAATAAATGACTCCATATGCGAAAAAAACACTTGCACAGACTACAATTTCAAAGAAAAACACATACTGCATGTCATACGTTTCCTTTCTGCCCCAACTGACACTATTTCTTCTGCACCAAATCCACCTACTGCCTTGCTCTGCTGCCTCTGACATTTCCTTTACAGCCTGACGCAAACTCTGTCCGCAAATTCCTTGCTCACCAAATAGCGACATGGTTGATCTCGCTATGAAACCTCTACAACCCACCTCTACAGGATGTACTCTTGCTCTCCATCCTCGCTGCTCAACTTCTGCTGCCAACTCTACATATCTATGCCTTTTCCTTTCACAAGCCTCATCCACTAAGTTCTCCCAAGGCACCATCAGTTCTATAAAATACACTATCCGCTGACTAACTGACCATAACACTACATCAGGTCTCAAACTAGTAGTAATTATTTCCTGCGGAATAACAAGCTTTCCTCCTAAATCTACCCGCATCTCTCAATCACTGGCTCCCCGTAACTGGCCTGACTCATACCTATCTGCAAACTTCCATCCTCTACCTTTCTCTCCCTCACAGACAAAATGAATTGCTGCACTCCCAGTCCTGATGCCTACTGAATTCACCTGTACTCTCCTCCTCTCAATTGCTGCAGCTATGTACTTCAAGACCTGGTTATGCCGCCAACCCAGAGAAAGACTAGTCCTACATCCTGACAAAATATGCCTCAACGTTGCCACCTCTGAACACAAGGACACGCCGGGTCCCCACCTACCATTGTTTGAGGTTCTGCGGTGATGGCAGCCCATCATAAATAGCCCTTATGAAACTTATATGACCCGCCTCCATGCACCACAGGTCCCTCCAGCTAAACCTCCTCTTTTCTACACTTTCCCAGTTCATCGACTGTCCCTGTTTAACCTGAACTACTGCCCTTACACTTCTCACTGCTTCCTACTGATGAAGTACCTACTCTACAACCAATTTCCTCCTCTCTGTTTGACCTGCTTTCCCTGTGCTAAGCCCCAAGCCTCTTTCCCCTTGCTGCACCCTACCAACAATGTCTGTATGCCTCAGAACTGCTTGTGCTTCTTCTTCTGCCTGCTTTGAGTTCCACTTCCTCCCTCTAGTTACACTTGGCACCAGATTACTAACTAAGGTATCCTTACTCCCTGATAATTGCAACTCTAACCTCACCTTAGCACACTTAAACTCCACTGTTAGGCTCGAAAACGGTAAATGGAGAATACCTTTTCCATATAAAGCCACATTACTAAGACACCGTGGAACTCCTAACCATTTCCTAATATATGAACTAACCGATCTCTCTAACCTTTCCACCTTAGAAATTGGCACTTCATATACTGTCAATGGCCACATCAACCTAGGGAATGGCTCAAACTGCAAACACCACAACTTCAACTTGCCTGGAAGCCCTGATTTCTCTGTCCTTTCTAAGTCATCAGTAACATCCTTTCTAAGTTGCTGGACCTGTTCAGTGTCATCCAACTTCCTGTTATACCACCTACCCAAACTTTTAACTGGTTTCTCCATTATTGACGGGACTTCTTCTTCATCTACACATAACCTTTTCTCTGCTACCTTTCCTCTTGCCAAAGAAATACTCCGTGACTTACTAGGTTTAATCCTGTTTATATCAACGGGTCGATGGTGGAGAGGGTCAAGAGTTTCAAATTCCTGGGCGTGCATATCTCTGAAGATCTCTCCTGGTCCGAGAACACGGATGCAATTATAAAGAAAGCACATCAGCGCCTCTACTTCCTGAGAAGATTACGGAGAGTCGGTATGTCAAGGAGGACTCTCTCGAACTTCTACAGGTGCACAGTAGAGAGCATGCTGACCGGTTGCATCGTGGCTTGGTTCGGCAACATGAGCGCCCAGGAGCGGAAAAGACTACAAAAAGTTGTAAGCACTGCCCAGTCCATCATCAGCTCTGACCTCCCTACCATCGAGGGGATCTATCGCAGTCGCTGCCTCAAAAAGGCTGGCAGCATCATCAAGGACCCACACCATCCTGGCCACTCACTCATCTCTCCGCTGCCTTCAGGTAGAAGATACAGGAGCCTGAAATCTGCAACATCCAGGTTCAGGAATAGCTGCTTCCCCACAGCCATCAGGCTATTAAACTCAACTCAAACAAAACTCTGATCATTAATAGCCCATTGCACTTTATCTGTTTATTTATGTGTATATATATATATATATATATATATATATATATATATATATATATATATATATATATATATTCATTGGTATATGGTCACACTGATCAGTTCTGTTCTGTATTTATTTATGCCTACTATATTCTGTTGTGCTGAAGCAAAGCAAGAATTTCATTGTCCTATCTGGGACACATGACAATAAACTCTCTTGAATCTTGAATCTTAATCTTCAATCTAGCCCATGCAAGATTATCATTTAACTTCTCTAACAATCTTCTTGTACAAGCTACTGTTGTGGTCACCAAGGTCATTTCATCCATATAGGCCCTGATTGGAGGGAGGCGCAGTCCTTCCTGCCGTCTCTCCCCACTGTGATGCTCAATAGTACACCCTGCCATAATGCCCATCTCTAGTCTCTGCTGTGCTGTCGTAAAGTCTGCTGTACTAAAACACATTCGGACATCTTGGAAATATGCTTTCACTAAATTTACTATTGATACTGGAACTCTAAATAAATCAAAAGCACTACAAATAAGACTATGTGGCACAGATCCAAAAGTATTTGCCAGGTCCAAAAACACTTCATGCAAATCTCTTCTCTCAAGCTTGGCTGTCTGAATCTGCCATATTACACTAATGTGTTCTAAGCAACCTGCGAAACCTGGGATTCCTGCTTTCTGCACTGTGGTATCTATTAATCTATTCCTTTCTAAATAGCTTGCCAGCCTCTGTGCCACGATACTAAAGAAAATCTTGTCTTCTATATTTAGGAGACATATACTGTAGGGCTTAAACAGACAACTCTGAAGACTCTTCCTCCTTGGGAATGAAAATTCCCCCACTATACGCCAAACCCCTGTTATAACCTGCTTCTCCCAAACTATACGCAAGTTCCTCCACAAGAATCTAAGCACACAAGGTGCACTTTTATATACCCAGTAAGGGATTCCATTCGGCCCTGGGGCCGAAGAAGCCTTCACACGGCTTATTACGGCTTCCACTTTGGTGGCAAAACATCCAACATACTCTATCTCTCCTAATGATGGTATATCCGGAAGGAAACCCATTTCCCTTTTCTTTTCTGGATCCGAATATTTCCTTTTTAAAATATTCCTCTAACTCTTCCTTTGAAGCATTGAGCTTTCCACTATTTTCCTGACTAAACATTCTTTTAACAAATTTAAATGTATCCCTATAAAATACTGACCTGACTCGCTCCTTCTTCTTTCTCTTCCTCCAAAGGGGTTCTGCCCTCCTTAATATTGCTAACTGATTTCTTAACATTTCTTGCAAAACATTAATTCCCTCTCTTAATCAACTGTAGACTTTCTCCACTGCTTTCGCAACTGTCTCCTTCACTAGTCATTTATTTCACTCATAAAGAAAATAAACACTGATTTTTACCCCAATATATCAACATTCAACATTTTTCAGAAGCTCAAACAACTTGAGAATTTACGATGGTAATGATATCAAACTGAAGACTGAAGTATTTTCATGCAGGCAATATTAAAAATTAAAAATTACAAAATAACTTTCACAGCAGCTTATACACTAATTGTAAAATTGAACTAATTGGAGAATTTTGATGACATAACTGAATTTTGCCAAGCCATGCAAAAATAAGAAAAATGCATGTTTGAACCTATTTATTTTATAAAGTAGCAGATTTTAAATGAAAGTATGGAAGACAGAATTATAGTAATTAGAAACATTTCACAAAGAAAAATAACACAATGCATAACAAACAAATGATTGACAATTTTAATTGCTTTCTATTTCAAACTGGAGAGGAATATTTTAATATGCAAGTTCTTTAAAAGCAATCGTGGACCATTATTCTTTATGCCCAATATGCCTGAATCTACCTCAAGGAATATAACATTATATTTGCCAGTATGGTTAAGCTGCAAAGTTTTGTTGAGTACAGTACTTACTTAACTAAATAAATTAATGTATTAAAAATACATTAGTCTAATCACTTTTGTAAAGCTGGATCAGTTTACTGAAAGGTATACATTGAAATAAGATTATTTCATCAGTTTTTCCATATTAGAATTAGCATATTATTGGTTATGTGCTTTAAAAGCTCAAATATCGCTAAAAAAGATTGAAACAATATTCCTGCTATAGAAGATTCCTGACCGTATGGGCTAGGCTATAGCAAAGTAAATAATTTCTGGTGTTGGTATTTATACAATTTGGATTGATAATGCTACAAGGATTTTTGGGATGATGAACAACACACAATACAGTTCACCCGTTTCAAATGTCTGGAAAGGTCCTAAATATCTGAGAGATCTGCCTACCATCAGAAGTCAATTAAATTAAATTATTACAGATTAATTTATAATTCATGTTGTCTGTTCGACCCATTTGTCAATATTATTGTAAATTTATCAACAACATAGAAAATGCAGAAAGTACTAAAGTCGCGCTGCCGTAATCATCCGTTTTGTTACCATATCAGGGTTTGCCATACTGGTGGGGTAGAGAAAGAACGTAACATAGATTGCCACTGTCATCAAAAGATTGCACAATTGTTACACCCTGAATCTATAAAATCTCACAAAATAATTTTTACCTTTGTTGAACTACCTGATAGAAGGATGACCAATTAGTTATTTTATTCAAGGAATACGAGTAAATAGCATCTATGAAACCTATTCCAACAACATTTTCCACAAAAATCAATCCTGAATACGATGCTGCATTCAAGAAAAAAATATTAAAAAGCTCTAACACATCCATCTAGTTATTTCAGTATTCACTTGAGCATAGTACAGCCTTCTTGTTTAGAACCTAACTCACCACAAAAGGAAAAAAAATGAAGACGTTGTTTGAGGCCAAGTATTAATCTAGTTTCCCTTTAAACTGGTAAAGTATCAGAAACCTCAATGGATTGGTTTAGAAATATTAATTAAGAAACAGTAGTAACATGTATATTTTTTTAATCAATTTTCACCACTGACTGAAATAGGGATGGCAAGCAGTATTTAACGTAAATGATATTTGGATTGAGGTGGCCAGGGTTGCAAACTATTCAGCCTCGACTCACAAGACATCACAGAAATTGAACACAATGCATTGGTTCAGAAGGCATTTGCCTTCTGCTGAGACTGCACTGAAACCACTTTCAATGTCACTATCACTACACGATCTGCCTGTATATTTTAAAGTAACTTTTATTAAAAAAGACTTGAAAATTATATTACTGATGTATGGTTCAAGACAGAAAACAGAAGTAGCTTTTACATTTTTAAATAACATTAATTAGCCAACAGCTCAGATCTACAACATATAGCAAACTGATTTAAATGTTAGCAGCAAATTATTATAAACTAGATATATTTTGGGACCCATACTTTCTATTATCATATAAATGGATAGCTTCACAAACAGTGATTCCTTTCTCTCAAATTCATTCAATTTCTCAGTTCCTGCTTGGAAGGAGCTCTTGGAAGGAGTTTCAACTACTTTATTTCTCGGTTATCCATTCCTTTGCTCCAAATGCTCTTAATAGGGATTGTCTGCTCCCTTTTCTCAAACTTATTTTGTTTTTGTTGTGGACATGATTATACTTTGGGCTCCATAAGTTAATTTTATATTGGAAGATTTCAATTTTTTCCATTCACTCATAAAGCAATTGCTATTCCCTCCGATCTAATTAAAAAAACACAGCAGTTTAGCATTCAACCATTTCACAGGTCTAATGGTTGAATTTTCGGCACGAGGAACATAAAGGTAGCTGCTGCATCACTTCTTGCGATTCCTAAACTGCCTGCACATATTAGCACCTTTGACGTTATATCATTATATTGTTAGGAAGGCATAGTGAAGCCTATTTTGCAAACACTTGGTAACTATGTAGTCGATAATTTAATTGATCATTTAAGAATATTTAAATCTAACATCATGAAGATCCTTCGTATGCAAGAATAATTTGTACGATTATGTATGATTTCATTAAAAAATATATATATGGAAGACCTAAATTAAAGTTGTAATTTCTGACGCTTACTCAATGTATTGCAATGCGCACAGTGCAATGTAATAAATGGGGCCCAGATTTACTTCCCATTTCCAAGTTCTTGACCATGGCTGATCGCTAAGTGCAGTTTGCTCCCTACTGATGTGAGAATCATCACTGAATACTTTTACTTCTCTCAAGGATGAGCTCAAGAACAGAACAGGTGAAAAGATGAGAGTGAAAAGAACCACAATTTATTTTAGAACGACGACAGGCAAAAGAGCTGTTTATTTTTAAATGTGAAAATATTTCATTTTATATGGATAAATAGTACAACTATATTTTGCTAAGCCATATTCACTTTGCATACCGTTCATAATTTTAGTGGGTCACAAACAATACTATTATATGTCCATTGAACGCAGTTAACTTATAAGCAGGTTTCCAGCTCATGCAATTTTTTGTATGCAACAAAATGCAACTGTACAGCCTATATTCGAATGTATATTCGAATGTATACAGCACAACTGCACAAAACCTGTCATTCATACATGTACTCTGGAATACGGAATATGATAATATATTTTAATCTGAATACAATTTTGATTTTCACTGGATATTAAAAATGATCAATTTTCACTTACATCCTGATCTTTTGCATTTGATCATTTTTGCTAGATATTTTAAGATCTATTTCAAGGCCGCTGTATTTATCTTAATTCATCAAATGCTAAGTTCATGTTAAAATGAAAGCAAATGCACAAAAAAGCAATGCTGCAATGCACATACATGTGTATATCATCTTACAATGCGCTTTATATATTTATTTGCAATGGAAAAAATGCAATGATGTGTTGTAGTAAGTGATCGCTGTGCTAGTTTACGTGGCAAGGTGCCAAAAATCTAAACATTGAGAGTATTTAAAATGCCATTAAAATGGGAAATAATATTATTTGTTGCTTCATCCTATTTTTTGTATAAACACTGCAAAAATACTATAAAATATCCTATTTTCTGCTTCCAACTGCTTTCAGGAATTATTTTTGTTCAAGATCATAACAAGAAATCCACAGCATTGCCATTATGTATTCCACAAAGCTCCTCGACAATTTTAAGCATTATATTACATTTTACAGCAATAGAAAAATATGATCATAACTATTTTTTTGATATTGTGGAAAAATGCTGCTCTAATGGATTAAACTCTGTGCTCCTAACCCTCAACGTGATTATATATCTTTATGTGCTGCTGAAAACTGCCAATTCTGATGACTACCCAAGTTTGATTTTAAGGTTGAAATCTGGTTGGTCACAGTATGTTTTACAGTTACTGTGCATTATGCTTTGCTCTTTATTAAGCCAAATGGAATTGATATATATCATGGTTATCCACCTAATACTTCTATTGATGTCAGCTTAAACAATTTTGGGAAGACTATGGTGGCACTTGATCCAATTTTCTGAATAGCATTTGCTAAGAGTTGGAAAATGATTTGATTTTCTGCACAGCAGGATAAATTTAAACCATTCTAAATCATATTCAAAAAAGTATCCAACCAAAAGCTCCTAAATAGTAGTAGTCTTGACAGTTTGTTCAAATGAATCTTTTTAACCCTAGTGTGATCAAGTGGAATTGTATTTAGAAATTTTGCATTCAGACCACAATTTCACTATATTTGAAACTATGGTTTGCAGCCTTTCATCACGATATCCACAATTTTAAAATAATTTTACTAAATATATCAAATTTAGATAACATGGATTAATATACCATAAAGTTGCACAAGTTTAGAGTGTGTCAAATATGTTTCTGCAAAGGAACTGCTTTCTCTAGAATACACTTCCGTCAAGGTTAACAAAATCCTTGTTATGGGCTTCTTTGAATGTTTTCAGCGTGTAGCTCCAACAGGCAAAATGGATTGAACTCTTTGGTTAGGTTGTAATTGGCCTGTATGATAAAGTACGAGGGGTAAAAACAGTCAACTGACCATTTTTAAGAGTTCTGTCTGACAAACAGAAAGCATGTGTAGGAAGGAACTGCAGATGCTGGTTTACACTGAAGATAGACAAAAATGCTGGAGTAATTCAGCGGGACAGGCAGCATCTCTGTATAGAAGGAATGGGTGACGTTTCGGGTCAAGACCCTTCTTCAGACTGAGAGTCAGGGGAGATATGGAAGGGTAACGTAAGGAAAACGAGACATCAAAGGGGACGAAGATCAAGGAAAATGTAGAATATATCATTGTTAGCTAGGGGAAGGTGCAAAGATAAAATTTAATCAGGAAGACAGTCTGTTCAAACTAGGATGGGGAGGGATGGAGGTAGAGGGAAAGGAAGGGTTACTTGAAGTTAGAGAAGTCGATTTGCATACTGCTGGGTTGTAAGCTGCTCCAGCGAAATATGAGGTGCTGTGCCTCCAATTTGCATAAGGCCTCACTCTGACAGTGGAGGAGGCCCAGGTCAGAAAGGTCAGTATGGGAATGGGAGGGGGAGTTAAAGTGTTTAGCAACCGGGGGATCATGTAGGTTTAAGCGGATTGGGCGGAGGCATACAACTAAATGATCACGGAGCCTGCACTTGGTCTGATATATAGGAGTTCACACCTGGAACAGCGGGTGCAGTAGATGAGGTATGAGGAAGTACATGGGAAGAGTGACACAAAGTGCTGGAGTAACCACTGAATTTACATGGGACCATTCTTTAGACAAATTTACATGGCATAATTTACGGCCTCAATGCACCTCAAAGCATTTTAGAACAATTCTTATAATTCTGAATAATTTTACAATGTAGGGACCATGGCAGCCAAATGCACAAATGGCTACAAACAGCAATACATGGATGATTTTAAAAATTGTAATTTTGCGATATTGACTGAGGGATTAACAATGGTCATAACACTAGGAATAACTCCACGGTCTTCTCTGATTATATTGTCACATAGGCACAGTACAGTATCGATTGATGCAAATCCTCCTTCACCTCCCACAGTACAGCACTGTAATTCAGTATTCTTTAAAGTGAGATTTACAAGCTTCTAATTCGGAGGTCTGAGTGCTACCATCTACTTGAGCCTCACCTCGTATAGCATTGATATGAAAATAGCAAAAAAATATTATACCACAAACAGTGTGGATCAAAACAACAAACAATTGGTGAGTTACTGTAGGATCATTTAATATGTAGCAATTAGAAATAAAAATGTGAATGCTGGGAATCAATGAAACTCGAATTATTGAAAATGCATAAAGTCAAGACTAATTATAGACTGAACTGCACATCTTTTGTATTTTCTTCCATTTGTACATAACAATGCTTTTAGGGGAAGGAACTCCTTTAAAAAAAATACATCTGATCTGTACTGTTTTCTCAAAAATCTTTTTAATCCTGCTGTGATATTTACTGAAAACTAAATACATTTACACTAGCATGGTGTGACTCCTTCTAAGCAATGCAAACTTTGAAAATTGCCCTATTGGTTATGTGTTATTAGAAGTTTGAGTACCTGTCACAACTGTTGTAAAAATCTTGTGTTCAGTATGTCTACAGCAAGTGAGGTTCCTTGGTTCTAATAAATACCACTTACAGAATTAATGAAGCAGACCAAATCAGACTTAAAATAACACTGCACACATGGACATTAAAAGATCTATGTTTATTGTCATGGTATGGCCAAGAATCAATATGTAAGAAACAATAAACCCTTCCTCACCACCCTCCAAATTGTTGATCGCTACTCTTGAGGTTTTATAACTAATATTTAGATTTCCATGGCTAAATAAAGTAATACCCAAGAATTAGTAATACAAATGTGTACATCAAAATATACAGTCTAATAAGATACTGTGGGAAATGGCGAGCAAAATCAAAGTTTTGCATGCCACTTGTTCTTAATCATCTTAGTTTGTTGTTACCACATAGTATTGCATGGGCTGAACATTTTTCAACAGGTTTTTTAAATCAAAGATAGCTCTGTGTGCTTAAATAACTTTAACCAAAACTTATATCAGCCATTACTCAGTATCTATATGTAGAATTATAATAAAGCATGCAGTTTCTGGAAAAATAACAGGCAGCTGGATTCAATCTTAAAACTTTTGTATATTATTGGATCACTTTTACTAACTTCTAGACTTCTGTTAAATGAATTTCGATATATCATGTACAATTCATCCTTGTGTTGTATCATGTGCCACATGCCACCTTCCTGGTGTCTGATCATGCAAAAGTTACTTGGTGAGATAACTGTGTGGGTTTCTAATAAACAATGCAAGTCATTTTTTTCATATGTACCTAACCATCATCCTAACCTCATTATTCAGGTTCAAGTTGAAATGAGCAATTTATCGTAGGGGGAAATACTAAATGTAAAAGTAATTATCACCATCCCAGAAAAAAAATTGCTGCATTCTCTCACTGGTAATTATTCAGATATTCTTTGCTGCTCCATACTTTTTAATGTTCTGTTCAAGATGGTAAAAATATTTTCTCTCCAAAAGAAAACGCTTACTTAAAAAAAGTGGTGAAACAGAAGAATCAGACTGTGTTGTATTTTCTCTTTATCTCTCCCTCAACCTCTATTTCTCCTCCATATTGACCTTAACCAAACAAAATAACAATTTATCACTAATTTAGCTAATACAAGATCAACAAAATGCTCACCATTGAAGTTATTCTTTTCAGTTAAATTATAGGTGATCAAATTAAATTTCCAGTATTTGAGGTAAACTGCATGCAAGTTAACAAAGATAAACAGAGCAGATAATGGATTTTATTAATTTAGGCTGAAATATTTTGCTTATGCACTGCTCAAGTCTCCATGGTCCCATTCCACAAAATGTCATAAAAGATTACGGGTAAGAATATCCCACTTCATTGAAATAAAATCCAAATATTAATCATTTTGAAAATATCAGATTATTTCTCTCCCAGCACCTACCTCATTGTTAAACTACACACTGCTTTGATGATCCATTTTCCTACAATTCTGTTAAGGAGAATGGATTTGTCCACTCACAACCACACCTGACAATCATACAACAAGCTTCTTTACAGGAGGTTCCGTTAAAAAAAAAGATGAAGACGATACCACCCTCCTGGTACAATGCAGTAATCCCCTAGCACTCCTGAATGACACATGCACATGGGTAATTTCCTGAGTCAGGGTCACACAGCTTGGATTTGATTCAATTCACTGATTCTGTGTAAAAGACAATGTAGTGCACTGTGTAAACAGGGACAATGTTCACTTTGGGTCCACATAAATGAGTTCAAAATGAAACACTTTGCACCAGCGTTGATATATGGGTTTTGTTAATACTGTGATTTCTAAATGTTGGAAAAAAATCAAGCTGTGTGTTCTTCAATTTATTTGCAAAATATATCGTCTCTTAAAAAATAAGTTACGGAAAAGAACACAATACAAGTGTGGTGTAAGGATTTACTTTTCTACAAAGCCATTCTAATTACATGACATAAGGTCCTTTGTACATTGCCGGATGTTACATGTGTTAGCAATGAGCTATTTAAAAAAAATAAGAACCTAAAATATCCAGGAACTTTTAGTAATCAAGCCTAATATAATAACTAAACAAAGTCTCACTATTTTTAAACAAAAATCTGCTTCCATAATTTGGTGATGAATTGAAGAGAACTACTGGTACATACATCCCACTTTCTCTATCACTCTTTCAAAACATCACTGATTCCTGACATTAAAATCCCAGAGTCATGTCCACATAGTACAGTGATTTCAGAAACAGGAACATGGCCAAGTGGGCTTGCTCTTAAATATCAGTGTTACATTTAATTAACAAAATACCTTCTTCATCGAGCATCAATACAGTACTTTGGAGATCAATTGAACAGTTATGTGGAATAGTCAGTCTGCCTACCTAGCTATGGGAATTCTTTAAATAGCTCAAGTTATTCTTAGTTTCAATATGAAGTCTCACTTAAGGTAAAACCAGCAAAACAATTGAGTGGCAACAATGCAAGTTACCATGAAGAGGAAGAAATAGACATTGGCATATATAAAGATTAACATAATCTAGCACTGTATTGTATAGGGGATCAAACCAAAAGTGTATGTATGTTTGTATGTATGTATGTATGTATGTATGTATGTATGTATGTCACACATATATATCAATTCAATCATGCTCAAGGTACAAGACCAAGTTTGTTATGGAAACAATAATGACATTTTCTATTCCATAACTACCGCCACTTCACAATTATTGTAAATCAGATGTCTGTATTTTTTTTAATCCATAGATATAAAATTGATTCACATAGGGTTGACAATTTTATGATGACAGATAATAAAAATTGAGAAAGTTAATTATAGTTAGTATGATAATTATAGTATAGATTGGTTAGAAAATCAGGAAGGAAACATAGACTTCAGATTAATGATTGAAGAATGATGCAAGTACTTTTTTTATTATCCTACATAGAGTAAATGAAAATATAGAATACTTTTTAATAGTTGAGATAGAGTGTATGCAATCATTTTAAATGTAACTGTCATTGTACTGGCTAACTTCTGCAAACGCACTGTAGAAAGTATCCTGACTGGTGCATCATGGCCTGGTACGGTAGTCCCATGGCAAAGGACACAAGTGCACAGAGTGGTGGACTCAGCCCGATGGGTCATGGCCACAGCCTTCACCTCTATCAAAAGCATCTACATGAGATGCTGCCTCAAGAAGACGGCATCCATCATTAAGGGTCTGCACAATTCGGGCTATGCCTCCTCTCACTGCTGTTATCAGGCAAGAGGTACTGAAGCCTGAAGTCCCACACCAACAATTTCAACCACTTTCCACAAACATCAGACTCTTGATGGTTGTCTGGTTCCCACAACCATCCGACCTGTACAACCCTAATTCTAGCTCAATAACAGAACACTACAGAGCACCTGCACTACACTACCATGGACTTGTTTCTAATTGCAATTTTTTACTAAAGTTGTGTTTTAGTCTTTTTCTTTTCACTGTATTGCATAATTTATGTATAATTTTAAGCATTTTTTTAAATTGTACCTGTGCCTCTTCGAAATTGTGCTTATGACAATAAACTTGACAGTTTAATTGAAAAGCTAGAGTATAAAAGAAACCAAAGAACAGGCAGGGAAAGGGACTAGAATCAGTCACACAGCACAGAAACAGGTCCTTCGGCCCAACTTGCCTATACCGACCAAGATGCCCCATCTGCAGCAGTCCTATCTGCCTGCATTTGGCTAATCTATCTTCTATCTATACAATTACTAAAACTTTCATCTTGACCACTTCCGGTCTGCGTTGTAATTAAATTTGCGCAAAAACGATCCCCCATAGCACTACGATTTTTCGCCACCTAACTCACCATTCTCCTCTGCTGCAAGTCAAATACGTTTTGTCCCCATCGGTGAAATAGTACAAAAGTTATGAAGGTTTAAAAATCGTAAAAACCACCCCTTCCGGAACCCGCTGTCAATAATGCGGCGAGGAGAATAAAAAGCTGAAGGGACGCAGTGTGTTGAGCAGCTCGCGGGGAGTCAGCAGCTCGCGGAGAGTCAGCGGCTTGCGGGCTGCTTCTGCGGTGACCAGCACGACCAGCTACTGAGTTGAACCGGAAGCCTCTGAGTGAAGACGGAGTGGGACCGGGATCTGCTGCGTGAGGCCGAAAGCTGAAGATGTGGGGTGAGCAGAGTGCGAGCCCCCCCCCTCTTCCTCACACTCCCCTTCCCCCACCCCCTCCTTCCCCCACCCTCCCCCTCCCCCACACACTCCCCCTCCCCCACACACCCCGCCTCCCCCACACACCTCCTCTCCCTCCCCCTCCCCACCCCCCCGAGTGGTGGAATATTGCTTTGGGGGAACGGGTTGAGTTGGGGGAACAGGTGAGTGGTGGAATATTGCTTGGCGGGAACGGGTTGTGTTGGGGGAACAGGTGAATGGTGGAATATTGCATTGGGGAATGGGTTGCGTTGGGGGGACCAGGCCTCCCGTGTGACTGGGACCCAATGGGTCCCACTTAGTCTAGTATATCACTAAACCTTTCCTATCATTAGACCTATCCAAATGTCTTTTAAATGTTTTTATAGTACCTTCCACAAATATCTCCTCTGTCAGCTCGTGGCATATACCCACCACTGTCTAGGTGAAAACGTTGCCTCTCAGGTTCCTATTAAATTTTTCCCCTCTCACATTCAACCCATGTCCTCTGGATCTTGATTCCCATACTCTGAGTAAAAGACTGCATTCATCCTATCTATTCCCCCCCATGATCTATACCCCTCATCCTCCAACGCTCCAAGGAATATAGTCAATGTCTAGTACAACTGTAACATAACATCCCAACTTCTGTACTCAACACCCTGACTGACGAAGGCCAATGTACCGAAAGCCCTCTTAACCCCCCCTATTTACCTGTGGTGCCACTTTCAAGGAACTGTGTACCTACACTCCTAGATCCCTCTGCTCCACAACACTGCCCAAGGCCTTGTCATTCACGGCGTAGGTCCTACCTCGTTTACCCAAATTCAACACCCTGCACTTAATTGCATTAAATATGATTAGTCAATCCATAGCCACTTGGTCAACTGATCTAGATCCTGCTGTAATTTATGATCAGCAACTTCGTTATCTACGATGCTACTCACTTTAGTGTCACCTGCAAACTTACTCGATTTGATTTGATTTGATTTAATTTATTGTCATTGTCTTCAATGAAGAGACAATGAAATTCTTTTTCCCTTAGTCATACAAAAAACCCCAAAAAAACCCACAAAACACAGAACACAGTAGTCCACAACACAAACATCCCTGCAGCAATACCAAAGTTCCCCACTGTGAGGGAAGGAACCAAAGTCCAGTCAACCTCCTTGCCGATGTTCCCCAATGTTCACCCGTGGTCGGGGCCTCCCGAGCACCCCTTAGTCGCCGTTACGTGCGACCCGATGTTCAGGCCCTCTCGCCGGGAACCTCTCGTCGGCCACCTTCCACCGGAGTCCGCGGCTCCCGATGTCCACAGGCCGCGCTGGGCGGAGATTCGCGCTGGCGACCCCCGGCAAAGGGTCCCAGGACTCCGCGATGTTAAAGTCAGCACCACCCGCGTTGGGAGATCCGCACCCACAGCTCCGCGATGTTGGAGCAGCGGCCCATTACTCCGGAGCTCCAAGCGGCGATCCCAGGAAGGCCTCGCCCGCTCCGCGATGTTTCCAGCGCCTCACCGCCGCTGCTGAAGCTCTGGTCCGGTCCCAATAGACAATAGACAATAGATGCAGGAGTAGGCCATTTTGCCCTTCGAGCCAGCATCACCATTCAATGTGATCATGGCTGATCATCCCCAATCAGTACCCAGTTCCTGCCTTCTCCCCATATCCCCTGACTCCACTATTATTAAGAGCCCTATCTAGCTCTCTCTTGAAAGCATCCAGAGAACCTGCCTCCACCGCCCTCTGAGGCAGAGAATTCCCCAGACACAGGAAAGGCCGCGCCAATCCAGCTGGTAGGCCGCGGGGGGAAGGGGGGGGCGAGGACGCGACTTGGTTAATAGCCGCATCCTTGCCAGGAAGCGACTGAAGGACAGTTTCCCCCTTACCCTCCCCGCTTCCCCACACATAAAATACCGAAAAAACTAAAAAACTAAAAAAACTCTAAACATAACAAAATAAAAAAAAGACAGCCAGACTGTGGGCGGAGGCAGCTAGCAACAGCGCCACCGGATGTCCAGCGCTCATCATGCTTTCTACATTCTCATCCAAATTGTTAATATAAACCACAAACAGCACTGATCCATGAGGCACACCACAAGTCACAGGCCTCTAATCTAAAAACTGGCTTTCACCTTCACCCTCTGCTTCCTTCCATGGAGCCAATTCACTATCCATTCGGCTAGCTCTCCTGGATCCCATGCGATTAGTACAGCATTTGGCAGGATACGATCGACCAAATATCCTAATTCTGTACTGAAAATTCTAGAAATCTGGAAACAGATTTAAAAGTTGTATATAGAAAGGGCGTATTTCAAGTATAAACTGGATTTCATCAACGCGTAAAAGATAAAGCCTGAATTAAAATCGATGGTAGTGTTGTCAGAAGGATGACAGGATCCAACTAAAAGTAAAATTCTGGCTATTTGAACCACAGAATCCCTGTTTAACAAGTGCCTGTACATGCAATATATTTATGCAAAATACACTGAACTGATTTTATAATTAACTAACAATGATTTAGGGAGTGTATGCAGTGCGTTGCTCAATCTCAAAGTATAAGATGACTTCTGCTCACATAATATCAGTGATGCTACAAGTGTTCTCAACATCCCTGGGTTACGAAAAAAAATAAAATGACCCTCATTACCTGTTCTTAATCTCAATTCAATGCCTGTAGCTGGACATGTGAATATATTTACATTGAGAATAGACAGAATCAGACTCAGCTGTGATGTTGTTTGCCCCCGCATCAGTCAATCAAAGAAGAGGGAATAGTCATTGTCTGTGCCACTTAAGGTGCTCAAAGGCAGAGTGCTAGTAGAACAGTATCACATCAAGAAGCTGATGACTTCAAGAGGGGGGGGGGGGGGGCAACTGGTAAGAAGATAATTACTTCACTAAGTAAATTATAAAAGCAAAATAATACAATTCTGTTTTACCATTTTCATTAACTAAGGGTTTGCAAGTGCATAACTGCAGAATTTCATTGCCATTTATATCTTTGTTTCAGTAAAAACCATTGTGTTTTTTGCTGTACACTGTTTGCATTATATCATGAGGTTAAGTAAAGGGCAGGTTTTGTGTGGTATATGCTATGCTTTACATTCATTCAAATCTTAATCAATTGCTTAAGCATGTACATTCCTAAAAATGTGATTTAAAAAGATTCCAGCAGCCAATCTATATATTATGTAGATAAAGGATACACAAACACAATCAAAAGCAGTTTTGCTTTGTGTTTTACACAGAAAAAGTGAAAACAATGCAATCTACTCCACAATCCAGGCTTTTGGGATGGTACACACTAGTGATCACACAATACTGATGCACTACAGTTACCCCTGGCAACCTTCCTCAACTGTAACAATGCTGCTGTACAATAGCTTTCCCTGGATTTCTTTCTCTTCAGTTAGCTAAACGCTTGGGGACCATCTGCGTCGGCATGCTTCAAAGAACGGCCTGCCTGTGGGCCTGTCACTCCGAACACCACCTCTCTGACCCTGACTAAATGGAACTTTCAATGCATTTTTGTCCTCCCTGTTGACTTCTCCTATTAAGGCAACTTTTGACAAAGAAAGCGGAAGAGTGGGCTAACTGCACCCAAGAAAGGTGGTGTCTGATACATTTGAACACAAGGATTAGGAAACCAATACATAACAAAAGATGTGAAGGAAAATGCAGTGGCGTAGAACAATATTGTTTTAGTCAGTTTCTTCAAAAATACAAAGTGTACCTGTTTCAATCAGTCAACTGGGCAATAATTCTTCAAAGTAAGAAACAAGTTCTGTGCGACAATAAACGTATATCTATTTTTAATGAGTCAGTTGGATTCTTTTTTGGGGGGAGGGATGATTGAGGAATGATATGATATGAAATTAAATGGAAGACTGATTGCTCTACAGATGAATCCAGGTTTCAAGGTAACAGCTTCATATTTGATCAATCTGACTTTTCCTGAGCATATTCCTAAAGTAAATATTAGATTGACTCAGCTAAAGCACATTCATGACTGCCATAGGTTGTGGGTCCATACCTCAAGACACTTGACAGTGCTGAGTTTTGAAAATGAAGTTAAATTGAGAACCAACGTGTCTTTTGAGATGGGTACAAACAAAATGATGATTATGCTTTGCTTTAATTCATTTGTATTCCAGTCACAATGGATTGATTTCTGATTTTGTTTAATATTGGATAATTCCATTTTTTTTAACTCACAGTAGCACCTTATTGTGAGCATGTACACATGTAAGAAATAATTAGAATTTCTTTCTTTCAAATTAAGGCAAACTAAGATTAACAAATATTTCAGCTCATGGACTCTAACAGATGAATTACTGTTACAGTACACTATGTGCAATTAGCACTGCACATGGATTCTTCAAAGAAAAGAATTATAAACTTCCATAATGCATTATCTCGTGCCTTCTCTGGCAGGTGCTGACTAAAGATAAGGTATAATTTCAAGAGAACCATGGCTAATTTTCTTCCAGTCTCATTCGTCCAGAAAAAGCCAGGCCAATGGAGGCTTTTGCCATAACCCTAATCAAGATGAATATTAGGGAAATTGTTAAGATTAATTTTAGGTCATATGTAATAATAATTTTGGTTGAAATCAAATTTTCTCTAAAATAATTGCCAGGGACCTTCAGGCAAGAAAGTGTTTGTTTCGACATTCTAGAGTGATTTTAGCAATTAAAAATATTTTGTATATAAGAAAATTTCATAAGATCTTAGAGTTTAAAAAAAAAAAGAGAGGGACAGAGGGAGAGGGAGAGAGAGAGAGAGAGAGAGAGAGAGAGAGAGAGAGAGAGAGAGAGAGAGAGAGAGAGAGAGAGAGAGAGAGAGGAGAGAGAGAGAGAGAGAGGAAAAAGGGAGAAAAAGAAGTGGAGAGAAAGAAAGAGGTAGTGAAAGAGAGGGGTGAGGAGAGAAGTGGAGAGAAGAGAGAAATGGAGAGAGGGAGAGATGTGAAGAGAGAAAGTGAGAGAGAGGTGGAGAGTGAAAGAAGGTAGAAAGAAAGAATGAAAGGGAGCGAGGAAGAAAGAGAAAAGCAGAGAGAAAGAACTGGAGAGAGAGAGAAAGTGGTAGCGAGAGAGGTCGAGTGAAAGAGAGAAGTGGAGAGAATGAGAGAGAAGTGGAGAAAGAGAGGAGAGAGGTGGAGAGAGAGAGAGAGGGAGAGAAAGAGAGAACACACTCACATACACAGAGAAACAAGGTGACTGGATCATAGCTAAGGAACCCAACTTCGAGCTTATGCATTAGGTAATCCAATAGTAACAGTTCAAGCATTCAATCAAAACTGCAGCTGGTGGATAAATTAGTTGCAAAAGAAGACTAAAACTGTTTGATAAAAGCAGTGGATCTGAGAATTCATGAGTGGCGAGAACAGAGAATCAAATTCAATTTTTAGCTTAGGGACCCACTGAGGCAAAAAAAAATTCAATGCAGTCCTCTCAATAAAGGCACGGCCCAATGAGTTTTACTATCGAAGCTAATGTAAAGAGAACTGAAATCCCAATTCTAATGTAAAATATTTAATAAACAAATATATATATTTTAAAATAATAATTTCATTGAAAAGTATTCAAAAAATAACCTTCAATACTCGATAGTATTTTGTAAGGAAACGCCCTCCGAACACATCTAAATTTTGTAATTCTCTTCCGTTCAAGCATTTTATGCCCACTTCTTTCCAATGAGCTTAAGTCTGCTGTTGTTTCACAACTTAGGGATCTTCACTCCTTCAGCTCCAAGTGAAACATCTTTCACTTTTTTCACATCGCAGCTTTGAAATTGCCTTGATCCAATCATCAATCTGTGCAATTGTGACAATTATATAATATTTTCATTCATTACTCCACTACTTTCAATGGGATTTGTTAAACCATCCTCCATTCTATCCAGCTCTTCCCCAAGGTCCACTTTGTTTGATTCAAATCCTATTATCGTCAGTATATTTCTAACAATGGCTTCTCCTGCCACCTTCATATATTTGTCTCTGGTGTACCCAAAGGTTGCTCAGATACTACTTTTTACATTTGCATGCATCTCCTTGGCAAAATCTTTCCAATTATTTTTCTGTTTATGCTCTTAACAGCCAACTCTCCATCTCCACTAGATTTTATTTTAAGAGATAGTGTGGAAAAGGCCCTTCGACCCTCTGCGCCGACCAACAATCACCCGTATACTCGTGCTACGTTACAGTAGGTTGCAGAGATGGGTAACGCAGCACGAGTAAACTACAAACCTGCACGTCTTTAGAATGTGGAAATAAACTGGAGCACCTGGAGAAAATCCACGTGGTCACAGGGTGAACGTAGAAAATCCTTACAGACAGCACCTGTAGTAAGGATTGAACACAGATCTCTATCTGTAAGGCAGCAACTCCACTGCTGTCACTGTGCCGCCCCAAATCCACACCTATCTCTCACTCTACCCATCATTTCATATCAGTCAAGAAAACAGTGATTATAAACTAAAATCTGCAACAGCCTCCCAATTCTTTCTTAATTCCTACAATTTATGATCATGTACAACTTTAATCCTATTGTTGTTTTAAACAGTAATACACAAAAAAATATATTTTTTATTTTGCTAATGCTACCATCCCTCTGATGTGTCACACCAAAACCTCACAATCCAAAGGGCAAAATCTAGCAACAGAATATCCTGTTAGGATTAAGTTAAGATCTTTCTTGAACTTAATATGAATGAATTAAAATAAAAAGCAAGCATGATTAACGAGCAACAAGAAGTAATCATAAAAATAGGGCAATCAAATTCTTTAGTCAGTTTTCTTTAAGATACAAACCATAATCCAACTGACACTGTAAGACTATTCACATGAAAAATAAGCAAAAAGGATACAATAATATGAACAATACAGAATTTATCAGCAAGATTTTTCCCCAATAAAATTCATCCTTGAGGTTATTGGTGTGACATAGATTGAAGTATTTCAACAAATTCAATATATTTACCAAGGTAACATTTTCGCTCTGCTTCAGCCACCGGGATATCCAAGATGCACAAATCAGATACTCTCTCATTAGACATTCAGATTCATATTAGTTTATTGTCATACACACCACGGTGCAATGAATTTCCTTGGTCGTATGAAGTTCATAGAGTAAATAGTGTAGATGGTAATGATAGTGCAAGGCAGTAACACAATCTGAACTTGAGCTAAAAAAGTGCAATAATGGAATAACCAAATCACAATCAATCACAATAATACTTTATTAGCCAAGTATCTTTTGCAACATACGAGGAATTTAATTTGCCAAGTCAGTCATACAAATAAAAAGCAACGGAACACACAAAACACATTTTAACATAAACATCCAAAACAGTGACTCCTCCACATTCCTCACTGTGATGGAAGGTGAAAAAAAGTTTAAATCTCTTCCCTTCATTGTTCTCCTGCGGTCGGGGGCCTCGAGCCTTCCGTTGACGGGCAGATCTTGACTCCCGTAGCCGGCGGCGTTTGGGCCCTCCGCATCGAGGCGATCAGCTCCTGCATCGGGGGCATGTCAGCTGGCCCGCGCCGGTGATTGGACCCCGGGTCGGGGCTGGTCAGACCTCTGCGTCGTTGGAGCGTCCGAACTTGGCCTCTCCCGAGACTGCGAGCTCCCGATGTAAAATCCGCAGGCCGCAGTTGGAGCAATCCCAGGCAAGGGATCAGCTCCGATGTTAAGTCCACGCCCCGCTGTGGGGCTCAAGGTCAGTCCGAGGAAGCCTCCAGGTCCATCGATGGTAGGCCGCAGAGAGACCGGAGATGCAATCCGGAAAATAATCGCACATCCGGCAAGGTAAGAAACTGAAAAATAGTTCTTCCCTCCCCCCACCCCCTCCCCTCACATAAATCAAACCAGAGAATATTTACACAAACTTTTAACACACACTGAAACATTTTTTAAAAGACGAAAAAACAGACCGTTGGCAGGGCTGACAATCGTGCGGCAGAGATAAATGAATACTTTCAACAGTACATCTGTAGAAATTCAAGAGAATTCATATGAACATGCCGCATCTTCTCAGATGCCTAAAAAAGTAAATACTCTGATGTGCTTTCTTGATCACTGCATTAGTGTTTAGGAACCAGGTAAGGATGCTGATTATATGGATATATTTGAAGATGTCAACCATCTCCATAGGACCTGAACTGCACACCCCACCCCTCCCCCCCACACTGGCCAAAACCTGAAGAAAAGCCAAAAGCGTTATGCTTGGATGCATGGTAAATGGTAGCCAAATAAATAAAAGGGATAAACCTGAATAAAAGATTTTTTTTTGTTTAACATTTTTTTAAACAGAGACCCTGTAGAAAAGAAATTAAAGAGAAAAGATTAAGAGATAGACCCTAAAGAAGAAAAAAAGAGAAAGAAGAGAAAAGAGAAAAACAAGTACTTTATTATGAGCATCACGCAAATGGGATATACCAACTCGCCACCTTTCATCCCCCTTTACCTGACATTGGTACTTTTTAAAGTACTTTTGCACCTTATGCTTGTAATAGTTCTATAAATGCAGACCACGTCAGATGGAAGTGATCTGATTTGCCTGCCAGGAGGAGTCTTATCTCTTCTAGGTGTAATGTTTCAAACATATTTGAAATCCACATGTTTATAGTTGGTATTGGAGCATTTTTCCAGAATTTTAGGATAAGCTTTTTTCCAGTTATTAACCCGTAATCGACTAATTTCTTTTGAAACACATTTAGTTCAGGGCTATCTTCCGTTGTTCCGAAGATAATCCATTCTGCTTTTGGTGTCAGTTTTATTTTAAATAATTTTGTAAAGATCTCAAAAATTTCAATCCAAAATTTTTGAATTTTTGTACAAAAAACAAATGAGTGCGCTATAGTAGCTTCTTGAGATTGACATTTATCGCAAATAGATGATACATTGGGGAAAATGTTATTAATTTTAGTTTTTGAATAATATCGGTGTAAAATTTTGAATTGTATTAAAGTGTGTCTTACATTAATCGAGCATTTATGCACATTTAATAAATGTTCATTCCACCTTTCCTTTGAAATTTTAATAGCTAATTCTTGTTCCCAGTCTCTTCTAATACCTTCCGTAGTTGGTATTTCTACATTTAAGATAATATTATACAAATACGATATTAAGATTGCTGATTCAGCTTTTATCTGCATTGCTTCGTCCAGTACATCTGGTGGGATGTTATAATGATCTTTTGTATATTTTTTCAGATAATCACATATTTGAAAATATTTAAAGTATTGATTATTTCCCAGCTTATATTTTATTTGTAATTGTTGGAATGATAGTAATTTTCCAGTTTCATACAAGTCTCCAAGCGTTTTAGTTCCTAGTCTATCTGATTGTATAAATGATTTGTATGTAATAGAGGGATTAAACAAAGGGTTATTAACTATTGGGGATAAAAGCGATAGATTTCTTAATTTTAAATTTTGTTTTATTTGTTTCCAAGTTCTAATTGTACTATGTATAATTGGGTTTTTGTTATAATTTATGTTATTCAGTTTCATTGGTGAGAGGAGGATCGCTCCAATATTACAAGAGGAGCAGTCCTCTCTCTGAATAAAAGATAACGTCCTAGAAACACTCATCGGGTTAGGCAGCATATGTGACAAATGTTAATCGTTTCCCGTGCACATTTCTGTAATCTAATTCTAGTATCCTTATTTCAAAATATAGTTCATTTCATATTTTCTTTCAAAGGGATGAACTTACTTTATGTCTTTCTTCAAGAGTATTTATATAGCATGATGACATTGGTAGAAATTACCATGAATACATACTTTCTGGAGGCAAAAATCCTACCTTCACACTGCCATCCTCTACACAGTTAAGTGATCTAATATTCTGTTAAATCAGATGGATTTAGAATTATCTGTACTTTCGCAAAGCTGTTCCGGCATTGCTTCAATGACTGCACCCCCGTGACAAAATAGGAAATTGTCCAAATATGTAATGGATCTTAAAAAGGACAAATCCAATCTGACTAATTACTATTCTGTCAATCTATTATGAATTAATGGCAATGTGGTGGAATGTATGGTTGACACTACTATTAATCAACACATTCATAAATAACTTGTTTACTGTACTGCTGTCTGGGTTCTATTGCAACCATGATCAAATTATGGACAAAACAGCTGAAATTAAAACATGAAGAGTGAGAAAGCAAAATCCAACTTCAAGAACTGAATGTGGCATAATGAAACACTGGTAAAATTGAGTTCAATGTCAATCAACGAGGAAACTCCTCACAAACTGTGCTGTTGAAGGGCAATCATAAAACCTAGAAAAGTGCAGCACAGGAACTGCCCCTTTGGTCCACAAAGTCTATGCTGAATATGATGCTAAGCTTCACAAATTCATCTGCCTGCCCATGATACATACCCCTCCATTCCCTGTATATCCATTTGTCTTTATAAAAGCCTCTTAAATTCCACATTCATACATGCCTCCACCATTACCCATATGGCAGAGCATTCTAGGCACCCACTACCCACTGTGAAAAAAACTGCTTCTCACATCTCCTTTAAACTTTGGCCCTTTCACATTAAAGCTATGCCCTCGAGCCTTTGACATTTCCACCCTGGTCTGACTTTCTACCCTATATACACCTCTCATAAGTTTATATATTTTTTTATCAGGTCTCCCCTCAGCCTCCAAAGCTCCAGAGAAAACAATCTAACCTCTCCATATAGCTAATACCCTATAATCCAGGCAGTGTGATTGAACTCCCTTGCCATTTCTCCAGCTGATCTATATCTCGCTGAATACAGCCTTTCCACCACAACCCTCTATCTGCTATTAGTAAGCCAGTTCTAAATCAATATCACCAAGGCATGGTGAATTCCATGCATCTTAATCTTTGGATCAGGCTACCATGGGGGACTTTATCAAACGTCCTTGCAGACAACATCCACCATCAATGTCCTGTAAAGTTCAAGCAAGATTCCTCTACTTTTGCACTCAACCCCCCCTTTGATAAAGGCTTTCCAAATGAACTGCTATACCTGCAATGCTAACCTCAAGTGCTTCACATACAAGGACAAGGACATGAGATTAGTTGACACAGTGGCATATTAGTAGAGTTGCTGCTCCACAGCACCAGCAATCCGGGTTTAATCTCGACCTCTGATGATGTATATGTGCAACTTGCATGTTCTCTCTGTAACTACATTGGTTTCTTCTTTGTTACATCCCAGAGAAATCCCAGTTTAATAGGATATTTCACTCTATCACTTACTCGAGGTAACTTAGAGTTGGGGTGGGGTGGGGGGTTGATGGGAGTGTTGGAAGAATAAAGGGGCGACCTAATCTGCGAGTTTAGAAGAGTTTGTCCTCGACTCAAACTCGCAGCATGGTCGACACGTGGTCCTAGGAGGACCTATGAGGTCACTGGAACTCTCCTTCATGCTCGAGGGAAGTTCCCGAATACTCGCGGCCTCAGCTTGGTAGCGGAAAATTTTTCAGCATGTTGAAAACATTTCCTGCGAGTAAAATTTGGACGGCATGGTTCTTTGTAACTCGTAGTGCAGTGGACTGGGGTCGCTATTTAGTTACAGGCAGTCGAGGGCAGCCGTAGGCAATCTTCTTTGCAGACCGGGGCATTTTGATTGGCTCATTGGAGTTTTCAGGACCAGGGAAAACCGACCGGTAGGTAAAATCCCGCTATACTTTATTATACTTCTTAAAAGTGTCTCCACTCCTTCTCACCCCTTCTCCCCCCCCCCCCCCCCACCCACCCCGTGCTCTCTAAAGGACTTACCTTACATTGTACAGCCATCTTTAACCTTCCTCTTCATCGCGGGTGTGAATTTCAGACAGCGCTCCCCCGCTTTCCCTGGCCCCCGCCTTTGTGTGTGTATGTGTGTGTGTGTGTGCGGTCGGTCGATCCAGCTCGCGGTTTCAACGCGGACGGTCAATCCAGCTCGAGGTTTTCCAGGCGAGTGCCCTCGAGCTTGAAGGTCGAAGACACTCTTAACTCGCGGATTAGATCGCCGCAGTGAGACAGCCCCTTAACAGAGCAAATTTTATGGAGGAATTAAATTGCTCTGTGAGCTGCCATTACCTCAATGGGCTAAATAGCCTCCACCTGCATTGTAAAATATATGAAATATGGATTTCCTAATACAGCACTATTCTCCAGCTTTGTTTCATTAATTAATATTTTCTCTTTTGTCTACCGAAGTGGCTAAACTCATATTTCCCCAAATTATATGTCATCTATCAATATATTATGCTCACTAAACCTATCTTTATCCTTTTTTTGGACTGTTCTCCTTGTAGCTTGTTTCTCCACCCATCTTTGTGTCATCAGTTAATTTTGCTAGAATACACTTAGTTGCATTATCTAAGTTATTGATGCACACTGTAAATACGTGAGGTAGTAGTGCTGGTCTCAAGGAGCCTCAATCTGAAAATGATCTATTAGATCTTTCCTGCGATTAACTAATGCTCATCCATGCTGATATATTTCTCCCAACTTCATGATCTCTTATGTTGTGCAGTAACTGCCAATACATGGTCCCTTATCGGATGCCTTTCGGAAATCAAAATGATTAACATCTACAGATTCTCCTTTATGCCGTTTACATCGTCAGAGTTCCTTTAAATTTGTCAAACACAATTTCACGTTTATGAAACTATATTACGCCCAATGGATTGTATCATGATTTCTTAAATGTCCTGTAGCAATTTCCCTTATAATTGACCCCAACATTTTCTCAACAATAAAACATTCGGCTAACCTGCTACTAATTTCTTGCCTTCTGATTCCTCCTTTTTTCAATAGTTGTGGAAGTTCACAACCAACCTACAGGAATTTGTTTTAAGACCGTTAAGCTAACAGGTTAGGGGGCTTGTACATCCTTCTTTCAATTGGTTTATCTAATTTTATGTTTATTTCCCTCTAGTGGTAATGATAGATTTAAGTTCTCCCTTTTTTTTGTCTCCATACTATTATTATTAAGATGTTTTTAATTTCTGTTACCATGAAAAGATACAAAATATTTATTCAATATATCTGCCACATCCTCATTTCCTGTTTCTTCATTGTTTGCCCCAGAGGGACCAATATTTATTTTGGTACTTTCTTCCTTGTTATGCATAAATAAAAACAGATGGTTAGAGTTTCTATTTAGACTTTAGAGATACTGCACGGAAACAGGCCCTTCTGCCTTCTGTCCGTGCCGACCAGCGAGAAAACTCACGCAGTCACAGGGAGAACATAAACTTCCGTACAGACAGCACCCATTGTCAGGATCGAACCTAGGTCTCTGGCGCTGTAAGGCAGCAACTCCTCTGCTGTGCTACTCTGCCGCCCTCAATCAGATGCTAAAAGACTTTAGAAAGATCATCAATATCAAATGATATAAAAATCTAAATCAATTTACCTTCAAAAATCATTCCCATCCAAGTCTTAAAATGGTTGTACATTTTAATATACAAAAAAGGCACGGTTCTGGAATTTTAAATTTAATTTAGAAAGAAAGACATTTTGTATCTCAAAAGGGGGCAGGCAGTAGATGAATCTTCTCTACAATTTTGATGGTTAGTGTGAAAGAATGGGAACAAATTTCAGAATGCACAAATAGTGTTCTCACCTACATAGTTAATATATAATGCTAAAATATTCACATTAAATGTAAACTTACAAACAGTTTCCCTGATTAAAATATAAAATCAACTTGCAGGATGGCTTTCACTGTACCCTTGCCTTTGGGAGACACGAAGGAATGACCTGGACTTTTAACAACATCATGGGATTAAGTTTCTCAGGAACATTTGCAGAGAATTCTGTAAATTCATTGTTTATAAGACAAAGAAAGTGTTGGAACGGTCAGACTCACACCTAAAATTATCAGCACCGCACTTAAAAAGTACAAAAGTTTGAGTTTTGTCCTTCTCACATGCCCATCCGGATACTCAGAATAACCGGAAAGATAGCTGATCCACAAACAACAAAAGTGAAAAGTGCCAAGAGCCAGGGACCACTGTTGATTTTTCATCTGGTGTTGATTTTGAACTTTTAGGAAAATTCCCTCGCTGTGATGTTTTATACTGCGTTTCTCGTTTGCCATGCAAACAATTTCTTGCTACCTACCTTTAAAATCTATTTTCTCCCTCTTTACCATCCTTCCAAGCCTTCATTTTTCTGAAGAAGAGCCCCAACCCAAAATGTCGCTTATCCACAGTAACTGACGTGTTTAGTTACCCCAGCACTTTATGATTTGCTATAAGAGACAGTTGCGACCGTGACAAAAATGTTTGCATGTTTTTTAGCTAAAGGTAAGGTGCCAGAAAAATGGAGCATAACTATTGGTGTCCCTTTATTTAAGAAGAGCAGCAGATATTAGCAGGTAATTCCAGGTCTGGGAGCTTTATGCTAGTATAGAAATTATTAAAGAAAATTCTAAGGGATAACATTTATGTTCATTTGGAAAGTCAGGGGCTGATCAGGAATAACCAGCATGGCTTTGTGCAAAAGTAATCCTACCTCACTAAACTGAGACAAGACTGAGCTTCCGGGGTAATCCAAAGACTGCCAGTTTTGTGACCTTAAACTCAAAGCTGAGTCGCCTTGATGAACCCGAGATCACCAGGACAAACCTGAGACCGCCTGCGCCTCCTCTTGAGGCAAGAGTGAACTGCAAGGAGAAGCTTGCAATCACCGCACCTCTTCCTTCGAATATCAGGATTGACAAACGTTTCAATATTATACCAATATTTAACAATTGCCCCAAAGTTATATCGGGTTCAGGGGCAGATCAATTTCCTTGTAGCAGCAGAACTGAAGCAGCTTCAGAAAAAAAAAGAACTCTCTCATTCCATCAAATTACTCACATTCCATTCTTTCTATGTATGACTAACCAAATTAATAGCCATTTCATTTCACAGATTAGATTTCAAATAGGTGTGTGAAGTTCCAATGTGCAAAGTTCTCCCAAACACAATCCAGGTGCAGCGACAAACCTTGAAAGTAACTTGCAAGGAATAACTCATCAGTAACTATCGGCGAGCACTTAATGCTATAACATTGGTCAAAAGTGTTCAGATGTATTTTAGGCCACTTCAAAATAAATATTATTCCCTTATCATGTATCCGTACACTGTATTGTCTTTGTATTGTCTTTCTACTGACTGGATAGCACGCAACAAAATCCTTTCACTGTACCTCGGTACACATGACAATAAACTAAACTGTAATTGTAAATAACAAAAACAATGATAAATAAATCTTGGCTATGTAATAGTAACAAATAACTTGAAATGTTACTGAAAATTACTTTCTTTTTCAGCTAGTTACTGAAAATATCATAATTTACTATTTTGTGCACTTTAACAGCAGCTAGCAATTTATTCAAACCTGATTCCACTGAACAGAAGAGGAGACCATTTAAATTTCTTTCAAATTGTCACAAACTAGTGTGGACCTTCATGCCATATGCTTACCTGAACTCTAATTCACAATATAGGTGAAACGTTTGCTTTAACAGAGAAGCACTGGATTCTCTTAAAATATTCCTGACAATACTAATTTAAATATAAAAAATTATAACAAAAAATAACATTAAACTATTATAGCTGAAGTTCAGATGCTGGCTCGAAGGGCCGAATGGCCTCCTCCTGCACCTATTTTCTATAATGTCAAGAGCTTCATTTGCTGTCAGCAGCACAAATGACTCAATGCCATTGAAAATGTTACCATAAGACTACCCTTTTTTTCTTTTTCATGGCACTGTAGTCAGTTGGGCTGATCATGTAATGTATTATAGCTTTTACCACAACTGTGGTGTCAGAAAGCAAACCTTGAACAATCTAAATTTACTTTTTATTTCTATTTACAAGTTTAATAATGAAATACATACATTAGCAAAGTAATGCATTTTTTAATATATATAAAATTTAATATGATCTGTACTCATTTTGAAAATAAAAACCTCATTTTGTATATTATTATAATCATAAATTATAAATGAGAGCCAAAACAGAACATTTGCTCAGTTTTACTAAATAGCCTGTTTGAGAATAAGCGAGTTTGGTATTCTGACTGCGCATGCCCAGGTCATGGGTCACTCACGATAAACATTCTCGGCGACTGTGCTGCTGCGTGGGTGCAGACCTGCGTTTTGTCTGTGGTCGGGATCGGGCCGGGGTCTCCGGCGCTGTTAAGTTGCTGCTGGGCCGGCCCCGTCCCCTCCCGGGTGTCCCGTCCCTGTCCGGGGGCGGCCAGGGATGTCCGGGGTGGCCCTGGGCTAGCGGGACGCCGGCCCGGCCCGGGCTTGCAGCCGGCGCGGACAAAAGGCAATAGCTCCGGTTCGGCTCTGCCGGTCCCGCCGGATTGACCGGTGGCCCTGGGCTGGTGGGGCGCCCGGGCTTGCAGCCGACGCAGAATAGAAGCACTAGCTCCACTGCTCCGGGCCGGTGTCCCATCAGTCCAGGACTGTCGGTTAACCCGGTGGAACAGCCAGAGCTGAGGTAGAGTTGACGCTTCTTCTCCACGCTGGCTGTAGGCCTGAGCCGCCGCTGCAGCGGGCCGGTGTCCCGTCGGTCCAGGGTCACCCCGGGCGTCTCCGGCCGCCCCCAGATGGGGATGGGGATGGGGCACTCGGAGGGGAACGGATGGTCCAGTGGCGGTTCAGCGGCGCTGGAGGCCCGGGTTCGATCCTGGCTGCGGGTCTGTGTGCATGCGGCGGCATGGGTTGCCGGGGGTGTTTATCGCGAGTGACCTTTATCAAATCCCATGATTCCTTGCGTTTTTCGGAATACCGAACTCGCTTATTACACATTTAAATGAAATTAGGTACATTTTCAACTTCAAGCGTAGAACTGGGCAAAAGAACTTCATATGTAATCATATTCAACATAAGAAATGCATCTAATAAAAAAAAATAATAAATAAATAAATAAATAACTGAATAGGAAATGCATCACCATATTTGATAGACGAGGGTATCCAAAGATAAGCAAAAAGCTCCGGAAGTATACAATTTACCCAAATATCTTTTCTTGTAAGATGGAGATACATGAAACTTTTTCAATCAGTCTGAAGAAGGGTCCCAACCTAAAATATCATTTGTCCATTCCCTCCACAGATGCTGGCTGATCCACCGAATTCCCCTTGCAACTTTGTGTTTTGATATATTCTTGTATAATCTTTGCAATGCCCATGATAGATTTTAACAGAATTATACTAAATAATAGCAACTAGTGGCTTCACTGTACTGGTTCGAAATGGCAGAAGTGTATTGGAATTACAACAAAGGATAACATTATTTTTGAAAGCCAACAAAATTTACTTAAAAAATTTAACAAATAAAAGCCCGGGTGCAATGTTATGGATATTGTAATTAATTCGGTAATTAAAGTTAATTGTAATTTAATTGCAATCAGTGCTGTACTGAAATAGGGACGTGTACACTGCTCCAGATTTACTGTCATATGATAAAGATCACCAATGCCAGGAGAGACAAACTATAAATAACCAGAAATAAGGATTATTTTTTAAAATATTGGGTTGATCTTCAAATCAAATAATACAAAAAATAAAAGGTATCAAAAAGAGGCTATTATATTAGACTAATATATACTGACAGAATAAATTCAGTCACCACGTACAGCATGACACTTTTTTAAAAGATTCCAGTATAGGCAACATGCTGTAATTTAAATATGCAACTTTAATTAATTCAATGGTATGCATAGATATTTGAAATAATACAACTGAAAAGCCATTTATTAAACCTCATGTTCCGCATAACAGTTGTAGTACTTTCATCTCAGAAGGCTAAATGAGTGACAAGGATATGGATCCAAATCTATCTGGCTGCACAAGTACCAAAGATAACAATAGTAATCAATTTTTAGACATTTATAGAACGTTAAAGCAGATTCAAAGGTTCACCATTTTTGAATTGGTATTTTTACACACATATTAAAATTGAGGATGTTGGAAAAATAGGGCCAGGCTCTTGGGTGGGGAAAAAACCCTCCTCAAGACTGGCTATGTTTGTAGTCACACTAAGACAAGGTAACTGAATTTGAATTATTCTTCATGCTCATCATATCTCCTCTACCTTTAAGATCCAAAGTGTTCCTATGTACCACCACTAAAATTGAATAATATTGTCCAATGACAGAATAATTAAAAAAATAAACAATAATGAAATATCATATATGTAATACATTTTACTAATTTATATTGATGAAGTTGCGTCCTGGTATTACTCCGTTTTTACAGGAATTACCACAGCAACCTAACGAGATTTCCCATAAAATTGGTAACAATAAAATCTAAAATGTAATTATTAATCTCCAGATGAACATATCACATTGAGAAAACAGAATACATTTTAAATTAATTTTTTCAAAAGAAAATATCTTTGAAAAATCCAAGATGCAAGTATAGAAAAGTAATCTTTGCAAAGAAAAGGTATGCAGACAGCATAGATTGTTCTGCTTTCTGTGGAATGATTTGATAAAAAATGAGCAGGAAAGAATTCTGGACTATGTTTTAATAAATTTGAATAAATGCCTGGAGGCTGAAAGTGAGGGTCACCAGGGTCCTTCAGACGGATGTACAAGTCAACAAAGAATCACTGCAGAGCACAGACCAAGAGAGTTACAACAAAGTAGCTGAAGATTTGACAAAAGAAAGCCTTGTGAACAGCACTGCTCTAATGAGAATGAGCAAACATGCTGTGTCTGCTGTCAATGCTCTCTTTTCATCTCTTTCTTTTTTTAATACCACCATCAGAGTCAAATTTTAAATTATCTTCTGACCAAGATGTATGTGCACTCTTAATTTCAGCATCATAAAACCACATGCATTGTTCAGAAACACTACAAACCTTCAATTTAAATTTATAGTTAGAGCAAATCAAAGCAATATGCACTCAACAATTTTAATAACCTATTAAGTTACAACTTCAATTTCATTATATAAATATTTTCCTTGGGGAGCAATACCATCATGAAGAAAGATAGAATATTTTTTTGAAAGATAAATAGCATCATTAATCAGCAACATCTCTTTTCTATTATCTTTCAAAATGAGGTATTTTTCAAAATGAGTACAGATCTTCTTGTAATTAGCTCCTTTTTCACCACCAAGAAATGACAGTGTTCTGAAAATTAAAAGAATTTCATTAAGTAGAATTTACCATGATATCATCTATCTTTATATAGTTTATAAGTGACAGCAATAGAACTGGGAATCCAACAGCCTTTACCACAGCAGAGTTAACATTTTGTAGAAAATAATCCAGCTGACTTTTCACAAGTCTTCAAGCTTTTGGATAATCAAATGATCTTTAAAGTTTTAGTTTAACATATACCACTTTTGATTAAAACCCATGATTCCTATAATAACAGAGTGGCGAATAACTAAAGTCCTTTGAATGATTGTGAGAAACCAACACTGCCAGAATGTGCTAGACTATTTACGACTTACTTGTATTATGAGATACTTAAGCTGCACAAATGCAATTGGTGATGTTGCAGTAAGTGGTCTGACATGAAATGTAAAACAGCCACATGAAAAAGAGACTAATGGCCCTGTCCCACTGTACGAGTTCATTCAAGTGCTCTCCCGAGTTAAAAAATAAATAAAACTCGTGGTAAGCACGTAGAATGAACATAGCGGATACGTCGGAGCTCGGGGACGTCTCTTAGCGGCTTTTAACGCCAACGGCAGGCACTCGGGAAACGCGGTAAGCTCGGGAACACTCGTGAAGATTTTTCAACATGTTGGAAAATGTCCACGAGAGCCCCGAGTACCTGTGAGTGGCCATTACCGTAAATCTCTGAGTTCGAATCAGGGCAAACTCGGAAGAACTCTTTGAATGAACTCGTACAGTGGGACAGGGCTTTAAATAAAGCAGCTTCAATGGAATGCTGATCAGGTTTACTTGCACAAAACAGATATATTACTCACTGTCCCATGAAGAGTCGTGAGCACATGCTTAAAATCTTACTGCAGAAAAGCAGCAACAGACATTAACAATATTTGTGCTGACCACCCTTTCCAATGATTTCCCATGCCATTAAATTTTAAAAGACAAACACAAATTTTCGTACAAAAATGTAATATTTTTCTCTGCATATCTGTTGCACCCCACCACACCACACTTACTGAGATATTAAGTCACTGAAATGTTTTTAAAAATCAGAAGCTGGCTACTCTGCCACCTAAATAACTGAGAAAAACATTATAAATTCGACACAATCATTAATGGGGACATTTCTACCTTGGCAGTTTTGCATGCAGCTGAATGCATTTCAAAATTAAAGTTGGCTGAGGTATAATTGGAGCCAACCAGAATTGAAAATCGCAAGAGTCCAGTTAATAAATATCGACAAAAAAGGTTCAGTTAATCAACAATAGATAATTTATCAATTAATCTATACCAACAACATAGCAATCATTAATCTTGTAATTGTTGCCATGTCAATAGAACAGAGAGCATTGAAGTAATAGCTCTCAACAACTAATCAACAAAAAAAATCTATGATTGCAGTGTACAAATTTAAATAGCAAATACAAATGTAAAGCCAATAGTTTCCGTAAAGTGGCATCACAAGGTGGTGAAGATGACTTTTGGCATGCTGGCTTTCATCAGTCATGGAACTGAGTATGGAAATTGTGACATTACGTTATGACACATTGGTGAGGCCGCATAGTCTTTTTCCCAGGGTAGGGAAATCAAGAACTAGAGGGCATAGGCACCAGGGACTAACTGCAAAGCTACTTCGGGTGCTGTCAGACACTACATCATGGAGCTGATATCAAACCGCAGCTTTGTGCTTAAGACCAGTGATGGACAGCAGAGTAGGCTACGTAGACTGAAAAATGGCTCCGCTGCTTTTCAACGTGTACATCCATGACCTCCCAGAGACCATCGCTGGAAAATATGGGTATGCTGACGATCTAGCCATCCTGATGAGATACAAAGAGTGGAAGACAATCCAAAGCTCCTTGAGTCAAGACATGGGGACTTTGGCAGTATACCTACGACAGTGTGGTCTAAAGCTGGCTGGTCTCCGCGACAAGGTCATGGTACCTAGCGGCCTCATCCGACGCCTGGCAGGAACAAGTTGGGGAGCCAGTCCATCAACTCTTCGCACCTCTGCCTTAGCTCTTGAAAATGCCCCAGCTGAGTACTGCGCACCCATATGGAGTAGAAGTAGACATACTAGCCTGGTAGACACGAGCCTGAACAGCACCTTGCGAACCATCACTGGGTGCCTTCAACCTACTCCAGTCGAGCAGCTCCCTATACTTGCAGGCATTCTGCCTGCAGGGATCCGAAAGCAAGCAGGAACTCTGGCACTATCTTGTCGTGCCATAGACCCAGATCACCTCCTCCATCAGGCTATCAGCAGAGAGCAGAGGCCACCCCGACTGAAGCCCCGTCACCCCTTTGCTCCACATGGAAAACAACTCCTAGCATTCATCTAGCCAACTGAGACAAAAGCACACTGGATAGCCACCAAGTGGTCACAAGAGTGGAAGGCAACCTCATCTCCATTACACAGCTACATCACCTCATCAGATAAAAGCTGTTCAGTGTCTGACCTCCCCAGAGGAGCATGGGTGAAGCTCAAGAGACTTTGTATTGGAATTGGGCGTTTCAATGCCAGCATGTGGAGATGGGGACTCCGCCAGAGCCCAGCCTGTGAATGCGGAGAAGAACAACAGACAGCCAACCATGTCATCTCTGGGTGCCCGCTCTACCACCCACCAAATGGAACTCAGGGCCTGGCACACGTTGACGCAGAGACAACAACCTGGCTGCTCAACATCCGGCTTGAGATCTAACTTTGGTTATGTTTCCTTTGGTTTATGTTTCATTCGCAAGAAGAAGAAGAGGGCATAGGTTTAAGATGAGAGGGAAAAGATTTAATAGATGCTGCCAGCCTCAAAAAGGCTGGCAGCATCATCAAGGACCCACACCATCCTGGCCACACACTCATCTCCCTGCTACCTTCAGGTAGGAGGTACATGAGCCTGAAGACTGCAACGTCCAGGTTCAGGAATAGCCGCTTCCCCACAGCCATCAGGCTATTAAACTCAACTGAAACAAAACTCTGAACATTAATAGACCATTATCTGTTTATTTGCACTTTATCTGTTTATTTATTCATGTGTGTATATATTTATATAATGGTATATGGACACACTGATCTGTTCTGTATTCATGCCTACGATATTCTGTTGTGCTGAAGCAAAGCAAGAATTTAATTGTCCTATCTGGGACACATGACAATAAACTCTCTTGAATCTTGAAACCTGAAGGGCAACTTTTTCCAGAGGATGGTGGTGATATGTAACAAGTTGCCAGAGTAAGTAGTTGAGACAGGAAGAATAATATTTTAAAGACATTTGGATAGGTACATGGATAGGAAAGGTTTAGAGGGATATGGGCCAAATGCGGGTAAATTAAACCTGCTTAGAGGAAGCATTTTGGTCAGCATGAACAAATTGGGCCGAAGGCCCTGTTTCTGTGCTGTATAACTCTACGACTGTAATACTGATTGCAAACATTGTAAAACACTCAAATTTCTAACTGAACTCATTGGCTTATAATTGCTCCCAAATATCAAGTGTTCTGGATGCACGATGGTAGGACGCTGTTATTGAACCTGGAGATAATGGTTCTCGGGCTCCTGTACCTTCTTTCTGATGATAGCAGCAAGAAGAGCGCTTGGCCAGGGTGATATGGATCAATGATGATATTAGCTGCTTTCTTGAGGCAGCACTTCCTGTAGATTGCTTTGATAGTGGAGAGGTCAATACCCATGATGGACCAGGCAGTGTCCTCTTCTTCCTGAGCATTCTAATTTCTGAACCAGGCTGTGATGCAACCAGTCAGAATGCTCTCAACCGTACACAAGTAGAAGTTCAATAGAATATTCAGCGAAATGCCAAATCTTCTCAAACTTCTGATTGAGTGGCAGTATTATTCATGAATTCCATGATAGTCTACTAGGTTTCTAGTTTTTCATAATCTGTTTATTCAAAAATTTCCCAATCACACGCAGTAATAAAAATTACAACTGCAATGTGTTACCATTTAAAGACCTTTTTTGTTGACATTTTTAGTTGATTACCAAACTTTAGCCGCCTAATCTATCTAAGAAAATGGATTGTAACATCCCTTCAAAACAAAAGGTATGCTATTGTGGTTTTTGGACAACTGGTTCTTCTTTAAAGATCATGTGCAACTTCACATGAATCTGTTTCATCTTCCAATCTTCTCCACAGCTCATCGAAACACGTGATGCCCACCGACCCCCTCCCCGCGGCAGCAGCGAGCAGGCAGGCAGGTGGGCAGGGCGGGGACGGGCCGAGCGGCAGCAACGGCCGGGCAAGTCAGGCAGAAGATTTGACATAAACTCTGTTTCACTTTCCCATTGATGCTGCATGACATCACACTAAGTGGTATCTTTCATACAATTAGAGAAAATCCATAACTGAACAGGAGGCGGAGTGTTGGCGTGTACTCAAAATAAAAAGGTAACCCAATCAACCCAATTCCAGCATTCACAATAGAAGTCATAGCTCTTACAGTATAAATTCAAGTAGAGTCATAGAGTGATATAGTGTGGAAACAGGCCCTTCGGCCCAACTTGCCCACACCGGCCAACATGTCCCAGCTACACTTGTGTTTGATAAAAGGTATGTTATTTCTATGTCTGCCACCTGTTCCAGTAGTGAGTTCCAGACTATCATCCTCTATCCAATTACTTATATATGTCACTTTTTTTTTTGACCATACACTCTATCTTGAACCCTTACTATACTGTGCAAATTCAGTAAGTTTTACCGTAGCTTCTTCTGTCCAAATTAATTGAGCCTTCTTTTAACTTGGACTGAATATGGTTTTACAGTTATGGTAACATTATTGTGAATCTGTTATGCACCCTCTTCAGTGCAAACACATCATTCTGTAAGATGGTGCCTAGTGTACAGAGTGCTAAAGATATAGTCCAGGTGAAAACATCCTGTATACCTTTTGAACCACATTATCAACTCATCCTGCTATCTTTTAAATAATCTGTGATTATATACACATCTAGGCAACCTCCTATATACTCTCCATTTTCCTTGTCTTGTTGTAACACCAACACCCCACCCCTGTAGAAATACATTACTTTCACATGTTCAATGGGAATGGAGCGCAGGCACTGGTACCTGGCTAGTGGGAATGGAGTGTGACAAACATTACCTGGTGTACCAGATGTTAAACCATGGTCGGATAGTGGAATCATCAGAGTTTAACAGTAGATGGTAGTCAATTGAGACGAAAGTTAGTAAATGGAGTTTAAACCAAGGAAGTGTTGGGTTATGTCAATTTAAATACCATTACCAATTTAATGTCCATACCTTGGGGTGTTAATTGAACTAGCATGCATTAATATGGTAAATCGGCTAATCCAGCACCAAAGTCTCAACCATGTTTGATTATCAGAGTCTTACTAAATATCTTCCTTCATTAAATGTTTCTTCTTCACTGTCAACTAGAAACTTATCATAACCCCTACATACAAGTTTAATTTATTGATATACACTTCAAAAGGAACCCTATTGAGGCCCACTGGTAACAACCTTCCTGACACAGAAACACCCATCAATTATTACCTTTGCTTCCTGCCACTGAGTTAATTTGCCTCTTTCCTTTCAATCTCATGGGTTTAAAAAAAAAATTCTGGTCAGGTTGCCATTTAAGATCTTGCCAAAGCCATCGCTAATATTCACACAAATTACATCAAATGCACTGCCTTGAAGGACAACCCCCGAGAAAGAAATTGTAACATTTGGGAAACATCTAGTTCACTTGTGTTACATTAGAGGATAAGGATAAGATTTGACCATGTTGCTTTTAAAATTGGTACAATACTTGTTTGAACAACATATGGTGCACTATTGCTAATCATATTGACCGTCTATTTTCAATTAATGTTAATATAGTCATGAAGCTTTTTGTTTGGTTGATTCTGGGAGTCAAGGATGAATGAAGCCAAGCTGGAACTGGTGTGTGTAACATGCTGGGGGGATCAAAGTAGAATTATGAAAAAAACATCAGGCTAAAACTTAAAACTATTTCTCTCTCCATTGATACTGCCCATTTCCATTTTTCTTTTTAAGATTGTCACACAACAGTATTTTGCTTTTGCAACAATTCTGTAAATCAAGATTATTTTTAAAAGACATTGTGCAAACTTAGACAGAAACTACCAAAAGTATTACGTATGTAATATATGCTCCATTCATTCATGAATGCATAATGGAAAATTGACTAAATATTATCAAATTTGTCTTCCTATTTTATTCTCCAACCTTCCGACACATTTTAAATTCCATCCCTCCTCTCTACGTTATGTATTTATGCCTAACTGAAGAAACAGCTCTGTGACTTCTTATAATTCAAAATTCAAAATTGTTTAAGCAAACTAATTTAGGCATCAAACGCAAAATATGAATGAACATGTTAATTTGCTTTTACAAAGATAAATATATCTGGTAATATGATAAATATGAGATATGGTAAATATGAAATTTTACTTGGCCACATGTTCACGGGTGTTCAAATTGAAAACTAAGAGAAAGTGCTGCAATAAGTCAACATTAAAAGAGAAGCTAGCAAAAATGAAATCAAATTCATTTCCCAGGGTTTATTTTTGAAAAATAATCAAACTTAGATGGCACATTGATTCAATTACACTTGAGCATTGTGAACAAAGCAGCACCAGTAATACCTAAAATTAGAAGGCAACCTGGTGAAACTGATGGTCCTGCCCCACTTGGGCGATTTTTCAGCGGACTGCCGGCGACTGTCAAGTTGCCGGCAGTCGCCTGAAAAACCGGCAACTGGAACAGCGACTGTCAGAGTGGAACACACACACACACACACAAACGCATCGTTTCCTTCACCAGCCCGTTTGAATTTTTAGACAGCGCTCCCCCACTTGCCCTGTCTAAAAAATTCACACGGTGCAAAGCCAAGATGATACAGACACACACCGCAATGAACAGGAAGGTTGGCGCTGTAATTAAAACGGCTAAAGCACAGTGTACGGTAAGTCCTTTAAAAGAGGGGAGGAGAAAACTTTTAAGAAGCCAGAGAAACACGGCTGTGAAACTCGGCGGACATTTAACGTATCCTTGGTTCTGAAAACTACTGTTTACCTTTTTTTTCCAATGAGCCAATGAAATTCATCGATCAGCACCGGCTACAACCTACAAGAACCTCCAACCTCCTGGCAACACACTAGGACCTCCTGTCGACCCACCTACAGCTCGAGAATTCCCGCTACTCTCCATGGCGGCTTCATTCTAGTCGCGATAATTTTTCAACATGTTGAAAAATTTGCGGCGACCATAATGAGGCTGCAACTGATTCCCAGAATGTGGGAACTCCTCACGACCATGAAGGCGACCCCCCGGCAGCTACCTGCGAACATGTGGCGACCATGTGGCGACTGCATAGTCTCCTGCAGTTACTAAAAAGTCGCCTAAGTGGAACAGGCCCATAAAACATACGTGTGCAAAATAACAGGAGTCTCTGCTGCAGACTAAGCCGAACAGACCAAACCTAACCAAAGTGTAAAAGACCTTCAGTCCTGTTACAATCAAGCATCTATATACTTAAAAGTCTGATCTTGGATATGTATGTGTGTGTGTGTGTTTGTTTGTGTATAATCACATTCGCCAAAAAACGACGCGGTAACGGTAAATTTTTTTACATATTCCGGTAGAGATTTTTCCCATGGAGTCCGAAATCGCCTTATCTGAAAATGTCATGCCTTATTTCTCGAGTTATTACTGAAAATGTTCAAAAATCTCGCAAAACTTTGAATTTAAAAATGACTGTCTTTCGCTGATGAAGTTACAATGGGTCTGCGTCGTGTGCCGACTTCTTCGCGCTGCGAGTGACGTCACACCTCCCCCGACCACTCCCCCCCCCCCGGTTATTCAAAAGACGCAGAACGAATGAGCAAGTCGGGCCCTGTACTCGCCCCAGGTCGGCGCATGGTGGGGAGGTTGCTGGAGCCTGGAGCCGGAGTGAGGGTGTATTGCGTTCAGGAACCAGCCCACCACTGTGACGCCGCGCCACCCCCCCACCACTCAAACTCTACCCCCATCCCTCTCTGCCCCCCCGCTCCCTCTCTGCCCCCCTCCTGCTCCCTCTCTGCCCCCCGCTCCCTCTCTGCCTCCCCCTGCCTCTGCCCGCCCTCTGCCCCCGCCCCTGCCTTCTCTCCCTCTCCAGCCGCGCCTGCGAGTTGGGGGCTATGCGTGAGTGGATAGGGCAAGGGATGGGGTATAAGGAGCGAATGAATAATATTATTACTGGACTAAGTGGGACCCGTTGGGCCCCATGTTCACACGGGAGGGGTGGTCCCCCAATCTAATATTCCACCTCTCCATCAATTTCAATATTGCTGGCCAGTGGGGAGGGGGGGTTCTGGAGCGCTAGTATGGGTGTTGTGGGCCGAAGGGGCTGGTTTTCAGAGAGCTACTATGGGTGATGTGGGCCGAATGGATTCTTGGGCTGGCAGCACAGTCACTCAGGCCTGGTGGGATGGCAGCTTAGTCACTCAGGCCTGGTGGGCTGGCAGCTCAGTCACTCAGGCCTGGTGGGCTGGCAGCTCAGTCACTCAGGCCTGGTGGGCTGGCAGCTCAGAAACTGCCAGAAATTCTGTCCAAAACAGGTGAGAGACTCTGTGAGAGAGAAGGGGGAGAGGGTGGAGAATCAATTTTAGACATTTTTCATCTTTTTCTGCAGATCACAGCAATGAAGGAGGAAAGTCTAACCTGGCCTGGATCTCACAGGGAGCAAATGAAGGGTGGGAGAAAAATACTGGGGTGATGTTTAATACTTGCAGGGGGAATACTTACTGATGGGCTGAAGGGACTCCTGGGCTAGTACAGGCCTGATGGGCCGAAGGGGCTCTTAAAAAAAATCTCAGTGAAAGGCACTTTTTCTGGACTTTTCCTGGCCTGGCACGGGCCTTTTGGGCCAAAATGCTCCTCCTGGGCTAATATACGGGCATTTTGGGCAAAAGGGACTGGTTTCTCGGCTAATAGGGGCATTGTGGGCCAAAATTAGTGGTTTCAGGCAGGCCAAACAACTCATTTAATTTCATTTCCAATTGCATTGCAGTTTCTAGCACAGGGCAGTCCGAATAGCTCATTGCATTTTCATTTCGCTTCCATTGCCATTGCAGTTTCAAGCACAGAGCAGGCCAAGCCAAACAGCTCATTGCATTTTCACTTCACTTCCATTGCCATTGAACTTTCAAGCACAGGGCAGGCTCAAGCCAAACAGCTGATTGCATTGTCACTTCATTTCCATTGCCATTGCACTTTCAGACACAGGGCAGGCTCAAGCCAAACAGCTGATTGCATTTTCACTTCATTTCCATTGCCGTTGCACTTTCAATCACAGGGCAGGCTCAAGCCAACCAGCTGATGGCATTTTCACTTCATTTCCATTGCCATTGCAGTTTCAAACACAGGGCAGGCCCAAGACAAACAGCTCATTGCATTTTCATTTCATTTCCATTGTCATTGCAGTTTCAAGCACAGGGCAGGCCCAAGCCAAACAGCTCATTGCATTTTCACTTCATTTCCATTGCCATTGCAGTTTCAAGCACAGGGCAGGCCAAACAACTCTATTCATTTTCATTAAGGGCTAACAAATCATTTATTCAAGTACTTTGCATACTTACAGTGTTCTGTAGTTTCCCAGCTCAGACAGAGAGTCGTGACCTCTCCCTCGCCATCTTGCACAGACTGAGCCACGCCCACACTTCCGGGTTTTATAGTCCCTCCACCCTCCCACCGGAAGGGGCGTGGCCTTCATGGCGGTGATTGACAGGAGAGAGAATCTCAAGATTTTTAAAACACTAATAAGTCTTTTATTTTTCATCGATGGGAAAAATCCTCGGGGCCTGCGCAGTGGAGGAGGACTGAGTAAGATGGCCAGAAAATCACAGCCATATGTGGTAGCGTTTTTTCTAAAATCAAAGCAGTGCAAACAGGAAGTGGTCAAGATGACACTTTTAATTATATAAGATAATATCAAGGGGGGTGGTTAGTATGTGTGTGTGTGGGATGGTTAGTGTGTGGGTGTGGGGGGTTAGTGTGTGTGTGACGTTGCAGGCTGCCCCCTCCCCCCCTGCAACCGCCGTTGGGGGGACGGGGCCCAACGGGTCCCACTTGGTCTAGTGACATTTAAAATCCTAACATGAGTAAATGGTACAAGAAACATTCCCACCCTGAGTGGCACTAAAACAACTTGGTTTAAGTGTCTGCATCCACCTATACTCCAGAGTGAACACTTTTTCCTCAGTCTTTCTTGGAGATCCACACTATCCACAGAAATCCATCTTCAGTTAATTTGATTACTCCTACGCAATACAAAGAAATAGTGTGGAACAGCAAGATCAAATCAATCACGTTTTGTTGAAGACTCACGTTTCAGAATTAGCTGAGCTGATTTAACACGGCTACAATATGACATCTCTCCTTACACACTGGGAAATTTTTCTATATCCTATTCTCAAAACGTAGAAGAAATCAAATTCAGCCAAGGGCGGCATGGTGGCACAACGGTAGAATTGCTGCCTTACCATGCTTGCAGCGCCAGAGACCCGGGTTCGATCCCGACTCCCGATCCCGACAGGTGCTGTCTGTACGGAGTTTGTACATTCTCCTCGTGACCGCGTGGGTTTTCTCCGAGATCTTCGGTTTCCTCCCACACTCCAAAGACGTATAGGGTTGTAAGTTAATTGGCTTGGTGTAAGTCTAAATTGTCCCATGTGTGTATAGGACAGTGTAGGATAGGGAATTGCTGGTCGGTGCAGACTCGGTGGGCCGAAGGGCCTGTTTCCGCGCTGTATCTCTAAACTAAATTAATTACATCAAGTGTATTGACTTCCGGTAGCGTCATGGAACATTGAGGGCGCTGCATTGAGCTCTACTCCCGTAAAAATGATCAAAAAGCCGTTTTAAAGTTGGGATTGAATCTAAAAATAACTCAACGGAGCTGCTTGGTTTGCATAAGGAAAACATCATCAGATAACGACGTTAAATCGCGGTAAAATCGCGGTAAAAATCGGGACTTTTAAATTAGAAAGGGGACCTGCTCACGAGCACCAAAAAAAGCCACTATGAGCCTCCAGCTGAAAAGTGTTTTGGATACTCTGCAAACAACTGAAGAAGGCTCCGAGGAGGAGTCCGACAGCCAAGGAGTTGTGCTGGAAATGGCTACAAAAGGAGGAAAGAAAGAACTGGAGGTAAAGGAAATGTTTGTAGAAATTACTACTACAATTAAGAGTATGGAGAATAATATGGAAATATTCTTTCATAAAATTGATGGTGCCTGTGATGAGTTAAAGGAGCTGAAGAAGCAACATAATGAGTTTGATAAAAAACTTGACTCAGGAATTGTTAGAATTGAAAAGGACTATAATAAGAAATTTGTTGGTGTAAATGCTAAGATGGACAACATTGACGAGAGAATGGAAGAGATGGAAAGTGATATGAAAGAGATGATCACGGAAGTAAACAGTCTGAAAAAATCAAAGAAAGATGAAGCAGAAAAGCTGGCAAGAATGACTGACAAATGTTTGGACTTGGAAGCGAGAGCGAGAAGGCAGAATTTGAGAATCGTTGGAGTAAGAGAAGGACGAGAAGAACATGTATCTCAAACACGTACTTTCGTTACTGAATTACTCAAAGAGGTTTTTAAACTGCCGGAAGAACTAAGAATAGATACTGTTCAACGAGTTGGACGTGTCTCAAGAGGCATAAATGCTGCTCCAAGACAGATAATTGTGAAATTTCTTGATATTTCTTCAGTGGAATCTATACTGAAGAAGATTGTTCATGGTGAAAATTTGATATATCGTGGGGAAAAGATCCGATTTTTCCGTGATTATCCTCCAGAGATTGTCCAGAGAATGAACTTGTTTACACCGACAAGAAACATATTGAGGGGTATTTCTAAAGTCAGATATGGAGTTGTTTTCCCAGCAAAAATGAAAATTACTTATAACGGAATTGAGCGCTCATTTACGGACCCAGAAAAAGCATTTAAATATGCAGAAGATATCATGAGGAAAGCATCGGAAACATCGGAAGAAGACGACTAAAGGAAAGAACAAGGAACTTTTTAATTTTTAAGATGGAGCTGGAACTGGTGGATTTTTCAGACAGTTACTGAGCTTATCTGTCTGGAATGTGTATTTGAGAACATTGTTCAACCTTGAATGAAAAGCTCAAAGATAAACATGAAGAAATTGTACAAGGAAAAGGGACGAGACAACATTAATATCTAACTATTATATGCTAATTACAATTAACTAACTAACTTTAACAAAACTAATGACTTGCGAGTGTGTTTAGTAAATATGAATAATCATGAATAAACCATTGCTTATAAATTGTAATTAACCAAAATGTCCATAACATTACTAACGTTTTTTTTTCTTTTTGGGTGGGAACGCAACATAAACTTGGAAAAAATCCAGGAATGAGGTTAACCCCTCGGTACCTGCTTGTAGGGTAGCTGGTTAGATAAATTGGTACGGTACAAATACTTATAGAAATGAGAATAGGTTGTGTTTTATATTTGGATTTGTTTTGTTTTTTTCTTTTTAATTACATTATTTTTTAACTTTTTAATATTTTATCTTTGCGTTTTGTTGTTGTTTTTTTGGGGGGCTTTTTACTAACGCTAGTTTGATAAAGTTAAACAAGAATAAACAAGATATGAGACGGTTTGTAGTTTTTTTACGAGGTGTTAATAAGGGATTGGGGCTCAATGTAAAATAACATCAATGGAAGTCTATTATTCTTTCGCCACCTTAGGTGGCTATTTGTCTTTAAGGTACCTGCTTTTAGATACCTTAATTTCACTTTTTTTTTTAAATCACTATACAAATTTGTATTTACTTAGTTTGTGTTTAATTAATTGTAAATCACAACTTTGCTTGCTTTATCTAAGGCACTTTTGGAGAAGGAGATGTAATGTAAACTCAAAAATTTGGAATGACCACCCAACGTCCAGAACACGGAGGTATTTGTTTGCACCATATGCTTCAAGAATATTACTTTGATATACAATGCAAGACGATAGGCAAATAAAGAATGGAGGAATCACATTCTGTAGTTGGAATATAAGGGGTGCCAATGAACCAATAAAGAGGGGTACAATTTTTGCTCACCTAAAATCTTTGAAAAGCGACATAATTTACTTGCAAGAAACTCACATGAAACAGGAAACACAAATGAGATTAAAGGCGAAGTGGATAGGCCAAACATATTATTCGTCATTTACTTCTAAATCTAGAGGTACGGTTATTCTTATTCGAAAAGGTATACCGTTCAAATTAAAGAATACTATATCAGATAAAGAGGGAAGGTATATCATAGTTTCGGGAGAAATTTATGCTACCCCAATAACTATGGTAAATATTTACGCTCCGAATTTTGATAACCCTCAATTCTTTGAGAAAATTATAGATATAATACTGGAGTTTAATTATCAAAATGTCATAATAGGAGGGGATTTCAACTGTGTTTTAGATCCATATTTAGACAAATCAGCAAAACAAAGAAGGTGTAATATAAAATCTAAGACTAGTGAATTTCTAAATACATATATAAAAAATACTAACATAACAGATGTATGGAGATCTGCTAACCCAGCAGGAAGGGAATACTCGTTTTACTCTTCGGTACATAAAACATACTCAAGAATTGATTATTTTTTAGTGGATAGGAAATTAATGCCATATATAATTAACCCAACATACCATATTAGTAGTATTTCTGATCACTCTCCGTTGACTTTTTTAGTAAAATTTGAAGGAATGCCGGGAAAGAATTTTTTTTGGAGGTTTAATACATATATATTAAATGACTTACAGGGTTATCAATATTTGAAACAACAAATGATATCATTTTTTGAGATAAATGATACACCAGGTACCTCACCTTCTTTAATATGGGAAACTTTTAAAGCATTTATTAGAGGAATTATAATTTCATATGAAATTTTTCAAAATAAGAAGAATAAAACAGAACAGATGCTGTTAGAACAAGAAATAAGACAGTTAGAGTTAGATAATGCTAAAGATCCCACTATAGATAAACATAATAAGATAATACTACTGAAATTTAAACTTAACCGAATTCTCTCGGCAAGAGTAATAAGATTATTCCAAATTACAAAACAGGAACATTTTGAGTTTGGTGACAAACCACATAAGCTGTTGGCGCGTCAACTGAAAAAACAGGAAAAGGAAAATACCATAAATAAAATTAAATCCGAGAATGGTGAATTACTAACACTACCTAAAGATATTAATAAAAGATTTGCTCAATTTTATCAAAATTTATACACATCAAAAACCAAAACAGAAGATAGTAAAATTACAAACTTTTTAGATAAACGTAATCTACCAAAACTTGACCTTTTGGAACAAGAAGAACTAGGAGCGCAAATTACAATCGAAGAAATAGGTGAAACAATAAAATCGCTGAAAAATGGTAAGACACCGGGACCAGATGGTTTTAGTAATGAATTTTATAAAAAGTTTCATGAGATAATGACCCCCTATCTATTTAATTTATATACTTACGTTTTTAAAGAAAATAAATTACCTGAAACATTAGCAGAATCAACTATTACGCTTATTCCAAAGAAAGATAAAGATCTAGAGGAACCGGGCTCTTATAGAGCTATATCACTTTTAAATACAGACCAGAAAATTCTAGCAAAGACTTTAGCTAGAAGACTAAGCAAATATATTAGTAAATTGATAAACCCTGATCAAACGGGGTTTATACCCAAAAGATATTCATTTAATAATTTGAGACGCCTGTTTAATATAATGTACTCACATAAAGTGGAGGAAGAAGACTTAGCAATTATTTCTTTGGACGCAGAGAAAGCATTTGATCAGGTAGAATGGCAGTATTTATACAAAGTATTACAAAAATTTAATATGGGAGAGAATTTTATTGCATGGGTGAAATTATTATATGATAAACCGATGGCATGAATATTAAGTAACAGCATGTTATCTCAAAAATTTCAATTATCAAGGGGTAATAGGCAGGGATGTGCTTTATCACCCCTGCTATTTGCCCTTATGATAGAACCTCTGGCTGAAAGTATAAGAAACCATCCGAATATTCAGGGTTATAATACTAGGGACTCAAATAATAAAATTTCATTGTATGCAGACGATATTTTGTTATATATAACAAATTCACAAACGAGCATACCAAATTTATTAAATTTAATAGAGGAATTTGGGTCCTTTTCTGGATATAGAATAAACTGGAACAAAAGTGAAATCATGACGTTAAAACCTCAAGAATCTACACACTTATTGAAATTCCCCTTTAAAATAGCAACAGAAAAATTCAAATATTTGGGTATTCAGATTACTAGAAAACATAAAGCTTTATTCAATGCCAATTTTATACCCTTAATAAATAAACTTAATATAATGCTAAAATTTTGGAAAACACTCCCTTTATCATTAATAGGCAGAATAAATGCTATTAAAATGAGCTTCCTACCACAGTTATTATACCTATTTCAATCTATACCAGTATATGTACCAAAATATTTTTTTTCTAAACTGAACGCTAATATTACTAATTTTGTTTGGGATTATAAATCACATAGAATTAAAAAAGAACACTTATGTAAACCAAAAGATGTCGGGGGACTTTCACTCCCAAATTTTTTGTATTACTATTGGGCAATACATATTACGAATATAATTTACTGGTTGGATAGTTCAACTCAACAGACAGAATGGATAAAAATGGAGAAAGAGGATTGTTATCCTTGTAATATAGGAACAATCCTCTTCTCCCCGAAAAAAATGAACAATATAATATATAAGAAAAACCCAATTATACAAGATCCAATAAGAATATGGAAACAAATAAAATTATCCTTAAAATTAAGAAACCTATCATTGTTAACACCGATAGCGAATAATCCTTTATTTAAACCATCTATGATGGATAAAATATATAATCAATGGGAAAGTTTAGGAATTAAAAGGATCGGGGACATGTATGAAATGGGAGATTTATTATCATTTCAACAATTACAATTAAAATTTAAACTGAAAAACACTCATTATTTTAAATATTTTCAGATTTGTAATTTTTTGAAGACATACATACAGGGATATCAAAAAATAACTCCTGATTTACTAGAAGAAGTAATGAATATAAAAGCTGATACACAAAAATTAATATCATATTTATATAATAGTATCTTAAATATAGATTTACCTGTGACCGAGGTAATTAGAGAAGAGTGGGAACGGGAATTATTGATAAAAATTACGAAGGCTACATGGGAAAAGTATTTGAAATACATTCACAAGTGTTCGATTAACGCAAGACATAATCTAATCCAATTTAAAATTTTACATAGATTATATTACTCAAAAATAAGATTAAATAAATGTTATCCAAATATATCGCCCATTTGCGATAAATGTTTAACCCAAGACGCAACTATAACACACTCTTTTGTTTCTTGTATAAAACTTCATGGATTTTGGAGTGATATTTTAGAAATATTTACAAAATTATTTAAGACAAAAATGGAACCCAATAACAAATTGATTATATTTGGGGTAATGGAAGACGGGAACAAATTGAGCTCATCTCAAAAGTCCATTTTAAATTATGATTTTAATTAATATTGAAGTTTTGGAAAAATACACCAATACCAACGCTCAAAATGTGGATTGCAAGTATGTTGGATACCGCACATCTTGAGGAAATGCGATTCCTCCTAATTGATAAATTTGACCAATTCATAACGAGTTGGTCTCCATTTGTCGTCTTTTTGGAAACATATGGTGCAACACAGGTGTAAAAGCTAATCCGTGACTGGGGATGGTCAAGATTATAAATGATCTCCTTACTTCTATTTTCTTTTCTTCTCTTTTCTTCTTTTACTCTCTTTCTTCTATTTTCTATGTCTCAACTTTCTTTTTTCACTCTCTATTTTTCTTTTTCACACACTATATATCTCACATTTTTCTATTTTTCATTATCTAACTTTTTTCTTTTTCTTCTTTATTACAATTTTTTTTTAAATAAGAAGCTGTACATAAAAGGTATTATGAAAATATGATTGTATACAATTGTACTTACTTCTAATAAAATTTAAATATTAAAAAAAAAAAAAAAAAAAAAAAAAATTAAAAAAGTGTATTTTTACAATACCGGAGATATTTCAGCACAGAACATTAAAATGTAATATCTCCACGGTTTCAAGTAGTATGGTGTTAAATTTTTCAGGGATTGTTACTCAAATGTGCAAGAGATAGTAGAAATAAAATCAAGTTAGGAATTAAATTAATTCCCTGATTCAACCAGTTTATATCTCAAAAATATCAATTTTTAGCACAGCAAAAATGTGACATGCTTTGACACAATGAAATAAAGAGGCACTTTCTGCATTCATTTCATTATAATTCAAAACATTTTCAAGTTTGTTGTTTTGCAGAGATGCATGTTTCACAGTAATAAGCAAAACCTTTGATGAATTTGGCATTTTAAGTGCTCTGAATGACCATATTTCAAAGAGTGTAACAGGTGGTTACTGTTGGTGTCCACCCTATTTTAGAGAAACCACCATTACACCACAATGGTAAATCAAGACCAAAGAACTTCCCAAGGAGATTGAAACATTTCTAGTTTGAAGAACTCAATAGATAATGACATTATGAGAAGAAAGTAATCTTAATATCAAGATTCTGTAAAAGCGGTTATATGCCAAAATTAGTGAATATTTTTGGTCCACCATCACACGCGTAACACCAGCATTTTACAGTAGCTATATTTCCATCAAATTATGTACCTGCAGTCTCTTATTATGTATGGACAATTACTTCCATAAAGTTTATTCAAAACATGAGAAAGAAATTACAAAAAAAGAAATACTAGAAGAAACAGGAGCTACTTTCATTTTGGTATCCACCCTTGGACACTGTGTAACATGCGTAACGCACGTTTCAGTAGATAACAGGAATATTGCTCATTTGGTCACATACTCCATGTTTATAGCAAGAAAGTACATTTGTATGTTGAAAACAGGAAAAGTGAAGAAATTAGCTAAGATGCATTAGAAAAAAATTACTTTCTAAATTTCATTGCATTATGGTGGACACCAAACATAAAGTGTAAAAAAACGCATAGGAACGCATGTATAGGAATGACAAGGAATTTTGTTCATTAATGAAATTTTCTCAAACTTCATGAACTATCTCTCCCTGCCATGTACTGCCGTTGTATGTAGCAATGTTACAAAATTTTGAGATTTAAAAAATAAAGTCTGCAATTTATCCCATCAGATAAAGCATAAAAAGAAGTTTAATTTGACACCTAATTCACTTTCATATCTTCAGTATTAAAGAAGTTATGGCCATTTTCATACTCGGAAATTAGCATCTTGTTCCCTATTGCTTTTCCATTGACTTAACACAAAAGCTGTGATCGAGGACAGTTAAAAGCCCATAACTTTCTTAAAAATTAAGATAACTGAAAGAAATTTTCAGTTATTATAGATTGAAGCATTCTGAAACAAATATGAAACAATCTTACTTAGAAGACATGAAAGTAAAGCATATAATTAGTTAGTTACCTAATTGTAGCTAATTACAAAATTCAATTACTAGATCTAAACATCTATCAATTTCTTAAGAATAGATTAACATTTTTAAATAGCCTAAGTGTCCAAATAACATTCACACAATAATTCACAATATAACATAATTTTTAAATCTCATTTTCATGAATTTACAGGCCAAATGGAAGGAATTGAATGTTTAATACCTGTAAATTAATGGGCATTTAAATCATCTTGTGAGTGACGATTTCTGGAACGCGATCTTTTGGAACGTTCATTTGCGGTGAATTTAACCCCGTATTGGCATGAAAAATACTGCCGTTAGTTCGGGGAATAAAATCACCGTGTCGCATGAAAAAATGTGAATTAAAGGCTTCTTAAGAAGCACTTTTATACATTTAAAGAAACCACTTTCGTTTACCTGTCCCGTGTGTGAAATCGGTCCCCGTTATCGGCGTTGACGCTTCAGGAGCTGCTTTTAAAATTACTCTAGCGCTAACATTGACGATTTAATAAAAATAAAAAATTCACAAAACGCCGCTAGGAACGATTTGTCAGCAAACGCTTGTACTCCAACGAAATATAATTCAGGACAAGGGAGGAGAAACCGCGTTTTAACCCCGCCCCCCCTTAAAGGCGCCAAAATCGCGCACACGGCCAGTGGCAGAATTACAGTGCGACTGAAGGTAAGTTTTGTAACATACCTACTTTATGGGTTTTTGATTAATCTGAATCATGTTGAAATAATTTATATGTGAACTTCAATTTTAAGTATGATGTCACACTTTTTGTACCCAGTATTGTAAAAACACACTCAATCTACCCTTATCAGCAACAAAATAACAGAAGAACGCCACAAAGGCATTCAATGCTTGTTCTACTAGCGCCATTTGGTCTGCTTGGCTGTGGATGGCACTGATCATCTTTAAAGATGTTTGAGTTATTCAAAGATCGCAAGCTGCATTCCATATCATTGTGTCCACAATTCTGGGACTGGCACCTAACCTATTTATCTTCCAATTTTCAGGCCTGCCACATTCTTCCCTAATCCACCAGAGCCTTCCTGCTCGCATTCTTATCACTGACCAAGTGCTAATCAAGCTGCCAAACCTCCCAAGCCCCAGTCTTCTGATTACCAAAACTTGTCAAAGTTTTAGAACACTATCAAAGGTCCAATCAATCCTTTAACTCTAAGCCATCAACCACCTCTACCACCGACTCTTGAACATATGTCCCAGTTCGCATATATTCCTTCACTCACTCTGTATAACATAATGAAAAAAATATAATACCAGTTAAGTAGCAAATAATTTGCAGCAGCAAGCCAACAAATGAAGTGTCACTGGGGCATCCATAGGAAAGGCTATACCAGCACATGAAATTATCTTACCCAAGATGTTCCGATGGCTGCAACAGGCCTTTGTGGCCAGCTGCAGCTGGGACTTTAGAAAATGGCACCAAAACCTGGCGACTCTTGCATCTGGACTCAGTGGCCTGTTTCTCAGCATTCTGTACTCAATTTGGGATTGCATTTACGTATGACAATAATCTTACTGATCTGGATGCAAAAATACAATTTCACTGCATCTTGGTACACGTGATAATAAAGATCCATTAAACGAGGAGCAGAACTAGGTAAATCAACCAGCCTCAAATTTTCAGTGCCTATCCCTCAAGATCCCTCTTCTCAAAGAATTCTTACAAATAGGAAAAGATTTGAAATGACTTCTGTGATATGCAAAACAATGACATCAGATAACTGAAGGTATCATAGCGATCAATCCACTATGCAGAAAACTTCCCAAATGTAGCTCAAAATTTAAATAGTTACAAAGATTTATTGCATTCATTCAAAGACCTGTGATCAACGAGATGGGATTGTAAATGCTGTACTTGCATTATTTTTTTAAAATACAACTTTCTAACCCTAAATAAGAGACAAGGTTCCAAAGTTCAAATCGAAATACCTGATGCTATTACACTTGGGATGTTTAAATGTTTACTTTGCATATTGTGTGCTGCCGTTATGCCAAATGTTATATCCAATTTGCTATTTGGAACCAAGCGTTATAGCAGAACTATCTGTGTATCATATCAAATGGTATCTTAATGGCTTAAGTCAAATCACCATTACAAAATATCATCCTAATCAATACAATGGTTGAGCTCCAATTAATATTATAGTAAACCTTTTATTATAATAAATTATTTTGCATTCAATACCATAACAGTCAGCCCATTAGTATATCAAGTATGCCTATTGTTCCATCTCTCACCATCATTTTGTCTAGTCTGATCATCTCTCTGTGTCACTCCTGCCAGTTTACATACCGAGATTAAAGAACGAGGCATCAACTAAAAGAGCAACACAGCAGTGGTTGCTCTTTTAGTTGATGATCTTGAATAGTCGCGACCATTTCACCAAGCCTGGTCGGCACGGACTCAGTGGACCGAAGGGCCTGTTTCCACACTGTATCTCTAAACTAAACCAAACTAAACTTCCAATAATTGCATTGACAACTGCATTCCAAAGAAGATGAGGGTCTATTTTAACCAGAAACCTTGGATAAACAGGGAGATTCATCCTCTGCTAATGTCTGAGGTTTTCAAGAAGGAAGAACTTGTACTGTACAAAACAGCCAAGTTTGAGCTCCACAGTGTTATCAGGGATGCCAAGAAAGAATACCAGAACAAACTAGAAGCACAATTTAATAATAGGATGCCAGGTGACTGTGGCAGGGCCTGAATATAATCAGGGGCTACAAGCTTAAAATCAGGGTCGATCTCTGGTAATGATGCATCTCTATGAGCTCAATGCCTTTGACTCAATTTGAAGAGGCAAACAAAGTTCCACCAAGGCATGTCTCCCCCATTCTCCACTGACTCTGTCCCATACATCTCAGCGGCAGATGTAAGATCCACTTTCATGAGAGCAAACCTGTAGATCAGTGCATGTTCCTTTAACTTAGTGACCTCACCACTACTAACCACTCCCCATTGTCTCTCCTATAATTGTAAGGTTCCCACCTCCAGCCCGCTCTCTAGCTCCAGTGATGACCATGGACAGCTATTGCATAGTGTGTGTTAGTGATTTAATAAACCATCAGTAAAAGACTCTGTGTAGGAACCAAGTCATTTTACATGGTGTTGAAGTGGTAGACTCGCGTCTCCTGTTTATCGGTTTTTCTTTTTATTCTTTGCTTTCTCCCAGTTGTTCACGTCTCCCCCCCGTTTTCATTATGTCCAATTCCTGTCGTCGACCCGACATATTGGTCTTTGACACGGACATTGTCCACCGCTGGACTGTGTTCCAGCGCGACTTTGAACATTACACAGCCATCGCTCATCCTAATGCCACCCCTGCTGTGCAGGCTCACTTGCTTCTCAACCTCGCTGGCCCGGAGGCCATGGATCACTATGCTTCATTCGACTTCGCCCCCGGAGAAGACCGTCGGGACCCGGTATGTCTCATCGATAAATTCACTGCCCTCTGTGATATCCCTACCAATAACATTATTGAACGCTTTAAATTCTTCCAGAGGCGGCAGAATCCCGGCGAGCATATTGACGCTTTTATTGCCTCTTTGCGTCATATGGCTCGGCGCTGTCGCCTTGAAACAATCTCCACGGACGAATTGATCAGGGATGTCCTGGTCAATGGTTTCCTGAACGCTAAGCTGCGTGACGAGCTCCTTATGAAATCTGATTTGACACTAAGGGAGGCTATGCATTCCGCTCGTATGGCCTCTGCTGTTAGCTCCGTGTCTCGACATTAACTTTACCGGTGCAGCTGGCCGCCGGCGGAACGCTGGTCCGCCACGACGAAACCCCGCTGCAATACCCGCTAAGGTCAGCCCACGCCGTTGCCCCAATTGTAATTTTTCTTTCCACCAATTCAACGTTTGCCCCGCGCAGGGTAAGACTTGTAATTCCTGTGGCAAACTGAACCACTTTTCGGCGGCTTGTCGGTCCCGTGATAAGCCGGTCCCTGCTCCAAGGAGGAATTTAAACAACCTTGCAGATCCTGATAGCGCGCTTGGTTATCAGTACCAGTCGGACTTTGATAGGAGCTCCTCCCATGGTGATTCAACGGTGTTTTTGCTTTTGGGTGCACCTGCTACGATAACAGATCCCTCTGTGCATGTTACTGTGAATGGTCATTCATTCTCTGCCAAGGTCGATACTGGTGCCTTTGCAAATGTTATGTCTGTCAGCCTTTTCAAGCGGATAAGATCTGGGGAGATAGTTACTCCCGATGACACCCGCCTTCATGTCTATGGGGGAGGAGTTCTAGTTCCAGTGGGGAAGGCCACGCTTATCTGCACAGTCCTTGAGACCTCTCGGCCCCTCACCTTCCACCTGCTGGATTCTGACGTCACCCTGTTGGGCGCCCGTGCGTGCCAGGACCTTGGCTTGGTTTCTTTCCACCACGGAATTCACCTGGTGCAGGCCCCCATGGACCCCCTGGGCGAATACCCCGACCGTTTTGATGACATTTTGGGCAAATTGCCCTGTGACTATAAAATCGTTGTCGACCCGAGTGTCGACCCGGTGGTTCGACCGGCCCACCGCGTCTCCTTTGCTATGAAGGGCCGCGTGGAATCTACTCTGCGTGATATGGTGACCATGGGCATCCTCAAGGAGGTGAGCGCTCCCACCAGGTGGGTCTCAAACATGGTTGTCGCTGCCAAGAAGGATAAGAGCGAGATCCGGATCTGCATTAACCCAAAGGACCTGAACCTGGCCATCAAGCGCCCGCACTACCCCATGCGGACGGTGGAGGACGTCGCTGCACAGGTCGGTCCTGCCACTGTCTTCTCTGTCTTAGACGCCAAAAGCTCATTTTGGCAGATCCTTTTAGATGAACGTTCCTCATTCCTGACCACCTTCATCACACCTTTCGGCACGTTCCGTTTCCTCCGTATGCCGTTTGGGATCAACTCGGCTAGTGAGGTTTTCCAGCGCACCATGGAACAGCTGTTCGCTGGGTTGCCGTGCGCTATCATCGTGGATGACATCCTGGTGTACGGGAGTGACGTCGCTGAGCACGACCTGCACCTCCGCAAAGTCCTGGACAGGGCTCGTAAAATCAATCTCAAGCTCAACCCCAAGAAGTGTCGGTTCCGGGTCCCGGAAGTCACTTACGTTGGTCACGTTTTCACGGCAGGGGGTTTAAAGCCTGACCCCCAGAAAACATCAGCAGTCACCGAGATGCCCGCTCCTACTGACGTTCCCGGCCTGCAGCGCTTCCTGGGCCTGGTCAATTACCTGGGGAAGTTCGTACCTGACCTCAGCGAACTGAGTCCTCCCCTGAGGGAGCTGATCAAGAAGGACTCCGCATGGGTCTGGCTCCCGCATCACCAGTCGGCGTTCGTGGCTCTGAAGTCCAAGCTCACACACACACCGACTCTCAAGTTCTTCGATCTGCACAGACCAATTGTCCTCACTTGTGATGCCTCTAAGTTCGGTCTCGGTGCCGCATGTCTGCAGCTTTATGACGGCCTGCAGCTACCTGTCTCCTACGCTTCTCGCACCATGACCCCTGCCGAGCAACGTTATGCACAGATCGAGAAGGAGCTACTTGCCGTGGTGTTCGCCTGCTCCAAGTTTAGGGATTACATTCTGGGCAACACCTTCACCATTGAGACTGACCACCAGCCACTGGTCACTATTCTGAACAAGCCTATCCATGTTGCCTCTTCCCAGTTGCAGCGGATGATGCTGCAGCTCCAGCGTTTCACGTTCCGGATTGTGTACCGCAAGGCCAAAGATATGTTTGTGGCCGACACATTATCCCGTGCGCCGCTCCCTTCAGTTGCCCGCCACCCGTACGAATCCTCTGACCTGATGGTACTGAATGTTAACATTGTTCCATCCCAGCAGATGCAGTCCCTGGTCAAACACACTGCTGATGATCCTGCCCTGCAACAACTTGCGGACATTATCCGCCGTGGTTGGCCTGACCGACGCTCTTCCCTGCCGGCTGGTGCCGTGCCCTACTTCCTGGTTCGTGATGAACTAGTGCTACATGACGGCGTGGTGGTGAAGGGTCACAAGGTCGTGGTGCCGGCCGCTCTGCGGGATCACTATTTTCAAACTGCACACAATGGCCACCCCGGGGTGGAGGCCACTTTGTCCCAGGCCCAGAGCCAATTCTACTGGCCAGGTATGGCTCAGGACATCCGTGACAGGGTCTCCGTTTGCGCTGCCTGTAACAGTCTCCTGCCTCATCAGCAGCGCCAGCCCCTCCTGCAGCAGCCGGCCCCCGAGCTACCGTGGATATATATTGCCACGGACCTTTTCGAATGGTGTGGCAAGCATTTCCTGGTCCTGGTGGACTCATACTCCAGTTGGTTTGAGGTGGATCAGCTGCCTTCCATCACCTCTGCCGCCGTCATCGGGAAGCTTCGCCACCACTTTTGCACCTTCGGACCCTTGGTGACCCTCCAATCGGACAACGGCAGCCAGTTCTCCAGCGCCGAGTTCCGTGCCTTCGCTGCCCGTTGGAACTTTCGTCACATCACCAGCAGCCCTGAGTATCCGCAGAGCAACGGCCTTGCGGAACGCGCCGTCCGCAGTGCCAAGGAGCTGCTGGAACACTGCCGCCTTTCACATTCACCTGCCCAACGCCTCATGTCCCGCACCACTAGACCACCTCTCCCTGTCTCGCAACAGTCCCTCAAACCCTCGGTCCAGAACCCTGCTGCTGTCACAGAGCGCATCATCGAGAAGAAAGCCATCCAGAAGCGCTCCTTTGACAAGTCGGCCCGGCCGCTTCCTTGCCTGTTCCCGGGCCAGGTGGTTCGGATGCAGTCCCCCTCCGGGCACTACAGGCTGGCCGTAGTGGTTGGTAATGCCGGCTCTCCCCGGTCATACCTCGTCGACTATTAGGGCGCTATCTACCGTCGGTCACGCCAGCACCTCCTGCTCGTCAACGAGCCTCCTCCGCCTCCCGCGGACCCGTTTCAGCCACCTATCCCTTCCATTCTGCCCGAGGCTCCGCCAGCCCCTGTCACTCCTCGCATGTCGCGGAAACTGCCCTCCCAGCTCTCTATGCCCCGCGCTCACAAGCCTCTTTCCCCTGCCTTGCCTGCCAGCGTGCCCGTTTCGCCTCGCTGTTCTCCTCCGTCTCCGGTTCGTTCCCCGCCCGGCTCTCCCACCTCTTTCCCTGACTCTGTCCCTTCTGCTCCTGCGGTTGAGGGGGAATGCGGGTTGCGCACCCGCTCTGGCCGGTTGGTCAAGCCGCCTGTCCGTTACGGGGAGCTCGCTTAGCTGTGTTATGACACGATTAACTGTTCCCAGCGCGGTTTGTAATCCTAGCGTATGAGCCGTGGTCGCTCTGTGTATTGCCATGTTTTTGTTTCCAAGAGGAGGGATGTAGATCAGTGCATGTTCCTTTAACTTAGTGACCTCACCACTACTAACCACTCCCCATTGTCTCTCCTATAATTGTAAGGTTCCCACCTCCAGCCCGCTCTCTAGCTCCAGTGATGACCACGGACAGCTATTGCATAGTGTGTGTTAGTGATTTAATAAACCATCAGTAAAAGACTCTGTGTAGGAACCAAGTCATTTTACAAAACCCTCATGAGAAATCGTTGGCCTGGATGGAGTCCTTGAACGGGATCCGAAATTGTGTGCCAATCAATTGGCTAATCTTTGCCGACATCTTCACCACATTCAGCTCTGAATCATCTTGACAATAAGAATAACTATGTCAGGAAGATATTCATTGACTGCAGCTCAGCCTTCAACATCATAATACCATCATAATAGCTCATCTGTAAACCTCTGGACCTTGGCCTTGGGACTGACATCAGCAAATTACTTAGAGACTTTGAGGTGACCGGAAGACCTCAGTCGATTAAAATTGGTTCTAACATTACCTCCATCCTGACCCTCAAAAATGGTGCTCCTCATCCATGACTTTAAGTTCGCCGATTATATCATTGTTGTCTGCCAGTTTAACAAAAAATGTTAACATGGAGTACAGTCGCCTCCTTTTGCTCTGGTATTTTATTTAATGCACATGTTTAATCAATAATGTTTTATTATTAATGTTTAATGTTTTATGTATCATTCCGAACTGTCACTGTATGTCATGTTGTCACTTGCGGGTGGAGCACCAAGGCAAATTCCTTGTATGTGAATACTTGGCCAATAAACTTATTCATTCATTCATTCAGTACTAGAAGTCACAACCTCAGAATAAAGGGGCGTATCTATAGAAAGGAGATGAGGAGGAATTTCTTTAATCAGAGGGTGATGAATCTGTGGAATTCTTGCCACAGACGGCAGTGGAGGCCTAATCATTGGGTATTTTTTTTAAAAAAGGAGATTGTCAGGTTCTTGATTAGTGTGTCAAAGATTATCTGGAGAAGGAAGGGGACTGGAGTTGAGAGGGAAAGATAGATCAACCATAATTGGATGGCAGAGTAGACCCGATGGGCTGAATGGCCCAATTATGCTCCTATGACTTAGGATATGTAGAAATTAATTTCTCCAATGAGAGAATGAAAACAAGCAAACATAAATTTAAACATAATGCGAGTATACTCAGGCCAATTTGCCCATTCAAATAACACTCTACCTCCAAAGATTGAGGGCTTTAGAGTAAATGAAGCTTTCGAGACGGATATCAACAATTGTTAGCTGGCAAGAGTGTTTAGCAAAAGATAGTGATACAACAAAGTGAGTTGGGGTATTAATCAGCTCTAATGTGATTGAATGGCAGAATAGGCTTGAAAGGCTAATGGAAAGGATATGGAAAAGTTATTAAAACAGTAGCAGGAGTGAGTGTTTTTTTTCCAATGTAGCAATGGATCTAAAATAAATTCTCAAAATTGCAGGACATTTTTTTTGTTGATAGAAGAATGGGGTACAAATTGAAGATTATCAAGACAAAAGAATGAGATTTGAAATGGGCTCTCCCTAGACGTATTAGAACATAGAATATCTTAATCACAGGCAACTACTGAGGCAGACACAAATTAAAGAAGAAATTGGTGAAGTATTTGAAAAGACACTATTAAAAGTAAAAGAAACAGGTATCATAGAGATGAATGGGATTGAGGCTCACCTACAGCAAAAATTAGATAGAAATAATTGGTTTACTTCCCTGTGTTTAGCCTTCCAGGATACAACACTAATTATCTATCCTAAAAGAAAACAAATGACCTGAATAATTTTGTGGAATAATTTTTTTTTTTTTGTGGTTTTGCTGACAATTTGCTGACATCATTCTTGACTTTTTCCTATGGCAATTCTGCTTTGGTATTTAATGGACATTTGAGTTAATCAGATGGAAGAGTACTTGCAATTCCAATTACATTTGTGATGCATGATTCTTTGAGATATGATATACCAAAAGGACTATTTTTATGTACATTTATTAAATCCATGCAATCCCATGGCAAGTACAATCCAATTGACTTAATCTGTATGTAGGCAAAAATTAGCAATGAATGGAAAATATCTAGACAGAAACAACAATGAGGAAATATTATATAATAGAACGGCTCGGATGGTGACTTTTATATAAGCTGGGTAATTTGCAAAAGAAAAGCTTAAGGTTTTCAGAAGTATGTCTCCTAATGAAATAAAGTACAATTAAACATATACACAGGGAAAGATGAATCAAAACATGGAGACCTGAACCCAAACCTGCATAGCTTAGTTTATTGCTTTGGGACAATTATAACACTGGAGGAAATTGTATTTGATATGACTTTGTATTGAAGAATGGATAGCTGAATAGGGGCCTCTTCTTAGGCCAGAGGTCACCTGCCCTTTCTCTATGGCACATTCTTAAGCTGTGAGGGTTATGCTGAGTTTGAGACAGAATTCAAGGCTGAGAGATAATAGACACTGTAGTTAGCCTTGGCTATGTTAAATTATAATGATGTTGTGATAAGTGATGGATGATTGGAGAGGAAGAGAATTAGATTGATGGATATGTTTATAGGAAGTCGAAGAAGCAGATGTAATTCTTATGTCATGGTTTGAGTTGTAAATCTCCCTTGTGTTCTGCCTTGTACATGAGATTGGAAATCCAGCTTCCAGATGGCAGGAAAGGGGCTACAAATTAGAATTGAGTTGTATCCTGGCACCAAACACTTATTAATTAAGTTGACAGATTTACGACACATGTATGCTTAGGTTGGGAGATGTGTGTGTGCTTTGAACTTAGAAACTGTAAATTCAGCAAACTCATATCATTAATGTTTTAAAGACATAGGTAATAGTATTGTAAAATGTGTAAAATTGTAGTGAGACAATTTATGAAATGTATTGTCTTAAGTAGGAATGTAAACATTAGACCTTGTTTAGATTTATAGAAATATCTTTCTTCTTGGTATGGAAAGTGTGTATGACTTGTGTGATCATTGTATTACATATGTATCTTATATTTTGAGTAGTGGTCTTTGATAATTGAGCCTACTGGGGGTTTGCTGTGTTCAAATAAAATAATTCTAAAGCAAAGTTATACCACAGGCAAACGAAGGTTGTGAGGCCAGGGAAGGGGGATCATGTGACTGATGTTGTAAATCACCAGAAGGACTCAGATGATTGGTTACTAGCTTGTCATACCCTCTGTATCTGAAATGTCTAATACCTATATAAATGACATGAGTTCTATCAAAGTTACTCCTCTCTGGACCCGTCCCAGAGCATCAGCTCTGTGTTGGAAGGTTCAGAGACTAGTCTCAGCTGAATAAAGAATCGATTTCAACAGCTACAAGTGTTTGAGTCAAGTTGACTTTAGATTAACAAAAGAACTCAGTTTAACAACAACAAAAGGGTTTCCGGAGACAATTGTGCCAAGAGTAGTAGTATAATTTCTGTCTAGTAGTATAATTTCAAGTACAGACATGATTGATGGCAAATTCAGTATCTTAAGCAAATGAACTGAAGAAAAAAGTTAAACAACCTACCAGACGAGAGGAAAGATTATTAGAGATAAGTAAAGGGAATGGTATTAAGATGAAGATAGCAAACTAGATTAAGAACTGCAATCTTAAAATACATATCCTATTATCTTCTGGTAAAGCAGAGGTTTTATGCTGCACTGTAATGCAAACATTGCCAATTCCCAGGAGCCAAAAAAAATATGCTTCACTGTCAATGAATAGGATTCTTATAAATGTTTAGAGACTCCTTCATTAAATGTAAGGCACAGTGCATAATGTGTGAACATGCAAAACTATTTATTTTGATATGAAGAATAGAAAAGCCGTATTTTTTAAACAGAGAGATTACATACAAGTAATACAATCTCAGAAGATTTTATTAATAAGCCCCTGTCTGCCTAAACCAACCTGATCTCCCAGTTGCTAAATACTTTAATTCCCCCTCCCATTCCCACACTGGCCATTCTGCTCTAGGCCTCCTCCATTGTCAGAGTGAGGCCCAGCACAAATTGGAGGAACAGCACCTCATATTTCGCTTGGGCAGCTTACATCCCAGCAGTATCAATATTGTCTTATCTAACTTCAGGTAACCCTTGGTTTCCCTCTCTCTCCATACCTCCCCCTACCCAGTTCTCCGACCAGTCTAACTGTCCCTGATTACATTTTATTTCTGTTTGCTTTGTTGTTACCTTCTCCTGGCTAACAATTATCTATTCTATATTTTCCTTGATCTCCACCCCTTAAATGTCATGTTCTCACGCCTTACACTTCCTTATCTCTGTATCTCTCCGACTCTCAGTCTGAAGAAGGGTCTCGACCCGAAACGTCACCCATTCCTTCTCTTCAGAGGTTCTGCCTGTCCCGTTCCTCCAACATTTTGTGTCTTTCTTCATTAACAAGCAGATAGCTTCTTTATTAAGTCAACATCTAAACCTTCCTGCAACCATGCCAATGACCAGCTTCCAAATAAATTAACCAAGAATATACCAGGCAAAGAAAAGGCTATCAATTATCAGTTTCTTTCACAATTTACTAGAGTTTCTCTTTAGATCAGATTTCGGACCAAGGAAAAGGCAGGTACAGTGTCAAGATTTTGATAGGATATAAGGGATCCATAATTCTTCTTTTATCAATTACAAATTTCTGCAGGCACCACAAATGGAAGGTGAACAGCAGCAGAATTTTTAATTTCATTGTGCCATGAAAAGTTTTCAGATGAGCTGATGGTAAGGTTCTGTAGGTTTATCCTGGATCTTACTGGAAGTTTAGATTTACCCAATTAATTTTATTTGCCAATAATTCTTTAGGATTGCAGATTCAAACAAAAGGCCCTAACTACTCACAGCATTAGAGAAGGCAAAGAAAATCACATATCCAAGGATAGATAGCAATGAATGCAGAACAGATGGAAATAAAATTACAGCTAGTTATTAATAGGTTAATTGACTGGGGACAACTGTAGTCAAATCTGTAGTCACCCACTTTGGATCTAAATATAGAACAGTGCATGTGGTAAACTGGAATCTAAGTAGATTTTTCATTAACATGTCAGTGACACAGAAAATAACCAAAAGCAATGGTGGCCTGATATGTAGAAGACTGGATTACAAAGGGGAAGAAGTTAAACCATAACTTGTCAAAGCCTTGCTAGGACCTCCCCATGATTATTACATTGCTCAGTTCTGGCTAGCACGCTTCAGGGAGGTTACATTGGCACTGCATTTGCTTGTCAGATTGATACCTGGACTTCAAATAATAAAACATGGGGAGAATGAACTGGTTAGGAGCTAAGCTGAAAGTTACAAAAATATTAGCAGGGATTGATAAAGAAATAAATCTGAATCGATTGCAAAGAATGGCACAATATACATCAGGGATCTAATGATGTACTCCTTTCCTGAGTAAAGTCAAAGGAATGGAAGAAAAAAATACTAATTATTCTGCATATTTATATTCTATCGCAAGGTTTTATGTGTTGGCTGTTTGCAGTGCTGCATTCAACCATCTTACAGGAATCTTACATCAACCATCTTACACCAACTCATTAGCACATACATGAATATACATGAATACTTTACAGTGTTAATTTTCCTGGATGCCATGCTAAAGATTTTGTGGCACTTGGTGAATGCAAAACATGCCAGTTTTCTCAAATTGCCCTGATTCATCAAGCATGATTAATTCCCACCTTGTGGTGATCTTGTTGCCAGTGGGGTGCAAAGCCAAACATCAATCCATAGAATGCAGGCACTGTGACAAGGAGGGGCGGAAAGAGGGAAGGTCACATGCAGAAAGGGTAGATGACAGTAGGTTGCGTTTTTCTTCCTAGGATGGGATAAAAATAGCAGGTACAATACTAAATGATTTAATATAATCATTTAGATTGTTCACAACCTTCTTTATCCAAGAGTGCTGAGAATATGAACTCTTGGCCAGTGGTTGTGGATGAAACAATAATTGTAGATCCGTTTAAAAGGAACCTGGTCTGAATATAGTGAGTTGCACTCCTAGATAAGAAATGACAGGAAAAGGCACAAGTTGAGCATAAACTAAATGGGCTGAATGAATATTTCTGTTGTTCATCCAATGTAATACGATGCGGTTTTCAACTAGGGTTGTATTTTGCCTTTCAACTAGGGTTGAAACCCATAGAAATAACATGTTTTCAAAACACACAAATGCCCCCCACTGGGTATTTATATATTTGAAATTATTCAACAAGCCATGCAAATATGAACCAGAGAAAAAGAGCACGCAATGCTTTTAAAAATATATATGTCAATTGAAAGATTGGGGCACAGAAGGTGAGGGGTGTTGGTTATGGAGGAGGAAATCTTTTGGGGAATTAGGCAAAATATAAACTTGAATCAGCATGATAGAAAATAGATACAATCTAGAAATAAAGATTATTTGCGTAACATCATTATAAATTAAAGATTTAGAAGCCAATAGTATTATTTGTGGGATAAAATATTTGTGGGATAAAATTAGGGATGATGCCACTAGAGGTCACTCCAGAGTGGACTGATCAGATGTGAAGCTATTGTAAATAATTCAGTTATAAAATTAGCAATTTCATAATATATTTTGGATCTATTTGTACTTATTTGCCTTCCAGAATTGTACACGTATCAAGGCTATTCTGCTCTTATGGACATTAAATGAAAAGAACAAAAATAGTTTGATTCTTCTAATTACTTGATCCAATTCCAATTTCATCTATTGGTGTGTCTTTTAATGCCTTTATCTCGCATTACTGTAGATCAGATAACCCACCTATGTTTATTTTCTGCGGTGCTGTTCAGCAGAGCAGATGTGAAGCTAATTACCATCCTTCTTTAATACATATCATTCAAGTACTTGGCTGCAAATCTGAAGGAATAACATCACAAGTAAGTAAACCAGATAACACCCTTTGTACACTTAATGTAAAGGAACTCTTCTTTCCCAAACTGGGACTTTATAAATTTCAAATAAAATGCCTAACTCGTTGGTGTCTTTATTCTTATTGATCTTAGATTAAATTAATTCCGGTTAGAAACATAGAAAAATAGGTGCAGGAGTAAGCCATTCGGCCCTTTGAACCAGCACCGCCATTCGATATGATCATGGCTGATCATCTAAAACCTGCTTTATCCCCATATCCCTTGATTCCTTTAGCCCTAAGAGATAAATCTAACTCTCTCTTGAAAACATCCAATGAATTGGCCTCCACTGCCTGCAGCGAATTCCACAGATTCACAACTCTTGGGGTGAAAAAGTTTTTCCTCATCTCAGTCCTAAATGGCCTACCCCTTATTCTTAAACTGTGACCCCTGGTTCTGGACTCTCCCAACATTGGGAACATTTTACCTGCATCTAGCCTGTCCTATCCTTTAATCATTTTATATGTTTCTATAAGATTCCCTCTCATCCTTCTAAATTCCAATGGGTACAAGCCCAGTCGCCCCATTCTCTCATCATATGTCAGTCTTGCCATCGCGGGAATTAACCTGGTGAACCTATGCTGCACTCCCTCAATAGCAATAATGTCCTTCCTCAAATAAGGAGACCAAAATTGCACACAATACTCCAGGTGCAGTCTCACCAGGGCCCTGAGCAACTGCAGTAGGACCTCCTTGCTCCTAAACTCAAATCCTCTCGCAATGAAGGCCAACATGCCATTAGCTTTCTTCACCTCCTGCTATACCTGCTTGCTTACTTTCAGTGACTGATGTACAAGCACACCCAGGTCTCGTTGCACCTCTCCTTTTCTTAATCTGACATCATTCAGATAATAATCTGCCTTCCTGTTCTTGCCACCAAAGTGGATAACCTCACATTTATCCATATTATACTGGGAGAGATAGATCAGCCATGATTGAATGGCGGAGTAGACTTGATGGGCTGAATGGCCTAATTCTGCTCCTATTACTTAAAGCTAGAAAGTACAGGGAAAATATTTGTTGAGAGATTGATGATAAACTCTTCCACCAGGGTCAGTGATTGTGATTGCAACAATCTTTTGATACACAGATTTGGACATGGGTAAACTTTCTGAATTTGTGGATAACGAAGACGTTGAAAGTGTGATAAACAGTGAAGGTATTTACAGACCAAAACAAACCTAAGGAGGGTTGAGGATTTCAGCTATGTTTAATTGGAGAATCCAGAGTTGTTTTTGCAAATGGGGAGGATCCTGACTGATTTTGATTGGCTAACCAGACAGAAACTGTTCCCAGATGCAGGGCTCATAAATTTTACATGTTGGGCAAACAATACAAAAAAAAAAGTATGTAAGATTTTGCACCACTCAAAAATATTTTGCACCAGAGTTTGATCCCTATGAGGCAGTGGAAAATATGCCTTCAAAACAAAAATGGATAAGCAATTGAAACAGAATAATTTGCAGAAGAGCAAAGGATTAAGACTGACGTTAGACACAAAATGCTGGAGTAACACAGCAGGACAGGCAGCATCTCTGGAGAAGAGGAATAAGTGACGTTTCGGGTCAGAACCCTTCCTCAGACTGAAAGATAGAGAAAGCCAGAACAAAACAGGGCCGGCAACACATGACCTCAGAAACTGTGGAGTCCATAATGGCCCATTGTTGGCTGGCGAAGATGTGTTAATGATAGGGATACAAGGATGCGAACAGTAGAACTAGTAGGATGACTAGGATGGAGGATGAAATGCATAGCTACTTGAAATGAGAGAAATCAGCGTTCATACAGCTGGGTTGTAAGATGCCCAAGCAAAATATGAGGTGCTGTTCCTCCAATTTGCGTGTGGCCTCACTCTGCCAATAGTGGAGGTCCAGGATAGAATGGTCAATATGGGAATGGGAGTTGCAATGTTTGGCAACTGGGAGGATCGTATAGGCCAAGGCGGACTGAGCTTAAGTGTTCAGTAAAACAACTGCCAACCCTACGCTTGGTCTTGCGAATATATAGGAGCCCACACATTAGAGAAAGAGCAAGTAAACAACCTCACCTGAAAGGACCGTCAGGGTCCTAGGATGGAGTCAGGGGAGGAGGTATCAGGATAGATGTATAATGACAAGGATTAAGACTGATGGGATTGTCCCAAGGGAAGCAGAATGGAATCACTGCATCGAATGGCAAGCTTCTGCGCTGTAATGTTTCTATACTGCAAACTTTTAGATCTTATAAAATTCTTCATTCTGAAGTATTAATCAACATTTAATACCACAGAAACACTCTAAACACTTGAGAGTCATAATTAAAATATGAAAGCCAAGCAAAAGAAAGTCATAGTGAAATGCATGACCAAATGTATTATTGGTTCCTATACTTTTCGGGATGCAGACAGTTTCAGCAGGAGATTATAGAATTTGAGACCCTATTTAGATGGCATAGAGTAAACCAGGTGAGATTATGCAGAAAATATAAAAGAGACAGCGTTAAGGTGGTCATGTCAGGACCAATATGATTTGCTAGGATGCAAAGCCATTGATAAGTTTAAACTGAGTGAGAATTACAAATTTCAGGAATTGGGATCAAATTGGAAAGTGAGAATAATGTGCTTAGTGTGGACCATGGATTGAGATAAAAGGAGCAGCAAGTTTTTGATAAGCTGAATGGAGGCGAAGGTGGAATATGGAAGATGGATGTCCATAGGAGTGGAGGCTAGAGGTGAGAAAAGGGTTTCAGCAGAAGAGCCTACCATTCCAGCAGAATTGAGTGATGTTATGTAATTGAGATCAAGCTCTTTTTGATGGAGACCTTACAGGGTCAAAAATATTTTCAACTTGTTGGTTAGGTATGCTTTAACAAAACACTGCATCACTTTGGAATTAAATCAACCCATTCTTGAAGTAGAAATTGTAACTGTCATGTACTGAGTGAGATGGAAGATTTCACTAGGTTACAGAATGGGATGATAACAAAAGACATGGACCTCAGTACAATCTACAAAGTTATAATTCCCTACCTCCTCCTATTTAAACTTCATCATATACGAATATTTCCAGACGAAAGAGAACATTGGAAAGTTAAAAGTGAAAGTAACTCGAGTAGAGAAATTCTTTTGCAGAAATTTTATTACACACCTAAGTGATGTAGCATTGTACTTCTGCATTTAACTTAGACGGTATGTGCCTTACTCCACAACCTGGATGCATACACCAGGATGCCATTCCACTGCAGAGCATGAGTGTGCTGTATTGATGAACTTTAGAAGCAATATTAAGTTGATGCCTTGTTTTCTGCTCGAGAGATCTTGTCATATGCAAAGTGATTACATGAATCGCTTGGGATGAAAGAATTTGTAACTGTAATATAAGGTTGCAGTATAGTCAAATAATATTAATAACGGAAAAAAATGAGTTTTAGTCACTGTTTATCAAATGTGACCAAATACTATGGAATAATATGATTCCTGTTGATCTAAGGCTTTCCAGTTATGTAACAGCAATAGTATGAATAATTTCACAGCAGTACTGATAGATCACTAAACATCAAATAGTAGCTACAATAAAAACAATTCGTAACATCCAGAAGGAAACCAACCAATTTGTTTGGTAGATCTAAGCCACAGTACCAGCTGCAAGAGATTAATGGAATCTACATTTAAAAGTTTAGTAGCAGTTTGATATTCACAGCATGTGACTCCAGTTTTATGTTGTGGAGTAAACTCTTTACTACCCTATGAAATGGCAGAGCTAGCCACTGAATTGTGCCACATCGGGGCAACTGAGATGGACATAAGGCACCAGCCTCTCTTATCCATGTTTTGAAATCAAAAAAATGTACTGCTTGCAAAGCAATTTGGAATGCATGGAGAATGAGATAAGTTGCTTTATAAAAAGGCATGATCCCCCTTGCTTTGGGAGATACTGCAAATAAAATTGCTATTCAGGCTCAGACCAAATACGAGCACAATATATCATTTTTCGGAAATAAGATTTCAAATAAAGTCAGCTTTAAATAAGTAATAACTGCATTCTACATGGCATGAATTTCACTATGTTACAAAATACGACTTCTCCTTTTGTAGTGTTAAAGGAAGTGAAACTAAAATCCCATGTGCATCTTGTTATGTAGTCCATTCACATCAACCAGTTTTTGAAAGATAAAATGCTCTTTCTAGGACATCAGTTCCCATATGACTTCAGCCGCCACCTGGACCAGTAACATATTGTAGGCTAGAATCTAATTATAATATTGTATTTTTACCAATGCCAACTGATTTTGTTTGTATTTATTTATTTTTGGAATAACACTAAAAGGAGGATCGATACTGGAAATATTACATTTTTGGATAACTTCCACACGATTAATAATCTATTTTTGTGCAATAGATTTTGTTCTGTACACCACTGTACACCATTGAACAAAGAGTTTGGATTGCTCCTTCAAACACTCAATAGATCCCTTCAATCTATTGCTAGAAATGTGAATAGTTAAGTCATTTTACATTATTCTGAAAGCGAGATCTAAGAAATATGGCTTCTCCAGATAGCTGATAGAAAGTGGTGGTGAATCTTCTGAAAGGCAATAAATGCCAAATTCGCTGATGGATCCCACATCTGGTTGAATCTGGCTGCTTTTGTTAATGCAGCAAAAGCCATAGTGGATGTACTGATGTAGATAGTGGTCTCTATTTTTTTTCCCAATGCCATTTTCCAAATCACTGTCGGCTTGGAATCTTCATGCTCCTTGAGCTTGAGCATTTACTTCCAATGTACAAACCCATCAGCCTTCTTCTTAAGCTTGTCCAAACGAAGTCCTCACTTGAGTCCTCTGCAGAACTGCCAATGAGTGTTTCAATAATCCAATTCTGCAATCCCCTCACACGACATAGCACAGGCAGAAGACAGAGAGCTTAGCAGCACAATATCAAGACAGCAACCTCTCTTTCTATGTCAGAAAAACGAAGGAGCTGGTCATTGACTTCTACTTCCTCTACTTTCTGAGAAGATTACAGAGAGTCGGTTTGTCAAGGAGGTCTCTCTAACTTCTACAGGTGCACAGTAGAGAGCATGCTGACCGGTTGCATCGTGGCTTGGTTCGGCAACCTGAGCGCCCAGGAGCGGAAAAGACTACAATAAGTAGTAAACACTGCTCAGTCCATCATCGGCTCTGACCTCCCTACCATCGAGGGGATCTATCGCAGTCGCTGCCTCAAAAAGGCTGGCAGCATCATCAAGGACCCACACCATCCTGGCCACACACTCATCTCCCCGCTACCTTCAGGTAGAAGGTACAGGAGCCTGAAGACTGCAACATCCAGGTTCAGAAAAAGCTTCTTCCCCACAGCCATCAGGCTATTGAACTCAACTCAAACAAAACTCTGAACATTAATAGACCATTATCTGTTTATTTACACTCTATCTGTTTTATTTATTCATGTGTGTATATATTTATACAATGGTATATGGACACACTGATCTGTTCCATATTCATGCCTTCTATAATTCTGTTGTGCTGAAGCAAAGCAAGAATTTCATTGTCCTATCTGGGACACATGACGATAAACTCTCTTGAATCTTGAATCTTGGAAGCACAGGGAGTGCACACCCATGTCTGCCTCAATGGTACTGAAGTGGAGATGGTCACTCGCTTCAAGTCCTTACGTGTAAATATCACCAACAATTTGACCTGTCCAACCACATCAATGATGCAGACAAAAATGCACAACAGCGCCTCTACTCCCTCAGAAGACTAAGGAAACTCGGCATGTCTTCACTCTTACCAATTTATACATATGCGCCATAGAAAGCATCCTAATGGGATTCATCAGAGATTTATGGCAACTGCTATGCCCAAAACCACAAGAAATTGCAGAGTCATACAGCCCAGCTCATCACGCAAACCAGTCTCCCTCTTTTCGACTCTATCTACACTTCATGCCGCTTTGGTTATTGCACATTGCACCTCGTACCTTGGTTATTCTCTCTTCTCATTTCTCCTGTTGGGCAGAAGGTACAAATGTTGAATGCACGTATCACCAGATTCAAGAATAGCTTCTTCCCCGCTCTTATCAGACTCTTGAAGAGATCTCTCACATGCTAAGGATATATTCTGATCTTCCAATTTAACTAATTGTAGCACCTTGCACTTTATTCATCCACACTTTCTCTATAGTTGTAACAGTATATTCGACAATCTGTTTTCTTTCTCCTTTTGCAGACCGATGTCTGTCCTTTCATCTTTTTTGTTGTTTTTAGTGTGTTTTAAAAAGTTTGTGTTAATGTTTTTCTGGTTTGTTTTATGTGGGGGGTGGGGGAGGGGGTCGGGGGGAACTTTATTTCAATCTCTTATCTTGCCGGTGATGCGATTGTTTTCCGGATAATATCTCCAGTCGATCTGCGGCCTAACATCGTGGAGCTGGTGGCCTTGCTTGAGATTGACTTTGAGCCCCACCGCGGGGCCGTGGAATTACCATCGGAGCCAGCGATCCCTTGCATGGGATCGACGCTCCAACCGTGGCCTGCGGATTTCACCATCGAGGAGCTCGCAGTGTCAGGTAGAGACCGATGTCAGGAAGCTCCAAAGTCGCAGGAGGTTCGACTAGCCCCAACCCGGGTCCGATCGCCCGGCACGGGGAGCTGAGATCCCCCCCGATGTAGGAGCTTGATCGCCCCGGCACGGAAGGCTCGACTGCCGGCTACGGGAGCCAAGATCGTCCCATCAACGGAAGGCTCGAGGCCCCTGACCGCGGGACAATAAAGAAGGGAAGAGATTGAACTTTTTTTTTGCCTTCCGTCACAGTGAGGAATGTGGAGGAGTCACTGTGGTGGATGTTTATGTTCAAATGTATTTTGTGTGTCTTGTTGCTTTTTATTGGCATGACTGTATGGCAAATCAAATTCCTTGTATGCCAGAGCTGAAAATTGTGGCATGCTGCATCCTGCTATTGTTCAACAGATCAATGTTTACTGTAGTGGATCCCCAGCAAGTAGTCCATGGAGTGCATGCTCTATAGTGGATCCCCAGCAAGTAGTCCATGGAGTGCACACTCAACTATGCCAACACAAGGAACCTTGTTGTTCCTTCTGGTCAACCGTACCAAAGCACAATCATTCATCTGAAGCAAAGCCTTCAGACGCAGGCTTAAGAACCACGTCCAATGCTCACCAGAATGGGTGTGCACTTGAAAAGGCAAAGAGATAAAAGTAAAGAGTTAATTTTCATCTGCATTATGCTGTGATTTAGTTTATAAATTTATGTTTACAGTAAGTGTGCATTGGTCTTTTTTTTAAACTTTCCTTACTGCATGTCTAAATGAAGGCAAGACATGTAATGGTCAGTAATAGAGTGAAAGTAATGAGTGTGGGATTGTTGTGAAATGGTGGGTATAGTTGAGGTTATAACTATCCTTTAAATTACATAATCATGTTGAAATAGGTAATAATAAACAGCCTAAATTGCACTCTCCCTTACTTTTATAGCGCAATCAACTTTCACCTTTTCCTCTTCCTTATACTCCTGCACCTCAGCTTCTTGCCATTGCTTCAGTTTCTTGCTCAGTTGTGGTAAAACAACAAACTTGTCCAGCGTATCATCACAAATTCTTATATATATGTATCGCAGGGAATACTGAAGGGAAGGTCAATAACCTAAACCATTATATCTTTTTATTCTCCTTCTTTTGGCTGACCTGCTGAGTAATTCCAGCATTTTATTTTGAGTTTGACATGGCTGAGCTAAAATGATACAGATGTTTTGGTAATGCATTCCAAATCCAATGGTGTGCTCCAAAACCTACCTTGGTGCTTAGAGAGGCTTGTGTAGTCTATTTATTCTAGACAAGAGTAAAGAGCCATGTATAACTCTTGCTGCCTGGTTGTTAGCATTTAACTGACCATGATGAGCTAAAAGCAGGTAGCGCTGATTTCTAAAATAAGAAATCTTGACAAGTGCCAAGATAACAATAGAATTACTCCCTAATGTCTTTCAGCGGATATTGCCACAGTTGAGAGCCTTTCTTCCTCTCCCAGCAGCTAAATGTATATTGCTTGGCCTCTCTTTATTCTCTCAGCTACCTTTGAAAGCCACATGTCTGGAAGCAACATGTTTCAGCACATGCTTTTAAATTAACAAAAAGAAACTTGAGCACCAGCCAGAACAATCCACATGGATCATTCAAATTTTAAACCAAGTTAAGGAAAGTTCCCAAAACTCCCAAGTTCATAACTGATGCCATGATTGTTAGTTACGTGCTTAGCCAAGATGGTGCCTGCAGCATTTAAATTAAAATTGTGCATTCAGGGCACTGTTAGGTAGCATCTAAAGAATAGACACCGAACCTAATCTTTCCAGTAGCTGCAACATAATATGATTTTAAAAACTGGCAAGGAAATTCTTAAGTTTAACTTTAGTATTTTCCTTAAACAAGCACTGCAACAAACACTGTAAACTGTAAACAGCCTAAAAGCTTCAAAAGCTGTTTTGAGGTGATTGAAATCCAAAAGGTTAAAAAACATGGTTAATGGCTAGACTCCAAAGATCTTTTAGATGTCCAACTAGTAAGTTGCTGCCGAATTAGTCAATTCAATGGCAGTCAACAGGAAACAACTTCACTGATTCCGTAAATAATGCTATCAGGCAGACTTTTGTTCTCAATCCCAAACAACGATCGTCACCAAGATAATGATTGTCACGCAGTACTAAATAGCACAGTGGCACTATGAATAGTGCTTCTGATCATTACTTCACAGCTCCAGTAACTCATGTTGGATCCTGATCACAGGTTCCGTCAGCATGGTGCTCGAATTATTCTTCACATTGCTGCATGGGATTCCCGGATATGCTCAGGTTTCCTTTCCACATCCCAAATTAGTGCTGTTTTGTTACTCTCGTGCAGCTGGGTAGTAGAACTGGAGGGGCGAAGGATGGAGGTAATGGGCAAATGAAAGGGAATAGGATATAGAGAAATAAGTGCAGAAATGGCATTGATAGAATTGTGAATTCTGCACGAACTTGACTCGCAAGAAACTGCAGATGCTGGAATCTTTAGCAGAAAACTAAAGGCTGGAGGAAGTCAGTCAGTCAGGCAGGGCCGGATTTACGTATAAACTAGACAAGCTTAAGCTTAGGGCCTCAAGATCTAGGGGGGCCTACTCACCTCGCCGCCCCATCGACCATCCGCCCACCGGGACCTCCTACTCTTTGCCCGCTGACCCTGGCCACTCCACCGCCCTCCAGCAGCCCGCAGCCGTCGCCTTACCTGCAGCCTGGACTCAGCACCAGGCCTGAAGTTTCCACGCTGCAGATTCCCACTCCCCCGGGTTTGACTGCGCTGGGTCCTAGTGCCAGCCCCCCTAATCCTGGTAACCTCAGTGGCTGTTCCACTGGGTCTTCCCCATTCCCCTCAAACCATGTGATCCCAGCTCTTCCCCACCCACACTACAATCCTCATACCCCCCTACCCCCTGACCACCCACCCACCAGACATCGCCTCGGCCTCAGTCCACTCACCTGCGTTCCTCCGGCCCCAACCCCCATCCCTGCCGTGTGTTCACCATCCCCCCTGACCTCCCCCTCTCAGATACCGAACGGTCGGTCCTCAGCAGAGGCCTCACCTTTGTGCCCCTCCATCCCCACCTCAATGAGTTCTGCGCCCGCCGCGATTTGGAGCTCTTCTTCAGTCACCTCCGCCTCACACCGTTCTTCCATGGAAAGGAGTCCTCGCCCCCATTGATGATCCCTTTTCCCGTCTCCAACGGACCCCCTCCTCTTGGACCCCCCTCATGGCCAATGGTACAATGAAATTTGGGGGTCACCATCCGACGTCGGAACGGGAGAACATTCTCAGCGGCTTGGACTTCCGAATCGCCCACTTCCAACCGGAGACCGCGGCTCCCGAAGTCCACAGGCTGAGCTGGGTGGAGATTCACGCTGGCGGCCTCGGCAAAGGGTTCTCAGGGCTCCGCGATATTAAAATCAGCGTGGCCCGAGGCTGGGAGCTCCGCAAACCACGGCTCCATGATGTTGAAGCAGCAGGGCCAACACTCCAGAGCTTCAAACGGCGATCCAGGTAAGTCATCGCCCGCTCCGCGGTGAATCCAATATGTATTTTAAAACCAACTGTTTAATGACAACATACAGTAGGATCAAAAAGTGTCACACTGTCACTGTCGGGTAGTCATGTTCCTCTAGTCGTGGGGGTGGGGGATTGGGAGGGGCCTCACAAGTGAAATAGCTTGGGCCTCTCTTCATCTAAATCCGGCCCTGCCGTCAGGCAGCATTCGTGGGAGTAATGGACGGATAATTTTTGCGACCTACCTTGAACATTCCCTGTTCATTCCCGCAACAGAAACTGCCTGACTCTCTAGAATTCCTCTAGCCTTTTGTTTTTTGCTCTGCATAGACTCGTTGGTCTGAATATAGTCTGGTTTACTAACAGGTCATAAAAAAAAATTTAAAAAAAATCACAAGCATATTTCATTCTCTTGACTAACTGTTTTTACGATCCTTTAGTTAATTAACAGCACGATCTTGCATTGTAGCAATTATAGAAAGTATTTTGTTGGTATATAGAATTATATAAACCGTTGTTTTGTGATCACTCGGAAGGATTAGCCTCCCACAGTCAAACTACAGGCGCCTCTGAGGCAATAAATTTAATTCCTCATCTTATTCTTTTTCATCAGGCAGCTCTTAGTCTGATAACATGTGCACAAATCCTACTCCTAAGACTCGGCCACAAAATCTAGGCTGGCACCTCACTACTAGGACACAATTGTCAATTGAAAAAGTGCCATCTTTCATATGAGATATTAAACAGAGGCAGTTTTCCCTCTGACATTGGTTTCAATCATCATAGTTATTTTACAAAAAAAGCAGGAATTCCTATGAAATCCTGGTAGGTATTTACTCCTCAAAGAACATGATTAGAAAGTAGATTATCGAGTTATTAAAATGTAGCAGTTTTGAGAAATGTGCATGGCACAAAATTATGTTCTAAAAAAACAGCAATTATATGGTAAAAATAATGCATAAGCTTAAATTACTTTGAGATGACTCAAGGCCACAAAATGCACCATAGAAAAGGAAGTTTTTTTCCCATTGTTATTTATCCTTCTGTTTTGAACTTTAGATCTCAAGCTTTTTGCTTTACTTTTATTTGACCACTGCATGCAGGTTGTTTTTGTGCATTAATTCATAGAAAACGATTGAGATGAGAAACTCTCAAAGCTTTGGCTCTAGCAAAACTCTTCCACTGAACCCAATGGCCGAAACTACAAGACACCGTTAATTTTTGCTTCTTTAGTCTTCCCTTATCTTGCCAGAGAAATCAAGTGCAATAACTAAGAAGATAAACTATCCCCAGGCCTTGAATTTTTGACTTTATTTTAGAAAAGGAGAAAAAGGATCGGCAAACTGGTTAATTTTGGTCATTAACATTCAGTAAGAGTCAACTTTTGTTGTCTATAGAGGACAACTAAATTGAAATCACGAAAACAAACATAGGCTAATGTGATTTGTCCATGTATTGAGTCTGCAAACTACATGTTGAGACTGTTCAATTATTTGATAGGTACTTTGACATGTGATCCCTGCCACTTGTTAGACAGTGTTAAAGCTAGCCTTTATTCTGTTTACTTTTGAGGCGGTAGTGGATTTTGTCATTAATGCTGGTACTTTATTCAACAATGCTTGAGAGTTGAACCAAACCTACTTTACAATTGGCTAGTAAAGGGATTTAAACATCAAATGTGAGCATGTCAGTCACAGTGTCTTGTTAGTTTACGTTTATTGAGACTGTTGGCTGCCTAGTTAAATACAGCATACCATTCACAAAATTTCTAAGGTACACGCTCTGCACCAAGATCCATCCGACTGAACAATTTTGATAGACTCTTTTATTCACATCATTGTGCACTTGTTTGTTTGCTTTTGAAAGCATTATTTTAAAATAAACTTACTTTACTGACCAGTGCATTTCATAGAAAAGTGGTTTTGGTTAGTAGCCAAAGCCTGTGTTTACACACAACATTCTCAGAAGTCAAGTCTGGTTCTGGTTCTGGTTGATGACTGCGCAAAAACCTCATCAGTGGTTATCTCGCGCAGGTCGATAGTCAATAGTCAAGAGAGTCAATTGACTACTGTTGTTTAATTGCCATATGTACCGACAACAAAACAATAAAATACTTGCAGCCACTAAACAGGCCCATGAATGTAATATACAAATATATACTGATTACAAAGTTTCAATAAATTAATAACCATATTATTAGTGCAAAGAAAACCAGAATCCTTAGTGCAACCAAAGACAATTCCTAAAAGTTCATAATTGTTGATGTTTGTGTTATGTAGTGTTCAAGAGCCTGATGGTTGTTGAGAAGCTATTATTCAACCTGGTGGTTATACTTTTCAGACTTCTGTACCTACTTCCTGATGGTAGGAGCAAAATGAGAAAGTGGCCAGGTGGTGTGGGTCTTTGATGATTTAATTCTAAAAACAAAATGTAATTCTGCATGGTTGCCACTAACTTCAGCACAGAGGCTTTTTTTAAAGTAAAAAAGGACAAGCTGGCCCTCAAGGATGTAATTCCAATTTTAGTATTTGGTTTAAAAATAATATTCAACCTCAACCTATTCCTAACATCCTTCTGAACGATTGACACAATTGATCACCAAAGTGTCCACCATCACTCCACTGCCATGCAGTTGGATAGACTAGACTTGCCAGGATCCATTTACTGTGCAGCAATGGCTTCTTTTCCTGTGCCTACATTACCTCTTGTATGCCTATCTATTCTTGGCCTCGTTTTATTTAAGAGTCAAGAGTGTTTTATTATCCCTGACAGAACAATGAAATTCTTTCATGCAGCAGCACAACAGAATATGTAAACATAGTACTCAGTAAACAAAAAAATGTTCAGTATATGTATGTATATATACACACACACACATATATATATATAATACAAATACATACATACACACACACATACATACTCATTATAAAAACAAACAATAATAGTGCAAAGCCAATGCCCCCAAGTCAATGAGGTTCAGAGCTTATTTGGAGGTTGTGTTTAATAGCCTGATGGCTGTAGGGAAGAAGCTGCTCCTGAATCTGGATGTTACAGTTTTCAGGCTCCTATATCTTCTTCCCAATGGCAGGAGTGAAATGAGTGTGTGGCCAGGGTGGTGTGGGTCGCTGATGATGCTGTCTGCCTTTTTGAGGCAGCGACTCCTGTAAATCCCTTAGATAGTGGAGAGGTTAGAACTGTGATGTACTGGACAGTGTTCACCACATTTTGCAGTCTTCTTTGCTCCTGGTGCATATTGCAACCAGTCAATATGCTCTCTCCTGTACTAAGCCTGGATGTTAACTACTCACCATATGAAAGCACACAGATTTCCGTACACTTCTGCAACACTTCTCCAGACCTCACCATTTTCCCTAGAATCTTCAAGACTGCTTGTTCAACAGCCATTATCAGTGAAAATTCCTGCTCATCCAGTAAAACACAGGCAATAAATTGAATCTTTCCTGCAGTCCCCATTTCAAATTCATCGTGCTAACTCTATATATCACTCTACCAATTGTTGTCACAGATGAGACCTCACCTGACCTCTGTACCATATATTTATGGCAAGACAAAGTCCATCCATTGCTAAACCAGTGACAAATCCTAAGTCAATATCCCCCAGTTTCTATTATCAGAATTATGATCTATGCCTTTCTTTCAATAGACAATAGGTGCAGGAGTAGGCCATTTGGCCCTTCGAGCCATTCAATGTGGTCATGGCTGATCATCCTCAACCAGTACCCCGTTCCTGCCTTTTCAATCTGGCCTTCTCCCCACGAGTGACTTTTTTTGCAAACCCTCTTTATCACATCTGCTTTATACCAAAGGATTTTATTTTCATCACCTCCAACAAAACACATACAAGTTAAATAGCCGATTTCAAACTTAAAATAGAAAGTTGAATTCTTATCAGCTGGCTATGTTCTTCTTCCTCAATGTTCAGTGTATACAAAACTCTATCTCTCTCATTCTTTCTCCAAAATCTGTAAAATAAATTGCCACAGCAAATATATAATTAGAACATTTATTTGCGCCTGTCAGACAGACAATAGTCATAGGATACAAAAACATGCCCTTCAGCTAACCAAATCAACACCGATCATCAAGCACCCTTTTACACCAAAACTATTTTACTCTTGTGACAATCCCATTAACTTCCCTAGATTCTACTATTCACCCAGAGGCATTTTTTAGTGGCTGATTAACATATATATCCATAAATATTCAGGATGTGGGAGAAAACCAGAACACCAGGAGGAAACCCACATGGTCATACAAAATATGCAGAAGAAGCACCATAGGGCAAGATCGAATTTGAGTCACTTGAACAATGAGACAGCATCCCCACTAGCTGTGCCACTGTGTTGCCTAATACAGTCAATATCAGGGGATCAGAATCTAAAATTACATCTGATTACAATAGAGAGAATAGAAGCCATGACTTCTGACTTCTCATGCTTTATCCTTCCAACCTAAGCAAACATTCTTTCCTAGTGATCACTCTTTAAAACATAGGAATTAGACTAGGTAATGGTTAGGATGGAAGCACAACAGCAGGGGTAGCATCCAAATTTAGCAATGGATCCATGGAATTATTATTTAGCACAGTCAAGTTAGGGAGAGACAGAAAAAACTGAGGGGAATATTGCATTGTCAAAATATTTTAGATGCAGAGCCAGAAGCAATTTAAAACTTTACCCAGAGGAAAAGGACAAAATGATGGAGTAGCTCAGCGGGTCAGACAATGTCTCAGGAGAACATGGACAGGTGATGTTCTGGGTCGGAACCTTTTTCCAGACTGATTGTTTTGGGTATGGGGGGGGGAGGGGAGGGGGGAGGGAACAAGGGATGAGTATCTACAAAGCAGGATTAGTAAGTTTGAATATGACACTAAAGTGGGTGGTCTTCAGTCTGAAGAAGGGTCTCGACCTGAAACGTCACCCATTCCTTCTCTCCAGAGATGCTGCCTGTCCCACTGAGTCACTCCAGCATTTTGTGTCTATCTTTGATTTAAACCAGCATCTGTTTAAGAATAAGGAGTAAGCCATTTAGAACGGAGACGAGAAAACACTTTTTCTCACAGAGAGTTGTGAGTCTGTGGAATTCTCTGCCTCAGAGGGCGGTGGAGACAGGTTCTCTGGATGCTTTCAAGAGAGAGCTAGATAGGGCTCTTAAAAATAGCGGAGTCAGGGGATATGGGGAGAAGGCAGGAACGGGGTACTGATTGGGGATGATCATGATCAGCCATGATCACATTGAATGGCGGTGCTGGCTCGAAGGGCCGAATGGCCTACTCCTGCACCTATTGTCTATTGCAGTTCCTCCCTATACATTTCATCCATGTGTCAAACTCCAGGAAACAATACCACCCACTTTAGTATGGGAAGGAACTGCAAAGGCTGGTTTAAATCGAAGATAGACACAAAATGCTGGAGTAACTCAGCGGAACAGGCAGCATCTCTGGAGAGAAGGAATGGGTGACATTTCAGGTCGAGACCCTTCTTCAGACTGAAGACCACCCACTTTAATGTCATGTTCAAACTTAATAATCCTGCTTTGTCTGAATAGAGGAGGGCGAGGCAGTGCTGGGGGAAACTCCCCTGCACAGTTGGAGACTATGGGTGTGTGCTGGAATATTGGGGAACGGGTGAGTGGTGGAATATTGCGTTGGGGAATGGGTTTGGTTGGGGGACCAGGCATCCCGTGGGGGCTATGGATGAGTGGTTGAATATTTCATTGGGGGAACGGGTTGCGTTGGGGGAACGGGTGAGTGATGGAAACGGGTTGCGTTGGGGGAATGGGTGAGTGGTGGAATATTGCATAGGGGGGAACCAGGCCATCCATCCCTCCCTCCCTCCCTAAAACTCTGATCTTGTGGTCTTCCGGTTTTGCGTTTTTTTCTATTTGCGCAAAAATGGTACACGATAGCGCTACGGTACCCCCCCCCCCCCCCACCTTACTCACCATTCTCCTGTGGTACAAGGACAACGGGTTTTGTTCCGATCTATGGTATATTAAAAAAGTTATTAAGGTTTAAAAATCTTAAAAACAGCGCATGCGCAGATTGGTCTCCTCTCCTGTCAGTTGCCGCCACGCAGATTGGTCTCCTCTCCTGTCACTCGCCGGACCGGCAACGCCCCTTCCTGCGCCATCGCCGCACTGATTGGCCGGGTCCAATGTCAGTCACGGGCGGCGCCCGCCTCGCCCTGGCAAGAATATAAAGCTGAAGGAGTGGAGTGAGCATCACTAACGCTCCGCCAGCTGGAGCTGCATCTGTGGGCGCCTCCGTGATGCGAAGCGGCCGAGCCCAATTCACAACCTCCGTGATGCCCAGGCGCCGTCGGCCGCGTCGTCCAACCCGGGCTTCTACCCGCGAGGTCCCGGTGATCTAGGAGGCATGGTGATTGCGGCGATCCAAGAGGCATGAACACGGCGGCGGTGACGCCTTGCGACAATGGGGCGGCAGCGGCGGGACCTCACGGCGATGGAGCCACGGTAGTGGTGGGATCTTGCGGCGGCGGTGGGGCCTTGCCGAATTTAAAATCCGCGGAGAAATCCATCTCTTCCTCTTTTTTCAGTTTTTTTCTGTCTCATGTCTGGTGGGGGAAGGAGAATAGAGGGAAAGGAAAGGGGGGAGTGGGGGAGGTAGGGAGTGGGCAATAGAGGGAGAGGGGGGCAGTGGGGGAAGTGAGGAGGGATAGTGGGGGGGATAGGGGCAGGTGTGGAGTTGGGGAGGTGGGGGGTAGAGGGATAGGTGGGGGTTAGGGAGGGGAGATCAGTTATGGAGGGAGGGAGGGAGTGACTGATGGTAGGGGAAAGGAGTGGGAGAGGTGAAGGAGGGATTGGGAGGGGAGGAGGAGAGGTGAAAGATCCTGGGGAGGTGAGGAGGGAGCATGGGGGGATTCAGGGAGAGGAGGGAGTAGGGAGGGAGAGGGGTGAAAGTGGGGGAGGTGAGGAGGGAGAGTGGGGGAGGAGGGGGAATAGAGGGGATGAGTGGGTGGGGGAAGTAAGGAGTGGGGTATAGAGGAAGAGGGCAGTGGGGGAGGTGAGGAGGGATAGTGGGGGGATAGGGGGAGGTGAAGAGTGGGGGATAGAGGGATAGGAGGGGGGTAGGGAGGGGAAAGGAGCTATGGAAGGAGGGAGAGTAGGGGAAAGGAGGGAGAGGTGAGGGATGGATTGGGGAGGGGAGGAGGAGAGGGGAAAGAAGAGGGATGATGAAGAGGAGGGGGAGGGAGTTCTGGGGGATGAGGGGAAATGAGCTGCGCCTGCGCAGTTGGGGGCTATGCATGATTGGTGGAATATTGCGTTGGGGGAACGGGTTGCCTTGGGGGAATGGGTGAGTGGTGGAATATTGCGTTGGGGGAGCAGACCCAGTGGGTCTGCACCTGGTCTAGTATCTATCTCTATACCTATTAAAGTCTCATCTTGCGTGTGTGTGTGTGTGTGTGTGTGTGTGTGTGTGTGTGTGTGTGTGTGTGTGTGTGTGTGTGTGTGTGTGTGTATGTGTGTGTGTGTGTCTTTGTATTTTATGTCTATATTTTATGTTCTTTATATTCTATGTCACAACGGGAACCAGTCAGCCGCGCCTACGCAGTTGGGAGCTATGGGTGAGTGGTGGAATATTGCGTTAGAAAACCAGCCCTCCCATGTGACACCACGCCCCCCCCCACCGCGTTGGTCAAGTATACTATTAAAAGGCTCATCTTGTATGTAAGTGTACGTGCATGCGTGTGTGTGTGTCTATGAATTTTTCTACCTTTGTCAAAACGTTACGCGGTAGCGCTCAAATTTTTACATATTCTGACTCACATTTTCCCCCTCCACGCAGTAATCAGGTTCACTTAAAATGTCATCTTATATTTCACAAATTATTGACGATAATTGAGTTGGATTGAGTGGATTGAGTTGAGGAATTGTAAAGGCAAGAAGACATTAATTGATGTTATCTACAGACCCCCAAATGTAGGGTGTAAGTTGCAGCAGGAGTTAAAACTGGCATGTAACAAAGGTAATGCCACAGTGGTGATGGGGGATTTCAATATGCAGGTAGACTGGGAAAATCAGGTTGGTTCAGGACCCCAAGAAAGAGAGTTTGTAGAATGCCTCCGAGATGGATTCTTAGAGTAGCTTGTAATGGAGCGCACCAGAGAAAAGGCAATTCTGGATTTAGTGTTGTCCAATGAACCAGATATGATAAGAGAACTCGAGGTAAAGGAACCGCTTGGAGGTAGTGATCATAATATGATTAGTTTTAATCTGTAATTTGAGAAGGAGAACGTTAAATTGGAAGTGTCAGTGATGCAGTTGAACAAAGCGGACGATGAAGGCATGAGAGGGGAGCTGGCCAAGGTAGTCTGGAAAGGGATCCTAGCAGGAATGACGGTGGAATTTCTGGGCATAATCCAGAAGACACAGGGTCATTTCATTCCAAAAAGGAAGAAAAATTCTAAGGGGAGTAGGAGGCAACTGTGGCTGACAAGAGAAGTTAGGGATAGAATAAAACTAAAAGAAAAGATGTATAACACAGCAAAGAGTAGCCGGAAGCCAGAGGATTGGGATACTTTCATAGGACAACAGAAGGAAACAAAACAGGCAATACGGGCTGAAAAGATGAAGTATGAAGGGAAGCTGGCCAGGAATATAAAGAAGGACAGTAAAAGTTTCTTTAGATATGTTAAGGGAAAAAGAGTAGGAAAGTCAAATGTAGGTCCCTTAAAGGCAGACACGGGTGAAATTATTATGGGCACCAAGGAAATGGCAGAAGAGTTGAATAGGTACTTCGGATCTGTCTTCACTAAGGAAGACACAAACAATCTCCCAGATGTACTGGAGGACAGAGGATCTAAGGGGGTAGAGGAACTGAAAGAAACTTTCATTAGGCGAGAAATAGTATTGGGTAGGCTAATGGGACTGAAAGGTGATAAATCCCCTGGACCTGATGGTCTGCATCCCAGGGTCCTCGGGAGGTGGCTCTAGAAATAGTGGACGCATTGGTGATCGTTTTCCAATGTTCAATAAATTCAGGATCAGTTCCTGTGGATTGGAGGATAGCTAATGTTATCCCACTTTTCAAGAAAGGAGCGAGAGAGAGAAACGGGGAATTACAGACCAGTTAGCCTGACGTCGGTGGTGGGAAAGATGCTGGAGTCAATTATTAAAGAGGTAATAATGGGGCATTTGGATAGCAGTAAAAGGATGAGTCCAAGTCAACATGGATTTATGAAAGGGAAATCATGCTTGACTAATCTTCTGGAATGTTTTGAGGATGTGACAAGTAAAATGGATGAAGGGGTGCCAGTGGATGTAGTGTATCTAGACTTTCAGAAAGCCTTTGATAAGGTCCCGCACGGGAGACTGGTGACTAAAATTAGAGCACATGGTATTGGGGGTAGGGTGTTGACATGGATAGAAAATTAGTTGGCAGACCGGAAGCAAAGAGTAGGAGTGAACGGGTCCTTTTCAGAATGGCAGGCAGTGGCGAGTGGAGTGCCGCAAGGCTCGGTGTTGGGGCCGCAAATGTTTACCATATATATTAATGATTTGGAAGAGGGAATTAGGAGCAACACTAGCAAGTTTGCGGATGACACAAAGCTGGGTGGCAGTGTGAACTGTGAAGAGGATGTTAGGAGGTTGCAGGGTGACCTGGACAGGTTGAGTGAGCAGATGCATGGCAGATGCAGTATAATATAGATAAATATGAGGTTATCCACTTTGGCGGCAAAAACAAGGGGGCAGATTATTATCTCAATGGGATTAGGTCAGCGAGACCTAGGCGTCCTTGTACACCGGTCACTGAAAGTTGGCTTACAGGTACAGCAGGCAGTGAAGAAAGCTAATGGAATGTTGGCCTTCATAACAAGAGGATTTCAGTATAGGAATAAAGAGGTTCTTCTGCAGTTGTATAGGGCTCTGGTGAGACCAGATCTGGAGTATTGTGTACAGTTTTGGTCTCCTAATTTGAGGAAGGATATCCTTGTGATTGAGGCAGTGCTGCGTAGGTTCACGAGATTGCACCTGGGATGGCGGGACTGTCATATGAAGAAAGATTGAAAAGACTAGGCTTGTATTCACTGGAGTTTAGAAGGATGAGGGGGATCTTATAGAAACATATAAAATTATAAAAGGACTGGACAAGCTAGATGCAGGAAAAATGTTCCCAATGTTGGGCAAGTCCAGAACCAGGGGCCACAGTCTTAGAATAAAGGGGAGGTCATTTAAGACTGAGGTGCGAAAAAACTTTTTCACCCAGAGAGTTGTGAATTTATGGAATTCCCTGCCACAGAGGGCAGTGGAGGCCAAGTCACTGGATGGGTTTAAGAGAGAGTTAGATAGAGCTCTAGGGGCTAGTGGAGTCAAGGGATATGGGGAGAAGGCAGGCACGGGTTATTGATAGGGGACGATCAGCCATGATCCCAATGAATGGTGGTGCTGGTTCGAAGGGCGAAATGGCCTCCTCCTGCACCTATTTTCTATGTTTCTATGTTTCTATGATTCAAGTTTTTTAAAAAGGCAAAAAACGGTCCTCACAGTCTTTTTCCAGGACGTTTGACTGATGATGTCACAATCCCACTCACAGTGCACTAATCACAATGGGCTCTCAAGTTGCCGAGTGCCACAATGACATCACAATGGGACATTGCCAACGGTAACCGCAGCTTCTCACAGACAGCCTTTTTTCCAGATTCCAGTGATGATAATTACAATAGTCTCTCAAGCTGCTGAGTGCCACACCCCCACCCCCTCCCCCCCCCCGGGTTATTCACACACCCACCCACCCGCGTTATTCACATCCCCCGCCCCCAACCCGGGTTATTCATGATTAAAGTGTTTTTTTAAAACACCTTTTAAAACACCAGCTTCCAGTGACGTCACAATACCACCCCCACCCCGCCAATGGTACAGTGAAACAGAATATTTCACCACCTCCCAGTAACGTCAGGGGGAGGGGGCCTCATTTCAAAAACAGCTCCCCAACGCACACCGTTGGGATAGCAGATCCAACAGGTCTGCACTTAGTCCAGTATATATATTACTAAAACTCTCATTTTGTTTGTTTGCCTGCATGCGTGCGTGGACATGATATCCCAAAACCCTGCCAAAACGGTACACGATAGCACTACAATTTTGGGCGCACCTTACTCACCATTGTCCTGGGATGTAAATGAAACAAATTGTTCGGATTGATGTTATATTTTACAAGTTATTGACATTTTAAACTTTACAAAAACACTTTTCAAACCATTTCCACTTGCCCTGCCCGTCAGCAGCGTTCGGCGTAACAATGGGATCCCGAATCTCATTTGCATTAAAAAAATCACGATTTTCAACAACAAAAAAATCTGTTTTAATTCAATTCTTGTTTTCATTCAAAGCTAACATTGTGTTTAGGTTTTTTTTAAAGAAAAAACACAATTTTCATTGAGAATTTTTTAAAAACATCGCGATTTTCATTGTGGGGGTGGGATAGGGAGGAGGTGAGGAGTAGGGGAGCATGGGGATAGAGGGAGAGGAGGGGGTTAGGGAGGGAGAGGAGTTATGGAGGGAGGGAGGTACTGACTGAGGGTAGGGGAAAGGAGAGGTGAGGGAGGGAGTGGGGGAGGGGAGGTAAAGAGGGGAAAAAAGAGGAAAGGTGAAGAGGCCTGGCGTTTGGACTGCTGGATCGCGGGAGAAGAATAAAGGGAAGAGATAAGTCTTTGCCTTCCATCGCAGTGAGGAGATGTTGGAGATCCACTGTGATGGATGTTTATGTAAACTGTGTTAAGTGTGGGTCTTGTGTTTTGTTGCAATGTAAGATTGTAGAAAATGCAATTTCGTTCAAACCAAGCTGTTTGAATGACAACAAAAGGCATTCTATTCTATTCTATTCTATTCTCCCCACAGCCCATTCCCCACAGCCAACAGAATTTTAAGAGACAGAATTTTGGCGATACCCCTCTCTGGCATTGGTGGCCCAATCATTGAGCAGCAGCATCACCATTAGCAGAATCACGTGGGAAGGATTTATTGGCACCACGGAGCGCCAACGCCGACTCAAAAGACGAGTCCATTAATTGGCTCCGGGAAGCGCCAATTGCCCCCCCCCCAATGTGGGAATGATTGTTTTGTTCCAGGGAGCGCCGACGCCGACACAAAAGTCGAGTCCATTCATTGGCTCCGGGAAGCGGCAACTATCCCCTCCCCACGTGGGAAGGATTGATTGGCTTCAGGGGGCGCCGCGGGTTCCGTTGGGGGCCCAGGCTTGCCGTGGGGGCTATGGGTGAGTGGTGGAATATTGCGTTGGGGGAATGGGTGAGTGGTGGAAATAGGTTGTGTTGGGGGAAGGGGTGAGTGATGGATTATTGCGTGGGGACGGGGCCCAACGGGTCCCACTTGGTCTAGTTTTCTTTTAAAAATCAGAATATAAAACAAATTGGTCAATTGTCACCCATTTTATATAATCACACAACCTCAAAGTCCATCCATTTTTTAAATTTCAGCAATGCTTTATAAATTTATTTTCCATTTTTCAGAAGGCTTTCAGAAGGCTTTCGACAAGGTTCCACATAAGAGATTAGTATGCAAACTTAAAGCACACGGTATTGGGGGTTCAGTATTGATGTGGATAGAGAACTGGCTGGCAGACAGGAAGCAAAGAGTAGGAGTAAACGGGTCCTTTTCAGAATGGCAGGCAGTGACTAGTGGGGTACCGCAAGGCTCAGTGCTGGGACCCCAGCTATTTACAATATATATTAATGACCTGGATGAGGGAATTGAATGCAACATCTCCAAGTTTGCGGATGACACGAAGCTGGGGGGCAGTGTTAGCTGTGAGGAGGATGCTAGGAGGCTGCAAGGTGACTTGGATAGGTTGGGTGAGTGGGCAGATGCATGGCAGATGCAGTATAATGTGGATAAATGTGAGGTTATCCACTTTGGTGACAAGAACAGGAAGGCAGATTATTATTTGAATGGTGGCCGATTAGGAAAAGGGGAGATGCAACGAGATCTGGGTGTCATGGTACACCAGTCATTGAAAGTAGGCATGCAGGTGCAGCAGGCAGTGAAGAAAGCGAATGGTATGTTAGCATTCATAGCAAAAGGATTTGAGTATAAGAGCAGGGAGGTTCTACTGCAGTTGTACAGGGTCTTGGTGAGACCACACCTGGAGTATTGCGAACAGTTTTGGTCACCAAATCTGAGGAAAGACATTCTTGCCATAGAGGGAGTACAGAGAAGGTTCACCAGACTGATTCCTGGGATGGCATGACTTTCATATGATGAAAGACTGGATAGACTCGGCTTGTACTCGCTAGAATTTAGAAGATTGAGGGGGGATCTTATAGAAACTTACAAGATTCTTAAGGGGTTGGACAGGCTAGATGCAGGAAGATTATTCCCGATGTTGGGGAAGTCCAGAACAAGGGGTCACAGTTTAAGGATAAGGGGGAAGTCTTTTAGGACCGAGATGAGAAAATCATTTTTCACACAGAGAGTGGTGAATCTGTGGAATTCTCTGCCACAGAAGGTAGTTGAGGCCAGTTCATTGGCTATATTTAAGAGGGAGTTAGATGTGGCCCTTTTGGCTAAAGTGATCAGGGGGTATGGAGAGAAGGCTGGTACAGGATACTGAGTTGGATGATCAGCCATGATCATATTGAATGGCGGTGCAGGCTCGAAGGGCAGAATGGCCTACTCCTGCACCTATTTTCTATGTTTCTATTTATACCTCAAATAATTTCATTCATTCTTCATTTGTAAAGCTACCTACACCACACCAACACCAAATACCTTAAACTGTAGGTGCAGAATACAGAGTCCAACATTTACCCAAATCATAGGCCTCTATCCACACATGCACCCTGCTCAACTTGAAAACATACGTTGCCCTACACATTTTATCTATCCAGCCACATGAGTACCAAGATCTTGAAAACCTGTCTAATATCTCCTTTTTGAGAGAAAATTATCAGTTTAGCCGCTTGATTGCTTTAGGGGTTCAGAATTAGTGCTGTCCGGGACCAATAGTAAATTATTGTAATTAAAAATGATTTCTCATAATGTTGAGTGAAATAAATTTAATCCGATTGAAATAATTAAAATACATTTAACATACACCTTCCATTTTCTGGAAATCCCTAACAGCTGAGAGATTAAAAACTTTACATTTGCTAGAATTGTTGCATGACAAAATACACTATAAACAAAATCTACCTAATTCAAACTGCTATTCAAAAGTATCCTCTCTTGTTACTTGAAGATTAACAACCTTCTGAAATGATTGTTATTCAATTTCTATTTATAGTGGTTCTGCAAAAAAGTTACTTGTTAATTGTATACGAATGTGACAGTTTTCCAGCATGCAAACGAGGGTCTATTTATGAACATATGCTTACTTCCTTGAAAAAGCACCTCTGTCAGAACAGCTGCCATCATAACATAAACCAAATGTTACTGTTGCAGCAACCAACTTTAACCTATGTTTCAAACATCATGGTAAAACCACCGTTTCATGTTTTTTTTTCATTTTCATAAACTCTTTCAGACATCTACAGTAGTATATTAAAAACACGTTTGGAAAAATGATTCAAATAAATGTTATCCAGCAACAGCAAGCAGCTTGCTTTGTAGCATACAAACAATGTTCTAAAGGCTATACTTCCAGTGGGTTAAATAAAGAAAAACTTTTCCTGAATTAATCCATATCCAAATTCACTCAGACACAAGAAACTGCAGGTGCTGGAATCTTGAGCAAAAAAAGTGCAGGAGGAACTTCGAAAGTCCCAACCCAAAACATCATCTGCTCATTCCCTCCACAGAACCCGATCCACTGAGTTATGTCATGTCATAAGTGATAGGAGTGATTCGCCCCATTAAGTCTACTCCGCCATTCAATCATGGCTGGTCTATCTCTCCCTCATAACCCCATTCTCCTGCCTTCTCCCCATAACCCCTAACAAAGAATCAGTCAATCTCAGCTAAAAATACCCAATGACTTGACCTCCTCCGCATTCTATGGCAAAGAATTCCATATTCACCTCCCTCTGGCGAAATAAATTAATCCTCATCTCCTTCCTAAAGGTGTCTCACACACTCCCCCCTCTCTGCTTGCCAGCGCCCTCTGCTGCTGCTCTCTGACCGATGCGGACATGCACACATAGACACACACACAAACACAGACACACACAGAATATATACACACACACACACAGACAGAACACACACAGGCACACACACACACACACACGTACAGACAGAACAGCGCGTTGTTTTTGCTCCGAATTCATTCAAACTGGTTGCTGATTTTCTGTATTATTACATAGATAGTTGAGAATGACATTTTGCCAAACTTTGATAAACCTGAGAGAGCGCCATCACATGCAAGAGATTTTATTATTTTACGATATTTATTTAGGAATTACAAACATTTTTATGTAGCTATATTTTGATGCCCATCTACATTTTTACTTTGGTCCAATATTTGTACCTCCCGTTCATCTGGATTTTTATAATTATGTTACTTAAATCAGACTGCCTATTCTCACCCAACCAGGTGGTGTGGGGGTGGGGGGGATAAGGAGAAAAAAGAATGCCGGGGGGTGTGTGGAGGGTGGAGAGTTACACTTACAATTATCTTTTCTCTGGACATCGACAGGGATGTCCACATGACCCACCCATTTTCAAGTAACATCAAGCACAATTATACCAGTGCCCAAGAAGTGTAAGGTGACGTGCCTTAATGACTATCGACCTGTGGCACTAACGCCTGTGGTGATGAAGTGCTTTGAGAGGTTGATCATGACGCAGATCAACTCCTACCTCGACAAAAACCTGGACCCACTGCAGTTCGCTTACCGCCACAACAGATCAACGGTGGATGCGATCTCACTGGCTCTCCACTCTGCTCTGGACCACTTGGACAACAAAAACTCATATGTCAGGCTGTTATTCATCGATTACAGCTCGGCATTTAATACAATCATCACCTCCAAGCTGGTTACCAAACTCGCAGAACTGGGTCTCTGCGCATCCCTCTGCAATTGGATCCTCGACTTCCTCACTCTCAGACCACAGTCTGTTTGTATTGGTGGAAATGTGTCAGACTCGATAACAATTAGCACGGGAGCACCTCAAGGCTGCGTGCTCAGCCCCCTGCTGTACTCAC
>CM075977.1:163720978-163909901 GCA_038087875.1 Malacoraja senta | reverse complement strand
CTACACCACACTCCCCCACCCCCCACCCACACACCCCCACCTCCCACCCTCTCCACCCCCACCCCCACCCTCACCCCCCCTCTCCTCCCCCCCCTCCCCCACCCCCACCCCCCCCCACCCCCCCCCCCCCCCACCCACCCCTCCTCCCTCCCCCTCTCCCCCACCCCTCTCTCCACCTCCCCTCCCCTCTCCTCTCTCCACACCCTCTCCTCCCCCCCCTTCTCTCCTCGCCCCCACCCCCCCTTCCCTCTCTACCCCACCCCCTTCCCCTACCCCTCTGTCCCTCTTCCACCACTCCCCCTACCCCCTCCTCCCTCCCCACTCTTCCACTTCTCTCCCCCTTCCCCCACCACTCTCCCTCCCCACCTCTCCCTCCCCATCCCTCTCCCCATCCATTCCCCCTACCCTGTCCCTCTTCCACCACTCCCCCTACCCCTCTCTCCACTCTTCTCCCCCCTTCCCCCACCCCTCTCCCTTCCCACCTATCTCACTCCCCCACCCTCTCTTTCCCCTCCCTCCCTCTCTCCCCCACCCCCTTCCCCTACCCCTCTCTCCCTCTTCCCCCACTCCCCCTATCCCCCTCCTCTCTCTCACTTCCACCACTCCCCCCGCCTGTGTGTTTGGGGGGTGGTTAGTGTGACGCTGCAGCCCCCCCCCTCGCAAACGCGCGTTGGGGAAACAGACCCAACGGGTCTGCACTTGATCTAGTATATTATATATATACTATATATTATTTATATATATATAATATATTATTTATATATATATTATATATTATATTTATATATATATTATATATATATTATATTTATATTATATTTATATATATATTATATAATCTATCTATATACTTTTAAAACTCTGTGTGTGTCGTCCGTCTGTACGTCCGACGGCCTGCTTGACTTTGCCGCGCCGCCTTTGATACGGCCCCCGGCCCACACGGCGCGCGGAAAGGCCCACCTTTTCCGCCATTTCCAAAGAGATGACATTTATCTTTACGAATAGCCACTCCTGATTAAATTCTGTCCTGTTTATGTACACGTTTTTTAATAAAATCCATCCCCCCCCCAACCCAAATGTGATTTTCTCCGAATGTCTCCGATTTTCTCCGAAAACGACGCCATCTTTTTTCCCCCGAATTTTTCGAAAAACGACGCCATCTTTTTTCGTCGATTTTCACCAACGGGTCTGAAGCATGTTCGGGAACAACACCCCGGGGTGTCATCCATCCCCCCCCCAACCCCAATGTGATTTTCTCCGATTGTCTCCGATTTTCAAAGACAACGACGCCATCTTTTTTTTCGCCGAATTTCGCAGAAAACGACGCCATCTTTTTTTCCCAGAATCCCTCAAATTTTTTTTTTAAACTACGCCATCTTTTTTCAACCGATTTTCACCACCGGGGTCTGAATCACGTTCGGGAACAACACCCCTGGGTGTCAAGCACTTTCGGGGACCAGACCCAACGGGTCTGCACTTGGTCTAGTATACTTTTAAAACTCTCTGGCTGTCGTCCGTCTGTACGTCCGACGGTCTGCTTGACTTTGCCGCGCGGCCTTTGATACGGCCCCTGGCCCACACGGCGCGCGGAAAGGCCCACGTTTTTCGCCATTTCCAAAGAGATGACATTTATCTTTACGAATAGCCACTCCTGATTAAATTCGGTCCTGTTTATGTACACGTTTTTTTAATAAAATCCATCCCCCCCCAACCCCAATGTGATTTTCTCCGATTGTCTCCGATTTTCTCCGAAAACGACGCCATCTTTTTTCCCCCGATTTTCTCCGAAAACGACGCCATCTTTTTTTCGCCGATTTTCCCCGATTTTTTCCGAAAACGACGCCATCTTTTTCTCAGCACATTTTCACCCCGGGGTCTGAAGCACGTTCGGGAACAACACCCCGGGGTGTCAAGCACTTTCGGGGACCAGACCCAACGGGTCTGCACTTGGTCTAGTATATATATAAATATAATATAAATATAATATATAAATAATATATAAATAATATATAAAATATATATATAAATAATATATATATTGTATATATATTGTATATATATTGTATATATATTGTATATATATTGTATATATATAAAATATATATTATATATATATATAAAATATATATTATATATATATATAATATATATTTATATATATATTATATATATATATATATAATATCTAAATATAATATATATATATAATATATATTATATATATATAATATATATAAATATAAATATAAATATATATATATATATATAGATGGTATAATAATATAGTTTAAATTGACTGCAACACTGAAATAGGCTCCCCATGGTGTAATATGGGCATTGGACACTAGATGGCGCTTACTTTTCCGATCTCATTTTCTAATTAGTTTAATTAATTAATGTGCAACTTTTGGCACTGACGAGTTATGACTTCCTTCTCAATTATTTTTCGTCTAAATCTGTGCAAAATTTCATGTAGTTCCAAGACGTGGGTCACGAAAATGGATTTCTAGACACATTTTGATGCTCGGCCCACAGCCTATTAGGAGAGAAGATTGAGACCATAGTTGATTCTTTCCCGACGGATGGACATGACCGGAAAGAGCGCTCGCCACTCACAATGCCATCTGTGGCCGCTCAGGGAGTTTCAAATGAGCTCTTACAATTTTGTCCAGAATGACAGGTGGGTGGACCATCATTTGATGTTCAACCTATATTGTACTTTTCAATGTTTACCAACTGCTGTAAATTAGAATATTCATAGATCTGATTTGTTTCTTCTGTTAGCAGTAACACAATTGGGTTTATATTTTTTATTTCCTCTGTGCATTTGCTGCACAATAATAATAATTCAATGCTATTGTGCTACAAAATCATTTCATAGCGTCATAGAATCTTACAGCACGGAAATAGGCCTTTTGGCCCAACTTGCTCACACCAGCCAACATGTCCCATCTACATGAGTCCCATATGCCTGCATTTGGCCCATATCCATCTAAACCTATCCTATCTGAATGCAGTGCACAAGATTGGAAAAAGAGCTAGTGAATTGCTGCTTCACCTGAAAGGAATGTTTGGGTCCATGGATGGTGAGAAAGGATGAGACATTGTTAAATGCTGTTGCGTCTAGTGCAGTTATAGGGGAAAATGCCTTGAGAAGAGGATGGTTGCTGGAGATGAAAAAGTGAACAGAAGTTGTGAAGGAAATGGGCCCCTTTTGGAATGCAGAAAGGGAGGAGAAATATGTGTCTGGAAGTTGAATCTCATTGTAGTTGATGAGCAAGAGAAAGTATGATCTATGGAAAATGAAGGCTGGTAGGGTGGAAACATAGAAATATAGGTGCATGAGTAGGCCATTCGGCCCTTTTGATTCAATGTGATCATGGCTCATTATCTAAAATCAGTACCCTGTTCCTGCTTTTTCCCCATATCCCTTGATTCCTTTAGTCCTAAGAGCTAAATCTTACTCTCTCTTGAAAACATTCAGTGAATTGGCCTCCACTACCTTCTGTGGCAGAGAATTCCACAGATTCACAACTCTCAGGGTGAAGAAATTTGTCCTCATCTCAGTCCTAAATGGCCAACCCCTTATTCTTAAACTGTGACGCCTGGTTCTGGACGGTCTCAACATCGGGAACATTTTTCCTGCATCTAGCCTGTCCAATCCTTTAAGAATTGTATATGTTTCTATAAGATACCCTCTCATCCTTCTAAATTCCAGTGAATACAAGCCCAGTCCACCCATTCTTTCATCATATATCAGTCCCGCCATTCCGGGAATTAGCCTGGTAAACCTACGCTGCACTCCCTCAATAGCAATAATGTCCTTCCTCAAATTAGGAGACCAAAATTGCACACCATACTCCAGGTGTAGTCTCACCAGGGCCCTGTACAACTGCAGTAGGACCTCTTTGCTCCTAAACTCAAATCCTCTCCAATGAAGGCCAACATGCCATTAGTATTCTTCACTTGCCTGCTGTACCTGCATGCTTACTTTCAGTGACTGATGTACAAGAATACCCAGGTCTCATTGCACCTCCCCTTTTCCTAATCTGACACCATTCAAATAATCTGCCTTCCTGTTCTTGCCAGCAAAGTGGATAACCTCACATTTATCCACATATTACATCTGCCATGCATCTGCCCACTCACCCAACCTATCCAAGTCACCCTGCACCCTCATAGCATCCTCATCGCAGCTCACACTGCCATCCAGCTTTGTGTCATCCGCAAACTTCAAGAGTTCAAGAGACATTTATTATCACATGCACCAATTGGTACAGTGAGATTTGAATTACCATTCAGCCATACGAATAAAAAAGACACAATACACGATAAAATTTAACATGAACCTCCCCACAGCAGAATCAATGTTTCCCACTGTGAGGAAAGGCAATCAAATTCAGTCCTCTTCCTCATTATTCACCCGTGGTCAGGGCCTTTTGGGCCCGCCACATTTGCCGCAGCGGCGGCCCGATGTTTCAGGCCCTCTCGCTGGGATGATCGGAGCTCCGGCATCGGAACGGAGAACACTCTCAGCGGCTTGGAGTTACCGAATCGGCCGCTTCCTACCGGGGACCGTGGCTCCCGAAGTCCACAGGCCGAGCTGGGCGGAGATTCAAAGCTGGCGACTCCGGCAAGGGGTCCCAGGACTCCGCGATGTTCGAATCAGCGCCACCCGCGGCTGGAAGCTCCGCAAACCACAGCTCCACGATGTTATACGGCTCAACACTACGGAGCTCCAGCGATCCTCGATAAGGCATCGCCCGCTCCGCGATGGTAACTCAGTGCTGCGCCGCTGTTGAAGCTCTGGCTGGTCTCAGGCAGGAAAGGCCGCGCCAATCCAGATGGTAGACCGTGAGGAGGGGGCGAAGATGCGAGTCGGAGAAAAGACGCATCCTCGACCAGGTAGTGACTGAGTAGACGGTTTCCCCCTTCCCCCCCCATAAAAAAGACTAAAAGACCTCCAAAACAAAACTTTTAGACAGACTAAAAATAATAAAAAGATGAAAGGACGAACAGGTGCTGGCGAGGCTGCCGCTCGCGGTGCCACCCGATGACTTGGAGATGTCCCAGCACCGAGCATTGCGGCACCCCACTAGTCACTGCCTGCCATTCAGAAAAGGACCCGTTAATTCCTACTCTTTGCTTCCTGTCTGCCAAACAGTTCTCTATCCATGTCAATACCCTACCCCCAATATCATGTGCTCTAATTTTGCACACTAATCTCTTGTGTGGGACCTTGTCAAAGGTTTTTTGAAAGTTCAGATGCACCACATCCACTGGCTCTCCCTTATCCATTCTACTTGTTATAGCCCTGTCCCACGGTGCGAGTTCATTCCAAGAGCTCTCCCGAGTTTAAAAAAAATCAAACTCATGGTAAGCACGGAGAATGAACGCAGCAGGTACGTCGGAGCTCGGGGGCGTCTCTTAGCGCTAACGGCAGGTACTCGGGAAGACTCGCTAACGGCAGGTAAGCACGGGAAGACTCGTGAAGACTTTTCAACATGATGAAAAATGTCCACGAGAACTCGGGAGAACTCTTGGAATGAACTCGTACCGTGGGGCAGGGGTTTTACATCTCAAAATATTCCAGAAGATTAGTCAAGCATGATTTCCCCTTCATAAATCCATGCTAACTTTGACTGATCCTGTCACTGCTTTCCAAATGCGCTGCTATAACATCTTTAATAATCGACTCAAGCATTTTCCCCACTACCGATGTAAGGCTAACTGATCTATAATTCCCCATTTTCTCTCTCCTTCCTTTCTTAAAAAGTGGAGTTACATTGGCTTCCCTCCAGTCCGCAGGAACTGATTCAGAGTCGAGAGAACATTGGAAAATGATCACCAATGCATCCACGATTTCTTGGGCCACCTCCTTGAGTACCCTGGGATGCAGACTATCAGGCCCTGGGGATTTACCATGAAGGTGAATACCATGGGAGCGTGGTCATTGTCGTGGAGCGGTGGTGGAGCAAAACTTTGGGAAATGGATGGGACATGGTCACGGTCTCTGTCAACAATGCTAAAGAAGTCATGTTTGTGGGAAAAGGAAGATATCCCACTGACAGCGATGGGAAGGTTCTGTGAAACAGCTAAGACTGAGACAGAGGAGCTGGAAGAATGGAATCGGATCCTTCCAAGAAGTAGCGTGGGAGGAAGTATAGTCAATAGCTCTGGCAATTCAGTTATGGTGATTGATTGTTAGATGATATCTAAAACTTGACACCAAGATTTTAATCACAAATCAAGGTAAAGACTAATTAAAGAGAATTAGGGTTGAAACTTTATGATTCATGTCATTTTATCATGTGATTTATTATTGAATTTGGGGTGAGCAAGCCTAGTATTTTCTGGTGCAGTTTACTGCATTTATTACTTTTATGGTTGCTCACATTGAATTCTAAGTTGGGTGAGATATTGCACTGTTGGAACAGGACTTCACTGACACCCACTCGCTGATCATCTTGTTTAACTGTCACACGCAATCGTAAAAAGTTTCTTATTTTTTCTAATATGAATAAGTTATTGCACCATTATTATACTGTAAGATCTAGGCTGAAGAAAATTGGGGACATTAAACACTTCATGAACTCTGAAATTTTCCTGTTGGTTCCTCTGAATATTTGAAGTGCTAATACATGGAGAGCATGCTCAATGGCATTAAATCCCACAAGAATCACTTCTGTAATTTTTATTCAAGCATGTGTGGCTCATGAAATTACAACACTTCGGTGCTACTTAAAATCAATCTTCCCACACAAATTCTAATCCATAGATTCTGGTGCTGGAAACCTGCACACCCAATTTGGGTGTCGTTTTATAGGATTCTCACTCAAAATTCTCTCTTACAACTCACCACCAATCTATTGCCTGGAGCTAATCGCCATCGCTTTCCACCCAAACACACCATCTGCCAATGCTACCCTCAGTAGAGTATTTTCCTTTTGATTTCCCGCATCTTATCAGGCATCGTAATATGGTACATTGTATAATCCTGTCATTATATCAACAGCCATCACTATCACATCAGCTCTGGAACTTTGCTCTGAGATTTTTTTTAAACTGAAATATCTGGGTGGTATTTAATAGATTACTATTTATTTCAAGAAAAATTTCCACATTGTTTAGACACAGTCGGCGGCACAGTTCTCCCTGTAACTGCGTGGGTTTTCTCTGGGAGCTCCGGTTTCTTCCCACATTCCAAAGGTATGCAAGTTTGTCGGTTAATTGGCTTCTGGTAATTGTCCCTAGTATGTAGGATAGAATTAGTATATGGGTGATCGCTTGTCGGAATGGACTTGTGAGCCGAAGGGCTGGTTTCCACGCTATATTTCTAAAATAAAAACATTTCAAATAACAATGCAAATCTTCTAGTTTCAATGAATGAAACTTATTCTCAAACTTTCCTTGCTTTGCACTAAACAAGGAATCTATTTTCCATGCACCTTCTAGCGATTGTAATAACAGTAGCAACATTTAATTGTGTTATTATTTTCTAATGCAGAAGAAATAAGTCAGTACTAAAACCAGATGAAGAAATGGATAATGTGGTAAATGGGATGGTATCTAGCCCAATAAAGTGCTTAGTGCGCAGCTATCCAAATTACCTGGCTGCTCAGTCAAACCATTCACCAAATAATTTAAAACACCTTGCAGGCTAGGTAGAATGCATCAGGAAAGTCACTTGTTACTTCTGAAGGGCCATCCAGAATCGTGAGCTCGATGCACAAAAAGCTACTTCTTGTTTCAGTTATCCATCCTCTATCCACAAAATCTAATGTTAACTATAATTTAAAATAAAGCAACACAAATTAGAATTATTGTTGCTCAAACATTTAGCAACTATGCAAGATATTTGCCTCATGGACAACACAGAGTAAAGTTAGATCATTCTGTAGAACAGAAGGCAAATGCAAGGTAGCATTTATTTCGAGAAGACGAGAATATAAAAACAGGGAAGTAATGCTGAGGCCTTATAAGGCATTGGTCAGACCGCAATGTGAGGAAGGATGTGCTGGCGTTGGAGAGGGTCCAGAGGAATTATGTAACGAATTATTGGTTTAACATATGATGAGCTTTTAATGGCACTGGGTCTGTACTCGCTGGAGTTTAAAAGGATGAGGAAGGACCTCATTGAAACTTACCGAATAGTGAAAGGCAAGGATAGAGTGGATGTGGAGAGGATGTTTCCACTTGTGGGAGAGTCTATTACCAGAGGCCATAACTTCAGAATAAAATGACATACCTTTAGAAAGAAGATGAGGAGGAATTTATTTAGTCAGATGGTGATGAATCTGTGATATTCATTGCCACAAGCAGCTGTGGAGGCTAAGAATGGATATTTTTAAGGCGGAGATTGACAGATTCTTGAGTGGTAAGGGTGTCAGGGGTTATGGGGAGAAGGTAGGAGAATGGGGTTGAGGGGGAAAGATAGATCAGCCATGATTGGCCTAATTCTGCTCATATTACATGAGAATATTTATTAATCAATTATACTATTTATGGCAGGGGGTGGAGGAGTTATTACTGGGGTATAGCAGAGCTCTTCATGTTCCATTTACTCCTGATTTAGATACATTTGATCCACATTTTAGAAATTCAGGAATGTTGCATTTGTAATCAGAAACAACTGTGATCTGGATGCTCATAAAAAGCAATCATTCTGCTTGGCATAGTGCTGATATAGCTCAGGTCAGGCAACATTTATGGAAAACATGGATAGGCAACATTTCAGGTCAGGATCCTTCTCTTCCCTGTGCCCTACTTGGATTCACACCTATTTCTCCTATTATCCTGCCCCCTTTCCCTTCCCACATCCCCTTCTACCTATAACCCCTCCTCTGGCTTTACCTTTGCGTCTCTTCTTTACTTTCCTCACAGCCTTTTATCTCCTTTTCATCTCTGGCCTTAGCCCATCCAAATGCCAATCAACCTACCCCCCCCCCCCTCCTCCCCTCTCCCCCCCCCCCCCCTTCTTGTATTAACACATCACTTACCTGGCTTTGTCCAACTCCGACTTCGCTTGCAGCATTCCCTCCCCTATTACAATCAGGCTGAGTGGTAATTTACTAAATATTTATAGCTCGTGGTATACACACTTTTTCTCGGTGTTTGAGTGTATACTTTAAATCATGGACCGTCTAAAACAAAGAGGGGCCCTCATTAGGGGACTGCAATTAAACACAGAAACCAACGGATTTCCTTATCCAATCACCTGAAAATTCACAAGGATGCAACATGCAATCAAGCAAAGAAATCAGGTTTATTCATTTTGCTTTAAGAGAGGTAAATAGGAAAGAAAAAAACGTTAAAAGGCACAACGTTCTGGAATAACTCAATGGGTCAGGGTTCCGACCTGAAATGTCACTTAACTATGTTCTCCAGAGATGTCGCCTGACCTGCTGAGTTACTCCAGCACTTTGTGTCTTTATTTGTTGTTTTGTAATCACCCCACTACATTTGTAAACCAGCATTTGCAGTTCCTTGTTTCTATGAATAAAAATTGAAATTAATTTATTTTGAACTTTCTTGATAATTAAAATCTGAAAGAAACTAGATCTTTCTGACAATACCCCAAATTGACCATTTTGCTAAAAATCACAACAAGCTAATGGATAAATCTTCATTTTTATCAACCATGTTGAATCATAAAATGAAACTATGCAGCTCAGAATGTAACCATGCTGCTTATTATAAAACTAGAACATGCTGGAAACACTCAGTGAGGCAGGCGGCAGCTGTGGAAAGTTATACAGCTAACATTTCAGATCTAGCACGAAACGTCACCCATTCCTTCTCTCCAGAGATGCTGAATGTCCCGCTGAGTTACTCTAGCTTTTTGTGTCTATTTCAGATTTAGGACCCTTCATCAAAACTGGGAAAGAGAGAAAACAAGTCTTGAAAATGGCTTGTAATAGCCGAGATGGTGAGGTGGCAGAACTCATACCAGCCAAGTATGTTTTACAACATAAGAGGAATTTGATTTGCCATACAGTCATACTAATAAAAGCAACAGAACACACAAAATACATTTTAACATAAACATCCACCACAGTGACTCCTCCACATTCCTCACTGTGATGCAAGGCGAAAAAAGACGAACATGGAGAATATTACTGAAAGGATGCAATGCAATGCAGCAATTAGAAGCCCATTTTGTTTCTATATGTGTATGGTTATTTGTGCCAGTCATCATTTTGGCTCCAGACTATCATCTTTCTGAATGCTTTCTGAAATCTTATTTCACAACAGAGAACACTATTATCGGCAATTAGCAGCATGTATCAAACAAAAACAAAGCAAAGTTTCCAAGTTTAGAGAACTTAAAGCCTGAATCAGTGCTTGGAACTGCAACGTCATAGCAAGAGGATTTGAGTATAGGAGCAGGGAGGTTCTACTGCAGTTGTACAGGGTCTTGGTGAGACCACACCTGGAGTATTGCGTACAGTTTTGGTCTCCAAATCTGAGGAAGGACATTATAGCCATAGAGGGAGTGCAGAGAAGGTTCACCAGACTGATTCCTGGGATGTCAGGACTTTCATATGAAGAAAGACTGGATAGACTTGGCTTATACTCGCTAGAATTTAGGAGATTGAGAGGGGATCTTATAGAAACGTACAAAATTCTTATGGGGTTGGACAGGCTAGATGCAGGAAGATTGTTCCCGATGTTGGGGAAGTCCAGGACAAGGGGTCACAGCTTAAGGATAAGGGGGAAATCTTTTAGGACCGAGATGAGAAGAACTTTTTTCACACAGAGAGTGGTGAATCTCTGGAACTCTCTGCCACAGAGGGTAGTTGAGGCCAGTTCATTGGCTATATTTAAGAGGGAGTTAGATGTGGCCCTTGTGGCTAAAGGGATCAGGGGGTATGGAGAGAAGGCAGGTACGGGATACTGAGTTGGATGATCAGCCATGATCATATTGAATGGTGGTGCAGGCTCGAAGGGCCGAATGGCCTACTCCTGCACCTATTTTCTATGTTTCTATGTTTCTATGTCGTGGCCATTACGAAAACGTGGTTGCGAGAGGTCACAGCTGGCAGCTCAACATTCCATGGCATGTTCCAGAAAGGAGGAGAGATAATGATGGTGACCGGTGAGGAGACTTGGATGCACAAAGAGGTTGTAAATTTAGTCAAAAAGAAAAAGACAGCATATGCAAGGTTTAATAATATGAAATAAGACAGAGCCTTTGAGGAATACAAAGCAGAGGAAAGAACTCATGCTTTGGCGAGTTGGATTAAAGAAAATCTCAAGGCATTTTATTCCTACATTAAAAACAAGAGGGCAACAAGGGAAAAGGTTGGACTGCTCAAGGATAAGGGAGTGAATTAGTGCTTGAAGTCAGGGAGGTTTCAAACAAGTACTTTGCACCTGTATTCACCAAGGAAAAGGACATGGAGAACAGTGACACTCTAATGTGCAAGGGAAGTTTGAGATTAAGAAGGAGGTGGTATTGGGGCTCTTGAAAAGTCCAAGTGCTGCAAACTCTTGAAAAGTAGCAAGGTGGTTAAATTGCCTGGGCCTGATGGGATCGATGCCATGTTATAGAGAGAGGCAGGAAAGGGGTTTACAGGAGCCACAGATGAGGTCCCGTAGAACTGGAGAGTAGCTAATGTTCATCCTTTCTTTAGGAAGGGATGTAGAGATAATCTGGGGAATTATAGGCCGAAGAGTCTCATGAAAGTAGTAGGCAAACTGTTGGAGAGGATTCTTCGGGATAGGATTTACTGTTTGGAAGAGGAATTGGTGATATATGGACAATCAGCATGACTTTCTACACGGCAGTTGTGGACTGTGGAGAAGGCTACCAAAGCATACAATGGGATATTGATCAGCTGTTTTACTAATTTGATTACGTTTTGAGAAGGTGACAAATGTGAATGATGAGGGTATGCAGTGGATGTTAGATTTGGCATTTGATTAATTCCTCCATGGTTGGCAGTTTCAGAAGATTAAGATGGATGGGATTAACAGTGACTTTGTCATATGGATTCATAACTGGCTTACTGATAGAAGACAAAGAGGCAGAAGGTTGTGTTGGAAGGATAATGTCAGGCATGTATGACTAGTGGAATTCTGCAGGATTTATGCTGCAACCTCTGTTGTTTTCGATACATACAAATGACTTGAACATAAATGTAAATGGGTTGGCTTGCAAGTTTGCAGATGATACCAAGATTGCTGGGATCTGGTACAGTGAGCAAGGCTATTAAAGTATATGGTGGGATATAGATCAGCTACAGGACCGGGCACAGAAATGGCAGATAGAGTTTAATTTGAACAAGTGTGAGGTGCTGCATTTGGGAGGTCAAATGAAAGGGGAAAATATATAATGAAGGTCATTATCCTTAACAGCTTTGATATATAGAGGATCTTAAGCCCCTGTCCCACTTAGGAGACCTAAACAGCAACCTTTGGTGACCTTGCCCGTCACCCAAAAAAAAATCAAGGTCGAAGTGGCCTGCAACCTCCCACGCATATTTTGAAAACTTTCCTCGACTATGAAGAAAACCGGTTTCGACTAAACATGCGACAAAAAAATTATCGATTCCTAAAACGGCAACCTATTTTGAGTCGAGGCTGGTTTTAATCATGATGAAAAAATAGCAGCAACCTAGATGAAGCCTCGACCACGCGGAAACCACTTTCGACCATTAGGGAGAGTGACCAAAACCTCCGGTGACCTCACGGAAACCTTGGGTGGCGGGCAAGGTCACCAGAGGTTGCTGTTTTGGTCTCCTAAGTGGGACAGAGGCTTTAGGGACCAACTCCATAACTCCCTGAAAGTGGCAAAACAAGTACCCAGGAGATAGCGGCAAAGAAGGCATACGGTATTCTTGCTTTCATAGGTCGGGGCATTGAATACAAGAGTCAAGAAGTCATGATGCAGCTTTATAGAACTTTGGGTAGGCAGCATTTGAGCTACTAAGTGCAGTTTCATTTTAGTTTTTAGAGATACAGTGCGTAAATAGGCCCTGCGGCCCACCTAGTCCACCCTGACCAGCGATTTCCGCACATTAACACTATCCTACACACACTAGGACACTTTGTTTAAAATAGAAAGCCAATTAACCTACAAACCTGTACGTCCTTGGAGTGTGGGAGGAAACCGAAGATCTCGGAGAAAACCCACGCGATCTCGGGGAGAACGTACAAACCATGTATGGACAGCACCCTTAGTCGGGATCAAATCCGGGTCTATGGAGCTGAAGCGCCGTAAGGCAGCAACTGAAGATGGCGCCTGCCAGTGATGGTGACATTTTGCCAGCAGCTCAACAGAAGAGATTAATTATAGCTTCACTCAACTCACCTGGATCAGAGAAACAGCAGAAATCAGCGCCGTAACGGACAAGCTGCTAGTGCACTTGAAGGCACTAGCGATATCGCAATCTTCTGCAGCTGCGGGAGCCCCCGACTGTAAGCGATCCCTCGATCGCTGGAGAAACCCGACCCGATTGAGAATCACAGGTACTGTACATGGAAACACCGGGAAGACCTCCGGAGCGAACGGGCAGGATCTCCCAGGAGCAACGGAGCTGGAGATGCGGACTGTTTGGGAACGCCCGATCGCAACGGAGCTCCCGTCTGCAAGGGAATCCCTGTTCCAGCGCAGACTCACAGAAACAGCAGGTACAGTAAGTACAGTACCTGGAAACCACGGAGAGGCCTCCATTGTGTCCGGAAACGTGGCCGACGGGCAGGACGCCACGTCAGACTGAAGCACAGGGGACTTCGAACCCCTCTCCCTACCATCCTACTGGCCAATGTACAGTCCGTTGAAAATAAAGTGGAGGACTTAAGGGCAAGGCTGCTTCACCAAAGGGAACTGGGGGAATGCTCTGTCACAGAGACATGGCTCATCTCCAGCTCCCCAGACTCAGCAGTCCAGCCGGAAGGTTTCTTCATCCATCGCATGGACCGTACACTGGCATCTGGGAAAGGGAGAGGAGGGGGCGTCTGCCTCATGGTCAACTCAGACATGGCAGTCCTATCCAACTCCTGCTCTCCACATCTGGAACACCTGGCGGTGAAGTGCCGTCCTTCTACCTACCGAGGGAATTCACCTCCATCATCCTGACCACGGTCTACATCCAACCATAGGCTGATGTCCATCTGGCACTGGGGGAGCTGCAAGCCGTGGTCAACAAGCACTTGACGGCTTACCCCGAGGCATTTACCACCATAGCCGGGGACTTCAACAAAGCCAACCTGAAGAAATCGCTCCCTATCTTCCACCAACATGTCTCCTGCAGCACCAGAGGATCAAACACCCTCGACCACTGCTACACGGCCTATCGCTCTATCCCTCGCCATCACTTCGGTAAATCAGGCAGCAATTCAAGAGCACACCCCCAGAGGTGAGGACTGTACAGAGCTGGTCGGGGGTGGGTGGGGCAGAGGAACAACTCCAGGACTGTTTGGAGTCTGTAGACTGGTTCAGGGACTCGGCAACGGACCTGAATGAATACGCCACAGTCATTACAGACTTCATAAAGAAATGTGTGTGGTGGACTGCATCCCAACAAAAGCCTTCCGAGTGTTTCCTAACCAGAAGCCTTGGATGAACCATGAGATCCGCATTCTTCTGAAGACCAGATCCCGGGCATTCAGGTCTGGAGATACAGAGGTCTACAAGAAGTCCAGATATGACCTTGGTAAGGCCATCAAAACGCAAAAAGGGACTTCTGCTCCAAGCTGGAGGATGAGACGGATGTTCAGCAACTGTGGCAGGGCTTGAATGCCATCACCTCCTACAAGGTGAAATCAGGAGGCAGCTCAATTGTCAGCGAAGCATCACTCCCCGACGAGCTCAATGCGTTTTACGCATGCTTTGATAGGGAGAACACTGATGTGCCTTCCGTTGCCCCATTTGCCATGATGGTATTTCACTCAGTCACAGAGGCCGACGTCAGAAGATCCTTCCGGGCGGTGAACCCTCGGAAAGCGCCTGGACCTGATGGTATACCCGGTCGTGTTCTAAAAACCTGTGCAGACCAACTGGCTGGAGTTTTTACGGACATTTTCAACCACTCACTTATGAGGTCTGAGGTTCACACCTGCTTTAAAAGGGCATCAATAATACCGGTGCCCAAGAAGAGCAACGTGATGTGCCTCAATGACTATCAACCAGTGGCACTAACGTCTGTGGTGATTATATGCTTTGAGAGGTTGATCATGGCGCATATCAACTCCTATCTCGACAAGAACCTCGACCCACTCCAGTTCGCTTACCGCCACAACAGATCAAAGGTGCATGGGATCTCACTGGCTCTCCACTCCGCTCTGGACCACTTAGACAACAAAAACTCATATGTCAGGCTGTTATTCATTGACTACAGCTCGGCATTTAATACCATCATCCCCTCCAAGCTGGTTACCAAGCTCTCAGATCTGGGTCTCTGCGCATCCCTCTGCAATTGGATCCTCGACTTCCTCATCCATAGACCAGTCTGTCCGTATTGGTGGAAATGTGTCATCCTCGATAACAATCAGCACGGGAGTACCTCAAGGCTGCGTGCTCAGCCCCCTGCTTTACTCACTCAATACACATGACTGCGTAGCCGGACTTAGTGCGAACTCCATCATCAAGTTCGCCGACGACACCACTGTTGTGGGACGAATCACTGATGGTGACGAGTCAGAGTATCGAAGTGAGATCGACCGATTGACCAAATGGTGCCAGCACAATAACCTGCCTCGCAACACCAAGGAACTGATTGTGGACTTTGGAAGGGGTAGGATAGGGACCCACAATCCCGTCTATATCAATGGTGGAAAGGGTCAAGAACTTCAAATTCCTGGGCATGCATATTTCCGAAGATCTTTCCTGGTCCCAGCACACTGTTGCAATTATAAAATAAGCACATCAGCGCCTCTACTTCCTGAAAAGATTACGGGGAGTCGGTATGTCAAGGAGGACTCTCTCGAACCTCTACAGGTGCACCGTAGAGAGCATGCTGACTGGTTGCATCGTGGCTTGGTCCGGCAACTTGAGAGTCCAGGAGCGGAAAAGAATGCAGAAAGTTGTGACCACTGCCCAGTCCATCATCGGCTCTGACCTCCCCACCATCGAAGGGATCTATCGCAGTCGCTGCCTCAAAAAGGCTGCCAACATCATCAAGGACCCACACCATCCTGACCACATACTGATCTCTTCGCTGCCATCAGGTAGAAGGTACAGGAGCCTGAAATCTGGTACATCCAGGTTCAGGAACAGCTTCTTTCCCACAGCCATCAAGCTATTAAATACGACATCAAACAAACTCTGAACTACAACAGCCTTTTGCACTTCATCTGTTTATTTATGTGTATATATATGGTCCATGCTATATAGACACACTGAACTGTTCTGTATTTATGCTTACAATACTCTGTTGTGCTGCAGCAAGTAAGAATTTAATTGTCCTATCTGGGACACATGACAATAAAACTCTCTTGACTCTACTTCTGCGCCACAGTGCCGCCCAGTTCTGGTCGCCCCAATACAGGAAGGATGTGGAGGCTTCCGAAAGGGTGCAGAGGAGGTTTGGAACATAGAGCAGTGCAGCACAGGGATGGGTCCTTCGACCCACAATGTGCCGGAGGATTGGCGTACTGCGCATGTTGTTCCGTTGTTTAAAAAGGGTTCGAAGAGTAAACCTAGCAATTATAGACCTGTTAGTTTGACGTCAGTGGTGGACAAATTAATGGAAAGGATACTTAAAGATAATATATATAAGCATCTGGATAAGCAGGGTCTGATTAGGAACAGTCAACATGGATTTGTGCCTGGAAGGTCATGCTTGACTAATCTTCTTGAATTTTTCGAAGAGGTTACTAGGGAAATTGATGAGGGTAATGCAGTGGATGTTGTCTATATGGACTTCAGTAAGGCCTTTGACAAGGTTCCTCATGGAAGGTTGGTTAAGAAGATTCAATTGTTGGGTATTAATGGTGGAGTAGCAAGATTGATTCAACAGTGGCTGAATGGGAGATGCCAGAGAGTAATGGTGGATGGCTGTTTGTCAGGTTGGAGGCCGGTGACTAGCGGGGTGCCTCAGGGGTCTGTGTTGGGTCCACTGTTGTTTGTCATGTACATCAATGATCTGGATGATGGTGTGGAAATTTGGATTAGTAAGTATGCAGATGATACTAAGATAGATGGTGTTGTGGATAATGAAGTAGATTTTCAAAGTCTACAGAGAGATTTAGGCCATTTGGAAGAGTGGGCTGAAAGATGGCAGATGGAGTTTAATGCTGACAAATGTGAGGTGCTACATCTCGGCAGGACAAATCAAAATAGGACGTACACGGTAAATGGTAGCGAATTGAGGAATGCAGTTGAACAGAGGGATCTAGGAATAACTGTGCATAGTTCCCTGAAGGTGGAATCTCATGTAGATAGGGTGGTAAAGAAAGCTTTTGGTGTGCTGGCCTTTATAAATCAGAGCATTGAATATAGAAGTTGGGATGTAATGTTAAAATTGTACAAGGCATTGGTGAGGCCAATTCTGGAGTATGGAGTACAATTTTGGTCGCCTAATTATAGGAAGGATGTCAACAAAATAGAGAGAGTACAGAGGAGATTTACTAGAATGTTGCCTGGGTTTCAGCAACTAAGTTACAGAGAAAGGTTGAACAAGTTAGGTCTTTATTCTTTGGAGCGCAGAAGGTTAAGAGGGGACTTGATAGAGGTCTTTAAAATTATGAGCGGGTTAGACAGAGTGGACGTGGATAAGCTTGTCCCATTGAGAGTAGGGAAGATTCAAACAAGGGGACATGACTTGAGAATTAAGGGACAGAAGTTTAGGGGGAACATTAGGGGGAACTTCTTTACTCAGAGAATGAGCTTTTAGTGGAAGTGGTGGAGGCAGGTTCGATGTTATCCTTTAAAAATAGATTGGATGGGTATATGGACGGGAAAGGAATGGAGGGTTATGGTCTGAGTGCAGGTAGATGGGACTAGGGGGAAGTATTTATTTTTAATTTTTTTTTAAATTAAATAAAATGTTCGGCACGGACTTGAAGGGCCGAGATGGCCTGTTTCCGTGCTGTTATGGTTATATGGTTATATGGTTTGTTTGATTTGTGGTATTGTGACCAGAACTGATCACAATACCACAAATATGGCCTAACCAAAGTCCTATAGAGCTGCATCATGACTTCCTGACTCTTATACTTAATACTTAGAATTATGATGGCAAGTACACCATAAGCCTTCTTTCTGTTTACTTGTGCTGCCACCTCCAGTGAGCTATGAACTTGGACTACAAGATCACTGCACATCACTGCTGTTAAAGGTCTTGCCATTATCTGTATACTTCTCCCTTACATTCAACCTCCAAAAATGCAACACCTCACACTTACTTGGGTTAAATCAAATCTGCTATTAATCTGCTATTTCTCTACCCGTTTCTGCAGCTGATCTATTTACCGTTGTATCTCCTGACAACCTTTGTCACTGTCGGCAACTCTTCCAATTTTGGTGTGGTCAGCAGACTTATTCATCAATCTATCTACATTTACGTCCAGGTAGACACAAAATGCGGGAGTAACTCAGCAGGTCAGGCAACATATCTAGAGAGAAGGAATAGGTGGCTATATCATAAACAGCAGAGGTCCCAACTCAGATCCCTGCGAAACTCCACTGGTCACAGCGTAACAATCTTTCATCGCAACGTTCTGTCTTCTACGAATAAGCCTGTTCTGAATCCATACGACTAAGTTATTGTGAATGCCATACATCACAATCTTCTGGATCAGCCCACCATGAGGAACCTTATCAAAAGTATTTCTGAAATCCATGTATACAACACAAACTGCTCTACCTTCATTAATCTCCTTCGCCACCTCGTGAAAATGCTCACCTGCCACATACAAAGCTGTGCTGGCTATCCGTAATTAGTCCATTCTCTTCCGACTGGGAGTAAATCTGACCGCGAATAATTCTCTCCAATAATTTCCCTACCACTGCCATGAGGCTTACTGGCCTGTAGTTCCCTGCATTCTCTCTACTTCCTTTATTATACAAATAAATAATATTGGCCACTCTCGTGTCCTCCACAATCTCGGCTGTGGCAAGAGAAGAAACAAAGATCCTCGTGAAGGCCCCCCCATGCAATTTTCTTTCTTGCCTCCCTCAATAACCTGGGACAGATCCCATCAGGCCTTTGGGACTTGTCCACTTCAATGTTCTTCAAGGACCTCATCACAACCTCCTTCTCCATCTCAGGACAATGCCTGGAATAGAGAGTTTTAGATACAGGGAGGTTGCAGATTTGGACTGTTTTCTCTGGAACGATGGAGGTCGTGAAACCTGATGGTAGTATAAAAAATTACGAGAGGCATAGATAGTCAAATACTTTTTGCAAGGATTGAATATTTAATACTAGATGGCATAGCTGCAAAGTGATAGAGACAAACTTTAAAGGAGATGTACAGGGCACGTTTTTTTTATTTCCCCACACAATGGGTCCCTGGAAAGCACAGCCAGGGTGGTGGTGGAGGCAGATACCATAGTGGAATTTAAGAGACTTTTGGTTATGCAGATGGATATGTGGGGAATGGAGGGATACAGATTATGTTGCAGGCAAATAAGAGTTGGTCTTGGCATCATGTTCAGTGCAGGCATTGCAGGCTGAAGGACCTGTGTTATATTCTTCTTTGTTCTATGTTTAGTTTTGTTGCTATTTTAAATTCCCACCAGCAGAAACATTTACATAACACAACTAAACATCTCTATGAAATACCATTACATAAAATAGCAATGTTACAAAATTTTGAGATTTTAAAAATCAAGTCTGTAATTTATCCCATCAGATAAAGCATAAAAAGAAGTTTAATTTGACACCTAATTCACTTTCATATCTTCAGTATTAAAAATGTTATGGCCATTTTCATACTCAGAAATTAGCATCTTGTTCCCTATTGCTTTTCCATTGACTTAACACAAAAGCTGTTATCGAGGACAGTCAAAAGCCCATTAAAAAAATAAAAAATTAAAACAATTAAAAAAAAACGTTCTTAAAAATTAAGAGAACTGAAAGAAATTTTCAGTTATTATAGATTGAAGCATTCTGAAACAAATATGAAACAATCTTACTTAGACGACATGAAATTAAAGCATATAATTAGTTAGTTACCTAATTGTAGCTAATTACAAAATTCAATTACTAGATCTAAACATCTATCAATTTCTTAAGAATAGATTAACATTTTTAAAAAGCCTAAGCCTAACATTCACACAAGAATTCACAATATAACATAATTTTTAAATCTCATTGTCATGGATTTATAGGCCAAATGGAAGGAATTTAATGTTTAATACCTGTAAATTAATGGCCATTTAAATCATCTTGCTAGTGGGTTTTTCTGGAACGCGATCATTTGGAACGTTGCAGTTGCGGTGAATTTAAACCCGTATCGGCATGAAGAATACTGCCGGTTCGTACGGGGGAAAAAATCACTGTTTCGCAACTTAAAATGTGAATTAAAGGCATCTTAAGGAGCACTTAAGAAGCTGATTTTTAAATTACTCCAGCACTGAACTTGTCGGGCGATTTTTAAAACAAAATACACAGAACGCCCGTCGGAACGATTCTTCAGCAAAAGCTTGCACTCCAACGAAATATAATCCAGGACAAGGTAGGAGAAACCTGCATTTTAACCCCGCCCCCCCCTCAAAGGCGCCAAAATCGCGCACAAGGCCAGTGGCAGAATTGCAGCGCCGCTGAAGGCAAGTTTTGTAACATACCTACATAAAATTGATTTTATACTAATAGAACACCAAGACAATATTTTCTTGAAGTATACTTTTCGTGAAGATTAATTTCTATGACACACCTGTCTATTTCTATTTCTGCACGTGTTATTTCCACCACTTTCCTTCAGACTGCTATAACAGCAACCAATTATACTTTTATTAATCCAACCACTTAATTGGGCCACTGTGCTGCTCAAATGCACAGACTGTGCCCTGGTAATAAACAAGCTCCATTTTTATATATGTCATATGTCAATATTGTTCATAAGTCCATGCAGAAATACCATTCAATATGGTAACTATATCTCTATTATTGCAATGAATTACATCAAAAACAAATAAGATTGATAAGAACAATTACTTAAAAAGCGAGGATACGTTCTGTAGGTACATAGGTGAGATTTTGAATTTAATAATATGATGGCAGCTCATTTGTATGTAGCAGTGCTCATAAATCAGATGTTCCTAACAGCTCAGCATGTATTTGCTCTAACTAAAATGTTCCATCTTCTCTCGCATCTTCAGTTGCCCCTCATAACAGAACTTCTTCTGAAGTTCTACTAAGCATTCAGTCCTCAGTACCACCAAACCCAGAAACAGCCCAGTTGTCTGTCCAATTACAAAACCCCTTTTCCAATGTTCTCAAGTTTAAGGTTTCCCCAGCTTTTCCACTTTGAAAATCAAGCAAAGCCAGTGAATAATCAGAACCCACTTAGCAAGCAAACTAACTCATAGATGGGAAGTTTTAAGTTATCCAGTCAGACATATTCTTCACGCTATGCGCTTTATTCTATGTAGAATTATTGTTTTACAAAAGGCCTATGACACTTGGAAGGAAAGATGTTCACAGGATCCTGTTCAAAACAAATACTGGCTACCAACAAAAAAAAGTTAAATGAGAGAATAGAGGGTAAAGGAAAGGTCATCTTAGTTAGGTGCTGACACTGGAATTAAATAAGTATGTTTTAGTTCCTGCTGCCCTTGATATCTTCTCTTTCTTTCCAACTGCCCCATCCCCCAGCAAATATGTTTTTTGTAACCAATCAGGTCTATTAGTTGATGAAAGAATGTACAGCAGCTTGGTTAAGCTTAGAACTACTGTTTTTCTGTTTTTAAGATTTCTGCTTTTAAGTTTTGCATTATTTTGGTTTAGTGTTGTATAGAGAAGTCCTAGAAAGAGGCATCGTCCCTAGTGTTTTAGTGAGAACGGCGTTATTGAACCACGGTGTAGGTAAGTAGAGTCAGTACACTATCTATATCCAGGGGTCAAATATAGTTTGTTTTGGTGTGGTTGCATCTAGAATGTAGAATGGCATCTAAAAATGGACTTTATAATATATCCGAATGCACTCCACTGATTACCCCAATTAATACATTATTAACCTCAACTAATCCTCTTGTTCATTGCATTTTTTTTAGCCTTTATATTTCATGCGGTTACTGAACTTCATCTAATCTGAAATGTCAAACTTACAAATGGAATCATCATTACATTTAGTTTATCATTATAAGAATCAATGCCTGGTTTGGAATTCCACCAGTGCAAAAATCTTCCTTTGGCAATTTCAGCAGTTAGTTTGCAGATTTATCTGTATAACTGGTCAGAAGCATTGCGTGGATTAGCTTAATGGGCAACAAGGTTCACCTTTTATTGTCTTTTCACTTTAAGAAGAAAAATATAATTATTTCACAAAGCAGAAATACTTGTTATGATTACATTCAACTGTGCATTTTAATAATTGTAAAAACTCATACCTCCTTTGTTCGGTGCACAATCTACAATATTGATCTGAATGTTGTCATCATCTTTTTCTTCCTTATCATTTCCCAGAACCATCCAATTCTCTATCGCATCATCATTTTCACTTCCAGAACTTCCACTCTCTTCCATCGTTGTTCCCTCTTGGATCTGTTGACATATTCTGCCCATCCTTTGATTTAACATCTGCATTTCAGCCAATCTATTCATGCTTGATGTTGAATGAATTGAACAGCTGTCTGATCCAGGTGCACGTTCACCCATGGACTGTTCTTTGTTTTGCTTAAGGTAACATTCTGAGGGTTTAGCATCCTTGTGTGTATAAACACTATCATCGCATTCAGAGTCTGACAAAACTATGATATCGGGGCTATCTGAAATGACTACAACATCACTATCAGTCAAAATAATTTGCTCTTTGCTTTTTCTTGAATGCTTTGCTTTATCTTCAACTGAAGTGATATGTAGATTTATAGCAACTGTGTCCCTCTTTCCATCCTTCTTCACTTCATTAATATTGTTTGCATAATGTACTTGACTGTATAACTGGAACTCCACTTCACTATCAATTTCTGCCTCACTGGAAGATTCCTCGTGATACAGCTCATCTTCATAGGCCTCCAAGTCATCATAACCAAACATTGTGGAAAAAGTAAATTATCCTGTGTAAAATGGAGGGAAAATATTACTGGTTTAAAACGTATCATTGTTCATCATTGTACATTTTCCAGTGACTTCCTCATTTAGGAGGCAACATTTCAAAATATTTAAGACCCTAATAATGGAGCAATGCATCTTGAAAAAAAACAAAGTTAATTTTTTAATGTTTAACAGAGAGAAGAAAAATAAGTATTGAACTCAAAACCTCCAACACTTAAGTAATTTTCTGCATCAGAACTGAAATGGCAGAGGGAAGATAACCAACATAAAGAGGTGAGAGGGAGGGGTGACCAGCGCCCTGCAAGGCAGCATTCTCAGCCCCTTCATACACTTCCTGTACACTCATGACTGTGAGGCCAATTTCTGCCCTAATACCATGTTCAAGTTTGTAAATGCCAGCACCATCATAGGCCCGATCTCAAACAATACAAGATGGAGCACAGGAAGTAACTCAGCGGGACAGGCAGCATCTCTCGAGAGAAGGAATGGGTGACTTTTCGGGTCGAGGCCCTTCTTCAGACTGAAGACCTCAAGTCTGAAGAAGGGTCTCGTCCCTAAACGTCACCCATTCCTCTTCTCCAGATGCTGCCTGTTCCGCTGAGTTACTCCTGCATTTTGTGTCTATTTTCAGTGTAAAGCAGCATCTGCAGTTCCTTCCTACATGGTGATCTGCCTCAACGACTACCATCCTGTTGCACTTGCATCCACCGTTATGGAGTGCTGTGAGATTTTGGTTATGATGCAAATCAACTCCTGTCTCGGAAATCTCAAGATGGCAGGGTGGAAGGTGCAGGGGAAAGTTGGTGGCCATGAACTGTCTGCAAGATCACCTTCCGAATCCTTAGAAACTGCTCTAAGGTTCTGCGGTCAGTTCAGGAAACGGGACATGGCAACCTCACCACACAGCGGAGAGACGACTAGAGGAGGCATTGTAAAGTTGTGGTGGTTACTTTGTAGGTGGAGGCGGCAGCTTGGGGTTCTACAGCAGCCCGATGAGTGAGCAGTCGGGAAAAGCCTGCAGCAGGAACAGTTATGGAAGGAACCAAAGGCATTGTACAGGGCCCAGTCGACCTCAACATCATTGATCCAATGCCGCCAGGACACCGGGCCTTAAAGTGAGTAAATAAATCATATCTCCTTAGGCCAAGATCAGACTTTTCCGTGACCTCATACTTGAAAAGTTGCAAGATGGTAACGGAACATGGTGACTCTTTACATACTGTCCCAAAAGAGGATCTAATTACAATTATTTCACTCTTTTACTTGTATATGATTGTACTTGGGTATAGTATGATGATATGACTGGATAGAACGCAGAACAGTTTTTTAAACTGTATTTCAGTACACATGACAATAATAAACTTAAATAAACTAAAATAACCTGTATCGGCTTCAATTGGCCACAACAGGTCAACAGCAGAAGACATCTCACTGTCTCCTCACTGACCATCTGGATAACAGGAACACATTTTATTTTAAAAGCACCTGGAACACTCCTGCCCAATTCAATTGACAAGTTGCATCATTGATGTTCTCCCCAAAGCCCCTAACCAGACTTCCAAAGCCAGGTGTAGATAAAAGCCAAATCATAGGCCAAAGATCCACTCTTCCTCTGGCAAGAGCTCCAATTACCATTGACTCTCCAATAATCCAGAACAACAAACTGTTCTTTACAAAGGACAGGGTACACTTGCTAACACTCGTACCGCTTGTACAAACCTTACAGTTAACAAACACAAAAATCATATAATTATAGAAGCAAAAACAACAACCTGCACACTTGGCTCACACAAAATCTGTGGCCCATCAACTTTCATACTGGAGGAAAGGCTCTGCACATATGGGGTCTCTAACTGCATGAACTTTATGTTAGCACAGGTTCGGCAAGTAAGCAAAACTTGGCAGATGGACACAAAAAACTGGAGTAACTCAGCGGGTCAGGCAGTATCTCTGGAGAAAAGGAATAGGTGACATTTCGGGTCAAGACCCTTCTTCAAACTGAGTCAGGGCAAAGGGAAACAAGAGATATAGAATAAATGAATGAAAGATATGCAAAAAAGTAATGATAAAGGAAACAGGCGGTTGATAGTTGTTTGTTAGGTGAGAACGAGTACAGACAATGAGACTCAACAAAATGACTTTGAAGCTGGTATGACTTGGGTGGGGGAGGGATCGAGAGAGAGGGAATGCAGGGGTTACTTGAAGTTAAAGAAATCAATATTCATACCTGGGTGGTAAGCTGCCCATGTGAAATATTAGATGCTGTTCCTCCAATTTGCATTTGGCCTCACTGACAATGGAGGAGGCCTAGGACAGCAATGTCAGTGTGGGAATGGGTAGGGAAATTAAAGTGTTTGGCAACCGGATGATCAGGTAGGTCTAGGCAGACTGAGCGAAGGTATTCAGCGAATCGATCGCCCAGTCTATGTTTCGTCTCGCCAATGCACAAGAGTCCACACCTTGAACAACGGATACAGTAGATGAAGTTGGAGGAGGTGCAAGTGAACCTCTGCCTAACCTGAAAGGACTATCGGTGTCCCTGGTCTGAGGGAGGAGGTTTAGAGACAAGTGTTGCATCTCCTGCGGTTTCAGGGGAATGTATCTGAGGAGGGGGTGGTTTGGGTGGGAAGGGATGAGTTAACCAGGGAGTTGCAGAGGGAATGGTCTCTGTGGAAGGTGGAAAGGGGTGGAGATGGGAAGATGTGACTAATGGTGGGATCCCGTTGGAGGTGGCGAAAATGTCAGAAGATTAAGGGCCTGTCCCACTTGGCGATTTTTTCAGCGACTGCTGGCATCATTAACTGAAGTATCAGGTCACCGAAAAATTTGCGGCGTGATGACATATTGACGCCCGGCGTTTTTTTCAAGTGTCGCAACATTTTTTTTGAAAATGTTCAAAATCTTTTGGTGACACGAATACGACGCCGGCAGTCGCCGAAAAAAATCGCCCAGTATAATAATAATAATAATAGATTTTATTTATATAGCGCTTTTCAGGACTCAAAGTCGCTTTACAATTGAGAGTCAGGAATAAACAAAACAAAATAGAGCAGTAAGACAGAGGGGAGGGGAACATGGGACTAAGGGTATGCAGAGGTGAAGAGATGGGTCTTGAGGCGGGACTGGAAGATGGTAAGGGACTCAGAATTTCGGACCAGTTGTGGGAGGGAATTCCAGAGCCTGGGAGCTGCCCTGGAGAAGGCTCTGCCTCTGTATTGTATTGTGTTGTATACAACATGTGTTGTATGCAACGTATGCAATGGTATGAAAGGTAAGGATTAGATGGACTTCAACACGGAAGAATGCGAGGCTATCTACTTTGGTAGAAAAGTATAGAAAGCTATATTTATTTTTACATTGATGAGATTGTAAGATGCTGTTATCTTCCCTCAGTGCTAATGCAGGGTGTCTACCCAAAATTACTTTCCTTTCGCCCCCCAGATGCTGCTCGACCCACTGAGTTCCTCCAGCAGGTTGATTTTAACTAAATATATGGTCTTCTGCGCATATACATAAAAAGTTGTAGTAACTCGATGGGTCAGGCAGCATCTCTGGAGACGTTTTGGGTGGAGACCATTCTTTCAGAAATGTCACCCATTCCTTCTGTCCAGAGATATTACCTGTCCCGCTGAATTACTCCAGCTTTTTTTGTCTATCTTCAGTGTAAACCAGCATCTGATGTTTCTTACAATTACAGTAAATCGTAGTTACAACTTAGTGACATGTGACCACCATGGGGTTTTCCCGGTCCCAGGGTCTCAGCGCGCTCCCGCTCGCTCGCTGGGGATGGCGGGGTCGCGCGCGCGGCCACGTGCTCGTGCTCGTGCCCGGTCAACACGTGCTGTTACCGATTGCGCGCGGGGCGACAGTTAGGCCTCGGACGGTGGTGGCGGCGGCGGCGGCGGCGGCGGCTGTATCGGCTCCTCCTGTGGCACCGCAGCGGTGACACCGGCCCTACTTCCGCAGGCTTTTCACGCGTCGACGCCGCGCGGAAAACGTTCCTCACATTTGAACGGCCGTTTAAAGAGTGTTTTATTCCGCAGACCCGAACCTGTTTACATCAGGAACAAGCCGCTTAGCAGTTCTGCCCCTCTTTCACTCTGCCGTCTCAGCTGGCCGACCAAACCATCTTCCCCGACGGTTGTGCCGGCAAAAGCAGCCTCCGAACCAGCTGGCCGACCATGACAATTCCCTTGGTGAATGTTTTACAAATCAAGTACGCAAAGCAGCGAGGCTGCAGTTTTATCAATTAAATTACGCGCACAGTTTAATCATCGTACAATAAAATGGGTGGACTTAATTTTAAATATAAACTAATTCAGTACGGAAACTGGACTTTCTGCCCTATTCCACCCTAAATTCAATAGGTGCAGTAGTAGGCCATTCGGCCCTTCGAGCCAGCACCGCCATTCAATGTGATCATGGCTGATCATCCACAATCAGTACCCCTTTCCTGCCTTCTCGCCATATCCCCTGACTCCGCTATCTTTAAGAGCTCTAACTCTTAAAAGCATCCAGAGAACCAGCCTCCACCGCCCTCTGAGGCAGAGAATTCCACAGACTCACAACTCTCAGTGTGGAAAAGTTTTTCCTCATCTCCGTTCTAAATGGCTTACCCCATATTCTTAAACTGTGGCCCCTGGTGCTGGACTCCCCAAATATCAGGAACATGTTTCCTGCCTCTAGCATGTACAAACCCTTAATAACCTTATATGTTTCAATAAGATCCCCTCTCTTCCTTCTAAATCCTCCAAGCCACTGAGTGTGTTCTTCCGTTCCAATGTCGGAGTTCCATCATCCCGATGAGAGGGCCTGAACATTGGGCCGCCGTAGCGGCGACTGCGGAGGGCTCAAAGTCCCCGACCACGGGTGAACAATGAGGAAGATGACTGAACTTTATTGCCTTCCCTCACAGTGGGAAACGTTGATTCCGCTGTGGGGGGATGTTTTTGTTAAACTCTTATCGTGTATTGTGTTCTTTTTTATTCGTATGGATGTATGGTAACTCAAATCTCACTGCACCAATTGGTGCATGTGACAATAAATGGAACTTGAACTTGAATTCCAGAGTATACAAACCCAGCCGCTCCATTGTATCAACATATAACAGTCCCGCCATTCCGGGAATTAACCTGGTGAACCTACGCTGCACTCCCTCAAAGCAACAATGTCCTTCCTCAAATTTGGAGACCAAAACTGCAGACAATACTCCAGGTGTGGTCTCACTAGGGTCCTGTACAACTGCAGAAGGACCTCTTTGCTCCTATACTCAACTCCCCTTGTTATGAAGGCCAACATACCATTCACTTTCTTCACTGCGTGCTGTACCTGCATGTTACTTTCAGGAACTGATGAACAAGGTCCCCCAGATCTCTTTGTATATCCCCTTTTCCCAACGACACCATTTAGATAATAATCTGCCGTCCTGTTTTTGCCACCAAAGTGGATAACCTCACATTTATCCACATTAAACTGCATTTGCCATGCATCCTTTAGTTTATTATTGTCACGTGTAAAGAGGTATAATGAAAATACTTTTATTACATGCTATCCAGTCAGCGGAAAGAATATACATTACTACAATCAAGCCATCCACAGTTTACAGATACAGGATAAAGGGTATAAACATAGTGCACAATAAAGTAAGAAATGCTGCTGTTGAAATAAAGATTTGAAAGGATAGAGTGATTGTAATACTTGATAGCAAATCCACTTCTAAGACCAGCATGCAGAGTCACCTGGCTTCAGCGCCACTAGGTTAATTCTCCAGCACTATCACATCCTTCCTATGGTAAAGTAGTTTGAATTGCATACATTACTCCATCTATGGCCTCACTAATGTTTTAAGTAAGTAAGTAAGTTTATTGGCCAAGTATTCACATACAAGGAATTTGCCTTGGTGCTCCGCCCACAAGTAACAACATGACATGCAGTGACAGTTACGAATGACTCAGAAAACACTAAACATTAATAATAATAAGACATTAATGATAAAACACCATTGATCAAGCATGTGAACTAACAAAATACCAGATCAAAGGGAGGCTACAGATTTTTGGCTGTTGAGTAGAGCAACTACTCATGGATAAAAACTGTTTTTATATCTGGCTGTGGCAGCTTTGACAGTCCGGAGTCGCCTTCCAGATTTAAAGAGTTTGTGGCCAGGGTGAGAGGGGTCAGAGATGATCTTGCCCGCTCGCTTCCTGGCCCTTGCAGTGTACAATTCATCAAGGGAGGGAAGGTTGCAGCCAATAATCTTCTCTGCTGATTGGACGATTCGCTGCAGCCTCCAGGTGTCATGCTTGGTGGCTGAGCCAAACCAGACCATGATGGAGAAGGTGTGAACAGACTACGATGGCCGTGTAGAATTGGACCATCATTGCCTGTGCCAGATTGTGCTTCCTCAGCTGCCGGCCGCAGGAAGTACATCCTCTGTTGTGCCATTTAGACTGTGGAGTCGATGGTAGCCCCCCACTTAAGGTCCTTGGAGATGATGGTTCCCAGGAACATAAAAAACTCCACAGATGTGACTGTGGTGTTGTTGATGGTGAGTTGGGTGAGGGGAGGGGGAGCTCTCCTAAAGTCTACAATCAATGCCACTGTATTAAGAGCATTGAGCTCTAGGTTGTTGCGATGGCACCAGGACGCCAACTGTGACACTTCCTGTCTGTAGGCAGATTCCTCCCCATTCTGGATCAGTCCAATCAGGGTTGTGTCGTCCGCAAACTTGAGAAGCTTGACAGAGGTGTCTGTGGAGGTGCAGTCGTTGGTGTAGAGAGAGTAGAGTTATAAAATTCAATGCCCTCCCTGCTCTTATAATCTATGTCTTTACTAATGAAAGCAGGAATCTGCAGTATGCATGATAGCAAATCCACTTCTAAAATCCCTAGCAATCTACGTATGCTGCTGCCATTGGGGTACTTTTTGACATGTCATTCAAGTCCTCAGCTGGAATAATATGTGCATTGCACCAGCTGCTGTAATATGAGAAGGGTGTGATTGTGCTGGAGAAACTGCAAGAGGTTTTGCCAAGGATGGAATATTTCAGGTCTCATGAAAGACTACATTTATTTTCTTCGGAATGGAGAAGGTGGGTATGTGGTCTCATTGAGGTACAAAATTAGAAATGGTACGGATTGGGTAGATGGTCATTTTTAAGTCCCTGTGCCCATTACTTCCTAGAGTTCTACAATTTATTGTATATATCTTAGCCTTATTTATCCAGCTAAAATACATAGATCAATTTTAAACGTTATTCCATAGCCAAGGACTGTTTTCCTCACAATTAATAACAGTCCCAATTTTGGTGCTGTTTGTGTGTAACAAGCACAAGGCTCCCAGCACAGGTAGCTTCCAATTGCCCTCCTCTGCTCCCTCTCACAAAGCCAAGTTCAGATTAAATTTGCCAAACTGCCAACTGCTGTCATGAGTCATATGGAAATTTGAGTTCTCCATTTCTCCACAAAACATTTGTGACTAAAACCATTAGTTAATCAACGGGAAAACCCTATAATATTTAGTGCCATACGAATTTGGAAACAATTAAAAAAGACATTAAAATTAGATAATTTATCACTTTTTCTCCCAATTGTGAATAACCCTTTGTTTAAACCCTCATGGTTGGACAGGGGTTTTACACAATGGAAGAATTATGGAATTAAAAATATGGGACAACTTTATAAGGAAGGCACTTTTCTGACATTTCAGGAGTTGCAACAGACTTATGGACTTCAAGGAAATGATTATTTCAGATATCTTCAACTCAGAGATTATGTAAAATCGAATACTCAAAACTTTCGAATTAGAAATTCAGAAATTCTTGACGAATGTTGGAATAAACATCCTAATACAGAAAAATTAATATCTTATATATATAATATCTTATTAGACAGTGACATTCCATCGACGGACTTACACAGACAAACATGGGAAAAAGAATTAAATGAAATAATAACGAAAGATATTTGGGAAGAAAGTTTACAACATATACATCAATGTTCATTAAATGCCAGACATTCTTTAATACAATTTAAAGTAATACATAGATTACATTATTCAAAAACAAAATTACATAAAATCTTTCAACATATCTCACCTATATGTGATAAATGTCAACATTTAGAAGCCACCTTATCTCATATGTTTGCAAACTGTACAAAAATTAAAAAATTCTGGGTAAATATTTTTAGTATAATATCTAAAGTGACCAGCACACAAGTGGACCCGGATCCAAAATTTATAATACTCGGAACATCAGAATTAAATCAAACATTTACACCAACACAAAGAAACTTTATTGATTATAGTATAATAACAGGAAAAAAATTAATTCTAAAATTTTGGAAAGGCCCCACGGCCCCCACAATCAAAATGTGGATTATAGAAATGACGGAGACCTTAAACGTGGAAAGAATCAGATTTTCCCTGTTGGACAAACAGGAAGTATTCGTTGGAACATGGTCTCCCTTTATTGATTATTTAAAGGGTCAGAATGGTTCAGCACGGGAACCTGACTAATGCTCGGGCTAAAAAATGGATGAAATGCTATATTCTGAAATGTACGAATATATCTCGAATGAAGTTTTTTATTTTAATACATTTTTCCACTCTTCTTTAACTATCTTTCTCTTTTTTCTTTTTTTTTTTTTTTTTTTTTGTGTGTTTTTTTTTTTTTGTTTCTCTCTCTTTTTCTTCTCTTTCTTTTCTTTCTTTACTTCATCTATCTTTTTAGTTCTATCTAGTTTAAAATAAATTAAAAAAGGCAAAAGGTATTGGAGACAATGTAATAATAATTGATAATATTATCAATTTAAAAATGTAAGACTGTAATAATGTTAATAGGTTATGTACTTATCTCCAATAAAAAATATTTTTAAAAAAAAATAAAAAAAAGTTAATCAACGGCAAAATATCCTGCAGATGTAAAATCCACTTTTTATATGCAAAATCTTTCTTTATAAAAACATTACATGACTATTGCTTTATTTTGTGAGTATATTCACATGAGTTATATCTTGCAATGACTTCACTATTTATATCATTAGACCAGATTAAAATTATACCCCACATTTCATCAATTAGCAATCCCACCTGTGTAAATTTAGTTTAGTTCATTGTCATGTGTACCGAGGTACATGAAAAGCTTTTAGTTGCGTGTCTCCAGTCAGTGAAATGACTAGATATGATTACAAATTTGTAAATTGAGTTGGATATGTATTTGGCTGCACAGTGGTGGATGTATAAGAGGTAAAGAGGCACTAAAGGTTCATCCTTGCGGAGCACCAGTTTTGAGAATTATTGTAGAGGATGACGTCCCCTATCCTCACTGATTGTGGTTTGTTGGCCAGGAAGCCGAGGATCCACTTGCAGAGATGAGTGCTGACTCCAAGTTCTATGCTCCAAGTTCCAAATAACACAAATGTTTTCACCTCCCATGTTACAACTTTCTGTAATGAACATCTCATCTAAGTTTAGAGTCGAGATTTACCTCATTGATCTTCCAATTCCAACTAACATGATTTTAACATTCAGAAGTTTGTTCTCTTTCCTTTAAACCCAACTAAATGTTCATCTTCCATATTTTTCCCATTTTCATTGATAAACTGACTTCACGGTCTTTATCCTTTTTTACAAACCCTCAGTGATTTTATTTTCCCCTTCTACATTCTCCAATGTTGTTGTTTGTTTCCATCTCCCAATTCATTCTGAGTTATAATATTGATTCTATTTTTGCTACATCACCAAGTTTCCACCTGCAAGAGATCATTTTCATATTTCATATCATTCTTGTGACATTTGCAAGAAAACTAAAAATATTTTTTCTTCTGAAATAGAATGTGTTTACACTCTCATTAACATTTACTGCCATCTTTAATTTTAATCAATTTGATTTTATTGCCCTAATAACACCAAAGACTATTTTCATTTATTCTGGTACTAACATTTTCCAGGTAATTTTCAACAAAGAAATAAATTGTCAAATGCTACCAGGTCAGTATCAAATTGTCTGTCATAAAGAAGTAGAATTGTTGAATATGAAGGCATAGTAGGAAGCCGTTTAGTCCTATGAGGCTCTGCTGCCTCTGGAATAGTCATTTATTGTACATATTCCTGACCTTACCCTTTCCTAAAACATAACAACAATAATTTTAAGCATTTTCCCTTATACTCTTTAAAATTCACATCAATGTGAACATATATTTTTAGATTTTTAATCCATCATTATGTCCAAAGGAGAAATTTATGTTTGGTTACTGATACTGAGCATGTTTGAAAATATTTATTGTCATTTGCATTCATTTCCATACATTTGAAATATGTGCAAGGGTGCACAGCCGTAACTTGAAGCCCTTGCATTCATTGCTGCAACAAACTAAAAACAAATTTCTCCCATGAACCGCTTATTGTAATGAAAAATGAAAAATGAAATTCCAATTTCTTCTTTTTATTTTGTGATAACCCTAGTCACTAAATCATTCACAGTTGAAATAGCTATTCCTTATTTAAATTATAATTGCCCCTTTAAATTTGGACAGTCATATTAGATCTCCTAGTAAAAATCCTCTTTTTAAAAGAACCCTAGTTTCTCTTTGTTCAAAACGAAAGCTCCATCTCTGTGATTAAAGAATCACAGAAATAAACTATTTGACCAATCATGCCAGTGCCTGCTTTTTGAAAGAGCTTTCCAATTAACGCCCTCTCCTATCCTGTCAACAAAACCCTGTAACATTTCCACTTTTAAATATTTTTCAGATTCCATGTGTAATGTTTCTCGTCATTTCAACTTTCATCATTCAGTCCCATTAGCCTACCCAGTACCATTTCATTAGGCGAGAAATAGTATTGGGTAGGCTAATGGGACTGAAGGATGATAAATTCCCTGGACCTGATGGTCTGCATTCCAGGGTCCTCGGGGAGGTGGCTCTAGAAATAGTGGACGCATTCGTGATCATTTTCCAATGTTCAATAGATTCAGGATCAGTTCCTGTGGATTGGAGGATAGCTAATGTTATCCCACTTTTCAAGAAAGGAGCGAGAGAGAAAACGGGGAATTACAGACCAGTTAGCCTGACTTCAGTGGTGGGAAAGATGCTGGAGTAAATTATTAAAGAGGTAATAATGGGGCATTTGGATAGCAGTAAAAGGATTAGTCCAAGTCAACATGGATTTATGAAATGGAAATCATGCTTGACTAATCTTCTGGAATTTTTTGAGGATGTGACAAGTAAAATGGATGAAGGGGTGCCAGTGGATATAGTGTATCTAGACTTTTAGAAAGCCTTTGATAAGGTCCCGCACAGGAGACTGATGACTAAAATGACAGCACATGGTATTGGGGGTAGGGTGTTGACATGGATAGAAAATTGGTTGGCAGACCGGAAGCAAAGAATAGGAGTGAACGGGTCCTTTTCAGAATGGCAGGCAGTGGCGAGTGGAGTGCCGCAAGGCCTGGTGTTGGGGCCGCAACTGTTTACCATATATATTAATGATTTGGAAGAGGGAATTAGGAGCAACACTAGCAAGTTTGCGGATGACACAAAGCTGGGTGGCAGTGTGAACAGTGAAGAGGATGTTAGGAGGTTGCAGGGTGACCTGGACAGGTTGAGTGAGTGGGCAGATGCGTGGCAGATGCAGTATAATATAGATAAATGTGAGGTTATCCACTTTGGTGGCAAAAACAAGGGGGCAGATTATTATCTCAATGGGGTTAGGTTAGGTAAGGGGGAGGTGCAGCGAGACCTGGGCGTCACTGAAAGTTGGCTTACAGGTACAGCAGGCAGTGAAGAAAGCTAATGGAATGTTGGCCTTCATAACAAGAGGATTTCAGTATAGGAGTAAAGAGGTTCTTCTGCAGTTGTATAGGCTCTGGTGAGACCACATCTGGAGTATTGGGTACAGTTTTGGTCTCCTAATTTGGGGGAGGACATCCTTGTGATTGAGGCAGTGCAGCGTAGGTTCATGAGATTGATCCCTGGGATGGCGGGACTGTCATATGAGGAAAGATTGAAAAGACTAGGCTTGTATTCACTGGAGTTTAGAAGGATGAGGGGGAGATCTTATAGAAACATATAAAATTATAAAAGGACTGGACAAGCTAGATGCAGGAAAAATGTTCCAAATGTTGGGCGACTCCAGAACCAGGGGCCACAGTCTTAGAATAAAGGGGAGGTCATTTAAGACTGAGGTGAGAAAAACCTTTTTCACCCAGAGAGTTGTGAATTTATGGAATTCCCTGCCACAGAGGGCAGAGGCCAAGTCACTGCATGGATTTAAGAGAGAGTTAGATAGAGCTCTATGGGCTAGTGGAGTCAAGGGATATGGGGAGAAGGCAGGCACGGGTTATTTATAGGGGACGGTCAGCCATGATCACAATGAATGGCGGTGCTGGCTTGAAGGGCCGAATGGCCTCCTCCTGCACCTATTTTCTATGTTTCTATGTTTCTATGTAACTCTGCTTCTTGCCAATTATTAAACTCTGTGTTTGGTTTACTGTTGGGAGCAATTTGTCCTTATTTAATTTAATATGATCCTGTTGATTTTAAAAACATATGTTAAATCACCTCTTTCTGCTGTACAGAGGATAGCCCCAGCCTCTTTAGTCTCTCCGGGCAACCAAAGCGCCACATTCCTAGTAACATTCTGCTAAATCCTCTTTGCATTGTCTGCAAGGCCTTTATATATTTCCCAAGGATGTAATTAATTTGGAAAAGGTGTAGAAAAATTTACCAGGATGTTACCAGGACTAGAACATTTGAGTTATAAGAAGAAGCTGGATAGGCAAGGACATTTTTCTGTTGAACATAGGAGGCTGAGAGTTGAGTTTTCAGAGGTATATAATTTTCATGAAGGGCATAAGGTGAACAGTCATGATCTTTTCTCCATGTAGGGGTGTCAAAAACTAGTGGCTATAGGTTTAAAATGAGGGGGCAAAGATTTAAAAGGGCCAGAAGGGTAACTTAAAAGGGCCAGTAGGGCCAGGCAGGTACAAGTACAATAATTAAATGACACTTGGACAGCTACATGGATTGGAAAGGTTGAGGAGGATATGGGGCAGGTGCAGGTAAGTGGAACTAGCTCAGTTCACTAACTTGGTCAACATGCACTAGTTGGGCCAAGGGGCCTATTTCCGCATGGTATAGCTATATGACTATGCCTATAAATGTTGGTGCCGAAATTGGATGCCATATTCAGGAGAGGCCTAGGTAGATTATCTACATCCATTTATGTCCTTGGAGTTGTGTTGAAAACTCAGCACAATATTCTGACTGCAATGGCAATTTGAAAATTTTAATTAGGGTTTATTTTTAAAACTGTAAGAAGTAATGAGACAAGAGTAAATCATTTAGTCCCTTAAAGCTGTAAAAAGATGCAATGTATCATCCACATCAACCAACTTCAGTTCTCTTGCCTCATAAATTTATTTTCTGACATAAGTTCAACAACCTGAAATATTAAGTGTTTCTCTCTATCCACAGACCTTGCCTGACCTACTGACTATCTTCAGCAATTTATTTTATTATTTCTTAGTTCCATCAAAGGCAATATTTTGTTTTTTTAAAGTCTTTAGCTAAAAGGTGCTTCTTGACAGCACTCGCTTTACTTGAATCCTGGCCCGTATCGTCACATAAGGATTAATGTATCAATTATTTTAACAATAAGCACATTGCATCATTCCATTGATATTCTATATTCAAAGCAATAATAACCTTGTCTGTGCAATCTATTATGACAGTTTAAGTCAACCATCTTGGTATTATTATAGTGGATCTCCACTGCACTTTCTCCCAGGCTTGGCACTGGAGTTCTATTCTACTTTAAATTGGGTTTAAATAAAGCTTTATTTAACTCCATTATAACTTAATTCCTTTATATTCCACCCCTCTAAAGATAAAGTCCAATATTCCATTAGCAATTTTTTGTATCTGCCTTTACTGATACCTGGACCCCTGAAATATCTCTGCTACCACACAAACCTAATGTCTCAGCATGTAGTGAAGACTCATCCATCTTTCTTGAGACAATGTGGACAAGTTAACATTTCCTTGGATTGACTTCAATCTATCTTTATATCCACTCACTTAAATTATCAAAATGCCATTGTAGCTTTGATCATCGATCTGCTCTATTTACTGTTGAATATAACTTGGTAATCAACAGGGAAGTTGGATAGGTGGCTCGCAGTTTTATTAACTACACCATAAAATTGAATCACTAATGTAGATCTCTGCAGATGTCATCAATAAAACGATATACTATTTATCAGATTTTTTTTCTCAATTGCTTACTTCTAATCAATTCCCTAGGTCAATACGTTTCCTCCAATTCCACACATTCATAGTTTTGCAAACACTCTCTTATGTTAAAACTTATCAAAACTGATAGATGATCATAAAAAATGTTTGAGTGAATCTTGTAGAGGCTGAATGTCAACTCTCACCTATCTCCCACATAGACTGCGATAGCACTGTTGAACATTAAGCTTATTGTCCCAGATGACCTTACAGACATCATCTCCTCTGGAGATTTTCCTCCATGGTGCCCAACTTAATTGCCAACAAATTTCACTGCCTGCTTCAGCCTCTTTCTAAGACTCACAATATATGGATATATGTGTAATCCAGTGGTTCAGCCTGTACTTGCACCACAGAATTTCTTCATGTTTTGGCTATTTTTATTCTCCCTTTTGTACAATTTCTCCCCAGATGGATGTGTGTCTCTTCAATAGTCAATAGACAATAGGTGCAGGAGTAGGCCATTTGGCCCTTCAAGCCAGCACCACCATTCAATGTGATCATGGCTGATCATCCCCAATCAGGACCCCGTTCCTGCCTTCTCCCCATATCCCCTGACTCCACTCTTTTTAAGAGCCCTATCTAGCTCTCTCTTGAAAGCATCCATAGAACTTGCCTCCACCGCCCTCTGAGGCAGAGAATTCCACAGACTCACCACTCTCTGTGAGAATCCACAAACTCACCACTCTCTGTGAGAATAAGCCATCTACCATTTTAACAATTTATGAATTCCTGGACTGCATCATCTCCTTTTTATCAAGAACATCCAAATTTTCACATGCCTGTCTGAAAATCATCTGCTTCTTCCTTGAATGGAAGAGCCCAATCATTCCCAATCAAACTCTTTGCTCCATCTAACTGAACTTATTCTCAAATGTTGACTCCATCACTTCCTCCAAATAAAGGTGTAGTTATGGAGGGTTTAGAAAAGTCCTCGTTATGCCTATCATTTTTGTAGGATATCGAGAATTTCCCTGTCCTCTCTTCGTTTCATTTACCTGTATGTCAATTATTGTGCTGTTTCCAGCATATACTTTTAATTGGAAAAATCAAATTTTCTTCAAATTTCCACCATCCACTCATGGTGGTCTTTTTTACTTCACCTGAAATAATATGATTATTCCAGCTAATCACAGTTGCAAAGATTATCATGCTAGTTTTCACCTCCAGGTGATCTTTTTCTGTCTTCCCATCACTTCCTCAACAGCTCTATTATAATTTTTGTAAATAAAATGTTTAAGTACCTAATTTGCTCACCCACTTCTATGGTTGCCTTAACTTTATAAAATCCAATTTCACCTTTCAATTGCTGTCTCTATCTCATTATATTAGATGATAAAAGTTTTCATCACATTTAAGCCTTCTCCTTCAGATTATTTGATAAGGTCTTTGCTGCCAGCTGTCTCATTTCCTGCACATTTCTCTTACCCCTTCCCATCCTGCCTGGTACCATGATGGACTCCTTCCTATTTTCATTTTCCATTCTGCCAATCTTCACGTTCAATAGGTAAGTTTCTTACATTTCCATTACATTAAGTATGATGCTGCCATTAAATACATCTTCCACTTCCCTTCCTTTTCAGCATTAAGTGGAATGAACTGTTCTCACCGTGATAACTATTTCACAATTCATTTAGCTCAATTTAAATGGAGATGGATAGGATGGTATTAAGGATGAATTATCTGGAGATGTCTGGGAAAATAGGAAATATGAGAAACGTGAGCTTCAGTGGATATTTAAGCAGCTATTTCATAACACTCAGCAGAAATTTATCCCACTCCAAAAGAGAAACTCAATGAAAAGGATGAGTAATCCAAAGTTAACAGAGAAGATCATGGAAAGTGTTAAATCAAAATTAAGTCTATACTAGGTGGCAAAAGCTGGTGATAGACAAGAAGACCTTTTCAAGTACCCACAGCAGATCATCAGAGCTTTAATGGATATACTGCATGAAAAGGCTGATGTATGTGGCTCCTGGAGGGAGAGACTGGAGAATTAATCATGGGAAATAAAGAAGTAGGATATAAATTAAGCCAATACTTTACATCAGTCTTCACAGTGGAGGATATTTTCCACCAGGTGAAGGGCAAAATATTGAAAAACTAATAAGATTAAAGGCAGACAAGCTACCAGGATCTGAATCAGAGTATTTTAAAGGAAGTGCCTGCAGAGATAGTAGTGTTCTTCATTGAAAATCTTCAAACATCACTGGGTCCTGGGAGGCTACCAACAGATTGGAAAACCATAAATCTTGTTCAATTAGGAAGGAAGACAAAAAAGTGAGAAACTTGCTTGCTTAACTTTGTTATTGGGAAGTTGTTAGGATCTACAATGACAGATGTAATCTATCTATCTATCTATCTATCTATCTATCTATCTAACTATCTATCTATTTATCTATCTATCTATCTATCTATATATCTATCTATCTATCTATCTATATCTATCTATCTATCTATCTATCTATCTATCTATCTATCTATCTATCTATCTATCTATCTATCGATCTATCTTTCTATCTATCTATCTATCTATCTATCTATCTATCTATCTATCTATCTATCTATCTATCTATCTATCTATCTATCTATCTATTCTATTCTATTCTATTCTATTCTATTCTATTCTATCTATATATCTATCTATCTGTCTAAATCTATCCATCTATCTATATCTATATACATAACTAAAACTCTGATCTTGTTATCTTCCGGTTTGGCGGTCTTTCTATTTGCGCAAAAACGGTTCGCGAAAGCGCTACGATTTTCACCAGTCCACTCATAGTTCTCCTGTGCTGTGAGTGCTCCAAGTTTCATTCCGATCGGTTGAATGTCGTAAAAGTTAGCGAGGTTTAAAAATCTTAAAAACCGTGCGTGCGCAGATTGATCACTTCTCCTGCCAGTCAGCACCGTGTCTCTTAGTCACCGATTAGTCTCTTCCCCTGTCACTCCCCGGGACGGTTCGCCCCTTCCTGCGCCATTGCATCTTTACTGTAGCTGAGGATGGCCGGCGGAGATTTCCAACCAGACTTTCGGAGGGACCCGAAGCATCCCAGCCCTGCCCCAAGCAGCCCCGCCCCGCCCCAAGTAGCCGCCCCGTCCCAAGCTGCAGCCCTGCCCCAAGCAGCAGCCCTGCCCCAAGCAGCAGCCCAACCCCAAGCAGTAGTCCAGCTCCAAGCAGCAGCCCAGCCCCAAGCAGCAGTCCAGCTCCAAGCAACAGCCCAGCCCCAAGCAGCTGCCCAGCCAAGCAGCAACCCAGCCCCAAGCAGCAGCCCTGCGTCGGAGACCCGACCCGACCCAGCCCAGCCCAGCCCAGCCCAGCAAGCCCCTCTGTCCATGTACCCCCCCCCACCCACCCCCCTACCCACACACACCCATCCCCCACCCACACACACCCACTCCCCCCACACACCCCACACACACCCCACACATCCCGCTGCCCACACACCCCCCACCCAACCCCCCCACCCCCACCCCGCCCCACAACTCCCCCTCCTTCACACACCCACCCCCTCCACACACACCCACCCCCACACACCCTGCCCACACAACCCCCAACCACCCCACTGCCCACACCCCCGCACACACCTCGCCACCCACACACCCCTCTCCTCCCCCACAACCCCCCCCCACCCGCCCCCACAACCCCCCCTCCCCCACACACCACTACCTCACTCACACACTGCTCCCCCCCACAACCCCTCCGCCCGCACACCCCTCCCCCCACAATCCCCCCACTCACACACACCCTCCCACACCCCCCCCCACACACACACACCCTCCCACACATCCCCCCCCACATCCCTCCTCCCCCCCACACCTCTCCCGCCCACATACACACCTGCCCCCACCCCCCACCCTCCACCCCACACACCCCCCGCCACACACCCCCAACATCACCCTCCCCCAACACCACCCTTCCCCCCTACACCTCCTCATCCACACACACACCTCCTTCCCTCCTACCCCACACCCCCCATTCCCTCCCCGCCACACACCTCAGTTCCCTCCCCTCCTCCCCTCCCACACATGATGAGGAGGGGGGGGGAGTGCTCGGGGATGAGGGGAAATGAGCCGCGCCTGCGCAGTTAGGGACTATGGGTGAGTGGTGGAATATTGCGTTGGGGGAATGGGTTGCGTTGGGGAAACAGGTGAGTGGTGGAATATTGCGTTGGGGAATTGGTTGCGTGGGGGCCTCCCATGTGACTGGGACCCAATGGGTTCCACTTAGTCTAGTGTCTATTAAAATAGAAAAACTTAGCAAGTCAACATGATTTTATGAAAGGGAAATCATGTTTTACAAATTTGCTACAGTCTGTTGAGAATATAATAACTGAAGTCAATGTGCAGCCCAGACTATCACACAAACCAACCTAAACTAAACTAAATTAAACATAACTAATGGAGTTCTCCAAGGATCAGTCTTTGGTCCTCAATTATTTACTAACTCATGGCAACTGGAATTTAATATAGAAAAATATGAGGTAACAATAATCAAAAGGCAATTGTCTAAATGGAGAGAGGAATCAAATGAGTGGAGTATAAAGGGGTCTAGGGTATTTTTGTGCTTGTATCAAGTTTACAATAATTGTGCTTTGATGCAGAAAATCATTAGAAAGGAAAATGGCATTTAGGCCGTTATTTTAGATGAGTTGGAATTTAAAAATAGGGGAGTAGTATTACAATGAAACTGGGTGTGGCGATGAGGCTACACCTGGAGTACTCTGTACAATTTTGGTCTTCTTATTTAAGAAAAGATTTTTATGCATTAGAGGCAAAGCAAAAGCACATTCATTTCTAAGATTAGAGAATTGTTATATCAAGGAAGGCTAATCAGGTTTGGTTTGTTGAAATATATAAGATGGTAATGGGTCTTGAGAAGTTTTCAATGCTTCTGAATGGTGGCCGATTAGGAAAAGGGGAGATGCAACGAGACCTGGGTGTCATGGTACACCAGTCATTGAAAGTAGGCATGCAGGTGCAGCAGGCAGTGAAGAAAACGAATGGTATGTTAGCATTCATAGCAAAAGGATTTGAGTATAGGAGCAGGGAGGTTCTACTGCAGTTGTACAGGGTCTTGGTGAGACCACACCTGGAGTATTGCGTACAGTTTTGGTCTCTTAATCTGAGGAAAGACATTCTTGCCATAGAGGGAGTACAGAGAAGGTTCAGCAGACTGATTCCTGGGATGTCAGGACTTTCATATGAAGAAAGACTGGATAGACTCGGCTTGTACTCGCTAGAATTTAGAAGATTGAGGGTGGATCTTATAGAAACTTACAAAATTGTTAAGGGGTTGGACAGGCTAGATGCAGGAACATTGTTCCCGATGTTGGGGAAGTCCAGAACAAGGGGTCACAGTTTAAGGATAAGGGGGAAGTCTTTTAGGACCGAGATGAGAAAAACATTTTTCACACAGAGAGTGGTGAATCTGTGGAATTCTCTGCCACAGAAGGTAGTTGAGGCCAGTTCATTGGCTATATTTAAGAGGGAGTTAGATGTGGCCCTTGTGGCTAAAGGGATCAGCGGGTATGGAGAGAAGGCAGGTACAGGATACTGAGTTGGATGATCAGCCATGATCATATTGAATCGCGGTGCAGGCTCGAAGGGCCGAATGGCCTATTCCTGCACCTATTTTCTATGTTTCTATGTTTCTATGTTTCCATTCATGGGATAGTTTCAAAAGAAGGGCATGATTGTAAGATAAAGGGGTAGTCATTTAAAACTGAGATGATAGGAATTTCTTCTCAGCGTGTACAGTAAATCTTTAAAATTCTCTACTTCAGAAATTGTGGAAGGAATCTTACTGGGGGTATTTAGAAAGGAGGTAGGTAATCTTTAAAAGATTGGGAAGAAGGCTAAGGGGACTGCCACTGAAGATGAATTGAAATCTGGGCAGATCAGTTGTGAAGAGATAGCTTCCATGTGTTCCTATTTTTTTTGTGTTCATCCTACCACCTCATTTTCCAAGCAACTGCCAGACCTATAGTTTTACATCATTGTTTGCAGGCTCCTAACTTTGCTCCCTGGTGAAACAGCCATTTATATGTAGTTCCTTCAACAATATTTACTGGCCAAGCTGTCATCTCACCAATCCAACTGAGTGGTTGCTTAGTGAAATGGCCTCATTCAATCTGCAACATGAACTTGAATTTCCCATTGTCTGTCATTTAATTCTCCTTTCACTCTGCTCTGCCCTTGACTTTCTACTGTGTTCCAGTTAAGTTTAACATAAGCTGGAACCACAGCATCTCATCTATGATTAGGGTTTTTACAGTTTTCTGATTCAACACAATATCATAAAAGAAACAATTTCATAACTCTCCAATTTACAGTCTCTTGAACAATCATTTCTTTCTTCAGTTGTCCCTTACTATTCTTTTGTCTTGAACCTTCATCCCATTTGTTGTTCAACTTATCCAGTCTTCCAGACTTTCACAGATGTCTTATTTTGTTCTCTCTTTCTCTCCTTCTGTACTTGCATTAATAACATTATGATAATGGGTCGTTGACCTGAAACGTTTACTTTTGTTTCTCTCTCCAGAACAAGTATTATTCTTTCAATGTGGATCCATGGATCACCACTGGCTAAACGAGCCAAATTATTTCCTGTACCCGTGGACATTGGGAGAAATTATACTAAATAGGGGAAAGAGGAAAGGGGAAACAAAAGATTCATTAGTTACCTGATCATGAATTCTGAAAGAATTGCAATACTTACAGTGTGCCCTATTATAACGAGATCATTCCAACAACAAAATTAGAGGACTTTCAGAAAAGAAACATTTTATCAGAATATAGCTTGCTGTTGACAACTTTCTCCTTTTTTATTGCTGTCATTGATCAGGATGCTGGACACACTTGTTACCTATCCATTGTCATTGATGATAACTGTGCTTATCACCATCATTAGCCTTGAACTGCCACGTGTAACTCATTCATCCAAATGTACCGGTCTGTTAATAAGAGTAAAATCTGAGAAATAGTCCAAGACAGGTGTGGTGTTCAAATTTTCTTGCACCGCACAGTGCTATGCCAGTATTTATAAAACCATTTGAAGTTGCAGTTAGTGCATGTGAGATGCATTTCGCCACTCTGCTGCATACCTAGGTTAAACAGTAATACATTTGTACACAACTGGACTGCAGCCTGGTATAATATAGTGACAGATCTGTGCCTATTAGAACAGCATCCCATTAAATCTATATTACAATAGATAAAAAAGGCTAGATGAAAGAGATATATTTTAAAGAGCATTGTTTTGTGAGCTACCTTTGACTTCATGAACTGAAATGTATGGAGATATGGATTATCAAGCAGTTTTGAATTCGGATGTGTAAATAGGTAAGCTCCGATATGTACAAAGGCAAATCCGAAAGTTAGGGTTGGAAACCTGGAGGTTGATGGACAGAAAATGGTTATAGAAAAAGGAGAAGATGACCCGTAAATAGATTTAAACAAAATAAAATCATTTGGAATTTGAATTTTGTTGAAATCCAGAGATACGTTGGGTCAGCAAGTTTTCTAATGATGGAGAAATGGTTTGTTTAAAAAATAGGATCTGGGGACCAAAATTATCTTACATGTTCATATTACATGCCAATTTCTATGATTCTATCAGGGGGTTGTGGGTTGTTATTTAACAAACCATAAGGATATTGCCTAGATGCTCATCATTTAAAAAAAAATTCAACTAATGGCTTGAAATGTATGGATGTCAACATCTTACATATTCCTCATTTGCAACAAAGAAGGGACAGAATGAAATAAAATGTCCTTTATTATCTCGGCAGAGTATATATATTAAAATAAGCAACTACACACGAGTCACTTCTAAATTGTAAATCTAACCTTATGTTTCAGGTAATGTTAATGACAACCACAAGCTTGACTAGTGTCATTTGTGGTATCACCTGACCTCTTGACTGCGTCTTTAGCTCAGGGATGTTATTTCCATCCTGAGTCAGAAGATGCAATCTCGATGAACAAGAGACCGACGGCCGGGGTCTGAGTTCTACGCTATAATCAATGGGATACTCCTATTCCGTGGATCTGGGTAGCACCCCCCCCCCCCCCCCACTCCACCACAGCCTGATATGTGGAGTGAGGGTTCGTAAAATCTTCCTGCGTTAAAGGACGAAACACCCTGCTGTAAAGCTGGATACCGGACCGTGAGGTGTGTTCACGTCGCTATCGGTCGGATTGTCAATCACCCAGTGAAGCCCACCACATCACCTTTATTTCTAAGGAAAGAATGCAAAATATATGAAAACAATAGAACAAGTGTGTTAAGATTACATTGAGATCTTATGACATCCGACTTTAATTGTTCTTTGTCATCCAGTGCGTAAAACAGGAATGTTCATCTATTAGTATCTTAATATTTACTGAACAGTAAATTGTAGTAAAGTTTATTTATTTTTTATTAAGTCTATATGTGTCTGTCTGCAGCGTGCTTAAAAAGGTACGTTCCACCTACCCACGGGTCAAAAGTCAACCATTGGAACTATTTGATTTAGTTTTCCAGCCAGTTGTGACATAAGCCAAATCGTGTACGGAATACGCTTCGAAGTTAACAAAATATTTCTCCCCAAATCAATTCAAATCGGTTACATAATAAATATTTGTGAAATATACTTTCTGTGTTCATTGAAGCTTACAGACTTGGGATGAATTCATAGCACACTCCACTGAAATTCCTTGGTCGGTAAAATTCAAAAATGTTTATTTATTGGGCTTTTTGTAAGGGGCAGAGACACTGGTCATACGGATGATCTTCTGCGTACATGTGCGAATATTAACGATTTTACTGCTGAACTCGAGAAACTGTTGCCTTTGTTCGTTTTTCGTTACATTTTTATTAAGATGTTATCATATTGAAACTGAAGGCAGCACGGTGAGTTATTACTACCAATGCTATGAAGTGTTCGCCTGTCACTTGGAGCTCAACATTCCTAAAGCATTAACTCTACGCAAAACAGTGACGATCGTAGGTACCATGGGCACACACACACACACACACACACACAAAAAAGAGAAAAATCAGAGGACAGTCAGATTTTGGTATCTGCCAGCGATTATTTCGAAATGGCCTGGAAACGAATAGCCGATCCAGTCTTTTAACTAGTGGGCTGACTGGAAAAGGAAAAAAAAAACCTGAAAACTAAGAGCCGAAATGTCCGATCCCGATAATAGCTGAGAGAATCTTTATAAGATCAGTTCTAATAAATTACAACTGAGATAACTTTAAATTGTGTTTAAGGATGACCGATATAATTGGCATTTTGCAGAAAATCTTCAGAATAGAGCCAAGCTTTCACTCTCTGTTTAATTTAGCATTCCATGTTTTTGCTGGGAGTACCTGAGCATCTAACTAACAGGTATTGGCTGGTATTTCCATATTCAGAGCTGAGGGGGTGCTGCATTGTTGCTGGAGGCTTCTTTCAGAACGGACACTGAACCGTCACGCCGACAGTTCAGTCCAGTAAACATAATTTATTCCCCAACATACACCAACACAAAATATGACGACATTGCTGTTATTGATGGAAAGTGAAAGGTGCTGTAAGTCTTTTTTTCCCTCTATTTCAGCACTTCATATACCACCTTTTTTTCTTTACCGACAAATGTTCTTAAACATCTATGTGCACACGAATTTAATGGAAAGCTGATAATTCTTTTTAGCGATTAGCTTAATGAAAGATAGTCACAGAGGATGATATTTAAAAAATATATAACTCTTTGGGGATATTTGGCAGTGTGAAGATTTCACCTAATAATGGAAAAAGTGCCCATGCTCTCACAACGATTTAGCCAACACACAAGGGGAACCGAGCAAAGGCCATGTGCTTCTTCATGAGGAGGGAAGAAAGGAATGGACACCTTGAAAAAAAATGAGTAGCCGCTTAATGGAGATTTACTTTCTACTGTAAAAGGGATTAAACTTGTTTTTAATTTTCCGTATTATTTCATGAATTTGCGCTGGACAGGTGTATTTCCCTGTGCGGTGTATAGCTTTAAATCACAGAATTAAAGCTCAATTACCTCCATTCGATTTATTTTCCGATCGGTTTTTCTTTCCAGTTTGTGACATTATTTAGTTTGGTGATTGATTGATTAGTGGATCACTGTTTAACCAAGTGCCTTGATCTAAACGCTCGCGTGCTTGTCTATTTAACATTTATTTGTTAATCTTATTATTTGCCCAAGTACTTTATCGTTATGACATTTCCTTTTAAGTTTTTGTAACTATGTCATTTAATAGTTAATGCCATTTTGCCTCACATTTTCTTGGACAATTATGTTTTTTGCATATTTGATCTGCTGTCAACTTTGTTTTAACTGATGGACAGGAAATAAACATTTTTAAAACACATTATATTTACATTTAAATTAATAGCTTTATCGTTCGTTGTCTTGCAACATTGTACAATATGTTTGAGCTATTTATAATAAATAATGCAATTTCAATTTCGTACCTTATTAAGTACAACAGATCAGCGACCAGTCGATGTGTATATATTAATTAATGCCATCATAGAAAGGCAACACATTCAAACATGAACATTTCTCTTGACTTCGTCATTGATTCCCATGTAACGAATTCTGAGCGCTAAGTATCACCAGGAGTATGTGTCACTGGAGGCCGAGGAACCAGATTGCTAAATTGTCTAATCTGGTGGAAAGCTAACACGTGCACATATATCAATGTTTTAAAAATAAATTCTATTTTACGTTTTGGGAATATATATAATCTTGGATCCACTGTTTACAGAAGATGTTGAGATGTTCTGAGTTTTAACGCCAACACTGATTTCCCCTGAAATCCCGAGTTCTGGTTTCCAAAGCGTAAAAATCTAACAGGTGCAATATTTTGATAGTACCTTTGAGAGTAAATGCAACGAAACGTTTTGTGTGGGTGAACGCCTTGTGAATCAGTAGGATTAGCTGCATCAACTATAGAACATTGAATGTTAACTTCTGTCCACGTAGCAGTTACATTTTGACAAAGTAAAATATTTAAATGACGGGCTGCAAACTAATATTCATTCTGGTGATATATTTCATTGTTAAAGATATAAAGGGTAATTCAGAACCCTAAACATAGCTTTAAAAAAAAAAAAAGACTATTGTTTACAACTTAAAATGAAGACATTCCAGCATCAACAAATGTAGAGGACATTCGCCTTAAAATAACCTGGACAGTATATACGCCTATTTTGTTTTCACGGAACCGTAAGTTATCAATTAAACTGCTATTTTCCCCTAACTGTTTATTGACTGAGTACAATAGGTTATTCCAGCTGTCAACTTCAGGTGACACCGGTTCGTTGATTGTTTTTAGAGCGATGTAAATCTATATATTTTACTTATAATTATCACCTCTGGTTCTGTTTATGAATCCCCCGTCAGGAAAAACTCCAATGGAAACATTGCAGTAGATCAAAGGTCATATTAGCGCCTAAATCAGTGGATCGGTGGTACTTTTTTGAAACTACAAGAACTATCGGAAGAAATATGGAAGTGATTTTGAGAAGTAGTTGAAGATATATGTGACAGGTGAGTGGTCCTGGCGATTGGCACTCATTGTTGAATTCCAAGTGAAACACGACATTTGTCAGCTCTGAATTCAGGACTTCGCAAATACAGATCGGCCACAATTCCCCTCCAATTGCGCAAACCGCTCTGAATCAATAACATATTAAAGACCTGTTTATTTTAATAGTCGGCAGTATTTGTAATCAAGTAAGTACATCACATAAAAGTAAAAGGTAGACAAAAATGCTGGAGAAACTCAGCGGATGAGGCAGCATCTATGGAGCGAAGGAATAGGTGACGTTTGCTCCGTCACTTCGTTTTTTAATTTTACCAAATAACTGGAGAAATGTGCGTACATCAAAATATTTGAAATAAATGTCAGCTAAATATATTTTCATAACCTTTTATTGTTAGCTGGAGGTTTATTACGGAAGTGTTAACCGATATCACACAACCGAAGGAAGAACCGGGACTGCTGATGAATCCGTATGGTTTTATCGAACATCATAACATGGCTAATTGTGAGCACTTAGATTTAGTCAACTTGGATATTGAAAGTTATGAAAATAAATTGAAGTGTATGAAAGTTGTAAACTACAAACTACTGCATTGAAGAAATGTAAAAGTGAGAAAGCATATACATGTATAACACACACACACACACACACACACACACACACACACACACACACACACACACACACACACACACACACACACACACACACACACACACACACACACACACACACACACACATATGTATGGTATATTTAATGAAGCCAACATTATTAATAGAACTGTAAATAATGCTCGCAAAGGTTAGCTGTGAGGCCTGTTTCACAACATATTAGTGAATTGAAAGGAGCAGCGATGGCAATGGTTTCATATAATTACTGCACTGATATCTGTCAAGACGTTAGTATACACGATACATTTAATGCGGTGTGGGCTAATGATGCACAACTTATTGTTAATCACATTCCAGACATTGGCAAAGTAATATTTTGAATATTTAGCTAAAACAGGTAATCACAATTGAAGAAATATGGCACATATATCGAATACCAAATTAAAAATTAACTGCGAGAAATTTGGAATTGAATAACTTATTACAAAGGATATTCTCTATATATTTACTTGAAATTAATTTTCGTGTTTTGTGAGCAGAACCAAAAATCTAAGAACGCTTCAGGATCAGGATTAGTTTGTGCACCGTGGAAGCGTCTAACTATGGAGAAACATAGGGTATTTGTTTCACAATAAAATTGCACTAGGCATGATTATTTATTATGTTCCGGGTTAACTGCGAGGGGTCCAATTTAACTTTTAAGTAAACATTTCCCCCCACTTCATTAAATTGCCCCTTACCCAAAAATAAAATATTCGCGACTTTGTGCATTAGGTAGAATTAGCCTTTAGTAGAATTGCGAATGATCCTAAAACAAAGGAATTGAAATTATTTCATATTATTTGGAATGATTACTTCCGATATTTAAAAATGTAAGTTTAAATAGATGTTTAAGTACTTTGCATTTATCAAAATGTCTAAATTGGGCTTCCGGTGATCTGAATGTGTGTATTTGATATAGTGCATACATTTTCATGTGAATATTTAGTTATATCATAAACTTGCAAACAGTCCAATTCTACGTCCAAAAGTTCTTCATGATAATTTGAAGGTATTAATTTACTTATTAAAGCATTACAGGTAATCCATATGTAAAAAGCGACCCTGTCTAACTAAACTCACCTGATTTAGTCTATGAATGAACACAAATATTTAAATATATGATGAAAAATATAAACAAAAGTATTTTATTATAGTAGTTCTGAATATATGCTTATATGACGAAACATTGGCGACACTTTCCTCCATGTAGGTTATAATGTATCTAATACAACATTATATTGGGCATTTTATGTTCCTTGAATTTCATCTGTAAGCCGAGGTCACTTCAGAAACTCGTTAAACTGAACATCCTAGACACTCCAAACATTTCTGCAAAACGGATAAATCATTTTTCGGACTGAAATCCGTTAGGATTAAGACAATAATTATAGTTTTTGACCATGGACTTTAATACCGGATATCCAGGCTTTAAAAACAAACAAACAATATGTTTTTTAAAAAACCAGTTGGAGCGATACAAGTCCAATACTGATGTTGAATTTATGCTATAAATCATGCCTTGAGCTTTCTCGTGTGGTTATACCCAAACAAAAGCTAGGACGAAGTATTGCCTAAATATGAGTTTGACCTAATGTGATGCTGCTGTTAATCTGTAAAATATATGGAGGAAATCAAAGCTGCAGGCGTTGTCAAAGTGATCCAGGTTTCTGTAACTTCAGGTTTTATTTAATTCATTTGCGTTCTTGCAAGATGATACAAGCATGTACAAACAAAATCCAAACGTATATATGAGACAGGCGGAATCGTGTAAATTCACTTGACTTGGTATTTGAAGTTGGTACTTGAATTTCAACGAGACCTTCCCATTGACACGAATCAATTAGTATTTAAAACTTCCGTAAAGTTGTATTGCGGTCACCGGTTAAAGGTTAAGTGCAGCGGGAAATGAACATCTGAACTGTGGGAAAAGTCCATTCCGCCGGCCCTGGCAAATGCTGCACATTTTTCGTGGTCCAATTTTGATATCATTTCAACATAAGTTGCAGACAGAAATATGGCCGAGTGCATTCGCTGCGCCAATTTCTAACCATGGATACAGTAATCAGTCAATATTTTATTTTAAAAATGTGACAATAACTGGAGCAAAGTTTATTTTATATTAGAAAATGTCAAATGAGTACAACTGTAGGACGATGGGGTACGGGTGATGAGCGATTGTTTTTTTTTTTAATTCGACACAATTCGACACAAAATTGTAAACAGCAGCGCCGTATTTAAGAAGAAATCGGAAAAACTGTGCGCTACAAGGTGTCGCTTCTGGGTGGGGAAGAGTAGGAGGGGGTGTCTCCAATTCTCTCCCCGGGTACAGATAAAACTACCTAATGTTTTTGTGCCAATTTGAGGAAGGAAGGTTAGAGAGTGAAATGGTGAGAAAGGACTTTAATTATTCAATGCTAGAGAGTGGTGCTTGAATCGGCGTGTGATGCGGTGTTTCAGAATCCCCATCCATACAGATCCTCTAGTGCAAGTATTTGTAAATGCCAGGCGTTGTAAACATTCGCAGAGTGGAGACTGGAGGCGAAAGAGACAACCCCAAAGTTACAGAAAGCGATAGGTAGGAGTTATTTTTCGACAGATGTGAGAGTTTTACTTTCTTTTCGCTGCGTCTAGGGACTTGGCGATTTTTTTAAGCGAACAGGACATGATCTCACATGTAGCGAGCTCTTTTAGTTCCTTAATCATTTCACGGTTTGTTCAGAGCCTTTTCTCCACCTAAAACGTTTAGTTTCGGATCAATGGGCAGCACCAAAGACGCGACGGGGTAGCGGAAGAGTCAAATTATCCGGAGCCGACAACACACACACGCACACACACACACACACACACACACTAACACACAGCGAAAAATAGAAACTTTTCTTCCAGTCTTTTCACAAAGGATTCGCAATACCAAAACTAGTATGGAAAAAAACGGTAGCGCCATCAGGGGTATCCGATCAGGTAGGTTTATATTTTTTTCTGTGAAATGTACAAATAGTTCGAAAGCATGAAGCGGCTGTATTGGAAACAGTCCCGTATTTCCTTGTAGAATTAAACAGTACCCAGTGCTTTAAAGGACTATGAAGACTTAAGACACTTTGTTTTTTATAAAAAGTGAACACTTTTAATTAAGCAAGTGAGGCTTAATGAAAATTCAAGTGTTGGAAACTGCTCAAAGTAAATGCAATGCACTGTGAAAACCTAGGACGAACGCTCAGCAGAAGTCAAGGGAAAGCATATCTCCTTGTACGGTTCACGGCGAAGGACTGTCCGCAGTGTCCGGGTTCCAGAAGGTGTTCGGTTTCCTCTGGGTTCAGATTAGTGTCCCTATCAAATATCAGCTTTGTAACTTTTTTTAAAACTCTTTGTGGGCGATTCCGAGTGCCGTGAAGATAGGTCAGGGGTTACTTCTGAGGTGCAATCAGTTCATTTTATTTTAAAAAACAAAACCACTTTACTTTTAATTGCAAAAGTCGATTGGGTTCTGTTTAATGTTTATTACGCGATGGTTGTCATTGTACAACAGAAAGCTGTAGGAATCGGACCTGCACCCGAAATTGTTAGAATTTAAAGCTGCAATACGCCACAAAGTGGTGTTTTCGTGTGCGAGGGAATGGAGCTGAGCTCCTGATTGTCTCTGTACATGACTGTCCGCTTGTTCTCTCGTTGATCGAGGATATTTACCGAGTTCTATTTTATGCTCTTTCGCTATATAAAGACAGTTAAAATGTGTCCAATGGCTGACTTCGGCGCCCTGTCTGCATTTTTTTCAAAGATGTGTACAGTTCGATTGATTCTTTGCGGGTGGGGAGATACTGGAAATTGCTCATTCTGTGGCTTCTCTTTAGGAGATTATTAGACAATCCGTGTGATTGACCTGTGGGTGAATGTCTACCTTCCCCCACCCCAACCCAACAACTGCCCTTAAGTTTAGTGCCGCCACCCTTTCGAAACAAAAACACGAAATGTGAAATTAGGATTTGGGGCTTCGTTAACGACTAACAGAGCCGTTCGATTTTGTTGATGAATATTAGCATGAAATGTTCAAATCACAGCATTTTCAAAAGACAAAACGCAAAAATAGCTAAAATGTTTATTTTAACTGTTCTGGCCTTTGCTCTGAACATCTTCGGGCCCGTCTCCCGCTGCAGACTGTGATCATTCAGATGTACGCTCTTGTTTTGTGCAGCCGAGTGCCGCTTAAGAAAATGAAACCGAATTAAAATTACCTTTGAATTTTTATTTACTCCTATTTTCTTTCGTTAATATTCGTCGTTTGAACAATACTAAACGTTTTATCGGCAATTTGAAACCATGTTTTTTTATCGCGCACTTTGACTGAAGGGGATGGATTTGCCAATAACTTTCGTCACAGCACCAGGGCGTAGTGAACCTTTAGGGCAAATCATGTTCCTTCACGGCCCTCGGATCAATTTGTAAACGCAACACCCAGCCGATTCCGGTTTGCTCCGATAAATGCACTTTTTTTGTTTGGTTGTGGTTATTTCCTAATAAAATACAATACAAAAATAACGAAGTATTGAATTGAAGGGTGCCATTTTCTTAGAAATGTTTGAATGTGTCTTTATACAGTCTCGGGGTCAGGAAATAGGGCTGCAAGTATACAGCGGAAAGTTGCATTTGGGGTCTGTTTCTTCTGTACTTAGAATGTGAAACATTATTTTATTATTTTCGGTGTATCATCTCACCAGCGGACCTAACTAATTATGCAAAACAATGAGTGATTCGCGTTAGATCGTTACCAATAATAACCGCCGTGATATACCGACCTTAAACACAGGACGCTGAGATCTTTCTGTTGAGAACAACGAGGAAGAAATAGGTTATATAGTTAGCGATAAATAGCGGGGCGGGGGCATCGCCGTGTGAAATGGATATGAGTTTATGAGAATTGCAAGACGCGTTTTTTTCCTAATGTAAACATAAATTCAACAGGTTTGTTCATCATTCTGCAAGCCCAAGCCCAAACGTCCATTACTTCACTTGTCATGGTTCAGAAAGAAAGATTTTCCCGAAGCCTTCGCCATCCACTGCTCTCACCCCTCCCTCTACCTTCGTCCTGTAATTTTTTTTATTTTATCTCGATAACAGGCGATAGTTTAGGTTGAGAGAACTGAGTAATTCAATGAAACTCCATCCCGATTTCCAATTCTTAATTCAGGAAGTCCAATAGCGATGTAACTCGCTGATCGCCGGCATTCGTATCATCACGGTTTGCCCATCGCCCCTTCCTATGTTTAAAATAACACAAGGCCGCTTGCAGTCAGTTGATTTACGGGGCGCTCTTTTAACAGGACAGATTGCTCTTCCTTTCAATGACAATGCGTTAAACTAAAAGAAACAGAATAGACCATTCGCAGAATGGATCCAAAATGTGTCAATATAAAGGGAAACATTCCACAAATTGACCTCAAGTACTCAGCGTATTAATTTGAAATCTGTCGCATAGTTCACGTGGAATCATCGAAAACAAAGAGATGGAGTGTGGGTTCCTGCGCCCTTCACCCCCTGACTGACCCCTCCACCCTTCCCCGGTTCAACTTTCGAAAGGACCCTGCCCAGTTATCGATCATAAAGGGCACTGGTTGCCGGGCTCACACAAGAATGAATTTGTGCCATTCTAGGACATTAGCTGCTTTTCCCGTCTGTGACCCGTGAAATAATCTATATCATTGTTTACTTTCAGCTTTCTGGCTGACAGATGACAGTGTTGAAAGCCTTTGTATCAGCACGTGCGAGTCACGCTTGTTCGGTGTGGTCGGGCCTGTTTTAAGGTGCTGTCTCTTAGTTAATTAGTTGCCCTTTTGATGATGAACTTTACATCATCTACGTGCATAATCACAAATTAAATAAACCCTAACTAGGTACCTGTAACACACTATTTTAGCTGTGCTTTTTTTCAGGGCTGCTTTACTTCATCAATAATAATACACAAACGTTGGAAATAAAATTAGTAGTTAGAATGCAATAATTACGTCCCGTCATGGAACTTGTTCCATACTTAACACAAGCAGGGCATCCTTGAGAAGTCATTATCACGATTTCTACAACTGAATTCAGTACAGATGCCGAAATTGTTCACTTAACAGGATAAATGCCTTTTGAATGAACAGAGTTTGGTTTTGCAATGAAGCATTTTAAATACGTAGATCAGGTGTTACTTTTCGATTGAGATTCCTACATGAAACATTGGAGATCAATTCCTATTAGTGAGTTTAGGGCCAAAAAAAACCACACCTCACATCTCTGTCAAACTAGACTCAGTGGGCCTTCGACCGCCAGATTTCCGGCCAGGAATCCTGCAGCAGAAATGTCTCCCAGAGGATGAAAGGAGTAAAACTATTCTGTGAGATGAAGCCCATTTAACACACGACTATCCCCTTTCTCCAATTCTTCACCCTCCCCCCCTCCACACACCCACCCGAAAAAGAGTGAAAATGTGTCAAGGTAACTTGAAATAAAATGGGCCTCCTTGAAGTGTATAATTTCACTTTTTGCTCGTTTACAGCTAAATTTACCAGACTAGGGCTGTAAGAAAGGGTTAGCGATTTTCCCATGCCGTTTAATCGGATATTGTAAACTGTGCGGAAGCGTTGCGAGTTGGAGTTTCCAGCGAGTCCCAGGTCTCTCAGTTTAGACCAAAAAAAAACATTTTGGGCCATCTTCACACTCGCAGACAATTCCCAGCGCCTCTCTCTCTTAAATCAATGGTCTTATATGTTTCTTGGTGTAGGAAGATTAGATTTTTGAGGTGGCAGTCACCTGTCAGTCTGCAAGAAAACACAAGAGTTAGCTAGACCTCTCGAAGTACGCTCTATATTATACAAAAATAATCAATAAATGTACCTCCCGTCACAATTCTTTCCATAATTCATCCTCTTTACGCGGTTCCACTTGATTCCAATATGAAACATTGTAAATAGTGGAAAGCAGGTCAGAGATCTAACATCAGACCCATGAACCCAGTGCCAACAAGGTTATATAAAGGTACAAGTTGGTGGTTGAAACAGCTTGTCTTTCGCATCGTGCATCTCGTGTAGATCTGAGTGAGTTCGAGGGCAAGAGCCACTGTCAAAGGTGAAAGGTGAATGTCCAATCACTTGCATTGGACGTTTGCCATTTTCACTGTTAAAGTTAGAAGAGTAACTGTTTTAAGATGATTCTGCAAATTTTCGATATTTTTCGGTAACAATACATGCCAACAAATAAATTACCAGAAACCAACGTGGTCTGCCATTATCTAAGCCTTATGCTCTAAGCTGTGCGGGATTCCCACCAATAATAATAATAACAACAACAACAACAACAACAGGAAAAGCCTCCCCAACAGCGACCTGACTACCAGCAAAGTTCAATTACAAATACTTTCTGATTACTAAAGCGGGTTAATGTTTTCGTAACTGTTACAATAATCACTGAATCCCTACTTTGAATTAGGGTTCGGTTGGCGAAAATAAAGGATCGTTTAAATTTACAGAAAATATTTCTGTTCAGGAGAATTTGGAGTGAAATGACATATTTATTTGATTCGCTCGCTCACATTGGTCTGTCGGATTCATTTTCGACCTGGGATGTGAATTGCATCACTGAAACTATCTGTGTTCAAATTAAGTTTGTATTAATATGTCGGAATGTGTTGATGTTCGAAGGCAACATGTAAAACCAAGCGCTTGACATTTATGTCAGTTCTGTGAAGAGTTGCCGAAATTTTATATATTACTTCCGCATAGTACTCACTTTTGTTTATTGATTGGCTCAATGCAAAGTGTAACGATCAAAATAAAGTCGCCTTTAATTAGTTAATAACAGCAACACATCCTTTTGATCCCACTGTTCGCGACACTAATCTTTAAACCGTTAAGTGAAGGTGTTAGAACCCATTGATTTGTACTCCGATATTCCATCCCCCGAAAATGACGTGACATTGCTAGAATAGTAATCAAATGCAATTAAAACAACTACTTGGGACAAACTGGGCATGTTGAATTGATGCAGGAATAACAGAAGGTAAATTGAAAACTAGTGAAAATTGTGCCGAAGGCTAGAGAGAGAGATGTCTGAGGAAACATGGGGAGGGGAAGTGGTACCGGGAAAGAGAAAGTGACAAACTTTTGTTGGCGAGTGTCGGTGTCCTCTGTTGAAGGTTCCAATGTACGGCTTTGCATTAGCGCTGTATTCCACCCATCACTCTCACCCTGCCCCCTACCCCAATGTGAGCGATTACACGGGAGTTTAAAAGGAAAGGTCGAGAGGCCTCTCTTGATCCGTGCATCCTAACTGAAAACGGAAGTGGCGCAATAGACGTCCCCTCATTCTAAAGTATGTTACACTCTGGAGCCACATGTACACCGGAATGTAGAATCAGGTTGACAAAGACCCATTTCATGGAGGATGTGTACGATCTTCTCCTACATGGGTGGAATGCATTCGTTAACGTTCAGATATTCTGCGCACATAAATTCCTATAATATGGTTATTTTATCTGAGGTTAAAGTTACATGAGAATCATCCTTGCAGAACTGTTTCAGATCTCTGTTGTAATATACGCTACTCGAAGTGCATTTAACAACTAAGATAGATGTTTGGATACGAATATGGCTGATTGTTCTTAGGAAGTTCATATTAAGTTTGAAAACGGAGCGAGGGAGGGAGGGAGAGAGAGAGAGAGAGAGAGAGAGAGAGAGAGAGAGAGAGAGAGAGAGAGAGAGAGAGAGGGGGGGGGGGGGAGGGAGGGAGAGAGAGAGAGAGAATGTTAATCTGAAGAAAGGTCTCGACCCGAAACGTCACCCATTCCTTCTCTCCAGAGATACTGCCTGTACCGCTGTTACTCCAGCTTTTTGGGTCTGAATGAAAAGTTTCTGAAGTCAAAATGATCCCAAACGAACAGTGTTTTGAAAATAACTCGGCTAGAGTTATACTTCCTCTGTGCTTAATGTGTCACAGCCAAGAGCACAATTCTAGCTTTCGTATCTTCTGGAACTAGATGCCCAACTTGACTCCCAATTTATGCCACACTTTACCACTAAGCATGCCTACCACGACCTTCAAGATGATTCTATAATATACAATATTTATGACCTCAGTTTCTTCCGATTTCTCCTTTAACCCGGCAATGCATACGCATGGTTACCACTGCCACAGAATGAAGATGCAAATTGACCACACAATTTGACTTCTATCCATTACACAAACGAGGTTGTTCATATTGTCGAATAAAACATCTCTTGTTTGGGGTGTTGGGAAGGCAGACTGATCTGACAGCCCCTCGTTGAGCTGGAGTCTGAGCCTGACAGCCGCTTTTCCGGGCTAAAACCACAAACAGTTCCCCACACACCCCGCTAAGACGCAATATGAATGCAGTATTTGAAGATGAGTGTTTGGAATTGTCAGGGGTTCAAAATACAGTAATGTTGGAAACAGTCAGGGTACGCAGTCACTGCGGTGAAAAAAGCAGAGTTAACGTTTCAGGTCAACGACGTCATTAAATTGATAATATTAATATTACAAGTCATTAAATTGATAATATTAACCCCGTTTCTCTCTCTGGAGATGCTGTCTTGGTCTGTTGTGGATTTTCAGCACCTCTATTTATTTTGCTTTTTGTTTGCCATGGGTTTGTGGGGCGATGGGATAGCAGCCGGACGCAAAAGGCATCAAAGGATATGAGAAGAGAGCGGGAATATTGCATTGTAGCAGACTAACAGCCATGGTCGTATTGAACAACCCAATGGCCTACTCCTATTCTAATGCTATAACTTATTGACCTTGCAATTCAATGATCTAGACCAACGGTTCCCAACCTGAGGGGGGTAAATTTCGCCTACACAGGGGGTAAATTTGTTGATTCTGGATTTGTACATATTTTTTCTCATTGACTGACTGTATTTGGTTCTGGCATATCGGTATCTGTTCATCATTAGTTGTTCATAAATAAGTGAAATTACATTGTTATGTGCTATTAAAGTTGCCAGGGTTAAACGGGACGAAAAGGGTTGGGAACCCCTGATCTAGACATACGTGGCTGGGACCAGCGGAACTGATATTTTAATATGGCTTTTAAAATAGATTGTTTTAAATCTCTCCATATAAAAATAATAGAAGTGTTCAATAACAGTTCATTGTCATCAATTACAATTGGTTCATTATTGTTCTTCTAAGGATGGAAGCTACCCGCTTTCACGTACGACCCCAGAACCCTGTCAACCGGGAGTTTAGTTCTGAACTGCATTGCGAAGTTGCTCAGTAATCCAACCTGCTATTCTGGATGGGAAACAAATTCAGTATTGCCACCATCACCCATAAAATAAGTAAAAACTCAACTTCCCCAAATCATTGAAAATGTTAACAAGCGTTCATGCTCTGACCTTTGACAATCAGAACCAATCCTAGACTCCATGCACGTTTATTTACAGACTGTAATGCTTTCTTATTGACACCATTGACTGTATATTCTGCCAACTCCCGTCTGGTCTATCTATCTTCCGTGATGAGTATCCAGTGCCGACACGGGGGGACACTAAATCCGCTGCATGAGGGTTATATGGCCTCCCGCAGCACAAAGGGGTAGTCCCCTCCCCTCTATGCTGCCGTTGCTTGTGCGTGTCCAGCAACAACAAAACCGAGGCAGAAAGGGTTGTTTGCTGCTATTTCCATGATTTTTAGAATTAAATTTTCTTGGACATATTCAATTTTCTGCAAGATATTTGGAACATGAAAGTCAATGTTCATGCTCGGAAAATTATGCGAAGCATTTACCCAACATACTTCCGATATGAACACCAGCCTCTCCTGAAGGGATAGATTTGAACCCGTAAAAATAAAATTACTCTATTGCTCTTTGAGATTTTGCCAGCAGTGATCCAACACCCGTAGGCTATTATTCAAGATATTTAATGTCAGAAATCACAAATTATATAACGGTGTTAGTCAATGACAATTGTGAAGTTTAGAGAGCTCAAATGATTTGCTTAAATGCATACAGAGCTCAAACAATTGAAACCGACAATTTTAGGGATTAAAAAAGAATCTTCAGATGTTTTCCAACACTTGAAAACGCCTAGTGTGATGGAGAAAAGTTCGATTGTTTTTGCTTTATAGAATGGGAATTCTATCTGTAAATAGTTCGGGAAGTATAGCAATGTTCATAGCTGTACTCACTCATGCTGAGATACGGCGGAGATTACTAATAATACAATATACTCACATTGCCTATTCCAAGTGGGTGTTATAAATGGCAAAATATAATAACTCATAATGTAGTGTGTCCTACCAATTATATAATTTCATCCCGCGATCCGCGCAGACAGGCTGAGACCTCTCGGCCCTGCTCCAGGACCATCACAGGATCCAAATAAGGTATTTGAGTAGTGAGAGTGATCCTCCCATTGAATCTCACGCATTCTGGACCTGTGGATGGAGACTTTAGCTCGATCCAAAGGCATTCAAGCGACAAATCTCTCCATCCTGCCGCTTTCTCTCCCTGCACCTGTTGGCCAAGGAGTTTGAGCGTGGGGCTGAAATGTGTACACAACTTGAGCCTGAGGGCTTCACAGCTGCAGGAAGACGAGCGGCCAATGCAACTGAAATAGAAAAGCTCATCTCTACTTGTTTGTATTTGATACCACGTGGATTTTTTGAAGGCCATTACCGCTTTACTTGGATGGTGGTATCATTAAATGTCTGTGGGACACGAAGGCGTTTCACGATTTAGAGAGGAATGGGGTTCTTTCTGCAATACCTTGCATGAAGGTCTGCCGAAAAAAAAGACACAAAAATGGAGAAAAGAATGCCTTTTAGTAGACCCACTCGGATCCGTTTGAAAACTAGCTTGGTAGCAAGGCCTCGATTAAAGGCTTACATTTACTTGTATTCATGCTTACAATCCTTTGAAAAAGATAACTTCAGAAGAGTTCACGTTAAAAATGACTGTCGAATTATTTACTGTGTTCACTAACGCTTTGCGTTTGACGCTAGATTGCTGTTAGAGAAGAAACTGCAAGCTTGCTGATGTGAAAACAAAGTTGAAAATCATTTAGGCACAGCCGCAGGTGATAACTAAACATACTGCTTCAGCGAAAGTACTAAAATGGGCGAAGGTCGCCACCAGAATATTAAAATTATTCAGGATTTGGGCTCAGGAACGCCAAACTAGATCAAGGAAAATATATTTAATCCTGCAAGTGGGTTGCAATGTCTCACAAGAGTCATTTTATTCAGATTTGAAGGTTTTGGTTTGGTCTGGTTTTTACTTTTCTTCAGTTCAGTAACACCCAGCCTCGAAAATGTACTGTGTTCCAGTAGTTCAATTGAAAGTTTCCAATACCTCAAGAAATTCAGCCTTTCCCCTGCCAACTCTGCTCCTATAATGCGTCATAGTAACCTGGATTTTAACTACATTTGGATTTAATTTTATGATTACTCAGGTACCTTAGAATTGTGAAAGTATTTGAATAAAAAAAAGGTATCAAGGAGGTCGCGGCTAGTCAAGGTGACTTTTTTTCTTTTTCTTGCATTCATATTTTAGCGTATTTATAAAATATAAAGAATTGCGGATCAATCAGTAACATATCAGTAGAGAGTATAACCTCGATTCTGCAGCCGTCGTCTGATGAGGGGCGTAAGTTACAACTATGGTTAATGGCAAGCCAAATGTAGATTATCTTCTGGTTTGAAATTTCAATATGTTGTCAATATGTTTTTATTCATTGTCTTTTACTTTGAAACCCTTTAAAATATCTTTTGACGATCTTGATTTTAAAATAGCAAAGCGACTTTTTTTGCTATAATTTTAACAGCCGGATAGAATTATACATATTACACTTTCTATGCATTGATGAATTGCTGCTGTTGTTTATTTGAAAAGTAGAATTCACAGATAGAATAATTTTAGGACACAATCGCGGTAATTTACGGTAATTGATTAAAACAAAATCGTCCAGAAATTATCTAACAGCTCCAATACAAATAAAGCATGGTACCCAGAAATTAAAAAAGTACGCACGCTGTGTAAATAAGTGCAAACGAGTGTGCAAATATAACTACTGCATTAATCCCTGCGTATAAATACAGATGTGCATGTTTGCAAGTGCACGTGCAGAAAAAATGTCAGTTCGCAGGTGGTCTCAAGCTGCAGGTATATATTCAACAATAAAATGGCCCTTCGGAGTAGTGCTAACCACGATTACAACCAAGTCTGCGTGACTGACTATTAAAATAGTGTATTTTTTAATATGGAAATGGAACTACATTAATTCGTCATGGAGTGATTTTTTCATAAATTCTCAGACTTCAGAATTGACGTTTCCCGAAGTACCATCAATATAACAAATATGTTATGTTCAATAAATGTTCAGGAAATTATTAATACATTTTCGGTACATTCCACACAAATAACACAGCAGGAAAAGTGGACGGGTAGCATTTTATAAATACAGGACACCTGTTAACTGCCTAAGCAATGATAGTTTGACTAAAGATTTCCAAAAGATTTATTATACAGTGTCAGAGATTAAAACAAAATACTTAAGATCCCATCTCGACAATATAAATTGACATACAAATCGACGCTTTACTGTTAGGAGTATTTCAGTTAGTTCTTTCTCAGAATAATGGTGGAAGCAATTTTCCAATAATATCTTAAATTTGTCGTAACGCAATTTTATTAATCCAGCTAATATCGTTCAACTTTTACATTGCTTTCTTAACTGGTATTAGCACTGAATTCAGGCACGGACATTTTACAGACTCCTTAACTTAGAATAGAAATGAACGACTTATGTATATAAACAAAAAAGAAGCAAAAAGGATTTGCGGTGGCATATAATTGTCTAAAATTATTCAAATGAAAAATTAGATTCCGCTTTGGACATCTGAATGAATTCCCTTTAATAGAGAGACGCTCCTCTAGGGTTTAACAAAAGGGCCCAATCGGAATACAGTATGAGATAACCAGTTATTAAAACGACCGCCTCGTGTATCGATACAACTAGCAGATAATTGGTGAACGTTGAAAATGAAGTCGATACCATTGGTCCAGTTTCGCAGATGGGGATGAGGGTTATTGGTGAATGAATGAGCAGCCCTCACGGAGATTGGCCACGACGTTGGGATGGTTGGTGCTATTGGTGGATGGGAGCGGCGAAGGGTGCTTGAGTGGCTGGTGATGATGTGATTGGCAGCGGCCGGGGCTGTGCGCCATCCCCACAGGGCTGAGCCTCGGGCGAATCAGCGCCGAATCACTGTGGGCTCAGCCACATTTAAACACTATGGAGGAGACTGAGCGCGACTGAATACAGAGCAGGGGGCCAGCGCACTCCGGGGAAACAGGAACCCGCCTTCATACACACAGCGGACAAATTGCACAGGAAAACGCCAAAAAAGAGAAGCTGGAATTTTAAAAGGATTTTTTTCCGGGTGTGAACGATTTCGAAGTTAAAATTCACTGCTGTCACTGAGCAGCAATTGGATTCATTTTTGGGGGCATTGCATTGCATCTGACAAACTTAACTTTCACGTTTCTTGCACAATCCGTCTGAAACCTTGAGGATCACAAAGCTGTAAAACCTACAATTTAGTGGCTGGGATCGAGATCTTCTTCTGGGTTTGCGTGGGGCGCTGCTCACCCTCTTTTGTTTTGGGAGTATAGGTGAAGGGGTTAAATCCAGACCAGAAAATCGAGGTTTTCTCGGAGTTGAAGACCGGCTGCGCCTTTTCATGGAAATCCACTGTAAGCACGACCCGTTTGCAGCAATGCATAGTAAGTAGGCAGCTCCTTCCCCGGCTCGTGTGGCGGTTCCTGGTGGGAGTGTGTGAGGAGTGCTGGAGCACTCGGTTTCATAGACCGATGTTCAGATGTCCCTGGACCCGGAGCAGCGCGAAGTCCTTGAAAGGGAACGTGCTTTGCTGAAAATCACAACCGACTCACACGTGCACGTCTAATTTTACTATCATTCCTGATTTTCCGAATTAAAAGCGAGTTAATTAATCGATTTCTTTAATTCTCATAATTAAATAGAAAACAGCAACATTCGAGGACCCAATTATAATATTATCTTAATTATATATACCTTTACTCAAATAAGACACGGCATTGTTGCTTTTTGTGATGAACAATGTTTATCGTGAACGTCAGTGGCTTTAGTAGAAGATAATTAACATTCCTGAAACAAATGAAATGATTTAGTTGCCAGTAAGTTGTAAAAGAGTATTAACCAAGGCAATAAATAGGTTCGACGCCTAACGGTTTCGTTCCGCATTATCTAAATTACGTTTACTGTTGTATGTGGCGAATAATAAGCTGAGATAAAATAGTGAAATCTTCATTGATGGAGTTGGGCGACACCGAAATCTCCAGCACGTTTGTTTTGGTTGACAGAGTTGGCTGGGACTTGTCCATTTGGTCGATGTTATATGAAATGACACATCCTATCACGGTGTGTTAAGTGTTATTATACCTACAGCTTGTAAACAGATGCTTTATCAACTCGAACTAATCATATTGTACCAGGGTCTATCTAGACCTACTTTAGGAATGCCACCTCTGGCCAGGTTTACATAGTGTAAAAGAGGGTTGAGTTTATATCTCAGACGACAAAACAAAATATATCGATTTAAAATTGTTACAACATAGTGATGTGGAGCAACTGAGCATACACTAACTTTAAAGATCGAAACAAATATTATTGATTTTTAGGAAGAGATCTTGTTAGCGAAGTCGTGTATTTTTGAATCATATTCAGTGTTAATCTTTCAAGACTGAATTATATATTTAATCCGGTCCGTTCGCAATATGAAGTAACTACAGCTTCATTGTATGCTGTTTTAAAATAAGCGTTAATCTTAGGCACAAGCTAGGAACTGACAGGGAATTTTCCGATCCGGAGTGCTATCGGATGATTATTTTTTGAAAAAAAAGAAATCTGCGAATTTGGAAGTGGAAATTTTTCTGTTCCAGAGACTGAGTTGAGGTACCATTTCACTGAAAACGAAACGGAAGTAATACATATTTTTGACTCATTAGCAAAGCGTTAATTTCATTTAGTGCTAAATCCAGTAAAGGTAGCAACGAAAGAGACTAAGAACCTCCCGGTGTAGATTACCCCTCTGCTGCAGGTATCAATCTATTCTTGTTATAACTTTCCTTCCCTCCGGCTGTGACACAGACTAATAAAAACAATCCCTGAGGTTTATATGGGAGGATTTATGTCAAACACTCCAAGTTTTCCCGAAAACAATTTTGTTGCCGATTTTCATTTATTACCAGTTAGGGACGTACTTTAATTCCTTTGAATCCATATTGGAATATAGTTTAAAAAAAAATATCATCCCGAATCAGAATTTATCATTTCATTTCCCATTCTACAAAGCAGCAGAAATGTTCTATTGCCTGAGGATAAAAAGTACTGTGAGCCACCTCTCTAACCCAAAGGTAAATATTAAATATTCGGTTACATTCGCTGAGCGAATCCAACCGTTCACAATTCTGCAACCGATTACTCAAATGGAACATGTCTTGTTCCCAGAAGACTGTGATCGGGACTAATATCTGTCCACAGATCTCCGAGCCACAGGAAGCTGAAGTTTCATCGAAAGGGGCGCGTTTTCTGTTCCGAATTCAGTGGGTCATTTTCACTTTCAGTGAACATCTCGCGTTTCTCAGCCACACATCAATGATCCTTCCTGTGCGTATTCAAAGCTGCCAACAGTAACTGTACATAGTCTTGGCCTATATTTAATTACATTTATAATCCAATGGAGTGTACCTGAGGGGCAGTTGTTGGTTGAGAGCGAGTGGACGTGATCTGAGGGGTGTCCCAGAAAGCTGCCGTGTCCTTGCCTCCCTGGAACTGTTCCCCTTCTTAACTAAATGCCGCGGGTTGCTCACCCCACCGAACGTCTCCTAACTTCTCGAGCCCATGTCTTATATTCCAAAACCGTTGACCACCCGACTCGGCCCCCACCCCATCCCAATCGTATCTTGCGCCGACCGTGTAAAGCAAGGGGTTCTGAAATCCTCTCCCTATATTTTTTGCTGGCCCTTACATTGCCGATAATTCTGCCGGGGGGAGACAGAGTGCCTACCGTATAGCTGCAGTGTTTCTTTTCTTTCTCTCTCTGTTTTGTGCATCGTATACAGGGCATGGCGGGGTGAATCAGCTTGGGGGTGTGTTTGTGAATGGCCGCCCTCTCCCAGATGTTGTCCGGCAGCGAATTGTGGAACTGGCCCACCAAGGAGTGAGACCCTGTGATATCTCCAGACAGCTCAGAGTGAGCCACGGCTGCGTTAGCAAGATACTGGGCAGGTAAGAACCAAGAGGAAAGAAAAATGTCAAACATGGTATCTGCCTGGAACCAAATGGGGTCCAAACTGATATTTACAGCTCTGCAACAATTTCATTTTAGAGTAAAGTCAACCCTGAAAAATGATCCGAATAGAGTGTGAATTTGGAAATGGATAGAAATGATACATTGGTGTGCAAAGCCGAATTCCGAGCGGGAAGCGAAAACCCTAAATAAATTAGAAATTATAGTGCAAGGATGAAGACGTTCATCATCGGGCAATGCGTTCAGTGGAATAGTAATAATAGAAACAATCTGATGGGTTAGAAAGTAATAATGAGAAATAGGGTTAGAGGCAAGAGAATCAGAAGTAATTCAAACCTAACATTACAGATATAAGAAGCAGAAATAATCCAAGAGCGACATATCGCAGACAAAGCCTTTCCTGCAGGTAATCCATCAGAAAGGATATAACAACAAGGTAATCCTTAAATTAAGAGAATCAGATATCAGAGAATAGCAGGAAACGATTCGCCAAAACCCCAGCAAGTAAAAGCCATGCATAATACAGAAGAAATCCCTAGGTTATAAGAAAGCAAAATAATCCTTTAATATATGTCAACCCTCCGAACAGACAGTAAATAGCTGGTAGGTACAAAGATAAATATTAGAAATGCCTAGGAAACGCATAGACACAGTTAACACATTAATGTGCAGGGCAGTGATTACACACACGGCTGCTGTTCAGTGTCAGTGTCTGCTGTTACTTTTTTTTTTAAACAGAGACTCTTCAGGGTGACAGCGAGAGCACATTCTACCCCCTCATCCTACTCTCTCACTTCAAACCGCAACCCTGGCCCCTGGCAGTATTTAGACGGACTCGCATTCATGCTGCCTGGTACAAAAGAGGAGGGCGTCGAATCCAGGTGCAGGAGGATACATAAACATCTAATATCATACCCATACATAGAGCCGAACATTTCCAACAAGGCTTTTTGCCTCGATATATACAGCAAAAATAAATTATGGCTGGTGGTATGCGAACATCCACAATCATGGACATCTGCTCACATCGGCTCCAGGACATGCATCTCTCACCCCGCCATGAAACCAACAAACATTACTTATTTACACAGAGGAAAAACAAACACACAAATTCGAGCTAAAAAGCGAATTCAGCAAAACACCGTGCATTGTTCCTTACATTCGGGCTAATTAAATGTATTTGCCTTCATATTTCATATATTTTGATGATGTTGCGTTTTGTAAAATAAATCGTCAATTTCTTGTTAAAGTAAGAAGTTCCTTTATTAATTATTTGCTAAACTATTAATGTTAGGGAATAATATTCATCTAGTTCCACCGTTTGTACTGTGGGGTGAGAGAGGTAACCATCACATACTATAATGGAAAAATATTATTGCAGATATTGTGTAAGATGGTGGGTTTTGAACAGATTAAATCCTTCTATTATCTTATATTACCACGATTGGAAATAGCAATTGCTTGTGCAGAAACGCTGGGCCTGGGGTACAGATGGGACGTCATTACCCAAGTCAGGTCAATTTATCAAAGCACAAGCGGGCGATGGACCTCTTTTTTTTAATTGATGCCCTGCCATAGCCCGGGTCAGTGATCATTGGAAACTTTGTTTTAACTTTCGCACCTTGATTCTTACTTCCCTTTGCATTTGCACGAGCTCCATTGTATTTTGGTGGGATTTGAAAACTGCGGGCTCCCATTGATTTTGTTCGGCCAGGACAAGAGTGAATGATTTATCACAGGTCCCGGTGAGAAAATATTGTCCTAAAAAATAATTGACTCTTTGGAAATCCGAAAACGAGTTTCGATTTTAAAGTACAATATTACAAAATCGTAATGTGGCCAATAATCAGATAATTTAAACGAAATGTTGGAGAAATCTACGCCAGTTGTTTTTGGCGGCTCTGGGATCTGGAAAGCTCCGTGGAGTTGATGCTACGGTTGGAACCAGGCCACCTGCGATAGTTAATCAAACTTGGATAAATCAGGTCTTTCTCCTTGGATTAAACCGGATCGCGGTTCTCATTGTACTGTGCATCCCCCTTTTTGCTTTTGTTCTTGCACAATTTCCAACGCACCTATTGACGTGCAGTTGATTTGACTCCCTTACCAAGTTGAAAGTTGACCAAGAGAATAATGATACACTTTCTAGACCAGGTTGCAGATCAAGGCAGAACGTTTCTTATGTGTAAGTTATGAAATTTTGGTGAGTTGATATAGGCAGGCGCTGGAATAAATTAACGGACCACTACAACGCTTACATTTGCTAACGGCTCCATTTGAGTTATAAATCTTAATAAATTTGACACGAATAGAGGAAGTCTGTCATTTACTAATTAATTTAACAATTAACTGAAAGCTATCGTCTGCTGTGTGGGCGAAATTCGGACATGTTTTTAGCCAAGGTTTCACGTTCTAACTACAAGGAGGAATAATTTGTTCCACCACAAACTCTGAACACGCTCCACTTTCCCATTTCCTCGCCACCGCTAACTTCTTCCCACCAGACCCTGAGCAATAATAGAAATCTGTTGGCTTCAGATCCGTCTCAGCAGCAACCGCTCGTAGAAAGAGAAATTAAATGTCCAGGAAGAAGCAAAGAGTGTGGAGGGTGAAGAGCGCAGTGAAACAGGAATTAGCATTCAGGTCCCCACTGACTAAGCTTTAAGCACAACCAGCAGTCCATAGTTGCCACCAGTTATTTTCTCCCCCACTCTATTACATACATTTATTCCCTTAACGGTGTGTTAAGACCATCACGATCCTATTGCATGTCTGCTTAAAATATATCGGAGGATCCACTCCATTCGCATCTTGTAGGAATAGGAGCAATTGATATGAGAGTGCCTTTGCCTCGTGATGTCTGTTTAGAAGAAGGTTCACAATTTTGTGGGTTGACAAAAATGCTGGAGAAACTCAGCGGGTGAGGCAGCATCTATGGAGCGAAGGAATATGCGACGTTTCGGGTCGAGACCCTTCTTCAGACAGATAATTTTGTGATAGTTTTTCTGAAATATTTGGTGATTTATTGATCTTACTCAATGGTAAGGCTACTGTACATAATCACTTTAGTAAGCAAAAAAGCATTTTTAAATATTCCTTTGGAAACTTCCACTTTTCTGCTTCTCCAACAGTTAGACCATACGCGTCACATCCACTCGTGGGTGTATAGAACACAAGACATGTCTAAGATCTTTTTTTCCGGACTTTCAAGGGGTTCATAAAGACAATTTTGATTCTTAAATACCCAGCTAGATAAATATGGGACTAATTCAGAGGCAATTTGTTTTCTTTTGGGGTCTATGTACATTGCTGCAGTTTCAAAGGATATCTTCTTCCACACTCTCGCATTGCACAACAGGGATCTCAGTTTAACACTGCGCTGAAATCAGTAATGCGGAAACATGTCCTTGGACAGTGCTCCATGGAAAATAAATCTGACCTTGAACGAGAGAGAGAGAGAGAGAGAGAGGAGGGGGGGGTGGAGCGGCAGACAGACAAAAAGAAAGAGACGCAAGAACACAGAAAAAAAGCCGAGAGGGTTGTTCAGGCAGAGAGAAGGATAGGCGGAAAGAAATATACGACGTTCTTGTGTTTATCGGAGAAAAGAAGGGGTAAGAGTGATGAAAAGAGTGCAGTGTTTCGCCTGCTCAATCCTCCCGTTTATACAAGAATGGGCGTTTTTTGCCGGAAGTGATTATGTGTATGTCCTGGCCCGGCTGTGCCCGGCTCCCGCTCACAGGGAGCAGTATGCTGAGGCCGGAGCTTGTAACAGGCACCTGACTTGGTTCTGGAAAGCAGTTGTAGTAAACCGTTAACAGGAGCATCCTGAAGGTGTCTCTGTTTGGCGAATTGTCTTTCCAGCCAGCCTTTAGTCTTCTGGACGTGCTTCAGCCCCTTGTGGATGTTCACTTACTTTGCTGTCCATGACCGAAATGAACATAAAAAATGTGGAAATCAAAGTAACTTATTTGCAAGCCTTGACTTCAGGCTATTGATAACTCCACACCCCCTATTTTGGCTGAATGGGTTCAAGTATTTGCCAATCTTTATTCATGTGGGCAATCTGTTGGAAGCGTGGGCTGGTTATTTTTATATCCCAATCTCTCTCCTCACCCCCACCCCCTTCTACCAGGTCCTGTCTTTTCCCTGAGTTTCTCGATCTGTACCCCTGTTTTTTTGTTTTTTTTGCTACTGCGACCCTTTTCACCCTTCTACTGGAATCTAGCCCATCACCAGGATCACGACAAGGGCCAGAATGCTGACAGTGGATGTTCAGGCTCACTCTTCTAAATAAATGCACACGAGTGGGCCAAAGACCAGATTACCGCCATGTTGCTGCCAACAGCCCAGACAAACTCACACGAGGCAAAATCTAATAATATTAACAAAACATAACCCACATACAGAAATAAAAAAACTATCGAGAAGTGACCGGATTTGGTGGATGAGGACGTGTATGGCTAAAATTGCCATCTTAAATTGGGAAAATAACACTAGTAAAGAGAAATAGGGCGGGAAGAGAGAAATGAAAGGGGAATATGTTTACAGTCCTTAAACATTTTTTTCAAAAGTAAAAGGCAATCAAAAGATTAAAACATAATAACAATGGACATAATTTTAGCTTCGAATGTGTGTTGCTGCTTCACATTATGTACGCTAATGCTTACTCGTGGCATCAGATTCCCATGCTTTTTTGACCCATTTAAATTTAAACTAATTAAATATTTCAATTTCTTTATTCATTAGATTTTATCCTAATCTTTTATCTTCTTTAACTGGACTACCACTGTGTCAGATTTATGGAAGGAGAATATCGCAATCAACAATTACTAAAACAACAACTAGCAATTGGGGTTAAGTTTCTGAACGATTACTTAGTTAAAGCCTACGTGCACAAACACTGCCTCGCAGCGCAAGAATCCCAGGTCCGATCCTGACCTAGGGTGCTATCTGTGTAGAGTTTGCATATGTGACCGCGTGTGTTTCCTTTGCATGCTTCAGTTTCTCCACTCGTCCCAAAGATGAGCGAAGTTGTAGATTAATTTACCTCTGTAAATTGCCCGTAGTGTGTAGAGAGTGATAGAGAAACACACACACGTATCAACGGGTGATCGATGGTCGGCGTGTATTGGGAAGGTCCATTTCCACGCTGTATCTCAGGGATATGTCAAGGATAAGAATGAGGGAATCAAAACGTTATTTTCAGTGAGATCCTGGTGTTCTCCCATTCACCCTGGCGAGAGCTTATATTTCCATGGCTGGGATCTGAAGGTGTGGGTTTGTGCCGGAAATTTACAATGCATAACGTTAATCCACAAGGCAGTACTGTGGTCATTGGTAGAGTGCGATACCTGCTGATTCTTCAGGAAACTTTTTATGTGCCTTCGGATGAATGAAAACATTGGTAACATGTCGTCTTGGTCTAAACCTTTCTTGCAACACAATTAAATTATCTTATAACTTGAGGTTGAGTGGTTAATTGTGACCGTAGTACTTTTTCCTAAGGAAAAGCAAATCTGATTTTGTCCCTCTCCCGTATATAAATTATTTCTCATTTGATGTAAAGAATGAAATCCATTCTTAAATTTGCCAATGATTTGCCAGAGGCAGTCCTCCATACAGTTATCTTGCATAACATGTTTCCTAAAATAACACATTTTATTATTTATTATTTTAATTAAACCAGTATATAAAATGTACAAACTAAATCTTAATGTCAGAAAATTTGTCCTGCCGTCCCCTTTACAACTTAAATGTCAAGAATCAGTTGAAGTTTTGAAAAACATAAGGTTTATTTGTGTATACTCCTACCACAAACACTAATGTTATTTTTTGATAATTCTCTCCCATGTTTTCTCTTTCATGAAAACCGTGACCAGGCAAAAGAGTTTACAGAATCACTTTAAGTAGACAATACCTACTTCACACACAAAAATGACGGTGGGAGTGGGGCGGGCAATTTTGCACTAAAAATTGCATCACACCCCTCCGAAATGTTCCGAGCCCTCCACAGACAAGGATTTGAAGGCTATTAATGTTACGAACACAAGTTTTAATATATATCAGCTAGAACTAGTACACACGCCCATCTGTCCTTTAACATTTTGGTATGTCGACGTGTATAGTGTAACAATACTTTTCCTGTCACTGAATGGCTTTCCAACCTATTTTCTATACTCTTGCGAAAATCTTGTGTCTAGCTCCCGGTGTATGGCTTGGTTAATTTAAGTCTCTGCTTTTCACGTCACTCAGTCCGTGTCTTCCCCCTATTTATTATATAAATCTCTCCCTCTTCACCATTACTTTGGTCACTGATGATTGTTTTAGATATGTATAAGCAAAGATTAAAATATCCAGCCGACTGAGTCGCAAAGCAAATTTTGCAAAGCAAAATATAGGAGAGCTATAGAAACGTTAAAATAAAATATGTATTAAAGTATTAAATCATTATAACATTTAAGTACTGAAATAATCCTATATAATAAAGATAAAAATATTGATGTATGATGGCAAAACATGTTAAACTGTGATCATTCCATGTATTTCAGGCAGAATATTCCTCTGTTTCTTTATCTGGAAGTGCTTCGCTTCAATTATGTGCTATTATTTCAGAATTAAATATATATTTTAAAGTCATCATTGCATCTGAAGAAGATGCGTCTGAAGAAGGGCCCCGACACGAAATGTCGCTTATCCATTCCCTCCACAGATGCTGGCTAACCCGCGGTGTTCCTCCAGCACTTTGTGTTTTGATCATTGCATTTTGTTGCCCTTTTTTTTAGAGTGATAATACCAATGCTAGATCATGATTATCATGTATTATCACGGTGACATCAGCACAGCAAACATTAAACAAGAGAGTCTTTAACCTCCTCAAGTGTCCTGTAAGTGGCCACTGTGCAAATTATTCACTTGTAATTTCCTTGTTCGGAAAATTACTGAGCGATAAGTATATTGGAGCAATGCATATGGTTTAATATACACATATAGAGACATGCTTAACACATGCCATATATCCCATATAAACACCCACATACACACGCACACACTTTAACAGTGTCCATTAGTCAAGCGGGTGTGGATGGAATGAGTCTACCACCAATCGACGCCATTTGATTGGGATCTATCCTGCCTGCCCCTCTTCTCATCTGTTTCAATATAGCATAGCATTCTCATATACTCTAGGGAATGTCGGTCCATTCACACCAATACTCAGATCAGCTCTGCTCATCCAAATTTCCTTAAATATTTAGTTTTTTTTTAGTTTTAGAGATACAGCGTGGAATTAGGCTCTTCGGCCCACCGACCGACCAACGATTATCCGTACACCAGTTCCAACCCTACACATTAACGACGTCAATTAACCTGCAAACCTGCATCCGGAGAAAACTCACGCAGTCACGGAGCCGTTCAGACAGCACCTTAAGTCAAGATGGAACTCAAGTCTCTGAAACTACTGTTACAGCTACGCCACTGTGCCGACCCTAACGAGATAACTAATAGTTCTTTGTTGTATTTTCAATTAGAGGAACGTTTTTCTGCTGCTTATTCAAATAGAACGTGGAATTCTGCACTGAATATTGGTCAAATGTAGCAGATTAACTAGAACAGGAGTTACCCTCTTGAGTAAATTCTGTTTGGAACCTCACTCCAGTTTTCCAGCATTGTGTCCTATCTCCGGTAACGCTCTCAAAAATCTCTCTTTTTTTAAGGTACTATGAGACTGGGAGTATAAAGCCGGGAGTAATTGGAGGATCCAAACCAAAGGTCGCTACACCGAAAGTGGTGGATAAAATCGCCGACTACAAGCGTCAAAACCCCACCATGTTTGCCTGGGAGATCCGAGATAGACTGTTGGCGGAACGAGTGTGTGACAATGAATCGGTGCCCAGTGTCAGTTCCATCAACAGGTACCACACATAGGCGGTGAACTTTCGAACATTAACCAATAAATCACCCTTAACCCGCTGATTGCGGCGGTTTCAGGCAGGTTTTAAATTTTACAAAATATATTTGGAGAAGATCGATCTATAGCTTAAAGATCTCCTCTGAAAACAAAATTTAAGATAATACTGTATTTAGTTTCCATCATCTTCATTCCGTTTTCCAAAGAGCTAGAATCCTAACCACGGGACAGATCTTCCACTAGTATTCCTCAGGTTGTGACCCTTTCTTTGCTCTGTTTCCCACGTATTTTTATCTTGTTTTTAATGTATTCCTTTTTTACCTATCAGAAACACGTTTCTCTCAGCCCCCAAAGCTGTCGTGTCTTTGTTCTGCTACATTTATCAGCTTTCTTTAATTTGATTGCTTGTGATGTACAATATATCAAGGCCATTATTTCTTACTTTCATTCCTACCTTGCATTATGGGGCTCATAAAATGTAGTTCCTTTAATTATTCTACCATATAGGTTTCTTGGTATCTGTCACGACATTTCCCCACCACTGGTAGGAGGTGTTACACAGTCCCTTCACCTCCTGCCCCACCACCATCCAGGTACCTAAACAGCATTTCCAAGTGAGGCAGAGGTTTGCCTGCACCTCTTCCAACCTGGCAATAAGCGAGTTCGGTATTCTGAAAAACGCAAGGAATCATGGGATTTGTCAAATGTCACTCTCGATAAACATTCTCGGCAGCTGTGCTGTGCATGGATACAGACCTGCGTTTCATTCGTAGTCAGGATCTAACCCGGGTCTCCGACGCTGCAAGCGCTGTTGAATTGCTACTGGAAGCCTGGGCCCCCACTGCTCCAGGCCGGTGTCCCGTCAGTCCAGGGTCACCTCGGACATCTCCGACCACCCCGGACAGGGATGGGACACTCGGGAGGGGACGAGGACCGTCCAGTAGCAATTCAACACGCTTGCAGCGCCAGAGAACCGGGTTCGATCCTGTCTACGGATGAAATGCAGGTCTGTTTCCATGCAGCAGCACAGCTGCTGAGAATGTTTATCGCGCATGACCTATAATAATAATAATAATAATAATGGATGGGATTTATATAGCACCTTTCTAATACTCAAGGCGCTTTACATCGCATTATTCATTCACTCCTCAGTCACACTCGGTGGTGGTAAGCTACTTCTGTAGCCACAGCTGCCCTGGGGCAGACTGACGGAAGCGTGGCTGCCTATTTGCGCCTACGGCCCCTCCGACCACCACCAATCACTCACACACATTCACACACATTCACACGCAGGCAAAGGTGGGTGAAGTGTCTTGCCCAAGGACACATCGAAAGTATGCACTCCAAGCGGGATTTGAACCGGCTACCTTCCGGTTGCCAGCTGAACACTTAGCCCATTGCGCCATCTGTCGACCTATGACCTGGGCATGCGCAGTCGGTATACTGAACTCGCTTATTGCATCACATGCTCACTAGGTGATGACCTCTATACTGGAGAAGCCAAGCATTAACTAAGTGGTGTTTTTGCAGTTTGCACCCTGCACCCTTTCCATAATAATCATCTCAAGCTGCCAGTTGCACACCATTTCACTTCTATTTCCCACTTCCACACCAAATCTGTCTGTCCTTGGACTTCTTCATTGTTAAGGCGAAGCCAAGCACAAATCACATGTTCAACTTGGGTACCATACAGCCCAACGGTACAAATGTTGAATTTTCAAATTTTAGGTAACTCACACCCACTGTGTTTGTTATTCCTCCCCACATACTCACATTTGTCATTATCTTTTTCTCTCTTTGTTCAGTTTACCCAACCCCTTCCCTCTCCCCATCTCCCACTCCCCCACCTAGTTCCAGTGACCCATTATTACAGCTTATTTGATTCTCAACCCCCTTGTACATCTGTATGCTGGCAATCTTTTATCTTCCCTCACAGATCTGCTACAGGGTCTTAATCCAAAAAACATCTCCATGCACTTTTTGCCTCGACAGATGCTGATCGGCCTGCTGAGTTCTTCCAGTGTTCTATGTTTTGTTCCATATTCTAGCACCTACAGTCCCTTCTGTCTTCCAACTCCTTGTTCCCATCTGCAGCATTGGCTCCAGGCATTGATTGTCCTTAATCACACTTACGGTCAAATCATCCACCAGGAGTTCAGAAGGAACACTTACTTTTCTTGCTCAACAGAACCCAGGACTGGTTTTCCTCCTTTCTCATCAATTGCTCTCTATTCCTGGTTGACTGCATTTTTCTAGTAATTCAAACACTGCGCCAAAAGCTTCTTCCTGGCAGTCCTAGACAGAATGTGACCATCCACTCATTATTTCCCATAAACCTTTCTCTATTTTATGCATACAACTATGGCCAGTTCCTCTTTAGTTTTCTCCTGTGGTGTAAAAAAGCCATCTTGATACCCTTCAGACTGCATTCATTTTCACCCTGGTGAAATTAAAGATAAATATCACACATTATTTCTTCAACTGATTGCTTTGGTTTCTCAAAATGATAAAATGGTTGCATTTGTCATACTTCTTTCCTTTTATACGAATCACTTTCATAATCCTAGTTTGGAATTATTAATTTTGATTTCAAATCTTCTGTTCCTTTCCCATTCTTCTTTGCTTCATGTTTTTTTTTCTTCTCCTTTAAGGTCTTTCTTGAAAGTCACCCCTTTAACCGTCCATCCTATAGCTCAATATGGTGCTTTAAGGTATTTTTTTCTTTGATGATACACTGCAAAGCATCGGAGTATTTTTTGTTTATGTTCAAGATGTGATATAAATGGAAATTGATGTTTGAGTTGAACTGTACATTGGAGCCAGGTTTAGAAGAGGAATAATCTGCAGAGGAAAAACAATATGTATTTATACTGCTCCCTTGACAGAGACCTCAGAGCAACATAGGTAGAGAAATCTTGGCAACCACCCTCAATTTCTAAAATGGTACATTGAATAACTTCTTCTCTTACCCAGACAAGTGAAAACAAATATAACATCTCCCTTGTTTACCCTCACTAATTGAGATTAAAGGATTAACGCTGCTCTAAGCGCAACGTCTTCCTGTTTTACCTATCTAAGATAACAGGCAATACAATCTAGGCTTTTTCTTTCATTAAAAAATGATTTGTTCCAATGTGAAGACATCTTGATGCAATGAAAAGTTATGAAAAACTTAACGCTTGAAATGCACTAGTTTGTTCATTTTAATAACCTAGAGAATAACAGAGAAATGATAAAATTATTGAATCTAGAAGAGATTTTAGATCAGTTAAATGTTATTTATAAAAGTGTTAAAGTAGGTACAAACAGACATGGTACAATTGAATGTAAATCCCAAACCTAATTCGCCACATAGGCAGGAATAGTTTAACCTCAGTAACATTTTCCTGCGACAGAGCTGGCTATGAATGAACTTTCATAAATAGAATGAGATCTATATTTATTTAGCAGCATTAATAAGCCATTCTTTGTGATGTGCTTATTATAAAAGGTGTCTGCACATCAAATTGTAATAAACCTTTTATTATTGCAGAAAAGTAACATCAAATTACATCAAAAGGCAAACATATACTGCGTATTTTTGAAGACCTGGGTTTACAATAGAGAGTTTCCCAAACCCCAGAAAAATGTTAGACTTGTTTTTTAAAATAATATTTAATAATTTTCTATGTTCTAGACCTCACTAGTAGGTGAGGATTTGTTGTCATTCTCTAATTGCCTTTGAGAAAGTGATGATGAGCTTCTTTCCTGCAGTGTGGTGAAGGACCAACATGATAGTGAGATGGAGTTTCAGGATTTAAACCCAGCAGCATCAAAGGATGAACAATAGGTTCCAAATCAGTTCGTAAGCCACAGGAGCAGAATTAGGCCATTCAGCCCAATGAGTCTAATCCACCATTCAATCATGCCTGATCTCTCTTTCCCTCTCAACCCCATTCTCTTGCCATTTCCCCATAGCCTTTGACATCATAACTAATCAAGAATCTGTCATCTCCGCTTTAAAAATACCCAATGACTTGGCCTCCACAACCATCTGTGGTAATGATTTCCTCAGATTCACCACCCTCTGACTTAAGAAATTTCTCCTCATCACCTTTTATTCTGAGGCTGTCCCCATTGGTCCTACACCTTCCCACTAGTGGAAACATGCTCTCTACATCCACTCTATCTGGGCCTTTCACTATTCGGTAAGTTACAATGAGGTCCCCCCATATCCTTCTAAACTCCAGCGAGTACAGGCCCAGTACCGTCAAACGCTCATCATACGTTAACCCAAACATCCCTGGGATCATTCTCGTAAACTTTCTCTGGCCCTCTCCAAAGCCAGAACATCATTCCTCAGATATGGGGCCTAAAACTGCGCATAATACTCCAAATGCGTAATAAAGCCTGTTGCCTGTTTCCTTCGCTCCATAGATGCTGCTGCACCCGCTGAGTTTCTCCAGCATTTTTGTGTACCTCAGAATTACATCTCTGTTTTATAGTCTAGTCCTCTTGAAATAAGTGCTATCATTGCATTTGCCTTCCCTACTGCTGATTCAATTTACAAATTAACCTTTTGGGAATCCTGCACCAGCACTCCAAAGTACCTTTGCACCTCCAACGTAAGTGTCTGATCAGGATGTTGTGTGATTTGGAGGGGAACCGCAGTTAGAGGTACGCCCATGCTGCTGTCACCCTTGTCCTTCTCAGAATTGGAGGCTGCCAATTTGGGAGTTGCTGTGGGAAGACCTTAGTCAAGTAACTGCATTTTTAGATAAGGACAATGTACCACAGAGATCAATGCCTCAGTGATAAATCACTCACTATTTGGATGTAATTTTGCATATACATCCCTTTCTCAAGAATCTCACAAGAAATAATGGCACTGTGTGTTAGGACTTTGGATCAGTGGCAGTTCAGTTCCCACTGAAGCTTTTTATTGGCTTCTGAACCCCTCATTCCAATTTTTGGGCACAAAAGAAGGCTTTATGGGGTCTCGTAGATGTTCCATAATTCAATGACTGAATTAGACAAAGACTGAATTCATCTTGGCCTAAACCCCACTAATGCTTGATTCCTCTAAGGTTTAAAAATCTAACCAAATTCTCGATTCCTTCGCTAGAGGAATCATTCTCCTCATATCTGCACTTCAGAAATGGGCTTCTTTCAATAAAATCACCTCTCATTGTTCTAAATCCCAGAGAGTCAGCCCAAGCTAATTTCTCTCCTCTTTCACTGGGACCAATCTAGTGAACATTGTCTGCTTGGACTCTATGGCTAGCACAGTTTTCCTTTTGCAGTGTACCAGCTGGCACATCACTAAATGCTGTTCATCAGAAGCAAAATATCCCTACCTATGAACAACATCTTCCTTGTAATTGCAATTGTATTATGGAGTAATAGGCAATGCATCTACAATCTTTACAGTCATTTAGAATCCCAGGATTCAGGTGATCAGTTCACCCGTATTTGTCAGTCATTAGACGTATTGGTTTGCCTAATACATCTTTTCTGGTGATGATGATGCTTTACTTTATTGCCTTCCTTTTGCTTCTGATCATTTTTTGGTGGCTTTTTTCATCACCTTTCCTGTAAACAGATCCAAATTATATATTTGTATTTATATATAATTTACATTTTTTCTGCTATTTCCCCATCTCTTGTTATTAATTCACCCATCCAATTATTTAAGGTATAAATTATTCTTTTTGCTGGTTGCTTTCTTTTTAAATACCTTGTAAAAAATCTTGCAATTGTTTAATTTTTATTGCTCATTGATATTTCACTCTATATCTTTATAACATTTTAGATTTACTTTTGCTAGTTTCTTATAAATTCTCACATTCATCTGCTTTACAAGGATTTCCCACATTATAAGCAACATAATCTCAGCTGACATTTCAGTGCAATAAATGAAACAAGAAAAGATAATCAGCCTCTTTTGGAATGAACCTAAAAGATCCATGGAACATTTTATGGTTTCAATGGTTATCTGGCCAAGTTTCATACTGTAATATTGAAGGAAACAATTATCTGGTCATTCATTCCATTTCCTGCTTGTGAACTGCAGAAGAGTACAACATGGTTGTGTTTGTGTACATTATAATAGTGACTACATTTGAAAAATACTTCATTCATTTTGAAGCATTTTAGTAATCATGAAGATATGAAGGATTTTTTTTCATCATATCTTCATGGTAAATGAACCCTCACACATCCTCAACAGCCCAGCTCAATATTACTTACCGTAAGTTTGGAGCCAAAGATTGGATGGCTCCATTTGTCTTGGCTGTCACATGATTTCGAGTAAAAACACTTTAAAAAATGTTCTTCTTATTCAGGATTATTCGAACAAAGGTGCAGCAGCCTCCAAATCAGCAATCACCAGTTTTATCCCATACTATCGGTAAGAATCATTGCAAAACTGTTGTTTCACTTATGTCAGAGATATATTGCTCTAAATTTCAAATACCTGGCATTTAATCTGATGATGAACTGCATCAGAGCAACTAATCAGAGTAGAAATTAATTCTTGCTCTCTCTGTCAGTCCCTTTCTATACTGTTATTTGTGATTTTCTAACCTGTGGCCCCACAGCTTCTACCCATATGTTGGTCATTTTTCATTATAGCTCCTTATCTGATTGGGGTTTGTGGGAAAGTGCCCATTCTTCACATGAGAGTTGGGTGGCTCTTAAGGGTTTGAGGTTTTTCTGGTAAAACTGTCAGCAGACCTGTAGACCTTTTGAAACAAGAACGCATTGGTTGTCATGTAACAGAGTTTGTTCTCTTTGTTCAATCAGATGCATAATATTCTGAATATAATTGATTCTTAGCGAACTGAGTTTAACATTTGATTTTCTCCAATGTTTGTATGACTAAGTATTATATTTGATCCAACATAAAAATGATTTTACCCCTCACTTAAAATGTCACTTTGATTTCTTTCTAGAACTGATAACTTTAAATCTGGTCAAATATCTATGGGCCACATCTTTTAATTTATTTACTGAACAAAGAGAGCATGAACTAATTTGGTTAACCTCATCTATTACTCCTGGGCATGCTTTGCTTTTTATATGAATATACATCAGGCCATTATTATATTCATTCTTGATCAGTTTATATCGGAGCTCAAACAGGACAGAAGATTAACCTCTAATTAGTTACCACTCATCTGGGCAATAACTGTAATGTAATCTGATTGTTATTACTGTTGGGTTTCTCTGTCTTACAATGAAAATGCATCAACTTCTCCACCACCTCGGTGTTCCTTAGCAACTTATAGTTTAAATGCAATTCACCGATATAACTTGGGTTCTGAAGTCTGACGATTATTTTGATAAAAAGATTTCACATTGTAATACAAAATTGAAATCCAAAATTTAAAGTGGCAATAGAATGGCCATAGAATGTGATGTAATTAAAGTAATACATCCATAAAGGAAACTATATTACATTTTCTGCATCATTAAGCACAAAGGAGTTATGAAAGTTTTATTCTTTTCTTTTAATTCCCCTTTCTCAGTTTCCCATTCAGTGTTGATTGTGCCTTTGCAATTTGCAGTGTGTGATTTAAGTTTCCACCAAAATTGAACTTTTTTTAAATTGACCTTTATTTTAAGCATAACCCTCAGTGCTTGTGTAAAGTTTATGATCCACAGTACAGATGAGCATTTGAAAGGCATGCTCTAGCTGACCTGCTAATGTGTGGATTTTGGCCATTATTTGCATCTGAGTTATGATAATGCGCAACATAGAGTCAAAATTCATAACTCCATTAGCAAGGGTGTATGAAAGCTCATTCTTTCTTGCCCTGTTCGTATGCCTCGTTCTTGCAGTGGACCATGCTGAGGTGCAGTTCCACAGGTAGTTGTATTCCCTGTCCCATTTTTTATGTAATCTCAGATACCAGGCCTCAGAAGACAATTTGTGTACATGTATGTTATTGACTTGGAGTAAACTAGTAAGTGTATTCTATTATTATCAATAGTTTCTCAAGAACTCAATGGACCAATTTCCTTATGGTTCTCAGGGGTTTAGTGGGCTAATAACAAACTACTTCTTTTGGGTTTGATGAACTTGTATCCACAGGATGCTAAAAAAAATCAGTCAATCAATTAACACTGACTGGTGGTGAGTTCAACCAAAACCAATAAACTTCCAATTAGGCAAATAGCCACAGGTTTCTAATACTTCCAATTGACTTTGCTGGGATTGTGTTCAATTGGGTGAAACAATAGAATGTAAATATGACCGTAGAGATCAAACAGAGATGTGGGGACAGGTCAAATAGTTACAGACTTTGGTACCAAAATATATGTATCGAGACTGTAGAAATACTTCGATGATTTTTTGACCAGATATGTTACAATGGGTGATATGTTTATGCTGTCATTGAGGTGAGAACACATGCTCTAAAATGCATGGTAGCGAACCAGTCATGTGCTAGGAATCATTCGTTGGCTTTGGCTTTAAGCCTGGAAAATACACATTGCTTCTTATTGAAAATTTAGTGTGTAAAGAAGAGTAGAAATTTTACCAACTTTCAAATTTCCTAATATGACTGTATATCTCAATGTACTTGGCTGACTATATTCCTGTACTGTGAATCAATAATAAAAAAAATTGGAATTGAAATTATCTATAAGGCTACAGGTCAGAGTTATTTCTTTTCTCCCCTAATGTTGAATATTCACAGTCCTAGTCAGGAATTAATTATGATCATGCCAAGTGTGGCAAATTGATTTGTATGATCCCTGTCCTTGAAACTCAACCCTTGTTGGGAAGTCAGCAAAGATGGATCCAGTCTGAAGAAACGTCATCCATTCTTTCTCTCCAGAGATGATGCCTGTCCCGCTGAGTAACTCCAGCATTTTGTGTCTACCTTCGATTTAAACCAGCATCTGCAGTTCTTTCCTACACAAGACAGATCCAGACTGAGTTCCACAGAAGAAAGGTGTGGGGAACTAAGATTTAGTTTACAATGTCTCCAAATGAACTAATCGTATTTATCATTGACATCCATAGCACCAAGCACTGTGCCCGTGACTCCTGTTCCTTCCGCTGTCAATGATTCTGCGGGATCTTCCTATTCCATCAGTGGAATTCTGGGAATCACACCATCTAATAATGAGAATAACAAGAGGAAACGCAATGATGGTAAGTGCTAAAGTATTGGATTAAAAGAAAATCCACTTTCAGGGATTCAAGAAGCATGTTGTAAGAATCAATGAGAGAAATGCAGGCATTTTGGTGTGGCACAATGGCACACCAACTTGAGTTGCTGCCTCAAAGCTCCATGTTCAAAGCTGACCCCTGGTGCATCTGCTCGTTCTTCGTGTGATAGCGTGAATTTCCTCTGATGTTCTGGCTGCTTGCATATCCCAAAGATATACTGATTAGCATGTTAATTGGTCACTGTTTATTATCCCGAGTGTGATGTGTAGTAGAATCTGTAGGGAGTTGATAGGCATTTTGTAAGAATAAACATGGGATTAATGTAGGATCAGTGTTAATGTGCATAGAAAGGAACTGCAGATGCTGGTATGTAAATAGCGTGAATGTATGTTTAATATTTGGTGTTGTCTCATTTGGCTGAAGGGCCCCTTTTCATACTGTGGGTCTCTCTGACTTTTCTTCGGGTGTAAGTTCTACTATATCAATTAATCAAAACTCATTGGACTAACATCTGTGCAGATGATGTTGATATTGTGAAACTATAATTAAGTGAAAATAAATATTCAAATTTCTTATAATTTATAAACAAAAACCCAAACTTCAGTCCATAGTCAAAAGACTTGGTCATAGAGGACATAAAGTAGTGGTGGGTGTTGTTCTGCCTGAAGGTCTGCAACCAGAGTGGTTCTACAAGGATCCTTGGTGATCAGCTCCATCTTCCTAATTATTTATCACACCTGGGTCCACCTATCACTTACGATCCCCACCTCATCTCCCCCTTTCACATTGTACATGGCTATCTACCCTCGACACTCCTAGTCCTGATACAGAATCTCAACTCAGAACAGTGACCATTCCTTTGCCTCCACAGATGTTGCTTAATCCACTGAGTTATTTTAGCAGTTTGTTTTTTGTTCCAAGTTCTACTTTCTGTATTCCCCTTTGGCTCTAGACACCAGGCTGCTGTCTGGATTAAATGGTATTAAATGGTATGGAAAGGTTGAACAAACGTCCATGTTTTCGCTGAAGCCCTGGAGGCTGAGGGATGATCTGATAGAAGTATATATGAATATTGGAGACATAGGTAGGTAGATAGTTGGAATATCTTCCCCAAGGTGGAAATGTCAAATACTATATAGCTTAGGTTTAAGGTGAGAGAAGGAGAGTAACAAGGCAATTTTTTTTACACAGTGTGGTAGGTGCATGGAATACTCTGCCCGGGGCTGTAGAAGTAGACGCAACAGCATTATTTAAGAGGCATTTAGATATTTGGTCAGGGGAGAGAGGGGTACGGATCCTGTGCAGAGAGATGGGATTAGTTTATATTCACATTATGGTGCATGAAGGGCCTGTTCCTGTGTTGTACTATTCTAGATTCTAGATTCTTACAGATTGTCTAAAAGTCGGACAGGACAAACTGAAATTGGTGGCATTGTTTTGGAGTGTCTTTTGAACAAACTGGCATTCCAGCATGCATGCATTTATGTGGCCAATTCAACAATGACTTTCATTACCCTCACAAGACTGAATATGCATTTATCAACGGGAAGATACCCTCTCTCCTCCACCTGCAAAAGCCATACCGCACCAGTTCTATGTATAAGGATTCTCCTGGCCGCCGTTCTTACAATTCCACAGGTGTAAAGTGTTTCTGGACTTGTTTCAAGTTGCAAAACTCTGTGGATATGTGGTAAGCAGTGAAGGATACTGCTGACTGCACTAATCAGTTGCTCCCAAATATTGGTGCAGTTGTAGGCATTTGCCATGCAATTAGGAGAATGAGTGGCATAGATTTCTTCTTTTCGTGTCCATCTTGTTACAAATGTTGAACTCGCTGTCATCGTCCGTCCTGAAAAGGACGCAAGCTTCCGGCGACAATCAGTGGAAGCCATCACTTGTCGCAATAGATGATGGTGGTAGCAGAATTAGCTCAGGGTACTTCCAGTTTCCAGCCCCTCTACATGGATGCTTCTGCTATGGGGCATGGATAGCTGGACAAGATGCCGGAATTAGGGAGAAGGAATTGAGTATTGGAGGTTTCAGCAGCCGTGCATAACTGCCTTCGCGTTTAAGGAAATTTCTCATCTGAATCTCAGCAAGGTTCAATATATATATATATATATATAAATATTACTGTTTTACTGGGATTTCTGGCATCCCTTTGCAGGCATTGCATGTCAACTGCTATTGTGGAAGTGAATGGGATTTCTCTTGCTCTCAAACTGTTGTGCATCCACTGGCCAGTTTCATGACAGCAGTCATGGTCAGTGCGTGACAGTTTATTATGCCAACTACGTTAATCCACCTTGGCACGGCAAAAGTAGTCAGCAGAACAAAAGTCAACATTGGCTTAATCAACTTTGCTAGCAGGAAAGGAAAGCCTTAATATCACTGAGCAGTGGTGGAGTAGGGTGGGGGCAAGAGGAGGAGGAGGAATTAAATAGATGGAGGCAACTAGGATATCGCCCTTCTGTTGAGCAGTGCTTGAAGAAATGATCTGAATGCAATATGAACACATCCCAATCCGCCATTTACCAGCTCCCAGTCCTGACCTTTCACCCTGGCAATCAATTACCCCACGACATTGTTAATGTGTGCTAATTACAAATTATTTTCTGCAAAACTCTTAAATTAAATTTCCTCACCACGAGTTCCCTACTTAAACTGCAATATTGAGGACATCGCGGAACGTGCTGCATCGGGCGTTGTCTGCAATATCGGGCAATCTCTGCAGTATCGGGAGTCCCTTGCAATATCGCGCTCCCCTGCCCCTCCCCTCCCCTCCCCTCCCCTGCAATATCAGGCGCCTACTGCAATGGGTCGCATGGTCCGGCTTGCTGATCCCGCAGTGCTGCACTCACGAGTCTCCGGCCGACCTCTATCCCACTCCTGGGTCTCTGCGTCACTTACCCGATCCCAAACGCTCTGCCCCCACTCATCATCTGTCCTATTCTCACCGTCTCTACCGCATTATTTACTGACTTTTATAAATTCCAGAAATTAATGGAAAGCAGATCTGACTTTCCCGCAACTTTATCTGCCTTGTCCACAACACTGAAAGCACTTTTTTAAGCTTCATTCCACACGTTAGATATCCAACCACTTACATTTTCTTGATTACACATCGCCAATTACTTGGTTAGTGATAGACACAACAAGCTGGAGTAACTCAGCGGGACAGCATCATCTCTGGAGAGAACGGGTGACGTTTTGGTTCGAAACCGTTCTTCAGTTTGGTTAGGGATAAGAGAAACGAGAGATATAGATGGTGACGTGATCTCTCTGCTAACACTCTACTCCACCTAGGGGAGCTGGTCCTCACCCTCAACAACTTCTCCTTTGACTCCTCTCACTTGCTCCAAGGCCAAGGCGTAGCTATGGGCACCCGCATGGGCCCCAGCTATGCCTGCCTCTTTGTTGGGTACATTGAACAATCCCTGTTCCAGGCGTACTGGCCCATCCCCGAACTCTATCTGTGTTACATTGATGACTGCATTGGTGCCACCTCCTGCACCCATGCAGAAATCATGGACTTCATCAACTTCACCACCAATTTTCATCATGCACTCAAATTTACTTGGACCATCTCCGACACCTCACTCCCCTTTCTCACAATTTCCATCACGAGAAATAGACTATTGAGTGATGTCTATTACAAACCCACTGACTCCCACAACTATCTGCAACTACACTTCTTCCCACCCTGCTTCCTGCAAAGACTCTATCCCATACTCCCAATTCCTCCGTCTATGCCGCATCTGCGCCCAAGATGAGGTGTTCCATACTAGAACATCCAAGATGTCCTCATTCTTTAGGGAATGGGGGTTCCCCTCTCCCATCATATATGAGGCCCTCACTCATGTCTCCTCGATAACCCGCAGCTCCGCCCATGCTCCCCCTCCCTCTAGTCGTAACAGAGACAGAGTTCCCCCAGTCCTTACCTTCCACCCCATCAGCCGTCGCATACAACACACAATCCTCTGAAATTTCCATCACCTCCAATGGGATCACACCACTAGCCACATTTCCCATCTCCACCCCTTTCCGCCTTACCGCAGTTCCCTCCGCAACTCCCTGTTTAACTCATCCCTTCCAACCCAAACTACCCCCTCCCCAGGTACCTTCCCCAGCAACCGCAGAAGATGCAACACCTGTCGCTATACCTCCCTCCCACGACTCTGTCCAGGGACCCCAACAATCCTTTTCAGGTTAGGCGGGAGGTTCACTTGCACCTCCTCCAACCTCATCTACTATATCCATTGTTCAATCGTTTCGTGGAACACCTTCGCTCAGCCCTCGTGAACCAACCTGATCTCCCGGTTGCCGGACACTTTAATTCTCCTTCCCATTCCTACACAGACCTTTCTGTCCTCGGTCTCCTCCATTGTCAGAGTGAGGCTAAACACAAATTGAAGGAACAGCATCTCATATTTCGCTTGGGTAACTTACAGCCCAGTGGTATGAATATTGATTTCTTTCACTTCAGGTAGCTCCGGCATTCCCTCTCTCTCTATCCCTCCCCCACCCAAGTCACACTAGCTTCTCATTTTCACACTACAAACAGCTTACAATGATTCCTTTATCATCGGTACTTTTTGCATATCTTTCATTCATTGTTCTTTATCTCTCCACATCACCGTCTATATCTCTCGTTTCCCTTATCCCTAACCAGTCTGAAGAAGGGTCTCAACCCGAAACATCACCCATTCCTTTTCTCCAGAGATGCTGCCTCTGCCGCTGAGTTACTCCAGCCTTTTGTGTCTATTTTCGGTTTAAATCAGCATCTGCATTTCCTTCTTACACACTTGGTTTAGTAAACCTGGTGATATTTCTGATGATTGGTTGTCTATTGGACCAAGAATGAAATCAGAATTTTCTAGATATATTGCTTTTTAAAATTTATTTTGTTTTACTGTTGAAATGCAAAAAACAACTGCGTTTCCTCATCTTCCGCCTTCATTTGTTGGCAGTTTGTGCTCTGTATGAGATTTCGTAGCCCTTGAAGTTCACTAAGTATTTTGTCATTGTCGAGGTATATGTCTGGGCATATTCTGTTTGCATTACCTGCAAATAGAAAAACTGCTGTAGAGCAGGTGTTAATCGGATGACAGCAATCGCAGGACGGAGACCTGGAGCTGTGAGCCCCGTTATTGAAATGTTCAAAAATGAGAGTGGGAAGATGAAATACAGATCATCTTCCCATGGTTATCATTTTATGGTGCACTTGTTGTTTGTGATATTTTCCTTCTTGCAACCTTTATATATTTCTACGTTACGGGCCTTATTTGGCCATTGTGTTGTGCGGTGGGGTGTGTGTGCAGCCACTGCATATCTTAATGATGATGTAAGAAATTGCAGATGCTGAAATCTTGGAGTTAAACAAGTAACTAATTTAACGAGTCGGGCATCGTCTCCAGAGGGAATAAACGGGGTGACGTTTCGGTTCGGAATTCTTCATCACACTAAGTCTGATGAAACGTCGCCTGTCCATTCCCTCCACAGATGCTGCCTGACCCGCTGAGATATTCTAGCACTTTGTGTTTTGATATCGTAATGATTGGCGTTGTACTATTTGAAATGTAATATATGATTACTCCAAAATAACCCTTCACTTAAGTATTTCAGGTAAAGGCTGTTTGTCTATTGAATATTTTTTTATATGTCATTGTGCTGGATAATCCAAATAAGGTGTAGTTCGATTGAATCTGTAAGAAGGTCTGGTACATATTTTTTAATAGCATTCTAACTACAGCCCTCATGTCTCCCAATAAAGTCACCTACCATTAGGTAACGAAAATAGATTGCATACCTAACTATGAAATATCTTAACACACATTTTTAATAAACATTCAATTTCACACTGGCAGTGTAAAAGTTTAATTTTGCTTAAATTGAATGGAAGGGGTCTTGGAAACTTGAACAATATCTCGTACACATGCTGTTGCTGTTTTGGTCAGGAACATAGTTTTTTAAAATGTTTTCACCATTTAATACCATTCCAAATAAACGTTGAGGGGTTTCTTTTACCATAGAAAATAGGTGCAGGAGGAGGCCATTCGGCCCTTCGAGCCAGCACCGCCAGCACCATGAACCACATCATTATCTATATTCAAAAGCAGAGAGGATTTAAAGTTCTGTTCATAACCTCAGGCAGTTCAAAACAATTTTACATCTAATAAATTCATTTCAAAATGTAGGTAATATTGTTATGTAATAAATAATGTGTAATCAACTTGGATCTTCAAATAGTAATTTGACGACCAAATGCTATTTTAAAATCATTTGTTTGAGGGATGCATAGTGCCAGAATACAAGGGATAATAACCCTAACTTTCTTTAGATTGCAGCCATTTATCCACATGAGAGAAAAGTTCGCTCATTGGTTTCAGCATCTCATCAAAACACTGCAGTGCTAACCTAGGTTTACGTGCTCAAGTCACTGGATTGGGATGAAGCCACAAGCTAATATTCAGAGATGAATACACTACTATTAGGAACTGTAGGTTTCTTTCCAAATGACACACATTGTCCTGATTTGCAAATATATCACTGTTCTTTCATCATTGCTGGGTTTTAAACCTGAATTTCTCCATCCAACATTCATCATTCACCATAAAGATTGAAGCCATTCAAGAAGATTTACCCTCTTCAAAGACAAGTAGGGGTTGAGCACCAAATTCTCATCTTGCCAATAACCCTCACATCCTGAAAATAAATTAAGCTATGGCTGATGCACTTGGCCTCCAAAAGCCATAACAAAGGTGATTTAAGAGCAATGAATGTGCAGAAAAGAAGTTTACTGCTTATGAAATTTTGGCAATGATCTGTTATCTCTGTCAGACTAGTATGTGTTTAATTGTTGTTGGTTAGGTCAGGAATTCTAACTAGAGAAATATAAAAAGAATGGATATGGCTATTTCACCCCCCCCCCCCCCCCCCCCCTCCCCCCACCACCACCAATTATCTCAAATTTTCTTATCTGCAAGTCATTGAGTATTGGTGAGAAAGGTTTGTGGATGGGGTTGGGATTAGTGGGATGGGAGAATGGGGGTAATGTGGAATAGGTAATTGGGTCAATAGACAATAGACTACAGGTGCAGGGAGTAGGCCATTCGGCCCTTCGATGCCAGCACCGCCATTCAATGTGATCATGGCTGATCATCCCAATCAGTACCCCGTTCCTGCCTTTCTCCATATCCCCTATCTTTAAGAGCATTATCTAGCTCTCTCTTGAAAGCATCCAGAGAACCTGCCTCCACCACCCTCTGAAGCAGAGAATTCCACACACTCACAACTCTCTGTGAGAAAAAGTGTTTCCTCGTCCCCGTTCTAAATGGCTTACACCTTATTCTTAAACTGCGGCCCCTGGTTCGGGACTCCCCCACATTGGAGGAACATATTTCCTGCCTCCAGCGTGTCCAAACCCTTAACAACCTTATATGTTTCAATAAGATTCCCTCTCATCTTCTAAACTCCAGAGTGTACAAGCCCAGCTGCTTCATTCTCTCAGCCTATGACAGTCCCGCCATCCCGGGAAATAACCTTGTAAACCTACGCTGCACTCCCTCAATAGCAAGAATGTCCTTCCTCAAATTAGGGGACCAAAACTGCACACAATACTCCAAGTGTGGTCTCACTAGGGCTCTGTACAACTGCAGAAGGAGTTCTTTGCTCCTATACTCGACTCCTCCTGTTATAAAGGCCAACATGCCATTCGCTTTCTTCACTGCCTGCTGTACCTGCATGCTTACTTTCATAGACTGATGAACAAGGACCCCCAGATCCCACTGTACTTCCCTTTTCCCAACTTGACGCCATTTAGATGTAATCTGCCTTCCTGTTTTTGCTACCAAAGTGGATAACCTCACATTTATCCGCATTAAACTTCATCTGCCATACATCTGCCCACCCCCCCAACCTGTCCAAGTCACCCTGCATTCTTATAGCATCCTCCTCACAGTTCACACTGCCACCCAGCTTTGTGTCATCTGCAAATTGCTAATGTTACTTTGAATCCCTTCATCCAAATCATTGATGTATATTGTAAATAGCTGCGGTCCCAGCACCGAGCCTTGCGGTACCCCACTAGTCACTGCCTGCCATTCTGAAGGGACCCGTTAATCCCCACTCTCTGTTTCCTGTCTGCCAACCAATTTTCTATCCATGTCAGCACCCCCAATACCATGTGCCCTAATTTTGCCCACTAATCTCCTATGTGGGACCTTATCAAATGCTTTCTGAAAGTCAGGTACACTACATCCACTGGCTCTCCCTTGTCCATTTTCCTAGTTACATCTTCAAAAAATTCCAGAAGATTAGTCAAGCATGATTTCTCCTTCGTAAATCCATGCTGACTCGGACCGTTCCTGTTACTGCTATTCCAAATGTGCCGCTATTTCATCTTTTATAATTGACTCCAGCATCTTCCCCACCACCGATGTCAGGCTAACTGGTCTTTTTTTTCACTGTTTTCTCTCTCCCGCCTTCCTTAAAAAGTGGGATAACAGTAGCTACCCTCCAATCCATAGGAACTGGTCCTGAGTCTATAGAACATTGGAAAATTATCACCAATGCATCCACGATTTCTAGAGCCACTTCCTTCAATACCCTGGGATGCAGACCATCAGGCCCTGGGGATTTATCAGCATTCAGTCCCATCAGTCTACCCAACACCATTTCCTGCCTAATGTGGATTTCCTTCAGTTCCTCCGTCACCCCAGATCCTCTGGCCACTACTATATCAGGAAGATTGTTTGTGTCCTCCTTTGTGAAGACGGATCCAAAATACCTGTTCAACTCATCTGCCATTTCCTTGTTCCCTATAATAAATTCACCTTTTTCGGTCTTCAAGGGGTCGAACTTTGGTCTTAACTAATTTTTTCTCTTCACATACCTAAAGATGCTTTTACTATCCTGCTTTATATTCTTGGGCTAGGCTTACCTTCATACCTCATCTTTTCTCCCCTTATTGTCTTTTTAGTTATCTTCTGTTGCTCTTTAAACATTACCCAATCCTCTTGATTCCCGCTCATCTTTGCTATGTTGTACTTCTTCTCTTTTATTTTTATACTGTCCCTGACATCCCTTGTCAGCCACGGTCGCCCCGTACTCCCCTTGGAATCTTTCTTCCTCCTAGCAATGTACTGATCCTACACCTTCTGTATTATTCCCTAGAAATACCTGCCATTTTTGTTCCACTGTCATCCCTGCTAGTGTATCTTTCCAGTCAACTTTGGCCAGCTCCTCCCTCATGGCCCCATAGTCCCCTTTATTCAACTGTAAACACTGACACCTCCGATCTACCCTTCTCCCTCTCCAATTGTAGATTAAACCTGACCATGCTATGGTCACTACTTCCTAATGGCTCATTAACCTCGAGGTCCTTTATCAAATCCAGTTCATTACATAACACTAAATCCAGAATTGCCTTCCCCCTGGTAGGCTCCAATACAAGCTGCTCTAAGAATCCATCACAAAGGCACTCTACAAAGTCCCTTTCTTGGGGGTCCAGTACCAACCTGATTTTCCCAGTCTACCTGCATGTTGAAATCTCCCATAACAACCACAGCATTACTTTTGCTACATGCCAATTTTAACTCCTGATTCAACTTGCGCCCTATGTCCAGGCTACTGTTTGGGGGCATGTAGATTAGTCCCATTAGGGTCTTTTTACCCTTACAATTCCTTAGTTCTATCCATACTGACTCCACATCTCCTGTTTCAATTGCAAGGGACTGAATTTAATTCCTCACCAACAGAGCAACCCCACACCCTCTGCCCACCTGTCTGTCTTTTCGAGAGGAGGTATACCCTTGAAAATTCAGTTCCCAGCACTGGCCCTCTTGCAGCCAAGTCTCTGTAATTCCCACAACATCATACTTGCCAATTTCTAACTGAGCCTCAAGCTCGTCCACTTTATTTCTTATACTTCGCGCATTCATATACAACACTTTGACCTCCGTATTCACGTCCCCCTCGCACCGCTTGCAATTGGTCCTGACCGTACTCTTTTTATCTCTTCTCGAACTTTCCTTTCCATTAATTCGAGAATCTTTTGTAATTTTTCCTGTAGTCACTTCCCCTTTAACTCCATCTTTATACTCCCAATTTGTCAATCCCTCCCCCCCACTATTTAGTTTAAACCCACACGTGTAGCCCTAGCAAACCTGCCTGCCAGAATGTAAGTCCCCCTCCAGTTAAGGTGTAACCCGTCCCTTTTGTACAGGTCACCCCTACCCCAGAAGAGATCCCAGTGGTCAATAAATCTAAATCCCCTTGCTCCCTGCTCCAGCCCCTCAGCCACACATTCAGATCCCCTTTCTCCCTGTTCCCGTCCTCACTAGCACGAGGTACTGGAAGCAATCCAGAGATAACCACCCTAGAAGTCCTGCCTTTCAGTCTTCTTCCCAACTCTCTGAACTCATGTTGGAGAACCTCCTTCCTCTTCTTCCTGATGTCGTTTGTGCCTACGTGCACTAACTACTGCCGGCTGTTCACCTTCTCTCTCGAGGATGTTCTATATTCGGCTCGTGACATCCTGAACCCTGGCACCAGGGAGGCAACAGACCATCCTCGCGTCTTGTCTGCCGCCACAGAATCATCTGTCTCCTCCTCAGACAATGTAGTCACCCACCACTATGGCTCTGCCCGATGTCGGTCTCGCCGGTCGAGTCCCATCTCTAGGTTTTGGAGCCACCGACGTGCCGCGCCGCTCGGACTGGAAACATCGTCTCCCCCGACAGGTCCTGACCCAAAACGTTGGCCTTATCCATTCCTTCTACAGATGCTGGGCTGACCTGCTGAGATACTTCAGCACTTTGTGTCTTGCACAAGTAATCCAACAGTTACTTTTCACTCATTGCATTTCCCTGAAGTTGCCATTCTTCGCCAAGAATGAACCTAGAAAGTGAGTGATTCTGTCCATCGCTGCTGTGTGGTATTTGTAGTGAAGTTCACTAACAAATGGGCCTGAGTGTGTGTCGTCCCCCCCCCCCCCCCCCACCCTCCCCCCCACCCCTTTCACATCCCACCCCGACTCCGTGAGCTTCAAGGTCAGGAGAAGCAGAATATCCATTTTGGCTAAGTGCAGCTAATCTAGTTGAGCTATAGAGGAGGGTGGCTACCCATTAAACCCCTCCCTGAGTAAAAATCTTCACAGTCATGGGACACGAGAGAGTGTTATCACCTTCAGGGAGGGCAGGAGAGAGGTCCAGTCCCTTCAGAAATAGCGCAAGAAAGGGTCAGCACCTTCAGGGAGAGTGGAGAAGGTCCAGACTTTCAGGGAGAGTGGAGAGGGATCTGGGACTTCCAGGAGAGTGGAGAGAGTCAGCATCTTCAGGGAGAGTGGAGAGAGGTCTAGCACCTACAAGGCGGAGGGAGAGAGTCAGCACCTTCAGGGATGAGGGTGACTGTGATCGAAAGTTGGCCCCTTACAACATCTTCAGGGTAAGGGAGGGAGTCAATATCTTTAGTGATGGCAAAGGAGTTTACATTTTCATGGATTGGAGAGAGTCAGCAACTTCAGCGAGGATAGACAATTTAAAGGGGAAGGGAAAGAGTGAAACACTTTCAGGGAGAATGAGTAAATTAACATCTTCAAGGATTAAACAGATAATGCTAGAAATGCTCAGCAGTTCATCAGCATCCATGAAGATGGAAACAGAGCTAATATTTCTACTTGATGAGCTTCCCTCAGAACCATGAACAACCTTAATTCTCTGCAGATGCTGCCTGACATGCTTTGTATTTTAAGCCTGTTCTGTTTTAATTCAGAATTCCAGCCTCTGCAGTGTTTTGCTTTTGGAACATCTTCAGGAAATTGGAAGAGAGAGAACCTCATCAGCATTAGGGGAGGGGAATGAGAGCCAACTCCTTTGGGGATGGTGGAGCAGAGTAGAGGTTAAATCTCACTGCTTGGAAGTTTTAATGGACTGGGTTCATGAGCAGTGAGAATGAGGGCAGTCACAGTGGTAGAGTTGCTGCCTTACAGCGAGTGCAGCGCCGGAGAACCGGGTTCGATCCTGACTATGGGTGCTGTCTGTATGGAGTTTGTACGTTCTCCCCGTGACCGCGTGGGTTTTTCTCCAAGATCTTCAGTTTCCTCCCACACTCCAAAGAAGTACAGGTTTGTAGGTTAATTGGCTTGGTAAATGTAAAATTGTCCCTAGTGGGTGTAGGGATAGTGTTAATGTGCGGTCGGGCTGGATATGGTGGGCTAAAGGGCCTGTTTCCACGCTGTATCTCTAAACTAAACCAAACAAAATTAAATTTCATGTTTGATCAAATACGATAGTCTCAATTTATTCAACTTGGTTTTACACATTAGGATTTCTTACTTTTCAGTTTCTTCATATATGTGTATACATATGAACTTTATAAGAGGAAGTATGAGATTTTAATTAACTTTTTTATCATCTGCTTAGGTAGCTTCACAGTATTAGTGAGTAACATTTATGAAAGATTGCAGGCATTGAGTCCAGAATATTGTAAAAGCAGGCTGTAATCTAAATAGCTTCAGGGACCCTGAAAGTCCTGTACCGTATAATAAGCTCATAGCTCATTAATCATTGCATATAAAATCCACCCTTCATTTGTTACATGTGAACTTCAAATTCCTATTTTCAAAAGAAGAGCAGCGAGATATGATTAGACCATTCAGCCCCCATGAGGCCAATTCCTCGTTCAGTTACATCATGGCTGTAGTAGGCCTCAGCACCATATTGTTTATCTTTGCCCAATAAAAAAACATCAATCTCAGTTTCATACACTTTGACTGTTCCAGTTGGTATGCAAGTGGAGAATTTCAACTTACTTTGTATGAAATATTATTTTCACAATCCCTTCCCAAATTTAGCTCTAAGTTTGAGATTACATTCCCTGTTCTTGCTTCCTTCACTAGCAGGCAGTTTTTCTCTATCTATTCCAACTGCCTCCTTTTCACATTTCAACTCCAATGCACGCTCAAGATAATACAAGAATATAAGTTGTCTACCTTTTCAGATGAAACAGTGCTGTACCCTGTCAAAAGCCAGCCACGGGCATCAGGATGAAGTATCATCAAGCCTCTAAACACCTGACATATAATTTATTCCATTCTTGAAATAAATGTTAACATTCAATCAAGTATCTAATTGCAATTTGCATTTAGCTGTAGACCAAAAAGAATTTGCATTTTTGGCCTCCCAAATCTCTTCACTCTTCTGCCATTCCTAATTTTTTTTTTAATAGATTAGAACATTTTACAATTTATCTTTTTGGGTCTAAAGCACAGTTGTCACTATTAACCAATTATGGAGATTTTGTGCATTTTGTAATCTGTCTATTCCCTTTGCAACTTCTTTCTCTTATCTAACACCTTACATTGCGTATTCTAATTTAATGCCATCTATAAATTTTGATATACAATGGTCTGTTCGTTTGTTCAAATAATTGATAAATAGGTGAGAATATGAGTGCATTCAGATCCTTCGGAAATATAATTAGAATAGCTACCTTTTTGCCTCAATCTATACTTCCTTGGTTTCAATGCTTCTCAGTTGATAGCACACGTAGACACAAGGAACGGCAGATGCTGGAATCTTGAGCAAATCACAAAGTGCTGGTGTCAGTATGAAGAAAGGTGCCAACCTAAAACCTCACTTATCCAATCCCCTCACAGATGCAGCTTGACCCGCTGAGTTATTCCAGCACTTCATGATATCACATGTATGCTTGAGTTGAAAAGGTTGTGGATCAAATCCCACAAATAACACACAAAGTACTGGAGTAACTCAGCGTGTCAGGCAGCATCTCTGGAGCACATAAATAGGCAACGTTTCGGGTCGGGTCTCTTCTTCAGACTGAAGAAGGATCTTGACCCGAAATGTCACCTATCCAAGTTCTCCAGAGATGCGGCTTGCCCCATTGAGTTACACCAGCACTTTGTGCATTTTTTTGTAAATCAGAATCTAGAGTTCCTTGTGTTCCCCCATAAAAACAGCACAAAATGCAATTACTCCAGTGCAGCGCTGAAGGAATGGCACACTGCTGGAGGTACCTTTGTTTGGATGAGAATATAAATTGAGGTCTTTCTAATGGCATGGTTGTGGTTTGTCTCTTGGCATTACTGTATTTTGAGAAATGGGACGAATTATTCCTGATGCCCGAGCTAATATTTATTTCTTAATCATTGTCACCAAATAAATTATTTAGTCATTAATACTTTGATGTTTGTGGGAGTTTACTGAAAGCAAATTATTCATTTCACAGCACTTCAGAAAAGTCCCTTTTCCTAGCTTTTATCCTGTTTTGGGATACTGCTACATAAATACAAGATTTACTTTCTAACTAAAAATGGACTAGTATAAACAATAAAACACAAAATAATAGGTTAGTTTTTGAAGAATGACACTGATATTAAAAAAAAGGAAATTTTATTTGTAATGTAGATTCTGTTATCGCAAACATTGCAAAGTTTAAGTTTAGTTTAGCTTATTATTGTCACATGTACTGAGGTACAGTGAAAAGCTTTCTGTGCTGCCAATCCTCATATAATACTGAGCTAGATTTTCAACCACGGAAGCCCTAATAGTGAGTTCTGAGTATCCGGATAAATTCAGTTTTCAATACAATCAATAATAAAAACTAGTCAAATAGAGTTAGACACAAAATCTTGGAGTAACTCAGTGGGACAGGCAGCGTGTCTGGAGAGAAGGAATGGGTGATGTTTCGGGTAAAAGTTAAAGACCCTTTGTAAAAGACCCCTTCTTCAGACCAAATGGAATGTCTTGCACTAAATTACAAAGCCACATAGAGTTGTGTTGCTGGGTGTGTATGAAGAGTTTGAATGCCCTTTGAATGGCCTGAGTTACTGATCCGGTTAGGGAAATGATAGGGTTTATTATAATTTATATCTGATAGGAATGAGAAACACTCAGTACCACTCCTGCATTTCTTTCCTTTGAAGCCCTCCTGGAAACTGAATTTATCTGGATACTCTTAGTATTAATATTCCATGGTTGAAAATCTAGCTTGTTCTTGTGTGAGGCTTGGCAGGATAGAAATGGAACCGGGGACTGCAGTAGCCTGCAGAAGTCGCTATGTCCAGGTTTAAAGCAGAACATAGCAAAGCAGAGGAGTGAAATGGTGTTTGCCAGCTGCTGGATTTTTCTTTCATGGCAAATGATGTCTGAACATTTAGGATTCCTGTTTGAAGCTGCCTTTATTTTTTTATTCATTCTCTAATAACCTGCTTATATACATCTTTAATGTTTAATATTAATCCTGCTTTCCCAATGAGCTTGCAGCAGCAGTTGGTGTGTATGGCAGGTCCTTGATGTGTTGCTAAATTCACAAGAGGTTAATAATGTCTTGTGATGTCGGTATTGCAGATTTATCAAGGAATAATCAGAAGCTGACCAAAGAAATTCATTATCCATTATAGATGTATATTGTTCTGCATTGGGTATGACAAATATGTAAAGGGCATGGTGAATTGCTTGATTGTTGGAGGAAGTGAAAATTATATGTTGTCATCCTCGTGAGTGGGTGCATTGATTTGATTTGGATACTTTATGTTCAACATCGATCAGTTTTGGTTCTGTTGCTGCAGCTTGATCCAGTGATAACTCCTTCAGTTCTGTATACAGAAACACTCCATCTTTCCAGGTTCCTTCTGAACAATATAGGGTACACTTTTGGAGAGTTTACAAACTGTAGGTGTGTTTGCTTTCTCAGGTAGCCATAAAAGGTCCCCCTTGCAATCTGAGGTACAAGGCCTTTTCCTCTAGGATTTTGGCTTATGGTGATTCCTCAATAGACGTTAGTTTACCAGATCATCCACTGTTACGGGAAAATTAGCATCTGTCGCTCAGCAGTGACTGTACTTCATGTACTTGTGAAAGGTGATATATAAATGGCTCGGTTGTTTTTCCATAAGGTGTAAAATTGAAGACTCGTCTCTCTCTCTCTCAAGTATTTGTAAAAAATGGCATGGCAGGAATTTTAAAGATTAAACACAAGAAGCAGTCATGCATCACATTGTCCTTATTTTAAAATATCCTTCTGTGAGCTGACTGCAAAATGTTTTTTGTTTAATATAGTGAGAATATTGGAAAGTACAGGAGGTGGATGGAACTACATGAACGGAGGTTTCTCTATTACTGACCTGAGATAAACTTCAGCAATTGTCTTGCTTCTGGACTTTGTAATTTGACTCTTTTGATAGTTCAGTGAGGTGTCACCTACACTAGTGCTAGCTCTATATTCTCACAACGTATTGATTTCACCAGTTCCATCTGACCTAGAGAATCTGTTTATTCCTGCCCCTTGTGGCTGAACCTGAAGGATTCAAAAAACAATCTACTGTTCATTCTATATTGTTGCATTTGATTAGCTTCATGTTTAACCTAGTGTGTTACAGACATTGGTCGACAGGAATAAATGGAAGGCAACATCCGTAGGGTTGCTGCATGAATTAGAGAGCAGTTTTTCTTGGATTACATGGACTTGCAGCAGATGTTGTGCCTTGGTGGGAGGTATATTGCTGAGTCTTAGTGCGAGTACATCTGTCGTGGATTGGTATACAAAGTAGGGAGCCGTAACCTCTCATCTCGCAGTTTAGGAGTGACTTTGGAAGGATCTTGATGGGAGCTATCTGCTGATTAATGCATGCCATTTACCTCTAACTATCTGGGTGACCATGGGCGTCCCCTCGTCTCCATTTCAATGTAATTAATGTAGCAGCATGGCGGGAAACACTTTGGTTAAAGAGTCCCACTTCTGTCTGCTAACGGAGGTTGTAGCCCCAACTGCAAGTCATTTTACAAAACAAAACATGTAAAGTGCTTTTGACTTTGAATAGGAAGCTTATCGCTGCCCTGAATTCAGTCACATCGCGTCTGCTCTCCCCGACAAGTTTTCAGTTTTCATTTCAGTCACAAGAGGCTTGGAGGTGAAGTCGTTGACCACCTGCTGTGTGAAATACTTGGATACACACAAGGACAACGTGGTCTGTAGGCCAGGAATGCCTTGCTTTGACCTAGCTTAGCTGGCCAGGGCTGCTGAATAGAGTTTTGTTTGCCTCAGACCCTGGATTTGTAAAGGACCGATTAATGAAAGTTTTGGAAACTCATTCATTGTTCAAGGTCCGGCCTGCTGCATGACCAACTGGGTGGCAGACTATGTTCTCACTGTCAGTCGCGCTGTTGTTGCTTTGATCTCCCCAAGTGCTTGCTTCCACTCACTGATGCTGCCAGGGCAGTCAGGCAGCACTTTCTTGAAAGACCAGAAAACAATTGAATCCTCTTCACTGTGGAATTGGCATTTGTTTGAGGCACCGTCTATTCTGGGCCAGCATTTCAAATGTTTAACTTCAATGATTTTTGCTGTGCTTTGTTTTTTTTAATCTGGTTTTATTAGAATGGTACCGATTCCTCATACAACCCAGTATCACTTCCTCTCCCCCTCCCCCTCCTCCTCTTCCTCCCCTACCATCGCTGTCCCACCACAGCCCACTGCATCAGAAATTACAAATACTCCTCCTGTTTTTTATTGAATTAGTATTGCCTTCAAACTGCTCTCTTTTGGTAACATGGGAAAGTTGTTGTTGCTCTCTGAAGGCATAAAGGGGTGTAAAACTGATTAAATCAAACACTGCAAGTTTCATGATAGTTGCCTCGCTACACGGAGGATGTGGAGATTTTGCAGAGGGTGCAGTAGAGGTTGACCGAAATACTGCTTGGATTAGAGGGTATTAGCTGTAAGGAGAAGTTGGATAAATATTTATTGCTTTCTCTGGACTGTTGGAGGCAGAGAGTAGACCGTATAGAAGTATACAATTATGAGAGGTATAGATAAATAGGGTAGACATTTGGAACCTTTTTCCCAGGATGAACAAATCAAATACTAGAGGGTATAGCTTTAAGGTGAGAGAGGGAAAGTTTAAAGGAAATGCATGTGGCGAGTTTTTTTTATACATCGTATGGTGGGTGCCTGGAACACGCCTGGAATGGTGATGAAGGCAGATTCAATAATGACATTTAAGAGGCACATGGATATGCAGGGAAGGGAGAAATATGAATTGTGTGCAGACTGAGGAGATTAGTTTAATGTGGCATCATATTCTGCACAGCCATAAAGGGTCGAAGGGCCTGTTCCTGTGCTGCACTGTTCTATGTTCTGTGAAAAGGAAAGCAATAAATGTGTAGTTACAAAGTACTTTAAATGACCTCTGTATATCAGGAAGTATATCTAATCAATATATTGAATTAAGTACTACTTTGGTGTGTAGTTGCTGTTGTAATGAAATGTGAATTTGCACACAGCCAGTTCTACAAATGAGATAATGAATAGTTATTCTACTTTAATGATAGTGTGGGAGAGGTAAGCATGGGCAAGGCTTATTCCCTTTCTCATCTTCAAATAGTGCCACAGCATCTTTTACATCCTTATGTGGAATCAGATGGGGAACATTTTAACATCTTAAACCACCCTTGTTGGTGCACCACCCCTCCGCAAAACATTGAGGTGAAAGAGCGAATTATGTTGTGGAATTTGAAACTAACATCCACAAAATCCAGATGAAAGAGACACTGTAAAAGGAACACTACAAGATTACAACATTTATAAAAGGAATTTAAAAAAGTAAATTAAACAAATTGCACATTATGATGAAAAACATCCTACATTAAGAGATGAGAGATCAAAATGAGAAGTGAACGCAGACAATGCTGGAAGTGCTCAGATGAACTGATGAAAAGTCCTTGACCTGAGACTTTGACTCAGTTTATTTCTCTACGGATGCTGCTTGACCCGTATCCAGCATTTTCTGTTTCTTTTCATTTCCAAAGCAATCTTCTGATCTGATTATAAATGAGGAACTTGGAAGCTAGGGAGAAATTTCACACTCAATAGGGTGATTGGGTAATTATTGCTAATTACCTCAGTGAAGAAAGCGAATGGTATGTTACCATTCATAGCAAAAGATTTGAGTATAGGAGCAGGGAGGTTCTACTGCAGTTGTACAGGGTCTTGGTGAGACCACACCTGGAGTATTGCGTACAGTTTTGGTCTCCAAATCTGAGGAAAGACATTCTTGCCATAGAGGGAGTACAGAGAAGGTTCACCAGATTGATTCCTGGGATGTCAGGACTTTCATATGAAGAAAGACTGGATAGACTCGGCTTGTACTCGCTAGAATTTAGAAGATTGAGGGGGGATCTTATAGAAACTTACAAAATTCTTAAGGGGTTGGACAGGCTAGATGCAGGAAGATTGTTCCCGATGTTGGGGAAGTCCAGGACAAGGGGGCACAGTTTAAGGATTAAGGGGAAATCCTTTAAGACCGAGATGAGAAAAACATTTTTCACACAGAGAGTGGTGAATCTCTGGAACTCTCTGCCACAGAAGGTAGTTGAGGCCAGTTCATTGGCTATATTTAAGAGGGAGTTAGATGTGGCCCTTGTGGCTAAAGGGATCAGGGGGTATGGAGAGAAGGCAGGTACAGGATACTGAGTTGGATGATCAGCCATGATCATATTGAATGGCGGTGCAGGCTCGAAGGGCCGAATGGCCTACTCCTGCACCTATTTTCTATGTTTCTATGATTCTAGCACACCAGTGCAAGTGGGCTCAAGGGACAATTAGTTATAGATCTGGAAAGTATAGGGATTGAGGAACAAGTTGAGAAGGTGGATATGTCAGACAATACATGATATTTTTGAAGATGGGTCTCGACCCGAAACATCACCTATTCCTTTTCTCCAGAGATGCTGCCTGTCCCACTGAGTTACTTCCGCTTTTTGCGTTTATCTTTAGTTGAAACCAGCATCTGCAGTTCCTTCCTACACAGGATGTTTTTTGATCCACCATGTGCTCGCTCTTTGAAAGCATTAAACTTGTTATTTTACCACTGCACTCTCTTTTGACTTTTACTTTTGTTTGACATCTACATCAGATTCCAATAGTCCTAAATTAAAAGAACCCAAATTAATCCTGTGCATTCCCAGGGAGTAGTGAAGTCAGCAAAAGTCACCAGAAAGGCGACCTAACATTTAATAGCAGAGAAAAATCAAAGGAAATGGATAAGGAATCTCCTCACACCTAAACCTCGAGCATCTTCCAGTAGCTAACACCAGCACCATGAACAGGGGAATAATCTGCTTAAACTGCGTGGTCTTCCTTTCCTCTTCTAGTGGGTCATCTTCCGGTTAGTGACAGAAGTGGCCCATCTTAGCAAAGTAATATTCATTGCCAGATGCTGCAAAGCAACGCAATTATTTCAGAGGAAATTCTTTTGCATCCATTTCCATATTTGCATCATTATTACACTAAATGACAGAGCCACAGATCTTGAATCACAACTGAGGGCCAGCAGGGTCTGTGCACTGGAATGCGCTATCATCCTGTGGTGGTGTGGGATGGCACCAGCTCCTTCAGTGGGTATGTCAAGTGGTAGCAAATTTAAAAAAAAGTAATTGCCACTGCGTTCAGCTCCATTTAAATTGACACCGCAGACTGCAGCCAATAATTGCACTCTGCAGAGAGTGTAGTAATGGCAAAATGCCACACTTCACAAATTATTTTCCTAATGCATGTTCTTCTGTCCTTAGTAATATTGTGGAAATGAACAGACATTCCCACTGCAATCTTAAAAGTACTCTTTGGAATTATTGGGAGGGATCAATTGGGAAGGCATGTGGGAGATGTCCCTTTACATTTCCTGCCCACTGTGTAGTAATTCCAACCAAGCATATGACAAAATCTAAAGACAGTATTGGTTTGTAGACAGCATTTACAGAATGGTGCTGATCTTCAATTTCTGTCTGTTGTTCACTGTGCCTTACACTATTCACAATTGCCTGTTCAAATGTGAGTAACAGTGATTTAAACGGTTCTGGAAATCTACCTATTTTTTTGGTCCCTTCAACGTAATATACTTAATAATTGGAAAGAAGCGGAATCACTTTCTCTGTAAAGAAATAAACAAACAGATATTCAGTGTAAATGTGAGGCGAGAACAAAAATAGTACTAATGTTTGGGGCTGATCTGGCTTTTCTTTCTGAAATTGGTGCCACTCTACTTGATAGCGTGAGTGTTTACAAGGCTTTTGTAAGACTGCATGCTTAAATAGAACACCAATCGTTTGGTACCATTTTATTCTCAAGTTGAAGGTAGACACAAAATGCTGAAGTAACTCAGCGGGACAGGCAGCATCTCTGGAGAGAAGGAATGGGTGACGTTTCGGATCGAGTCACATTTCCTACACATTTTATTCTCAAGTTGCTTCAGTTCCTTACTCCTGTGCCACTGCTGAGTATACTGAAACTGGGGCATCTGTTTAATTTAACATCTCTGTGTAAACCATATACTGTATTGTCAGAAAAATTATAAAATTGCATCTTTTTTTCCAAAGGTTCGTAGAATGAATGATCATGAGAAATATAGAAATGTTAGTGATTTTTGTTTACTCTTTGAACATTTTTTTAGTTTGTGAAGGAGATTATCTACAATTGTCTCCAAGAAGTGTTCTTTATTTTTCTACCTCTGAGAGCAAAACTGCAGAATGACGAAAAATAGCCAATGAATATTTTACATTGTTCTTTGTGGCTGTCCTATTGTTCTTAACCAAGACTATGAATCAACATTCGTTTTCTTCCAGATTTAAATCCCCCCTATGTTCATTTATGTTGCTCATTTTCTCCAATTGGACATTGCAGAAAGTTGTCTTCTTCTTAAATTTACTTGTTTTCATGCAATTACACAAACCAAAATATTCACATTTTTACAGGTAGCGGTACAACAGTATGATCTTCACTATTAAATGCAGCGCAGCATAAACACCTGGGAATAGGAAAGCAGCAGCAATAAAATATTACACATGCTCTAACAGCACAGTGCACCACTGAAAATACTGTGCATTTCTAACCTGAGTTCCTTTTTTACTGTACCCCAGCCACTCAACTTCCAATTGTTACAAAAGTAAAAATAATGTGTATGCAAAGGATTCTGGCTCTTGTCTAAAAGCACTGCGATTTCACTGAACTTATATATGGTCCTCCTTGACATGTCAGGTTGTTGTTCGGCTGCTTATTCTTTTGAATTGGCCCTTCTGTGTTTAGGATTGAAATTCCAGAATTTCACCACAAACCTCACCACTACAGTAATTCTCTCTTTCTTTTAAAAAAGTTCATAAAACCTAAGTCTTTGAATATCTTCTTCATTTGTGGCTCATATCAAATTTTATGATCATGGTTCTGTGATGTGCCTGAGGCAGTTACTGTTTGATCGTGATTGTAAAGTGTTATTTAGGAGACCACTCTCCCTGTTGCTTTATTCATTGACATATGGTTGCTGCTCTACTGCCTGTTCTGTGCTTGTTGGTGCACCATCCTGCCCTCCGTATGGTATTCCATTTACAGTTTACATAGATAGAAACATAGAAAATAGGTGCATGAGTAGGCCATTCGGCCCTTCGAGTCAGCACCGCCATTCAATATGATCATGGCTGATCATCCAAAATCAATACCCCGTTCCTGCTTTTTCCCCATATCCCTTGGTTCCTTTAGCCCTAAGAGCTAAATCTAACGTGAAAACATCCAGTGAATTGGCCTCCACTGCCATCTGTGGCGGAGAATTCCACAGATTCACAACTCTCTGTTCTCTGAAAATTGCTCAATTGGTCAATTCAATGATGGTTGCATTGCTGTTTTACCAGTATTGCCTGCCATCTGATTTTTGTTCCACTGCCCAGTCTCTATTTTTTGCTCCCTAACTCGCTGCCTGTTTTACTGTGGCCACTCCCTCAAATTGCTGTTCCATTGGCTACACTCACTGATTGTTGCTTAACTGCTTGCTCTCAGGTCCATCATCCACACTCTGATTGTTGCTTCAATTCTACCCGGTGTTACACTCTGTTTGTTGCTCCATTGTTCAATGTCTCTGAGTATTGCTGATTGCAATATTTCTTCAAACATTTACCAGTGTGCGCACTCTCGGTATGTTCTGCTGTTGTTTGCTCCTATGTTTTTATTTAATTGAGTGTCATCTGTTGCCTGTACATTGATTGTTCATTTGATGTTCATTTGCATGATTATTGCTCTATTGTCTCATCCTTGCAAGTTACTCCTTTTCCTGATTTCAGATGATTGATCCCGTTGGTCCTTGTTTTTCACTGTTGTTCCACTGGCCTCCACTACTGATTGTTGCCTCATTGCCAGCTATTTCTCACCATGGCTACGTTACACAATCATTCTGATTGTTACTATTTTGCTGGACGTTTATACTTGTCTCTTTTCCCATTCATTGCCTATTTTCCAAATGTTGCTTCATTAAAACTCTCTCTCATTGTTCTCTTGCACGATCTCTCGAATTGCTGCTTCACGATGTAATTTGCGGCATTCTTGTTCCATTACTCAGTTATTGTGCTGCCTTGGTTGTTCCGCCTTTTGCTCTTTTGTCCTTTCTGATTGTCTCTGGTGGTGCACTCTCTCCTATTTACTAAATTACTCACTCTCTTTACATTGTCCCTCACTCTCTTTACACTCTCCCTGATTGCTACCATCTTCCTGATTCTTGTAACACACTATCTGGATTAATTCCTTTACCTGTTATCTCCTTTATCTTCTTTATCCACTCTTGGATTGTTGCTCCACTGTCCCCTCACTGATGGCCCATTTCTCGCTGTCTGTTTGTTGTAATGTCTGCTGTAACATTGCTAGCCACCAGGATCAATGCTCCAGCCACCGAGTGCTCTGAAATGGGTTTTGTTATGGACTCTCTTATTCTTTGTACCCCAATTGCTCAGTCTCTCTGTTTGTTCCGTGATGTATATTCTGCCTCTTATTTGCTGTATTAATGGTTCTCTTTGACTACTATTGTATTGCCCTCTCTCTGGTTGCTATTCAATTGTTCATACTCCCGCTGATTTTTGTTACATTGCGTATTTGTTCTGCGTGTTACTCTTGCCAAATGTCTGTTTTTTGTTCTGTTGTCCACACTTTCTGATTGTTGATCATATGGCTCTTTGATTATTGGTCCATTACTTGTTGATTCTTGTCCCATTATCCATGCCCCCTAAATCCACTTTCAAGCTCAAATTCTTATTCACTGTATGCCCTCTCTGATAGTTTGTCCATGAACATATCTTATACATTGAATTGATTCAATGGTCCCTTCATTTGGTATGCTTCATTGTCACCTTCCCCGAGCTAACAATGATCTATGCTACATTTTCCTTGATGTCCGTCGCCTTTGATGACTCATTGTCACACCTTACCCTTCCATATCACTGTGTCTCCCTCTCCCCTGACTCGCAGTCTGAAGAAGGGTATCAACCCAAAAACGTCACCCATTCCTTCTTTCCAGAGATACTGCCTGTCCTGCTGAATTACTCCAGTATTTTGTGTCTATCCCTTTATCTATTAGTCGATTTCCTTTGAAAGTTGCCAGTTGATCAATTGCTATTGTTCATTGACTCTTGCACTACTGGCTGCTTTCTATGATTGTTGCTCCAATGGCAGGCTCATTAACTGCTCCCCTGCTGCTCCCTGATGTTACTCTGTGCCTGTTATCAGACTGTGGTTCCTTTGACCATTCATTGATTGAATCCCCATTGTCTGCTCTCTGTTGCTATAATTCTCAGTCTTTGATTGTCATTTCATTGCTGCTTTTGAATTATTGTTCTCCTCTCAGTCCTACATGTTCACTGATTGTTTTGTTGTGCCATGTTGCATGGTTGCTATCCCATTGCCCATTCACTAGTTGGTGCTCCAATGTACTTTCACTGCCCTCCAACCAATTGTTGCTCTGTTGTTTATTTTATGACTAATATTATTTTCCGATTGTAATTTCTTTGCATACTTTCGCTTAGTTGTTCTTTCTTTCATTCTCATTGAATTGTGCTCCAGTGCCTGATGTCTGTGTTACTACATCACCCTCCATCTTTCATTACTGTTATGTTGATATTTTCTGTCTCATGTACTTGGAAAAATGATAATTGTCCTAATGTGTACTTTGTCACTTTCTTGCCAAATGTTTTGCCATTTCCTATGATGATTGATTATTGCACTGTTACTGACAGTGAATGATTTTTATTTAGTTGCCATTTTGTTGCTCTGTTGCCTGTTCTCAGTGTCACCGTGAAGCCTGCTCTCTGATTGTTGCTTTGCTGCCTGTTCTCTGATTGAGCTCTTCTGCCTGTTGTCTGTTGCTCTTACTGCCTACCCTCTGACTGTTGCTTTGTTCTTCTGCCTGTTTTCTGACTGTTGCTTTGCTGCCTGATTGTTGACTGTTGGCTGGCTGTTCTCTGACTGTTGCTTTGCTGCCTGTTCTCTGCTTGTTCTCTTCTGCCTGTTCTCTGATGTTGCTCTGCTGCCTGATCACTGACTGTTGGTCTGCTGTCTGTTCTCTGGTTGTTATTGTGCTGCCTGTTCACTCAGTGTCACTGTGAAGCTTGCGATCTGATTATGGCTCTGACACGTGCTCTCTGTTCCAAATTCTGCTGTCTGATTTACTGCTCTGAAGCTGCTCTCATAGTTCTTCCATTTTCTATACTTCCATTATTCTTCTGAAGTTTATTCTCTAATTGTTGCACTGATGCTGGATCTCCAATTGCATAGTTGTATCCATGCAGATTAATGCGTGAAGTCTACTTTCTGATTGTTCTTCTGTTGCCTGTACTGTGATTCCAGCTCGGAACCCTGCTCCGTTCATTGTTCCATTGAATGCATTTTTATTTTTACACTACAACTCGCTCTCTGATAGTTGCTCTGAAATCTGCTTTATCGTTGTTTCTATTGCCTGCTTTTGTTCTGAAGCCGTGCACTCATTTCGGCCCTGATGCCTGTTCTCTGATTGTTGTTCCATTGGCTGCTCTGTTCGTTGCTCCATTGCCAACAAACTGATTATAGTCTGATTCCCTGTCTGATCGCTGATCCAGTGCCTGCTCTCTCATTGTTCCATCGCCCACTCTCAGATTGTTCTTCTATTGCTGGCTCTGATCACTGTTCCACAGCCTTCTCTGTAATTGTTACTCCAAATTTGCTCTTTGACTATTGTGTGAAGCTACTCGGGTTGTTGTACCATTTCCTGCATTCTCACCATTGCCCTAGAATCACCTCTTCACTTGTTTCATTTCCCATTCTCCGATTTGTTGTTCTGAAACCCGATGATATAATTTAGAAACATAGACACATAGAAAAACAGATGCAGGACTAGGTCATTCGGCCCTTCGAACCAGCACCACCATTCAATATGATCATGGCTGATCATCTAAAATCAGTACCCCATTCCTGCTTTTCCCCCATATCCCTTGATTCCTTTAGTCCGAAGAGCTAAATCTAACTTCACTGGACTTGAAAACGTCCAATGAAGTGGCCTCAACTGCCTTATGTGGCACAAAATTCCACAGATTCACAACTCTCTGGGTGAAGAGGTTTTTCCTATTCTCAGTCTGAAATGGTCTTCCCCTTATTCTTAAACTGTGACCCCTAGTTCTGGGCTCCCCCAAAATCGGGAACATTTTTCCTGCATCTAGCCTGTCCAATCCCTTAAGAATTTTATATGTTTCCATAAGATCCCCTCTCAGCCTTCTAAATTCCAGTGAATACAAGCCCAGTCGACCCATTCTTTCATCATATGTCAGTCCCGCCATCCCGGGAATTAACCTGGTGAATCTACGCTGTACTCCCTCAATAGCAATAATGTCCTTCCTCAAATTAGGAGACCAAAATTGCACACAATACTCCAGGTGCGATCTCACCAAGGCCCTGTACAACTGCAGTAGGACTTCCTTGCTCCTAAACTCAAATCCTCTCGCAATGAAGGCCAAAATGCCATTAGCTTTCTTCACTGCTTGCTTAACCTGCATGCTTACTTTCAGTAACTGATGTACAAGCAAACCCAGGTCTCGTTGCACCTCCCCTTTCCTAATCTGACACCATTCAGATAATAATCTGCCTTCCTGTTCTTGCCACCAAAGTGGATAATCTCACATTTATCCACATTATACTGCATCTGCCATGCGTCTGTCCACTCACCCAACCTTTCCAAGTCACCCTGCAGCCTCATAGCATCCTCATCGCAGCTCACACTGCCACCCAGCTTTGTGTCATCCGCAAACTTGGAGATGCCACATTTAATTCCCTCGTCTAAATCGTTAATATATATTGTAAATAACTGGGTTCCCAGCAGCGAGCCTTGCGGTACCCCACTAGTCATTGCAGGTACTAGGTACAGGTACCAGATTACTGGTGATGCAGTTACTCACTTTCTGATTGTTACACAACCAGACATTTACAGTTTGCTGCCTCTGTGCCTGTGTCTCTGCTGGTGCTCCACTGCTTGCTCTCTTTGCGTCTAGCTCTGCTCCTTGCTGTCTAATATCATTCAATTTCTGCTCTCTGATTATTGCTACATTGCCACGCTGCTTCTTCTCTATTTCCTGCTCACTGATTGTTTCTATACTGTGTTCACTTGCTGATATTTGCTGTTCTTATTGATTGTTTATTTGCCTGTTCCTGGTTTTTCCACAATTCCTCACTGCCCAGTCTATTTCTGACTCATTTGCCTACTTTAAATATCATTCCGTTACACTTTTTCTATAAATTCCACTGTCCACATTTTCATTGTTGTTCCAATTACCTACTCTATTATTGTTCTTCCTGTGCCTGTTCTCTGATTGCTGTTTGATTACATGCTCTCTGATCGTTTGCCAGTGTTCATTGATAGTTGCTCCGCAGCCTGCTTTCTCTCATTGTTGATCATTGCCTGCACTCTGGTTGCTGTGTGGTTGCTTGCTATGTCATTGTGTGTTCTCTGATATTTGCACCATTGATTGTGCTTGCTGCTCTTTAATTGTGTTCCCATTGTCATTCATTGATTACATGCATTGGATTTCAAAAGATCATAAGTGATAGGAGTTAAAATTAGGTCATTCGGCCCAGCAAGTCTACTCTGCCATTCAATCATGGCTGATCTATCTCTCCCTCCTAACCCAAATTCTCCTGCCTTCTTCCCATAACTTCGGACAACCATACTAATCAAACATCTATCTATCTCTGCCTTAAATATATCCACTGACTGTCTCCACAGTCTTCTGTGGCAAAGAATTTCACAGATTCACCACCCTCTGACTAAATAAATTCCTCCTCATCACCTTCATAAAATAACATCCTTTAATTCTGAGGCTATGACCTTTAGTCCTAGACTCTCCCATTAGTGGAAACATCATCTCGACATCCACTCTATCCAAGCCTTTCACTATTTGCTACATTTCAAAGAGGTCCCCCCTCATTCTTCTAAATTCCAGCGAGTATTGGGCCCTTCACCTGCTTTCTCAGCTTGTTGCTCTGCTACCTTCTCTGTTTGTTTGTTCTTCGAATGGTGTTTCTTTGATCGTTGCTCAGCTTCATATATTCTCTGAATTTGTCCATTACCCACTATCTGTCTGCTGATTATCTGACTGTTGACCTCCCCAATGTCATAGTGTTGCTCAATCTCTGTCTGTTGTGTCTAATTGTTGCTTCCTTGTTTATTTTCTGGGCATTGTTCCATTCTTGCTCTGTTGTCCACATGTGAATATTTATTCCATTGTTTGGAATCAAATTGTGATTTCAAAGCTCACTTGTGCATGAATGCTCCATTTCTCAGAAGGTTACTCTGGTGCCTGTGGTGTTTGGTTGTTGCACCTCCAGCATCTATATAATTGTACTGTTGTTCTCTGACCGATGTTCCCTTGTGAACTTCCAGGTTTTTAGTTCTTGCGTTCTCTCCACCAGTTGCCTCACTTCCAGATAATAACCTCTAGTTCTCTGATTCCAGTACCTGCTATCCAATTGTTTCCCTCTTGCTTGTACCCAAATTGTCATTCCATTGCATGCTCTTGTCATTTATCAATTGCCTGTCCACAGGTTATAGGAGTAGAATTAGGCCATTCAGCCCATTGAGTCTACTCCGCCATTCAATCATGACTGATCTCTGCCACCTAATCCCATTTTCCTGCCTTCTCCCCATAACCCTTGATACTCATTTAAATCAAGAACTTGTCTATCTCTGCCTTAAAAATATCCACTGACTTAACCTCCACAGCCTTCTGTGGCAATGAGTTCCGCAGCTTAACTACCCTCTGACTAAAGTAGTTCCTCCCCACCTCCTTTTTACAAGAGCACCATTTAATTATGTTCATATTTTGTTGGGACCATCACCAAACAAAATGCTGTGCTTCCAATTCTGAAATTGTTTATGTCTAATGCCAGCTCACTGGTTCCATTGCTTACTATCTTATTGTTACACCATTGTCCAGCTCTCTGAATGCTATTCAAGCACAAGTTTCAACATTTTTTACTTCATTGCCTGTGCAATGTTTGCATTAAAATTAGTTCCAAGGGTGCTGGGGCTTATTGTTCCATTACCCATTTCGGATTGCTGTTTTAATGCTGGCCTTGCTGATATAGACTTTACAGATATAATGTGGAAACAGGCCAATCGGCCCACCAAATCCATGCCGACCGGCAATCACCCCATACACCAGCACTATCCTACATACTAGAGACAATTTACAGAAGCCAATTAACTTACTAACCTGTATGTCTTTGGAGTGTGGGAGGAAACAGGGGCACCCAGAAACCCCCCCATATAGTCACAGGGAAAACGTACAAATTCTGCACAAACAGCACCCGTAGCCAATATCGGACCTGGGTCTCTGGCGCTGTATGGCAGGAACTCTACCGCTGCGCCACTGTGCCACCGTTAATTGCTTTATTGTTGCTTCGCTTTATTGTTGCTTTATTGCCCCTGCGTTCTTACCATCCAGGCCCATTGATGACTATTTATTACTTGAGTGCCTACTAGTTGTTAATTTGTGGTACTCTCTCAATTATATTCCATTGCTCACCACCAAATTCTGATTCATAGACTCATAAAATTTACAATACCATTAGCCAGGTGGGCTAATACAGAGAAATGTGAGGTGTTGCATTTTGGGTAGTTTAACATGGGCAGGACCTACACAGTGAATGGTAGTGGTCTGGGGAGTGTTCAAGAGCAGAGGGATCTAGGAGTACAGGTGCATGGTTCCTCGAAGGTCAAGTCGCAGTTAGATAAGGTGGTCAAAAAGGCTTTTGGCACATTTGCCTTCATCAGTCAGAGTATTGAGTATAGAAGTTGGGAGGTCATGTTGCAGTTGTATAAGACGTTGGTGAGGCCGCATTTAGAGTATTGTGTTCAGTTCTCCATGTTATAGGAAAGTTGGCGGGCAAGTGGAACTAGTGTAGCTGAGACATGTTGGCCGGTGTGGGCAGGTTGGGCCGAAGGACCTGTTTCCACACTGTATCACTCTATGACTAATCACAGTATGTTTTTTTTCCCTTTTGTTATGAAACTCAACTTGGTTGATTTCCCATATTCTCTGATGTTTGCTCTGTTGTCTGCTCTGTGACTCCCACCTGGCTTTCGGCCACATTTTTCTCTTCAGTTTGCACTGCCCACTTCTGATTGTTAGAACATTGCCCGATCTCTGGTTGCACTAATACTTGTTTTACAATAATTCCACCATGATACCATTGCATGTTCTCCAGTTGTCTATTCTCTGGTTTCACCACCTTCAGTCCTCCAGCACTCACACCATTGCTCATCTATGATAGTAGTACCATTGCTTGTTCTTAGATGATTCCGCCATTGCCTGTTTTATGATATTTCCACCATTACCCATCTTCCGATGATTGTATCATTACATTTTGTCTAATTTATGCACCTATACCTGGTTGCTATTGGATGTATTCTTGGCTGTTTTTTGAAGGTGTCACATTCCCATTCTTTTTGTTTCCACCATTGTATTTTTTCTGATTGTAGCACCATTGCTTGCCTTTGGTTGTTTGCACCATTGCCTACTTTCTTACATTTCCACACTTGTGTGGTGTGCAGTGGTAGCACCATGTACTGTTTTGTATTCTCCATTGCAATTCTCTGATTGTCTTTTTTCTGCTAGTTGTTTTCTTGCCTGTTCTCAGATGGCCAGACCACAGCTTGGTCTCTAATTGCTGTCTGCTCTCCAGATTTTATGTCAAGTGCTGTTGCTGAATCACATTGTTTTGTTCACTCTGTGATGATTGCTAACGTGCCCTTTGTCTGTGACAATTGTTCCATTCCCTACACTGTTTTTTTATTATTCTTTCTTCTGCTCTCTGATTATTGTTTTGTGCCTGCTTTTTGAATCTTAATCCATTGCTGCTGTCTCAGATTGTTGCTGCAATGCATGACCCTTGATCATTTGTCCAGTTCTCACTCTCTGATATTTTCTAAGTAGTCGGTTCTTCCCATTATTTCACTGGTTCAGATCCTAATAATTTTTTCCAATTCCGCTTTTTGATCCTGCATTTTAGCCTGCTCTCTATTCAGTGCTCCTTCACTTGGGCTTTATATGTCGCTTCATTTTCTTCTAGCAATTTTTTGCTTCATTTGCATGTTCTTTGTTCTGTTATCATGCCCCATTAACTATTGCCCATTCTCTTATCGATATTACTAAACGTCTGATCTTGACCACTTCCTGTTGTTCTGTATATTGATTTTAGAAAAAACACTGCCACTTACGGCTGTGATTTTTGGCCATCTTACTCAGAATCGCCCTCCGCTGTGCAGGACATCGATGAAAAATAAAAGTTATTAGTGTTTAAAAAATGTTGAGATTCTCTCTCCTGAAGGCCACGCCCCTTCCGGAGGGACTATAAAACCCAGAAGTGCCTCAGTCAGTCTCTGCAAGATGGGGGAGCGTCACGTCACGTCACGTCACGTCACGTCACGTCACGTCACGTCACGTCACGTCACGTCACGTCACGTCACGTCACGTCACGTCACGTCACGTCACGTCACGTCACGTCACGTCACGTCACGTCACGTCACGTCACGTCACGTCACGTCACGTCACGTCACGTCACGTCACGTCACGTCACGTCACGTCACGTCACGTCACGTCACGTCACGTCACGTCACGTCACGTCACGTCACGTCACGTCACGTCACGTCACGTCCCTCAGTCTGAGCTGTGAATAACACTGAACACATGTCTACTAAACTGTGAGTGGTTTTACTGACCTGTCAGTGCCCTTAATGTGGTTTGAAAATATAGTTTGGAAATGCTAAAGCTGTGTTGCCTTTGGTTTGGAAATGCTAAAGCTGTGTTGCCTTCGGTTTGGAAATGCTAAAGCTGTGTTGCCTTTGGTTTGGAAATGCTAAAGCTCTGCTGCCTTTGGTTTGGAAATGCAAAAGCTGTGTTGCCTTTGGTTTGGAAATGCTGAAGTCGCCTTGCCTAATTAAAGTTGCCTTGCCTAATTAAAGTTGCCTTGCGTAATTAAAGTTGCCTTGCCCAATTAAAGTTGCCTTACCTTCTATATAATTAAAAGTCTAATCTTGACCACTTCCTGTTTGCACTTTATATTGATTTTAGAAAAAACACTACCATGTACGGCTGTGATTTTTGGCTATCTTACTCAGAGTTCCCCTCCGCTCATCAAGTGCCGAGGATTTATCCCATTGATGAAAAATAAAAGAGTTATTAGTGTTTAAAATATGTTGAGATTATCTCCTGTCAATCACGCCATGAAGGCCACGCCCCTCCTGGGGGGAGGGAGTGAGGGACTATAAAAACCAGAAGTGTGGGCATGGCTCAGTCTCTGCAAGATGGAGGAGGGAGAGGTCACGACTCGCTGTCTTTAGTGGCCTTGCACCCTGCTTGAAATGGTGTGAAACTGCACTTGAATTTGGTGGCCTTGCACCCTGCTTGAAGTGGTAAGAAACTGCACTTGAATTTGGTGGCCTTGCACCCTGCTTGAAATGGAATTTCAAGGAATAGCCGTGAGTCAACTGCCAGCCCACCAGCCGTGAGTGAGTGAGCTGCCAGCACAACAGGGTTGAGTGACTGAGCCGCCAGCCGAAGAATCCATTTGGCCCACAATGTCCATACTAGCCCTCTGGAAACCAGTCCCTTAAGCCCACAACACCCATACTAGCGCTCCAGAAAGCTCCCCCCCTACTGGCCACCAATATTGGAATTGGTGGAAAGGTGGAATATTGCGTTGGGGGACCAGCCCTCCCGTGTGATGCTGGTACCCAACGGGTCCCAATTAGTCTAGTTGTTGTCCTATATATTGTCTTATGACTGCAGATTCATACAGGGTTTATTCACTGAGGTTGCTAAGTTGCTCAGTCAGTCTGCTCGTTGCTCCATTCCCATTTCTAAATATTGTTGGTTTATTACCTGAAACTCTTTTGCCTGATTGCCCTGATTATTGCTCCTTCCCACATCACCTCTAATTATCAATCCGTTGCCTGGTCTGTCAGATTGTGTTCTTAAATTGCTAATCTTTTGCCCTTGTCCTTCATTGTTCTGCCTTTTCCTACATTCTGACTGATCATCAGTTTCCCACTCGTGCTGGTGGACAATCCTTCAACTATTATCTGATTGATGACCAATTTTTGAGTCTAGTCGAGTTTATTCTCAAATGCACAAGTACGGTGAGGTACAGATGCAATGAAAATCTTCCTTGCAGCTGCAACACAAACACAGACTCATACAAACACACAAAAACCTAAATTGTACATAAACTACACATAGATTCCACCAGAAAAGAAAATGAATATGCAAAAGGAAGACATTACTGCAAAACACAATTAGTTAATAAGTCCATGGTTGTGCAAGAGGTGGTCCGTAGTGTTCCATTGCTGACGTAGGATTAGGGCTGTGCGATTCAAGAAACTAATGATTGTAGATAAGTAGCTGTTTGCTGAAGCTGATAGTGTGGGATTTTTGGCCTCCCTACTTTCTTCCTCATGGTAACTGCATGGGAATCCTTTAATGATAGATGCCGCCTTCTTGAGGAAGCACCTCATGTAGATGATTTTGATGGTGGGGAGGACCATGGCCATGCTGGACACCGATCTCTGCACTTCTGTTGTGGTGCATTGAAAGTGCTATACCAGGCCTGGATGCATCCAGTGAGGATAGAAAGATACATTTGTTAGAGTATTCAGTGACCTGCTGAATCTCTTTATACTTCAAAAAAAGCAAAGGGGCTGGCATACCTTCTTCACAATTACGTCCAAGTGCTGAGCCCAGGACTGATCACCCGAGATGTTAATGTCCAGGAAATATAAGCTGCTATCTCTCTCCACTGCCGACCCTGCAATAAGGACTAGCTGGTTGGCATCTGATTATTGGTAGACAAAAATGCTGGAGAAACTCAACGGGTGAGGCAGCATTTATGGAGCGAAGGAATAGGTGAGGTTTCGGGTCGAGATCCTTCTTCAGACTGATGTGGGGGTGGGGGGGGGGGGTGGAAAGAAGAAAGGAAGGCAGAGACAGTAGGCTGTGGGAGAGCTGGGAAAGGAGGAGAAGGAGGGAGAAAGCAAGGACTCCCTGAAATTGGAGGTCAATGTTCATATCGCTGGGGTGTAAACTACCCAAGCGAAATATGAGGTGCTGCTCCTCCAATTTGCGGTGGGACTCACTCTGGCCATGGAGGAGGCCCAGGACAGAAAGGTTGGATTCGGAATGGGAGAGGGAGTTAAAGTGCTGAGCCACCGGGAGATCAGGTTGGTTAAAGCAAACTGAGCGGAGGTGTTGAGCGAAGCGATCGCCAAGCCTGCACTTGTTCTCACCGATACTTTTGTCTACTGTCTTATTGGTGATAGGTTGCCAGCACTGATTACTGATCCTTTGCCCATTTTATGACTGGGAATTATTAATTATTATTCTATTATTCAGGGTCATGTGTTGATTCTCCAATGGATGTGCAATTTGTTACTATGATGCCACCTCTCTTGGATTATTCTTTTGTACCATAGAAGCTGTCATGAATAAAAGGAAAGCAAAATAATTTAGGATAAAGCAGAATAAGTTATGCATAAAATAGTGAAGCCCAATTGGCAATATAAAATTAAAGAATGCCAAACAAGGAGAGTGAAAAAGTAATTACGCTTTTTTTTTAAAGAACAACTGTGAAACAGCTTCAGAACACTTAGGTAGAATGTAGTAAGCAGTAATGACCTGGATATTCAGTCTCACTCAGGAAAATGCAGCTCTACTTATTTCACGTAAAGTTTGGAAGTCAGTAGAGAAACAAGAGCTGTTAAACATCACATTGTTTACAATAAGAAAGAAAGGATAGGAATGCAACAGAGAGATGGATGGATTCTTGTTTTTTTTTAATGTAATTGCATTTATGTTGTGGAGCAAAAGAGTGTCTGCAGAAACTTTGTGTAAGCAAGTGACTGACAGTATGATCAGAAGCTGTGAGAATAAACCCTGCCATCCATCTCCTGCCCATCTCATTTTTGAGCAATCTGTGGAGCAGCTCACTTAAGCAGCTCCCTTTGGGGCAAGGGGTGGGCAACACTGGAAATGAGAAACAAATTCCTCATTATCTCTCATATCATCTGAGTGGATAAAGTTACCAAGCTGACAGTTGATCTTGCTGATCAGATTTGGGAAAGCCCAGGGCCTGGTGGACTGCTTCTCTTCTGAGCTGCAACAGTTTTATCTGTGATTGTGTGGAGCCAACCTTTACAGCGGAGGCCTCCGTGCTAAATCTTTTGTTCCAGCCGCTAATGAAAGTGGCAGATTGTTGAAGATCCTCTCCTCTGGAACAGTCTCTGGAACAGTCTTACACCGAACACTGCAAATATGGAGGCTGTTGCTTGGTTTCACAATATGTATTTGCATAATAAATAATAGAAAATAACCAGGAGTTCCGTTTAGAAACCAGAGAGGTGAGTATCATAAGAACTAGGTGAAATATGTAGAGAAGCCAACGTCACAAACATACCAAGCAGAATTAGAAATTGGAGAGAGAAGCAAAAGCACAGAATGCAAAAATTGGAAACATAATACAGGGATGGTGGAGAAATATATTAAAGAGTGAGGAAAAGTAGAGGAATAACTTTCCAATAATGATACCTCAAACTTTCAATATTAGTCAAGATTAGATCAAATTGTATTAAGCTGTTACAGTGAAATTGGTAGATGGTGTAATCTGTGACTGGATAAGGTCAGTTTCGGGGAGGGGATCACTGAGACTCTTGATGGAGGAAACACCATCTAAAGGCAGACGAGTTATTCATTGATGTAGCTGCAACCTATGCCATAGCTACAGGAAAGAACAAGCTAATGAAAGAGTCATTAGACCGTCCAATATCCAACACCAGAAGTCAGCTCCTTCCCTGAGGTTGAGGGCAGGCTCATGAGCTCCAACAGAATCTGACTGATGGCGACACAAGAACTGCAGATGCTGGAGCCCTGAACAAAATACTCAGCAAGTCAGGTCTCATCTGGGGAGGGAATAGACAGGTGACATTTTCGGTCTGGACCCTTCTTCCGACTGATGGCTGATTTGAGTGATGCTGGCAATGCCAATTCTCATAATGACATTTTGATAATAGGTCTACTTCTATTTTTGGACAGATTTAAATTATAAAATATTTCAGTACTTTTGAGCTGCTCTTGCTAACAATTGTTTGGAAATAACACTTGGAAAAAGCACTAATTTCAGCCGCATTTCATTAATTTCTAACAATAGAGAGAAGGGGAAGTGTGTGTGTGTGTGTGTGTGTGTGTGGGGGGGGGGGGGGGTTATGAGATCAGTGAATTGATGTAATTCTATATAAAACCTTGTAAAAATTGACTGCATATATGGACAAAAAGCATTGTGACTATTTGTAACTCAGTGTTTAACATCGGATTATGCAGGATTTCACTACAGTTTATTGCAATAGTCTTCTGTAATCCTGCCCTGATTACATTGTATACAGCAAATGCTGTGATATTGGCATCTGAGATTATTGACCCTGTGATATGCGACATAAACTCTGATGATTGATCACACTGTTGGATAAGAGATACGAATTAGGGAATTACAAGCAATAATCTAATCATGGGATCAGAGGGTATTCATGAACAGCAAGAGTGAAGTGAGTCCAGTTCAGGAACATAATCTTCATCTGCAGATTGGATTATAGTGTTGACCTATCAAGCATTGAAATCTCTGCATTGTATCATCACTGATGTTTAAAGTGGGTACATAGAGATCGCTTATAGATTTGTACTGTATGACTGAGGCTGAAATATTGTGAGGTCAGAGAAAAGGCAAGACTTTAACATCCACTCAGAATGCTGCTGTCTTGGAGGCTTATTGTTTGCATCCTAGGCTTGTTTATTGTAAAGTCTTCCCCGTCCATTCTCACAGAATAAGGGTGAATTATGTTCAGGAACACCATTGAAGGGTCCTCTTCAAGGATGAATAAAGCAGTAGAAAAGATGAGGGATCCCAAGAGACAGTGATTAGGAAATTGTAAGCGTGGGTTTGAAAGTTTGAAAAGATTGGACTGAAAGTTCCTTACAAAGCCCACAACTACTTTACATCCACAAGCTTGCTGATGGATGAATAAAATGTAGAATTACACCTGAATGCTGAAGAAGTTGCTGGTTGCATAGGGTTGGTGACAGCAATTGTAAATACCAGGACCAGGTAAATTTAAAAGGCTCTATGAAGTAAAAACAAGCTAAAAAAATTGCATAAAACTGTATTTTTCCCTTTTTGGTCACTTATGCCAGTAGTGCTGGGAATTTTTGGTTGGTCCTAGTGGGATATTGCTTTTGGAAACAGTACCAGGCCACCCACAAGATTCGTGGGTCCCCTACATACCAATGAGCTCACAAAATATTATTAAATTTAAATATACGATGTATGGTACATACATTCACTACCATGAATAGCAGAACTAACTTCCTATCTCTCTCCACGCTAAGTTGTTCTTTCTTATCAGTTCTTTCTTATCAGTCTGTGCATTAGATACCATTCATGACAATACTGTGGAGGCATGGTTACCATATCAAGATATTTTCCGATTTGAGGCTAAAATTAAGCTGTGGACATCTCCAAGAACGTAACTTGTTAATTATCTGGCGATGGTTTGTACAGTTAGTAACAATCATTGCTGAACATTGTATCATTTAAAATGCAGCAAGACAATTTAAAACATGCAGACATATGCAGCAGCATGCTTGAAAAATCAGGGACTTCCAGAGAGCCAAGAATTCAGGTTGCAGCTGGCACATTCATCGCAACAAAAATCATGTATGCCTTCACAGAGACACTCTGAAATAACCCCCTTTGGCTGGCTACAATTTATTTATCCATTCTCCAAAACTCACTTGGATTTGTCAATTTCAAAATTTGTTTCTCCACGTAATGGCAATGAATGATCAATTTCTGCTATCATATTTGACCCCTTCATGTTGATCTTGCCTTTGAGGGCCCAGCATCACTTGGGCATCCCCGGTTTATGACTGGAACCAATAGTGACTGGTGCATGCCTGGTGAATACAAATGGCTCACTGACGACCACTGGAAACTCACTTTGGGCCCTACATGGTGCATCTTTATTGTCCATTACTCAGTGACCTCTGCCCAGTGTTGAGTAAAAGCATTGTAGAATGAAACAACACAAGTGAAGAAAGCTAATGGCATGTTGGCCTTCATAACGAAAGGATTTGAGTATAGGAGCGAAGAAGTCCTTCTGCAATTGTACTGCTGGTGAGACCACACCTGGAGTATTGTGTGCAGTTTTGGTCTCCTAATTTGAGGAAGGACATTCTTGCTATTGAGGGAGTGCAGCGTAGGTTCACGAGGTTAATTCCACGGATGGCGGGACTGTCATATGATGAAAGAATGGAACGATTGGGCTTGTATTCACTGGTATTTAGAAGGATGAGAGGGATCTTATGGAAACATATACAATTATTAAGGGATTGGACAAGCTAAATGCAGGAAATATGTTCCAGATGTTGGGGAAGTCCAGAACCATGGACCACAGTTTAAGGATAAGGGGTAGGCCATTTAGAACTGGGATGAGGAAAAACCTTTTCACCCAGAGAGTTGTGAATTTGTGAAATTCTTTGCCTCAGAAGGCAATGGAGGCCGATTCACTGGATGCATTCGAAAGAGAGTTAGATAGAGCTCTTAGGGCTAGCAGAATCAAGGGATGTGAGGAGAAGGCAGGAATGGGGTACTGATTGTGGATGATCACAATGAATGGCGCTGCTGGCTCGAAGGGCCGAATGGCCTACTCGTGCACCTATTTTCTATGTTTCCGTTTTAAGAAGAAGCTATTCTGCCCAACACACCTGTGCTGGCTCTTTGAAAGACTGCCCACTCTCTCTTCAGTGCTCTACATTTTGTTTTTCCAAATAAGATCCAATTCTCATTTGAAAGTTACAATTAAATCAGGTTTTTTTTTACACTTTTTGAACTTGACAATGCATCATTTAAAATTAAATCACTTTTTTTTGGCCCAAAAATATCACCAAAAATAAATTCTACGATAATGCGTCCAACAACTTTGGATATTCTCCAATTAATATGGCATGACTGTTTATTAATATATTCTTTCAAAAACAGGCTAGTTGTGGCATAAACAATTTGAATTCAGTTCTAGCAAAATACAATGTATCTTCTTTGTTGCTTTCTAATTCCAAGGAATGGTGAGGAAATAAGAATCCTAAAGCTAGCTAATGATATTTCCACTTTCAGGATGAGTTGGCCATTTTTGCTTGTCATGTTCAGTTTTAATTGGGAGATAGTTGGTGAAAAATTGTGCAGTTCTTTGAAATTAAAGACAAATTAAGTCTTAGCCAAAATAGTGCAAAAAACAAAGAGCGGTGTGAGTACTTGAAGGGTGACTTCATGTGACACGTTTCGTAATGCTCGCTCTTACATTGTAGGTGTAGGGGGAGGGGTTGGAGATGGGTGGACATTTTCTGAGCTAGTTCCCAGATGCCCAGGATTGCCTGACTGTTTTAATGCCAGCTGGTTGCTTTACAGGCCCTTGCTTCCACCCGCCAGGTTTGTCAATGTCTGCTGTGCCTAGGCAGAGACCCAGGAGAAACTCCTTGTAAGAATATTGCTGACTAGCCTACCATCAAATGATGGTGACTGCCTCCCCAGCGTGACAAGCTGTTGCTTTGAGTGCTCATTGACCTAAACCACATATGTCACCTGAAAGGCAACGAGGGTATTCGACATTAGCACAAGATGGAAGATTGAGAATCAGTAACCTTCCTTATTGCACCATATGATTTCCTTTTCCAACAGAGTTGAGAGCATATGAAATGGGACACATGAGGAAAGAGGGCAGAGTGATTATGGAAGGGAGCAATGTAAATGGGGTGAATGGGCTTGGAAATGAGCAGCATCGAAGATTGCAGGGAACATTTTGCTGGATAGAGGGAGGGAATTAAAACAATCAATTTGGGCTATTTGATGATGTAATGGTTTGCTGGGGTAATGGTGGCCCAAGGCAGAAATGTGCTTAGTTGTTTGTTTACGTCACCTGAGATTCACAGAACAAAAGTAGTGTTTGCATGAATATAACGCAGTGGTTTTGTGGCATTTATAGCATGGCTCTGAAGGCTGAGATTTAGTCAAGCTGTGCAGAGTGTGTTACCTGAGTCGGGCTGTTCCCAAGAATCAACAGTACACATTTGCCCAGATATTGTGGAGAATTAGTGGCAATTACCTAATCTTCCGACGTTGCTGTCAGATGTAGTATTATTCAAGGATGCACTTTGATTTTCAACATTTTGTGAAACCTAGCTCTGGAGCATGAATTTGTAGTCATTTATCAGCACTGAGAAATCTGGCAAGTGATCTGGCAACCTCCTTCAAGGCGAAATCAGGAGGCAGCTCAAACGACAGCGAAGCATCATTCCCTGACGAGCTCAATGCGTTCTACGCACGCTTTGATAGGGAGAACACTGATGTGCCTTCCCGAGCCCTCATTCGCCCTGATGGTATTACAGTCACAGTCACAGAGGCCGACGTCAGAAGATCCTTCAGGGGGGTGAACCCTCGGAAAGCGCCTGGACCTGATTGTATACCCGGTCGAGTTCTCAGAACCTGTGCAGACCAACTGGTGGGAGTTTTTGCGGACATTTTCAACCTTTCACTTCTGAGGTATGAGGTTCCCACCTGCTTTAAGAGGGCATCCATGATACCGGTGCCCAAGAAGAGTATGGTGACGTGCCTCAATGACTATCGACCAGTGGCACTAACGTCTGTGGTGACGAAGTGCTTTGCGAGGTTGGTTATGGTGCATATCAATTACCTCAACAAGAACCTTGACCCACTACAGTTCACCTACCGTCACAACAGGTCAATGGAGGATGCGATCTCACTGGACCACTTGGACAATAAAAACACTTATGTCAGGCTGTTGTTTATAGACTACAGCTTGGCATTCAATACCATCATGCCCTCCAAGCTGGTTACCAAGCTCACGGAACTGGGTCTCTGCGCATCCCTCTGCAATTGGATCCTCGACTTCCTCATCCACAGACCACAGTCAGTTCGAATTGGCAGAAACACTTCATCCTCAGTAACAATCAGTACAGGAGCACCTCAAGGCTGCGTGCTCAGCCCCCTGCTTTACTCACTCTATACCCATGACTGCGTAGCCGGACATAGTGCGAACTCCATCATCAAGTTTGCCGACGACACCACTGTTGTTGGACGAATCACAGATGGTAATGAATCAGAGTATAGAAGTGAGATCGGCCGATTGACCAAATGGTGCCAGCACAACAACCTGGCTCTCAACATCAGTAAAACCAAGGAACTGATTGTGGACTTTGGTAGGGGAAGGATGAGGACCCACAATCCTGTTTACATCAATGGAACTATGGTGGAGAGGGTCAAAAACTTCAAATTCCTGGGCGTGCATATTTCCGAAGATCTTTCCAGGACCCAGCACAATGATGCAATTATAAAGAAGGCACATCAGCGACTCTACTTCCTGAGAAGATTACGAAGATTCGGCATGTCGAAAGAAGATTCTCCTGAACTTCTACAGGTGCACAGTGGAGAGCATTCTGACTGGTTGCATCGTGGCCTGGTTCAGCAACTTGAACGTACGTCTTGGAGTGGAAAAGACTACAAAAAGTTGTGACCACTGCCCAGTCCACCTCCCCACCATTGAAGGGATCTATCACAGTCGCTGCCTCAAAAAGGCAGCCAACATCATCAAAGACCCACACCATTCTGGCCACACACTCATTTCACCGTTGCCATTGGGAAGAAGGTACAGGAGCCTGAAAACTGAAATGGCCAGGTTCAGGAACAGCTTCTTCCCTACAGCCATCAGGCTATTAAACATGACAACAAATAAGCTCCGAACTCAACAGACTATTATTATTATTATCGCACTATATTTGTTATTTATTGAGTATGTGTGCATGTGTATACACACTGAACTTTTTTTCTTCTCCCGTTATGTAATATGTTTACATATTCTGTTATGTTGCAGCAAGTAAGAATTTCATTGTCCTATCTGGTACATATGATAATAAAACATTCTTGACTCTTGAACTGTGCCAGGTAGACTCTGTGCAGGGCTGAGTGGCTGGGATTATGAGAGATAGGAGCAGAATTAGGCCATTTGGCCCATCAAGTCTACTCCGCCATTAAATCATGGCTGATCTATCTATCCCTCCTAACCCCACTCTCCTGCCTTCTCCCCATAACCTCTGTCACCCTTACTAATCAATAATCTATCTATCTCTGCCTTAAATATATCCACTGACTTTGCCTCCACAGCCTTCTGTGGCAAAGATTTCCACAGTTTCACCCTAACTCTGATGAAAGAAATTCCTCCACATCTCCTTCCTAAAAGAAAATCCTTTAATTTTGGGGCTATGACCTCTAGTCCTAGACTCTCCCACTGGACGCGAGACACACTGCACACTCACTGGTGCATTGCACTCTGCCTCCAAAACCTCTCCAATGGAATGCTTCAGAGGCAGAGTATAATGTGCTGATTCTTTATAGAATAAGATCTGTTTGTGCTTCAATTTTTGAATGATTAATATAATCATTTGAGTGGTTAATATAAATAATAATTGACAAGAACCAGGGGTGGATGAGAATTTTCCTTACATGTTGAGTATTTAGGAACAGGATCAGAATTCTTGAAATGACAGCAGAAGCAGATTCTAAATTAGCATTGGGTATATAATTGATGAAGAAATGTTCATAAAACTGTATGGAAGCTAGCACAGGGATAAAGACTGAATAAAGGATCACCTGCGTCATGTTATTCTATGGGATTGGGTGATTTTATTTTAATAGAATGTCATCCTTAACTTTATTTTAACAGTGCAATGCGATTCGTAAATCTAATTATGAGGAGAATAATTTTGCAAATTAGGAGTGGAGAGCAAATGTGGAAAATAACTGATTATAAAGCTGAGAAATAAATGCATCTACTGGGAGAAAAAGAAATGATTTTAAGAGCACAATAGGGAAAACATGCATAGGAAGTATTGGCCATAAAAATATAAGAGCACTGCTGTAAGTTAAGATGTGGAGCTACAAGTGAGCACTGACTTGATGTACAATTCTTGATAAATGATCAACTCCTATTCATATTTAGTGATGCTTCAGGCCATGTTGATGATTTGTTTTATATACTCTAGGATTTATGTAATTGCAAACTAATTTCGTTTAAATTTTTTACAGATATTCAAATTATATGTTAAATGATTTTTATTTTTTTTTAATGTCTGTGCCTGCAAGTTTAATCTTTGGGCCCTATCAAGTTTCAAAATAAAATTGGGAAGTAATGAAAGATCAAAGAATCCAGGTTTAGAAAAAAAATTCAGATAACGTTAAAAATAATGACTTGGAAATTAACTTTAATATTTTGTTGAGTACTAGACGCTAAGCAACTTGACAAGATAAAATGGCTTTTTTAAGTTGACATTTGCTTCCAGTGGGAATTTAGTTTCACAAGGTAATGTCAATAAACTGGTAGCACACTACAAACCAATTAGTAACAGCTTTGTCAGGAGTGTTACTGTAGAAAATATTTTTTTAAATGCCAACAGTATAATATCACATTACTTTTTTGGAAGAATTTGCAGTACTTAGGATTATTTGAGCTTGGTTATGATGTTAACTTGGTGACTGAAAAAATAACTTGCTGACACTTGGAGCCATCGTCATAGCGTAATACATAATGGAAACAGGCCTTTTGGCCCAAATTCCCCACAACGCCCAAGGTGCTTCATCTACACTAGTCCTACCTGCCCCTGTTTGGCCCATATCCCACTAAATCCTTTATATCCCTTTACCTCCCCAAATGTTTTTTACATGTTGCTATAGTACCTGCCTTGCCTTCTCTGCTAGCCAGACACCTCAAGAATCGTCCACCGTCACCCTCTATTTCCAGTATGAAGCCAATTCTGTATCCAGTCAGCAACTCTCCCGTGTGATCAAAACTTCCAAAGCAGCCTATTACAGTATGTGGAACCTTATCAAAGGCCTTGCTGAAGTCCGTATAGACTACATCTACAGCCCTTCTCTTCTCAATGTTCTTGATTAATTCTTCAAAAAATGTAATCAAATTTATGTGGCATGATCTCCCATGCATAAAACCATGCTGACTATCCCAAATCAACCTCTGTCTATCCAAATGCATGTATATCATATCGTTTATATGTGCCACATATGAAAAATTCTAAGCCATTGATTGCAGATCCGCCCCCAGGTTAGGTTTGTTTATTGATTATCAAGGGTTAGATAGATAGCCCTTTATTGTCATTCAGACCGAAGTCTGAACGAAATTGCAACAGTCATACATAAAACAACAATAAACACATATTAACATCCACCACAGTGAGTCCACCCAACATCTGCTCACTGTGATGGAGGCAAAAGTCTTAGGTCTGCAGTCTCTTCCCTCCTCTTCTCCCTCTGCGCTGAGGCGATACCCCCCGGGCGATGTTTCCCGCGGCTCAAACACCGCGGCCCGGGGTGGTCGAAGCTGCCGCCCACCAGTCCTGCCGCCCACAAGTCCTGCAGACGCAGCCGCTGGCCCGCGGCCGAACCCCGGACTCAGGCCACCACCGCCAGAACACCGTCCCAGCCTTCTTGTGAACAGTTCATAACCCGGACGGTTTACAGGTCAGACATGTGACTGCGAACTGAATTCCCCAACAGCGGAAGAAGCCTGCTGCCCTGCAGCCGCCAGCAAATCCATACCACTGGTCTCCCAAACACTTGTTCGTATGTACAGGTTGTACATTGTCATGGTTCTGTAAGCTGAGGAGAACCTGTATAAGGATCAATTCAAATGAATTGCAAGTGCATTTCTGCACTTTACTGATACAAGGCAGGAAGGTGATGCAGACTGGGAATGACAATAGACAAAAGACAATAGACAATAGGTGCAGGAGTAGGCCATTCGGCCCTTCAAGCCAGTACCGACATTCAATGTGATCATGGCTGATCATCCCCAATCAGTACCCCGTTCCTGCCTTTTCCCCATATCCCCTGACTCCGCTATCTTTAAGAGCCCTATCCAGCTCTCTCTTGAAAGCATCCAGAGAACCTGCCTCCACCGCCCTCTGAGGCGTTACTTGAATCCCTTCATCCAAGTCATTGATGTATATTGTAAATAGCTGTGGTCCCAGCTCCGAGCCTTGCGGTACCCCACTAGTCACTGCCTGCCATTCTGAAAGGGACCCGTTAATCCCCACTCTCTGTTTCCTGTCTGCCAACCAATTTTCTATCCATGTCACACTCCACCCCCAATACCATGTGCCCTAATTTTGCCCACTAATCTCCTATGTGGGACCTTATCAAATGCTTTCTGAAAGTCCAGGTACATTACATCCACTGGCTCTCCATTGTCCATTTTGCTAGTTACATCTTCATAAAATTCCAGAAGATTGGTCAAGCATGATTTCCCCTTCGTAAATCCATGCTGACTCGGACCGATCCTGTTATGGTGGTGCATCGGTAGAGTTGCTGCACACCAGCGGTACAGTGCCAGAGACCTGGGTTCGATCCTAACAATGGGTGCTTGTCTGTATGGAATTTGTACATTCTCCCTGTGATCTGCGTGGGCTTTCTCCAGTTTCCTCTCACACTCTAAAGATGGACAGGTTTGCAGGTTAATTAGCTTGGTATAATGGTAAATTATCCCAAGTATGTGTAGGATAGCTTTAGTGTGCAAGGATCGCTGGTCGGTGCGGATTCATTGGGCCGAAGGCCTGTTTCCGCACTGTATCTTTAAACTAAACTAAACTAAATGACAGACGAAACTGACTAGCCTCAATGATATGAATGAAATAACTTCAATTTAAAGAGAGGCTATAACAAGAAGCAAACAAGCAATGCGGATTTTATGGATAAAAATTAGAAATAAAGAAGAATTTAAGGCTGTTTTGTGAGCTCTGCATAGGTCCCCTGATAGCAATAATGAAGTAGAGGAATGTTTAACTGTCTAAAGTAGATGAGGGGGTGGCAAAGGGTGAGTGGTTTGAATGGAAGTTGTTGAACCATGTTTCAATTGAGAAAGCAGAGAGAACGGTAGAGAATATTTGGATGTGTGTTTCGGTTAGCTTTTTTACATTAATATGTCCCTGAACAAATGTTTTAGACTTTGTTAGATTTGCTGAAAAGTAAAGAGTCAAATATAATTAATGGTCTAATGGGGTGTGAGTGTTTATCTCATACAATCATAATATGATTGAATTGAACCTTATGTTTGAAAGGAGGAAACACAAAACAGATACAAGGATTCACGATTTAAATAAGGTTAACTTCTAGGCAAAAGACAGGGACCATCCATATTTAAATTTTTGTCTGTTAATGGGTAAATTGAAATAAGATCAAAGGGATCTGTTTAAAACTAAGTCAGTGTGACGGAGAACTACTTCAGGCCACGACATGGCAAGAACATCAAGTGCCAAAATAAACCCATGGATGTAGGAGAGAACAAAACTTAAAGGGAAATTATACAAAGATGCAAAAAAAAGTTGGGGAAATATATGCAGGTACTATTTCTATATACTTCCAGATGACATTTGTTATAGTCCAGATATTTATTGGCACTGCGCGGAGGAGTGTTAAAGGGGAACAGCACCTAGTATTCTACTTGGAATTTGCCTCGTTACTTACAATCCAATGGTTTGAACATTGAATTCCCCAATTTTAGGTAACTCACTCGCACCTTTTCCCCCCCACTCTGTTCCCCATGCCCCACCCAGCTGCACAACCATTTCTATCACTATCCCACCCCCTTTCTCTTTCTCCCAATGTTTTCCACCTATATCCATTCCTGTGGTTTCACATTTCATTCCTCTCCTTATCTTGGACCCTTTGTCTCCTTTTTTCCCTCTAGCGTTTGTCCACCCATCTGCCAAACAAACACCCTCATCTGTATCCACTTGCCAGGCTTTGTCCAACCCAGCTCTTTTCCAGTATTCTCCCCCTACTTCAATCAGTCTGAAAAAGGGTCCTGACCCGAAACTTTGCCCATTCATGTTCTCCAGAGATGCTGGGTTACTCCTGCACTTTGGGTTTTATTTTTGCAAACCAGCATCTGCAGTTCCTTGTGTCTGCATTAAAGAGTCATTCGGTCTTGTGTCAATGACTATTTTGGTCATTTGCATAATGCAAAATTCAGCACCTAAGATGAGTATCTGCAGAGTATCTTTGCAGTTGGTGCACTGTGCAGCCATTATACACTGGTGTAGAGGGAAGGAATGCCTGAGCTAATGCATAAGGTGCCAGTCAAGCAGGATGCTTGGATCTTGTTGGTGTCAAGTTTCTGGAGAGTTGTTGATAATATACTCATTTTAGTTTTAGGTTTATTATTGTCACTGTACTGAGGGACAGTGAAGAGCTTTGTTTTGCATGCTATAAAAACAAATCAAATCAGATCATCCATATATGTAGAATTCTAATTTTTTTGTCCCTTAATATATTTTTAATACAAATACATATATTCTTAATATATTCTTATATTACATTATATTATAATAATATATTCTTAATACAAATAGATTTGTCCCTTGTAGGTGGTGGAATGGTTTTGGAGAATCAGTGAGTGAGTCACTCGCTGTGGGATATCCTGTCTCTTGACTGGTTCTTGGAGCCACAGTATTTCTGTGGCTGCTCTGGTTGCATTTCTGGTCAATGCCGACCCCATGTGTTGAGAGACGCAGTGATAGTAATACCATTGAATATCAAGGGTAGGTCATTAGACTCTCACTTGTTGGCGATGGATATTCTCTGTCACTTTTGTGGTGGGAATGTTACTTGTTGCAACAATGTGATAAAATGATAATCGATATAAAGCTCATGTGATAAGCCTCGTAGTCTGATCATATTTTAATCTGGTGATCATACATATAACTATATATTTCATTTATTTTTGGTCTTTGATGTGCATGTGCAAAGATTTGTGGTTTTGTAACATATGAATGGTGATAGCTGGCAGTTCTTTCATAACTCAGTGTTATGGCATGGATGAATTATATAATGGTGACTGTTTCTATGATCACAAGTAATTTATTCTGTGTTTCAGACTCGGTCTCCATCCATTCTGAGGAGATCCTGAACATCTCTGATGTTATTAGATTTCCTTAAACCTTCTGCAGTTGTTTGTTTACTTGAATTATATTTCTGCTGCTGTTATACAGTCAGAAAGTCATTTAGAAACAGAAACAGGTGCAGGAGTCGGCCATTCGGCCCTTCGAGCCAGTACTGCCATTCAATATGATAATGGATGATCATCCAGAATCAGTACCGTGTTCCTGCTTTCTTGCTATTGAGGGAGTACAGCGTAGGTTTACAAGGTTAATTCCCGGGATGGCGGGACTGTCATATGCTCTGAGAATGGAGCGGCTGGGCTCGTATACTCTGGAGTTTAGAAGGATGAGAGGATATCTTATTGAAACATATAAGATTATTAAGGGTTTGGACACGCTAGAGGCAGGAAACATGTTCCCGATGTTGGGGGAGTCCAGAACCAGGGGACACAGTTTAAGAATAAGGGGTAAGCCATTTAGATAGGAGACGAAGAAACACTTTTTCTCACAGAGAGTTGTGAGTCCGTGGAATTCTCTGCCTCAGAGGGCAGTGGAGGCTGGTTCTCTTAATACTTAGAGCTAGATAGGGCTCTTAAAGATAGCAGAGTCAAGGGAAATGGGGAGAAGGCAGGAACGGGGTACTGATTGGGGATGATCAGCCATGATCACATTGAACGGCGGTGCTGGCTCGAAGGGCCGAATGGCCTACTCCTGCACCTATTGTCTTTTGTCTATTGTCTATTTCTCCCCATGTCCCTTGATTCCGTTAGCCCCAAGAGCTATATCCAAGAGCACAGAAAAAGGTTCTTCGACCAAACTTGTCTATGTTGACCAAGATGCCCCATCCAACCTAGTTCCACTTGCCTGCGCTTGGCCCATATCCCACCCAACCTTTCCTCTCCATGTACCTGCCCAAAAGTCTTGAACATTTTGTTCTTGTACCTGCCTCAACTACTTAATCTAGCAACTTGTTCCATATACTCAACACATTGTGTGTGAAAAAGACGCCCCCGCTTCCCTTTAAATCTTTCTTCTTTCATTTTAAATCTATACCATCTCGTTCTTGATTTCCCTACCCTGGGAAAAAGATCCCTCTGCTTTACAGTCATCCCCAGCACCCTGCCGAATGCTGGTTTGTTTCACATAACGCACACTTAGTTTTAGTTCAGTTTAACTTAGTTTAGTTTTACTGAGCATACAAAATGGAAACAGGCCCTTTGGCCCATTGAGTCCGTGGCAATCATCGATTAGCTGTCCACACTAATTCAATGTGATCACACTTTTTCATCCATTGCCTACACGTTAGGTGGATTTTACAGTAGCCTCAAAATCCACGTCTTTGGAATGTGTGAGGAAACCGTAGCTCCCGGAGGAAGACCATGTGGTCACAGGGAGAATGTGCAAACGATACACTGTCAGCATGCACCCAAGGTCAGGATTTAACCCAGGTTTCTGGCACTATGAGGCGTCAGCTCTGCCAACTGTGCTGCCCTTAATTACTCCTCGGAATTAAACTCAATTTGCAATTCCTCGACCCATTTGCCCAGCTGATCAAGATCCGCAAATTTACTAATCAAGCTTTGTACATTCTGATCCAAATCATTGATATAGATGACAAACAGCAATGGGCCCTGTGCAGATTCCCAAGGCATATCACTAATCCCAGGCCTCCTGTCTGAAAAGCAAATCAACCAGGAAGCCAATTCTGTGACAAATTAGCTACTTTCCGTGTATCCCAACCAATCTAATCTTCCAAAGCAACCTACCATGTGGAACTTTTTCAAAGCACTTGGTTAGATCCATATAGATTGTGTCAACAGCCCTGCCCTCATCAACCTTCCTGGTTACTTCTTCAAAAAACAATTAAATCCGTGAGACTCGATCTCCCACAGAGTAAACCATGCTGACTATCCAGTTTGAGAAGGGTCCCAAAGCAAAGCATCGCTTATCCATCCTCCAGAGATGCTGCCTGACCTGCTGAGTTACTCCAGTGCTTTGTGTTCTATCCCTAATCCACCTCTATCTTTCCAAATGCATGTACATCTTACATCCCACAAAATCTTCTCCAGTAACTTTCCAACCACAGATGTTAGGCTCACTGGTTCATAGTTCCCAGTTTTTTTCATTGAAGTCCTTTTTAGCAAGGAGTACAACATTAACCACATTCCAGTCTTCATTGACATTTGTTCATGAATACTGTCTGTAACATTACGATTGGTTAATTGCCAAGGAACCAGTCAAGGAATGTGCAACAAAGTCTTCCTATCAGTAAAATCCTTTTTCGTAGCAGCGATATTCAATGGAAAGATGGCATGTGCTGCTGTTTGTAGAACTGCTGCCTCACCTACCATTGAATCCTCAAATGCCATTTGTGTGAAGTCAGTATGCTTTCTCTGTTAGGCCTGGATAGGCTTCCCCGCTGGCTTCCCCTGTGCTCCCAAGATGTATTGGACGATAGGTAAATTAGCCAGTGTAAACCTCCAAGTGATCAGTGTACAGCCAAGTGATCAAATGTGGGGATTGGGGTGGCAGGGGCGTGGAGGGGGATTGGTGAGGGGGGAGGGCGGGTAGATGGAAATATGGGTAAAATAAAATAAATTTAAGAATAATGTAAAGGAGTACTTCATGGTTGGCACAAACGCAAAGGCTGAAGGGTTTGTTTCCATGTCGTATCTCTCTACATCACTAATTTGCGGGTAAATCTCTACAGAGGTGAAAGGCATAGGAAAGCATGTAACAAAGTGTAGGAAGGAGCTGTAGATGCTGGTTTGCACTGGAGATAGACATAAGATACTGTGGTGCATAAGCGTGTCAGGCAGCATCTCTGGAAAAAAGGAATAGGTGACATTTTGGTGTCTGAAGAAGGGTCTCGACCCGAAACCGATTCCTTTTCTCCAGAGAAGCTGCCTGACCTGCTGAGATACTCCAGCATTTTGTGTCCAAAACAGTGTCATTAATGGAATAAAAATGAACTGCACTTCTTGAAGAATTTGAAAATAGCCGATGTATATCACGGTGTAGGTACAACTGTATAAGAAAAAGAGATTGAAATATCATGGTATAATTAAGACAGTATGCATTGGTGACTGTAGTCAATAGCACAGTAATTAATGATTGTAACTAACTAAAGTTGGTGGTATACTGGTGACCATGTACAATATATTAATACCTCTATGGATAAATTGGTGACTTTATAGGATGTTATATTAATGACTGTATTATTGTTACATATGATAGTACAATATTATTGTGTGTGATAGTTTATTTGTGGCTATCGTATGATAGTGGTGGGATGATGGTACCTTTGACTGAGCTGACACTTTGAGAATAGATGATACCGATAAATATGTGATGGTGATAAATGGTGAAAAGATATCTGTACTTGCACTGTTGACAATTAACGTTCAAGGAGAGATTTTTTGGGGGAAAAAAACACTGAATCTACTGCAGTCCATTCTCAAACCAAAATAAAAATGACAATCAAAAATATCTGTAAAACATCCAGAAAGTCTTCAAGCTTGTTTACAAAAAATAGGCAAAACGATACCAGACCTAATTTCTGATTCCTTTTATCCATTTGCCACCTTTTTTGTCACTCAGAAGAAAACATTCTTCTTTCATGAATGCAAAAGCTGAACTGGAATGAAAGCAAGTGACATCAGCATGTCATGGACGTCACTGTAATTGACAGAAAGCTTTGCTTACAACATATTTCTGCCACATGTCAGGAATCTAATATCAGGGCAATGCTTTCAACAAAATACAAAAATGACTGTATAAGAATGCATTATGTACAGAATGCAAGTAAACCACACGGTTATTCCTTTATTTTTTAATTGTAGCATTAGTATGTATTAGAGTCTGGCAACTTGGGTTTCCATATGTGATGATAATACAAATACACTTTGATTTCTTAAATTAATTGTTTGAGTACTGAAGTTTTATTGCCATTTTGCCTGGTGAATCAGGTCTTCCACATCTGGGCTACATGATTACAGATGCACCGTTAACTACTTTTAATGTACAGCCAATGAGAATAAGTTATAATGTAAAAGGTTTGAAACACATCCGTCATACTTCAGGCTTCACACTTTGGACATCACACTTTGTCACACATGCAAATCTCTGTGTCACGCTTAAATCAAAAATAATAAAAATGAAAGACAGCCAGTCATTTGCTGTTGGTTTCCCCTGACCTTGGGATGAGCTCCAGATTTAAAGTACATCCACAACAATACCAGTAGTAGTTTATGCTTTGTATCTTCTACAACAATTATGAAATAATTGAATTTTTTTTGCACTTTGTATATTTACATATTAGGAGGTTTAATTTAGTGGATGTGTGAACAGATACTAAAGGATTGCTGATCTGATAAGGCACAGCCGTTTGAATGTCTGGACCTAGTCCATAATTTTGGTTATAATTGTTGATGAGCAAGGTTTGAAGTAGCTTGAAGGTACTACAGCATTGATTAGGTACATTTTTCATTGGAATTTTAACATCCGTACTGCCATGTCTACTGAGGACATGGACATATACACAGAATGAGGGGGAGGGGGAAGTTTCTTGAAAACAGCAGTGGGGAGGACGTTCACAGGTGATCCTGTGATCCTCACAGGGGAATAGCATTTGCCTCGGCCAACCCCATTCATCATTCCGGTCGCAGCCCGAGCTAGGCAGCCCGGCCTCCTGTTTTGTTTAGTTTAGTTTAGAGATACAGCGCGGACACAGGCCCTTCGGCCCACATGACCAGCGATCCCCGCACATTAACACCATCCTACACACACTAGGGACAATTTACACTTATACCAGACTAATTAACCTACAAACCTGTAGGTCTTTGGAATGTGGGAGGAAACCGAAGATCTCGGAGAAAACACACACGGTCACGGGGAGAACGTACAAACTCCATACAGACAGCACCTGTGGTCGGGATCAAACCCGGGTCACTGGCGCTGGAAGCGCTGTAAAACAGCAACTCTACCGCTGCGCCATCGTGCTGCCCAGTTCTCCTCCTATTCTGATGAGTAATTAAGAAGCCTGGACTAAGGGAACTGAGTTCAAATCTCACCATGAATCCCACGTGAATTAAAATTCAGGCAGCACAGTGGTGCAGTGGTAGAGTTGCTGCCTTGCAGCACCAGATATCTGGGTTTGATCCCAACTATGGGTGCTGTCTGTACGGAGTTTTTATACGTTCTCCCTGTGACTCTGTCGGTTTTCTCTGGGTGCTCCGGTTTCCTCCCACGTTCCAAAAACTTACAGGTTTGTAGGTTAATTGGCTTTTGTAAATTGTCCCTAATGTGTAGGATAGAGCTAGTGTAGGGGGAATTGTTGGTCGGCATGAATTTGATGTCCCGAAGGGCTGGTTTCCATGTTGTATCTCTAAACTAAGCCAAACTAATGATCTACAATCGTTAAAGAAACAACTTGTTTTTAGTAATGATAATCATGGAATACTGGATTGTTGTTTAAAAAATACATCTGGTTCACTAATATTCTTTAGGAAAGGAAATCTGTCATCCTTCCTTGATCTGGCCTATGTTTGAAAACAGACCCATTAACACGAATGAATCTGAAGAAGGGTCTCGACCCGAAACGTCGCCCATTCCTTCTCTCCGGAGATGCTGCCTGTCCCACTGAGTTACTCCAGCATTTTGTGTCTTTGAATCTTTAGCAGCCTGGGTAACCTCTCAACTTGAAAGGTTAGAATAAATACCGTCTTTGCCAGTGATGACCAAAATGAATTTAATGAAGTAGAATATCTTGAAGAAAATAGAGGCACAAAAGCCTTAATTTATTGTCCTGAAGAGAATTTCCAGATTTATTGTTGTTGAAGAATTGCAAGCTCTTGCAGATGACCGACAAATATGTTTACAACTCCCCTTCAAGCCTGTCATGCCAAATGAACAGTAAATTGTGATAAACATTTAAAGGTGCTCAAAATCCTCTGCAATAGATGTTCAATTAACTTTTAGCCTCTAAAAGGTGTCATTAGTTCTTAATTGAGCTGTTTTGGGCCCCATATCTCAGGATATGCTAGCATTGGAGAGGGTCTAGAGGAGGTTTATGAGAATGATCACAGGGATGCTTGGGCTAACGTAGGAGGAGCAACTTGAAGGCTCTGTGCCTGTACTCGCTAGAGTTTAGAAGGATGAGGGGGGGATCTCATTGAGACCTACTGAATAATAATAGGCCTAGATAGAGTGGATGCGGAGAGGAGTCATAATATCCAGTAGTCATAAAGGAAGTACTTTTTGAATGGAGATGAGGGGAAGTTTCTTTAGCTAGAGGGTGATGAATCTGTGCCACAGACAGTAGTGTGTAGGAAGGAACTACAGATGCTAGTTTTCACTGAAGATAGACACAAAATGGAGGCTAAGTTATTGGATATCTTTAAATTGGAGATTGATAGGTTCCGGCTTAGTATTGGCATCAAAGGTTATGGTTAGAAGGCAGGAGAATGGGGTTGAGTGAGAAAAATGGATCAGCCACGATTGACTGGCGGAACACACTCAATAGGACAGATGGTCTAATTCTGCTCCCATATCTTCTGGTCTTATGGGTAGCATTTTAGTCTAGGCCTCTTGATGACTAGTCATATCCTGAAAGTTCCTCAGGATGGTCATTCCAAATGGAAGCTTGGCTTCTTTGCCAAGATAATCTCTTCTGCCTCATACAGGTTAAACCAGTGCTTCAATTGGACCTCCTGTTGGCAAACTTTGAAGCACTGAAATACCTAAGTGATGAGGGGAGGATCATCCCCAGGTGATTACCCATCTACCTCACAAAAGGTGGGAGCAACACAGACAGAGTAGCTGGGCCCAGTGATTCAGGAGAGCTGGGGAGTGTATGGCAGAGGGTGAAACTAGAAAACCCCACAGCAGTTGTTAAAGTTTAGTCATTGCAGGGTGAGAGGGTTACTTAAATCTATAAATGAAGTGGCCCGATACTCCACAGAGGGATGTTAACTTGTTACAAAACCAGCTGCTGGGAAGATACTGCGGGCAAACATTCAGTGGGACACACCATGTTCTATGTTTCTCTATGTTTAATCGACTGTCTCAGTTCCAATTTTCTGAGTTGGTGGGGATGGGATGATTGATATCTAGGCCATTGTGTCCAGCTACTACACTATGGCTTCGATACCACGGTACCAGGCAATAGGGTATTTTTTAGAGGATGTGACAGTTTTAAGAGATGGTATAGGACCTGAATTCAAGATGGGTGGAAAATATGTAAGTCTGTTTTTTTATTTGGGCAGACTGTGAAGAACAACTCTAACTGTTCAGTGAGCTAATTAGCAAACATAAATTAAAATAATGTCACGTGACAAAGGGCGGCACATTGGCACAATGGTAGAGTTGCTGCCTTAAAGCCCAAGAGATCTGGGTTCGAACCTGACTACGGGCACTGTCTATATAGAGTTGGTACTTTATCCCTGTGACCACGTGGGTTTTCTCCGGGTGCTTCGGTTTCCCCTCACACTCCAAAGACATACAGGTTTGTAGGTTAATTGGCTTCTATTTTTAAAAAAATTGTTAATTCTTCCCAGTGTGTAGAATGGTGCTAGTGTACAGGGAACGCTGGTCAGTGTGGGCTTGATGGGCTGAAGGGCCTGTTTCAGCGCAGTATTTCTATCGTCTGAATAAAGTCTAAAGTCAAACAAGTGAAGAGTAAGAGAAAATATATTTACTCAAAGACATTCAATGATACATCCATGTAGATTACAAAAATGTCATGGACCTATATCAATTGAAAGGACTGACAGCATGCTGCCCCTTGTAGAAAGAGAAGCAGTAAATAGGGATTAGAAGCTGTGCGACTGTACAAGGTCCTATGTGGATCACACTTAGTGCACTGTGAGTAGCTCCAGGGCCCCATACCTTGGAAAGGACACCATGGCCTTGAAGGCTGTGCAGCACAGATTTACAGCAGTGAAGGATGAATTGGAATAAAAGGACGTTATAGATGCGAGATTCATTCTCTTGAATTTAGATAATTAAAGATTGATTTGATGATAGTTAAGGGAAACAGATATAATAGAAATAAAGTGTTTCTGCTGTTTGGAGTTTTAGTGTGGGTAGTTTAGTTTATAAATTTGTGATAGTCTGTCTATGAGTTTAATTAGGAAACAGTTCTAAACATAAAAGGTTTAGAAATTTGAAATACATAAGCAGCAATTATGTACAAAATTATTAATCTGGTTTTAATAGAAATGCGAATAACTGTTTGAAACAGAAATCGGCCCTTTAGCCCAACTTGTCCTTGTCGAGCATAAAACCTGCCAACGAGAATCCCATTTGTCCACATTTGGCCAATATTCCTCTCTGCCTTTCCTATCCATGAACCTGTTCAAATGCATTTTAAACATTGTAATTGTTTCTTCCTCTACCACCTCCCCAGGCATCTTGTTCCAGATAACCACCGCTATCTGCACGGAAAAATGTGCCCCTTGGAATTCCTTAAATTTCTCCTCTCATCTTTTAGTCTCTCGCACCCAGGAAAAAGACTCTGACTATCTACCCTATCTATGCCCTCATAATCTTATGATTTTTATAAAGTCATCTCTCAGCATCCTATAATCCAGCAAGGACAAGTCCAGCCTATCCAATCTTTATATTTAACAAAAGCCCTCCATTGCATACAATATCCTGGTGAATTTCTTCTGCACTCTCTCTAATGCTACCACATCTTTCCTGTAGTGTGGCGACCAGAACTGTACACAATACTTCAAGTGTGGCCTAACCAACGTTTTGTACAGTTGCAACAGGACGTCCCAAGTCTTATACTCGATGTCTCAGCCTTTGAAGGCAAGTATGCCGAATGCCTTCTGCACTACCCTATCCACCTGTGTCGCCATTTTCAGGGAACTATGAACTTCCACCTCAAGGTCTCAGTGTCTATCAACACTTCTAAAGTCAATCCTGTTTACCGTATACTTCAGCCAGCATTTGACATCTAAAATATGAACTTGTTCTGATCAATTTCCATCTGCCACTGTACCACCCACTTTTCCAGCTGGTCTGTGTGTCCTTGGCTAACCTTCTTCACTATCTATGACTGCACAATTCTTTTGCATGATCAATAAGTTTAATAATCAGAACATTGACATGCGCATTCAGGTCATTTATATACTGTATGACAAACAACAAAAAAAGGAACAGCAATATAGAACAAAGGCACGTAATCATGTAACACTGAATGAAGGGATATGCATGAGGGACTCTTACCAACCTCTACAGATGCACTATGGAAAGCATCCTATCACGGCTTGATTTGGGGACAGCTCTGCCATAAACCACAAGTGTTGTGAATGTAGGCCTGTTCATCACACAGAGCAGCCTACCCCATCACCTCCATCTACACTTCACACTGCTGCAGAAAAGCAGCCAACATTACCAAGGACCATTTACATCCCAGTCATCTTATCCCCTCTCCCATCGGGCAGAAGATATAAAAACTTACAGCAAATACAGGTACCTCGCATTTTACGCGTGTTTGATTCATGCATTTTTTAAATAAAGCGCTTGTTCCTTTAATACCAAAGCTTGATTTACACGGTCGTACTTTTGGAATAATGCGTTCAAATTTACTATTGACAGTGTAGTTGCGTATATGTTTCATTTACACGTTTTTGATTTGCACACCACTTTTCAAGCACATAACCACCGCGTAAGAGGCAAGGTGCCTGTACACCCAGATTCAGGAAAAGCTCCTTCCCCGTGATTATCAGACTACTGAACGGATCTTTTGTAAGCTAAGGGCGTTGTCCCAATCTCCCAACCAACTTCATTGTGGCCCTTGCACTTTTAAAAATCTGCATTTTCTCTGTAACTGTATCACTATAATATTGTAACACTATATTCTGCATTCTGATATTTGTCTCTTTGCACTACCTGTTGTTCTTGTGTATGGTATGAAATGACCAGATACAAACAAAGGTTTTTCACTGTATCTCGGTAATATACCAATACCAGTAAATATTTTTTTCCTTGTGATTGTTGGGACATAAATCTTTATGGAAACAGAATCAGTACCAGTCATCAAGGACAGGTATCCTTTAAATAAAAAAAAGATACAAAGTGCTGGAGTAACTGAGCGGATCAGGCAGCATCTCTCGAGAACATGGATAGGCAACGTTTCGGGTCGGGAGTCTAAAAAAGGGCCCCAACCTGAAACATGGCCTCTCCATGTCTTCCAGTGATGCCGCCTGACCTGCTGAGTTACTTCAGCACTCTGATTTTGTAAACCAGCTTCTGCAGTTCCTCGTGTCTCCTTTAGGTAAGGACGAGGCTTGCCTTGGAAGTGCCCTGTAGGCCGCTTGTGCCTGAGTGCCCTGTGTTTCTGAAGGCCAGATAAAATTCCGGAATTGTGATGCAGGCAGTCAATGTGTGCCATTGGAAATCACCCACATTCTTTTGCTCCTCCATGGATTCATGCAACAAAAACAAGGAGGAACCGGAAACAAAACTATGATATTGAAGGACCATGTGTAACTTGCCGTAAATCCTTGATTTACCTGTATATTTTATTTTGCATTAAAATCTGATTACGAAGCACATAAGAGGAAAGTGTATAGTTTCTGGACAGTATTGTTTCCTTTCTGACTAATTAATTGAATACCCAGGATTAGATGAAGCATCTTCTGCAGGCTTACAGAGGATTTTGCATTACGGAAATTTCAAAGAGGAGGACATTGGTTTAGTGCATTGGTTATGCGTACGAAAATAGCCGTGGAGGTAGCACCTGCAGCAGCAGAACATCTTGGCCGTGAGATAGATCTTGTCACTAAACAACAGATATGGGACTGTACAAAGGACACACCACTTGCAGGAACTGGCATCGAGTGGAGAATTTAATGGCTGGCTGTTGGTGTTAAGGAAGAGAGTGACTTTGCAGTTGCACAAGTAAGAATCACTCAGATGCTTGAATTTATTTACTGTCAGTGTCCTCGGGTGAGTTTGACAGAGATGTGCATTTGCTCTGAATTGATTGGAGGGTCTGGCTCCAGCTCGGTCTGCCTAGACTGTTGCTTTCAGCAAAGGTCATAGAAGGAGCCTGCAGAAATTAGCCATGGACGTTTTTTTTTTCCAAGGAAGAACTGCGGGTATGTTCAATTAAATGAGTTAAAGGAATACTGATGTGGAATTATTGTAATAATTTTAACATTAGGTTTATCTTTGAAATAGCTATAATGAACAGAGATTTGTTTTTTAAAATGTCTCTTTCAGGATCAACTGTAACATTGTTAAAAAGTCATGTACTCCAGGAATATATCGATGAAAACTCTAATTAGGTCTCTGCTATAAGTGCAACTTTAAAGAACACTCCAAAACTACAGGGTATTAAAATTCCTTTAAGGAAGCCATTCATCGACTGGTTTGGAGCCCAAGCTCTCTTTGAGCACCAGAACAGTACAATTAATAACATGACAATCAGAAAACAAAATGCAGGTGCTGGAAATCTAAAATGATAGCAGAAATTGCTGGATCACTCAGCAGGTCAGGCAAGTTCAGGGTCTCAAACCTGAAATTGTATCACTGCTTCTCTTTCCATGGACGCTGCCTGACCTGAAGTGTTTCAGAGATAAATTACATAATTTGTTTGGCATGGTAGTGATTCTAGTTACTTTGTTAATTAAGGTGATTAAAGCAAATCAAGACAACATTATCTGGATTCAAATGGGATATTGTTCAAATCCTGGTTGCAAATTAATCTGCTCTTCATGGATGGATCACAAATTTGGGGCAGTATTGGCCGGGTAGACTATTAAGGGACTATTTAGAGTCATACAGCAGAGAAACAGCCCAACTTATCCATACCGATGCCACATCGAAGCTCGTCTTATTTGCTCACATTTTGGCCCATATCCCTCGAAACCTTTCCTATCCATGTACTTGCCCAAATGACTTTTAAATGTTGTTATTATAACTACCCCAATGACCTCCTTTGCCAGCTTATTTTATATGATATGCAAACATATTATCACCACTGTTATCATCATCCGCATCTATCAAACAGATCTTTTGCTACTTGAAGACACCGAACCTTCGCAACAAACAGTTGTTCCTTAACAACCGTTAGAACTGGATCCTGCACCTATGAATATTTGTTCATGGCACTAGTCCCAACAAAATTCTTTCAGTATTGTTTCTGCATTCCTTCAATGTGTTGGAAAAGCCTAGATAAGCAATTTGTAATTATCTAGATGTTCAAGATTTATGCTGCATAATCATTAGCAGCAACTTGAACTGGAGTCCTGTGAAAGAGCTTCGACATAGAGATATTAGTGAGTTTCCCTTTCACTACAATTTTGACAAGGATATCGGTGTAGGAAATAAACACCCTCCAACTGCAAATTGTTTTTAATTCAGCCCAAACTCCTGCCCATGTTTGGTCTGAGAGACATTGAGGCAGCTATTTTATTTCATGCCACAAAGGAGAACTGTTTGGATATATGTCCTATATTCCAAAAGGTTAATTTCTTTGGAACATTTTTACTGCTTATTTCATTCTGTTGGGATATCATTAACGATTTGCATATCTCAGTTTCTCATTAAATGCTTTGCATCGAAATGAGCATACTTCTTTTGACAGGCTAATCTACAAAACTACTGACATAAAAATTGATAGTCTGAGTTGATATTACAACAGGATTCCTTGAGGGACATTTTTCCCTCCATGTCAATTTTGGCTTGCAAGTTGTTTCTCAGTTAGTTTCATCGTGCATAACTACTTTTCCCAGTATAGACCACATTGACTCCGAATTGGGATTAAATTTTTATAATGCCCAATGGCTGAATCTATAGGTTGTTCATTTTAGGTGTATGCCTTTTACACGTGTTGTGTTGTAGGTCATTTTTTACAGATGATTCTGAGTTCGAATATTGCAATTTGTTGTACTTTTAAAAATAGAAATCTGCTTGATTTGATATTTTGCGTATTTTTAAATATTTATCTTCCCCTTAACTAGCTTGGCTTTCAAAGTAATTTTCTGTTTTATTTGACATTAAAACATTGACCCTTATGGCATAAATTAAATCTGGTGAGAGTCATCTGTCTAAACCTTCAAATTTTAAATGAGAGTTGTTCACAAAATTCCCATTGTTTCTAATTAAACTGCACCCTTTTCTCTCTCTGTTTTACGAGAGAGGGGACTAGCCCTTGTCTCCAACTGATATCCAAGGGTATTCCCACAGCTTGAAGTAAAGATGCAGTCTGTGCCCCCTTCTCTAGTTTTCATTACAAAGATTAGTGTCTGTGTCAAGTAAAATTTCAACTACTTTCTGAAGTGTTTTAATGGGCATGTCAGTCCTGCTGCAAAGTCTGAGTATCAGATCAGATCCTTTTAACATTGGATCCTTTGTGTATAATTAATGAAATCTCATGGGATGATTTTTCCTTTTGCAAAGTAGGTAAGATTTTCATAGGTTAGGGCAAGGACAGACAGAAAGTTGATGAGTTGACAGACTTAGTACAGCTTTGGTAAATTGTGAAGCTAATTTAATGCGCTGCTTTTGACTAGTTTCGAAGAAGTACATTAAAAGGTCCATGCCAATTAGTTAGCTTCAAGCAAATGTACTGTTTAAAGTTTTCAGATTTCCTATGATCTAGATATATGACTGTGTATTGGTATGCTCATGATGTGACATTGGTGCTACTCCTGAACCAGAATATTCACCCTGGAGTGAGGGGCAAAATAACATCGGAATGCAACACCTTTTCCACATCAGAGTAAAGCTGTCAGTGCAGGCTGCTACTGTGCTGCTGGGGAAGTGAAAATGCCTCTGAGAATTATTTTCACTTTGATACTGCCACCTTTTGTAACTTGTTTCCTTTTAGAGTAGATTGCCCTTCAGTTTTTACTTTTTCTTCTTGGAAACAGCTCAGCTCCTTGGCATTTGGTATAAGATGAGCAGGACCACAGGCTGAGTGGCGGAGCAAAGCGTAGAGCACTCCATCCTCACTCTGCACTGACGTGACTAGAAAGTGCAACCATTGTTTGCCTATGTTCCTCTTCATCAGTAGAGCAAAATGCAAGAAGTGCACAAAAAATAAGATTTCATTTTCAACTGGTTCAAGCCATTTCCTCATTAGCTAAGTTTAACCCTGTTATGTTGAAAATCCTGCAGTTCTGGAAATACTGATGGTTTGTCTCTCCATGGAACTGTTTAGTTAAGTAACTGCGTATGAATATTAAGCACTATTTTAAACTACATTTGCATTTGTGATTTATTATTTGCATGTGGAACAAATCTGTGCTGAAAATGCTATCTCAAATAGTGTTGTAAGTGTAGTTGAATGTAAAGTTCATGAAATGTCATAGCATCTAGGCTGCTACAACCCCAAAACAGAGTATTTGGCCCATCCTGTCTATGTTATTGTTTATTATCTACATATTCCTCTCACACTTTATTTTGCTTAACACTATCAAGGATTCGAGTCTGAGGGATGGTTTTGTTAATATTAACGAGCAGTTATCAGAGGAAGGCTATAAGGTGCATTGGGCAAAGGCCACTCTGTTCTAAGAGGATGTGAGAACAATCACACCCGTGACCATTCTTCACAGCGCAGTTGAAGAAAGCCGGCTATAATCAGAGTGTTACACCTTACTGCGTTGAGGATTTTCTTGAGTTTCAAGGCATTTGGCAACTAAATAAATCATGAGCATAAAATTAATTATGGAAAAGATCGGCAATGATTTTTAAATAGCATTAATTCTCCATTAGCAGAAATTGATTTTTACTATGTAACATTTGATAACATTCTTAAGATCAACAGGCAGGAAAATAGGGTCAATGCCAGTGAGGAGGATGAGGTGAGGGAGGGTGGGAGCAGTGGATTTGGGTGGCAGGGATTCCAAACTAGTGAATCTGTTTATTACCTGAGAGAGAGAGAGGGGGGGGGGGGGAGGAGAGGAGAGGGTGAGGGGGGGGGGGGGAATCGAGAGTGTGAGGGGTGAGAGGGTGACGGAAGAGGGTGAGGGAGGGTGAAAGAGAGGGAGAGGGAGAGAACAAAAATTGAATGAAGAAAGATTATCTAAAACAAAGCAAATAATTATTGTAATGTGTTGAGGGAAGAATTTAGTCTGGTGCAGTCAATACTCATACACTGATATTGTATACTAGTAGAACCCAAGTACATAAATAACTGGAGAAAGGGCTCCCACAAAGATATAGATTTTTGTGGCATAGAAAGGAAAATAAATCAAATTATGTTGGAACAACATCAAGGGGAGGGGAAGGCTTTGAGCGTCTGAAGACATTTGCAATTTAATTGATTTTTTAAGGTAGGAAGCCAATCAGTATAAGTAAATTGACGTTATGAGATAAAAATGATCTCTTAATGCAATGCCTTCCTCATGTTGCAATTTCAGTGCAAATAAACGTGGCCGAACCCTCCCCAGGATCACTGTGACAGCAGTTATTGTGCACGGCACAGCGTTGTCGAGTCAGTGGGGTTCTCTTCATGTTGCAGTTGATTTTTGCTGCATGTGTCTGCACTCCCTGCGAGAAGGCAATGAACAGTCTCACACTGATTGCTGTTTCAGCCAACAGCGGTCAGGAGAATGTAATTAATGACTCTATTTGCTCGAGCATGGCTGAGAACAATTGAGTTTGTTATGGCAACAACTGATGCCAGCTTCCCTGGGCTCAAGGGATGTGTTTAGTCTGCAGCTACAGCTGGGCAGAGCACCAGATGATCCTCATGCAATGGGAGTGTTTGGCAAATGAAGTGTCAATAAAGTTAAGTGATTCAGTCCTACATTTTCAAACTGGAGTAGATGAGGAGGTGGAGTGATTTGATGGATTGCCTGTGTAACAGTCCTCATGAGTAGTATTTGATCTGTCCACAACTGGGCTGCAGAAACCAGGATGCAAGAAATGAACAGCACAGGAAAACATCACTGTAAGGTGAAAAGTAGCAGGGTTAGGATGGTAGTGCTTTGCGGTGGCATAGTTTTTGTTGTAATGATTTTAATTGCAGACTAAAGTGATGTAATAGCATATTCATATTGTGGAAATATGAGCAAATTAGCCTTAAACAGTTTTTAAAAAACCCAACCCTAAATGTTAGTGCTACCACCTTACCACACCGTTTTAGGTTTCTCAGTGTTAGCAGAAAAAAACTGATGGTAGTTTGTAGAGTTAGAAAAAAGAAGCAAGTTTGAGTTTAGTGATCTGCCAGTTTAGTTTGAAACTTACTCGATTTGAAAATTGATGGGAATGCTGTCTCCTACAAGAAATGCAATAGAATTCTTGCTTTTCATTTTAAGCCTACCCTGATAGAAACACACAATGCACTCCTCCCAACAGAGTCTCCTATTACTGGAATAAATTCTTTAAACTAAGGGATTCAGTCAGTCTGTGGACAGAGATTACAGCAGTTCATGATTGGATGTTCTGATTTCCATTGCTGTGTAGGGTTCAGGCCATGGGTCCTTCTGAAATTCCAGTGAAAGATCAGAATGTGGTAAAATGTTCAGTGTGGCAGATGTGCTGCCCTGTGTAGATAGAAAATAATTGCTTCGGGATATTAGAATCTCGAAACTATTACTAAAGAACGAATGAAAGAAAGAAAAGTTGCATTGATATAACGGCTTTCACCACCTCAGGACACCCTGAATCATTACAGCTAATAAAGTGTGTTTACCGTTGTAATGTAATTAGACACAGAAAGGTCCCATAAAGAGACAATGGCACAACTGACCACATCAGACATTTTACTGATGTAGGTTAATGGAACTTCTCAGGATGCTGAGGGAACTTCTCTGGCTCTTCTTAAAATAATACCATAATATCCATCTGAGGAAGTTTACAATCCATTTAAAGGCTTTATGAGGCTATTACTATTGCTCTTCTACATCCCACTGTGAGAATGGGAGGGGAATTTAAAGTGTTTCACATCTGGAGCAAGATTCCTTTGGGTGTTGTACGATAAAGTGGGCTGTGATGATGTGTTTTGTGCTTGTGTAATGGAACTAGTAATCCAGTGGCATGGACTAATAACCCTGAAGCATGTGTTCAATTTCCATTGTGGCAGCTAGGTAAATTAATTTCAATTAATTAATTAAACTTGGAATATGCCACCAGTATCAGTAATTGGAACCACAGACAGAGAGTTGTAAAAACACAATAATTTTACTGATTTGTTCTGAATGAAAATAACATCTGAATTCTTCTTCTGACAGTGAAATAGCCTCTCAATAACCAAACTGTCTCAGAATCTTATATCTTTCATTGAGGTCAACTCTCATTCTTTTATACTATTGAGAGACCTGCTTTACTCCATTTCTTCTTATAGAAAAAAAAATCTTAGCCCAGGAATCAATGAAGCAATGCTTCAGCTCCTACAAGGCAAGGGTTTCTGTCCTTGGGTACAGGGACCAAACCTGCCTCATCAAAACCTACTACAGTTGGAGTTAGAGTTCCTTACTCTTTTTTATTCCAACTTCCATGCAATGGAGTCCAACATACATTCACTTGAGTGTTACCTGCATGTTAACCTTCGGTGTTTCTTATACAAGAATGCCAAAATCTTTTAGTGACCACATTTCACGCAATGGAGAAAAATATCAGTCTAATTCTTTAGTGCCAAGTGTGATTCAGAGGTATGTTATTGATCATTTTGGTCATGAACTATTAGAACAAAATTCAATTGTACCTGTAGCCCAAAGCTTCAGGTGCAACTAAATGGGCCTTTGAGCCTTTCCTTTTATTATTTTGCCATTGTAAAGAAGGAAGTAAAGTAAAGTGTAGGGCAAGTCCAAGACCAAGCGAATGGAGAAGGCAAGTAGTCAGAAGTTGGACCTGTGCTTTGGGTACTCTCTCGGCCCAGGTTTGACCTGGGACCTTTTTTCCAGCAATTTAGTCAGCATCTCATTTGGGTCAGATGGAAACCTCTGTTTGTGGTTGCAGATTGTATTATGGAATTAGGGTCACTTTTGTGGAGAAATCAGGTTTGGGGGTCAATATGTGGCTCTCAGAGTTAGGAGGAATTGGGAGGATGGGGGCTTGTTGGATTAGTTAGGATGTTAACGGAGAGTCTTGGGTAATCTGGGATTGGGCCAGATAAGAAGGGGAACAAGCAACCATTGGTTTCATAGAGTGATTGGAGATTCAGGAGGTCAGGGGATGGGTGGTGGATGGTGCTGGTTGGTATTTCTACAGTGGGGGAAGATGAGTGTTAATGTAGGAGAAGTGGAGGCAGGTAAGGGAGCTTCCCTGAGTAGTCTTTCAAGGGCTGTTTCATGTAGCTATGCTATTAAAACATGGATGGGCAACAGTTGGCGCATGGGCAATTAAATTTAACCGGCCACGTGCAATATGTGATTAGAGGCATCCAATTGAATTGACGAGAATGTTGGATTTGACCCAGACGTTGTACTCGGGTTCAGAAATAATGGATTTTCCCATGTGTAGCGGTGAGAAAAAAAAGCTGCATTTATGAATTTTTAGACCATTCTGTTTTCATTACATTTTAATTCATTTTGGAGGAAAGATCAAGAACAAAGATGTAACCTAATCGGCCAATCTGAAGGGTGTACAGGAACAGAGTGACCGTAGCATGTTTGTGCGTAAATATTTGAATGTGACAAGACCTGTTTAGAGCATGATTAATAAATTGTTACCCTCCATCCTGCATTTGATAGATGGAGGCATAGAATACAATATCATGGAGGTTACGGTGAATGTGTAAAAGCACTGATTGGGACACAATTGGAGTATTGTGCCTAATTCTAGTTGACTTCAATTTAGGGACATTGTGAAAGTCCTAATGAGGGGCAAAAAAGATTTGTAAAACAGTTCTGGAGATGGGGGAATTCAGCAATTAGAATAAATTGGCAAGATTGTTATTCTCTTTGCAGCAAAGATTGAGCAGAGATTTGGTAGGAAATGGACCAGATCTTGATGAGTTTTGCTGGGGATATACAGAAGTTGGCCCATCAACAGATTGTCCAGGACCAGAAGACTTAGATTTAAAGTGATGGGCAAACGAGATAGTGGCCATATGAGGAAATTGGATGTTCTTGGCATCATGTTATCAAATATTGCAGCAGGAATATTAATCGGCAGGGCAGGTGGTCTGAGGAATGGTTAATAGAGTTTAATACAGATAAGTGTGAGATGGTACATTTTGGGATGTCTAACATAGCAGGACCTACACAGTGAACGGTAGGGGTCTGGGGAGTGTATAGCAGAGGGATCTTAGGTTGCAGGTACACAGTTCCTTGAAAGTGGCACCACAGGTGGTTAAGAAGGCTTTCGGCACATTGACCTTCAACAGTCAGAGTATTGAGTACATACAGTATGTTGGGAGGTCATATTTGTGACATTGGGAAGACATTCGTGAGGCCACATGTGCAGTATTGTGTTCAGTTTTGGTCATCCTGTTAGAGGAAAGATGTTGTTAAGCTGGAAAGGGTGCAGAGATGATTTACAAAGATGTTGCCAGCATTCGAGGGACTGAACTATAAGGAGAGTTTGAGCTGGTTTGAACTTTATTCCTTGGAGCACAGGAGGGTGAGAGGTGTATTACAGAGGTGTATTAAATCATGAGGGGAATAGATGAGGTGAATGCACAGAATCTTTTACCCAGAGTAGGGGAATCAAGAACCAGAGGACATAGGTTGAAGGTAACGGGAGAAAGATTTAATAGGAACCTGAGGGGTAATTTTTTTACCCAAGGGGTGGTGGGTGTATGGAAGGAGCTGCCAGAGAAGGTAATTGAGGCAGGCCCTATCACAACATTTAAAAAAACATTTGGCAGGTACATGGAGAAGAAAGGTTTGTAGGGATATGGGCCAAACGCAGGCAGGTGGGACTAGTGCAGATGGGGCATGTTGGTCGTTGTGGGCAAGTTGGGCCAAAAGGGCTGTTTCCAAGCTGCATGACTCTATCGCTCTCTGACTCTATTTTCAGCACAGGCATTGTGGGCTGCAGGACCTGTTCCTGGGCTGCACCGTTCCATCTGTGATGTATATGGAAAATTATGATAACAGACTTCTGCCTGTAAAGTTCTTTGGTGGCGCCTCGCGGCAGCGGCCTCTGCAGTCCGTCTGTCTTTTTTTAAATTTTTGTCCTGTTGAGTGTATAGTTTGGTTGTAGTTTATATATTGTTTTTAGCTGTGTATATATGGGGGGTGGGGGGGGGGGACTTTTAAATCTCTTCCCTGTATGGGGGACCCGACCTTTTCCCTGTCGGGTCTCCGTTGTCGTTGGGACCTAGCACCGTGGAGCGGCCTCCAACCGGAACGACCTGGGGGCTCCAGTCGCGGAGCCTGCGGACTCACCATCGTGGAGCTGGCCGGCTTCGGAGCGTGGAGATCTGTGGTGGCGCGCGGCTACGACCCGACTTCGGAGCTTCGGAGGCTCCAGTCGCAGGCCCGGTGGACGGTGATATTGGGAGCTCACGGGTCCCTGGTGGGAGACCGCTTTTCGGAGCTCCCGCAATGGCAACTTCTCCCGCCCGAATTGCGGGGTTGAAAACGACCCAGAGCGGGACCTTACATCGCCCGGCGCAGCTTTAACGGCCGCGGGACTTGCCATCGCCCGCCGGGGGCTTTAACATCGGGAGAAGAATGGAAAACAGGGGAGAGACAATGACTTTGCCTTCCATCACAGTGAGGAGGAGATTCACTGTGATGGATGTTTGTGTAAATTGTGTTAATTGTGTGTCTTGGTTTTGTTCTCTTGTTGTATGACTGCTGATACCAAATTTCGTTTGAACTTCATTTGAGGTTCAAATGACAATAAACGGTATTGTATTGTATAATTAAAGCAGAGGCAAATGGGACTACTAAGGGGAGCTGGATAGGCATTTGAGAGAGAATAATTTACAGGATTACAGAAAAAGAGTGGGAGAACTGGTTGCAGGCTGGATTATTCTGATGTATGTATGAGCTTGCAGCTAAATGGGCAACTTCCCAAGAGGGAGTTAGGCAAAAGGTTAAAGAGGAGAACTGCAAGTGTAGTCATCTCTGGATCACTCCCTGTACCACGTGCCAGTGAGGGTAGGAATAGGAAGGTAGCATAGATGAATGCGTAGCTGAGGATTTGAGGCAGGGATTCCGATTTTTGGAACATTAGGATCTCATCTAGGGCAAAGGGGATCTGTACAAGAGGAATGAGTTGCACCTGAACTGGAGGGGAACCAATATCCTGGAAGGCAGGTTGCTTGTGCTACTCAGAAGGATTTAAAGTAGATCAGCATGGCAATAGGATCCAATACAATAGTGAGGTAGATGAGGGGTTGGAAGTTGGTACAGAAGTCAATGACAGTAGTTTCAATAAATGGGATAGGCAGGAACTTGGCATGGAGTGAGGAAAGATGGTTAGATTAAATTGCATTTATTTTAATGCTAGATACCTGAAAGGTGAGGTGGATGAACTCAGGGTGTGGATAGATACATGTGACTGAGACTTTGAAGCCATTACAAAAAGTTGGCTAAGGGAGGGACAGAACTGGCAGCTTTATGTTCGAGGGTACAGCTGCTACAAGTGAGATAGATGTGGGGGTAAAAGAGGAGGGGGAGTTGCTTTATTGATTGAGGAGAATATCATGGCAGTAATTCGAGATAATATTACTGAAGAATCACCCAGGGATGCCATATGAGTGGAGCCGAGAAATTAAAAGGGAATGATCATCTTGTTGGGAGAGTACAAGATAGTACTCAAATAGTCAATGGGAATTAGAAGAGATTGGAGACGGCTGCAAAACCAATAAGGTTGTCATATTATGGGGTTTTAACTTTCCCAATATAGACTGGGACTGCCATAGTGCCAAGGGCTTAGATGGGGTGATCAGTTACTTTGTGTGTAAACATTACCCCTCAGATTCCTATTAAATCTTTCCCCTTCACCTTAAACCTATGTTCGCTAGCTCTCAATTCCCCTACTCTGGGCAAGAGACTCTGTGTGTCTATCCGATCTATTCCACTCATGATTTCATACACCTCTATAAGAATAGGTGATTGAAGAGCATACCTAAGAAGGAAATCAGGAAGGCTAAAAGGAGGTATTAGATATCTCAGGCATATAAGATTAAGGAGGATCCAGATTTATTCAAGGGAACTAGAAAGAGAAGAGGGCCCCTCAGAAAAAAAATGGTCATATACATGTAGAACTGCAGGATATTAGGGAACTTGAGAAAGTCTTGAGGACAGTCTGTTTTGCAATCAAGGAGGTTCTGAATGTCCTAAGATGTATTAAGGTAGTTAAATATCCCGGACCTTATCAGACTTATCCAAGGACTCTGTGGGAAGCTAGAGAAGAAATTTAAGTACCCTGGATGAAATATGTGAATCATCATTAGACACAGGTGAGGTGCTGGAAGACTGGAGGGTGGCTAATTTTGTGCCTCTGTTTAAGAAGGGCTGCAACGAAAAGCCTGAGAACTATACACCCGGTCAGCCCAGTAGAAAAATTACTGTAATGGATTATAAGGGAGAAGATATGCATGTATTTAGATACACAGGCGTTGAATAGGGATAATCTGCATGGTTTTGGGAGACCGTGCATGGAAGATTATTTCTCACGATTATAATTGAGTTTTTTGGGAGAAGTTACCAAGAAGATTGATGAGGGCGGGGCCATAGATGGATTAGCAAGGCCTTTCGTAAGGTTCAGGATGGTAGGCTGCTCTGGAACGTGAGACGATATAGGATCTAGGGAGAACTGGTTAACGATACAGAACTGGCTTCATGGTAGGAAATAGAGAATGGTGGTGGAAGGTTATTTTTCAAACAGGAGGCCTGTGAGTCATTGTATACCTCGGGGATTGGTGCTGAACCCATTGCTGTTTGTCACCTATATTAACAATTTGGATGAGAATGTAGAAGGCATGATTAATTAGTTTGCAGATGACAATGAACTATGCAAGCTCTTTTTCTTTATTCATATACTTTCAGTTTTCACTCTCATTAGACCCTTGGTACTTTGTTATTTCTGATGTGCCTCGTGTTTTTTTACTCTGAAGGCAAATACAAATATCTATTTTATAACGCAGCCATTTTCTTCTTCATTATCATTTTTCCCGCGTCAACCTCTGGGGACCAATGTTTACTTTTAAACTCAGATTTTTCTCGTGTGCTTCTTACTCTTTTGGCATAGTTGCACACCTCTAATTTTAATCTGATACTGTTCTTAACCTCTTAAATTAGTCACACATTGATAATTTTCCTTGTGTTTATTTTATTTCTGCATGAAATACATCTTCATTAAGGAATAAGAAATTTGTGTTTAAATGTTATCTTTGTTTATCGCCATATCTTTTAATCTAGTTTTCCAAACCTAGTTTATTCGGATCATCTGTCATTCTTATGTTGTTGACTTTTCAAGATTAACATTATAGTTTCACATTTAAGCACATTAACCTCAAACCTCAATGTAAATTTTGGATCAATATAAAGTTATTGCATACAATGATTATTTCTTCTTTGACAGTTCCTTAATACAAGATTATTTATTAGTTCTGTGTCCAGAAGAGAACTTTATAAATAATTTATTTCCTGGCTTCTTTCGAAGATCTAGAAAGCTATCTGAAATCCATTTTCAGTACATCCTCAACTGTTGCCACATTTTTTTTTTGGTAATTCAAAATAAAGATTAATTCCTCCTGAGCGTTTTGCAGGAGTTTTGTTATGGATTGCCGATTTTTGGTCATTCCATGTTGATTTTTAAAACCCACACTCAAAGCTCTTTTGTCAATGTTACAAAGTCTCTAACTTTCATCTACTGTTGTCCTCACTTTCCTTAAATTAGCTGCACATTGATTACTCTTTTTTGGTTTTTATTTCTAAGTATATTTATTGAGAAATTTGAAATATTTACTTAATTGTTGCCTTAGCTATTTATGTTATCCTGAGATGGAGCCAGACTCCAGCACTTTGTCTTTTAGAATAAAATAACATAGTAATGATCAATACAGCAATAAGATTAAAAGAACAGCAGAGTGGCACGAAGATTGTAATTCAGCCTGAATTTATGCACCATCAATTTTAATCTAATTTCACAATCTGCTTTATTCAACTCGTCTCTCATTCCAACGTGATAAGGATATTCAAGATTAACAATCTGTCCAGCAGTATGGATAATGTAGGAGGAATAATGATAACTCTGGCCCAGTTGGTAAACTCTTCAAATTTAGATTAGTTTAATGTCATATACACCAGGGTACACCTTGCCCACTTGAAGCTCACTGAGTAAACAGTGCATGTACTTTTTAATGAATGCAATAAAATAATATGTATACACAAGGATCCCAAACTGTAATACCACCTATCCATGTCCTCCAGAGATGGAGTCAGTCTCCAGCACTTTGTCTTTTAGAATTTTAAAAGAACAGCAGAGTGGTGTGAAGATTGTAATTCAGTCTGAAGTTGTGCAAAATAATATTAAAGTACAATAATGGAAACAAGGTAAGAGTATGTGGAAGTGACTTGAAAAGAAGGTGTGAAGGAGGCAACTGCTTCAAAAATCTGATAGTATTGGTGAATAAACAATTTTTAAGTCTGGATGTCCAGGAAGTGACAAGTCTGATGGACTGAGTTGTGTTCACCACTCTTTAAGGTTGTGAGTCCAAGCCCCATTCTAGAGACTTTGAATTTAAACATCTTCACTGACATAGTGATCTGCTTTGCTATAAATTGAAAGCCTACCTGACCACATCATTGAAGCTGGTCTGAGGATTTTCATTTTTGGTCAGTATTGATATAAATGCTACTCCTTGGAGATTTATGTCATAGGTTCACAGCACATGTTTACTCTTTCCCGCTTGATGGGTAGGGAGAAATGCTTGCTAAAATGTGATTTGTGCTTTTCTCTCTTATACGATAGGATACGATAGAACTTTATTTCTCCCAGGAGGGAAATTGATCTGCCAACAGTCATAATACACAAAATACACAAAACAAATTATGTGAGTGTTTAGAGGCCCAGTTGATCCTTTTCCCTATGAATCTGCTGCTCAGCTTAATTGTTGCTGGAGACTGGGATTGTCTGGCCTTGGGGCACGGGGTTCATTCTGTCTGAGAGGTCATTTTGATTAGTGTATGAAGCTGCATACACAGTGACTATTTTGAGAACTGGGTGGACAATGACAAAATTATCTGCTGGCAATCAGACAATATTGTCATGGCTTCAACTTCCAAACCTGGAGCTATTGAAGGGAAGAAGATGTAACTTTCTTTGCCTTCCATCACAGTGAGGAGTGTGGGCGAGTTGCTGTGGTGGATGTTCATGTTAAAAAATTATTGTGTGTCTTGTTGCTCTTTATTGGTATGACTGTATGGCAAATCAAATTCCTCGTATGTTGCAAAACATACTTGGCTAATAAATGACGATTATGATTATGATTATGATGATTACGATTCCAGCCATCGGACCCTCAATAGAGATGTCTGCATCCTGCGATGTTCACTCTCTCCCAGGTGAGCTGTCTAGACAGTCTGAGCAGGACTGTTCATGATGAAGAGAGATGTGGGTGATGGTGAGTGGGGGCAGATCGTCACTGTTTCGGTAGGAGACAAGTTCCCACATGCCATTTCTCAACATGTGTTACCCATCTGCTTCTGCAAGAGAGCAGTCCACTTATGGGCAGCATCTCTCTGTGGAGAACGAGTAGCTGGTGGGTACAGCATCCCTTTACTTTTGCAGAGCAAGAGCATCTGTATGTCCTGCACACAAATTGCATCTTGCTGCTTAGCGTGGACAGAGATCTGCTCACAAATGGTTTTGTGCCGTGTGCGGATAGTCAAGTCACATCACGTCAAGTTGAGTTTATTGCTCTATGCACAAGTACAGTGGGGTATAGATACATTGAAGTTTAAACTTCTGTCTGTCCTTCAGGATATCAGGCTGCTCCCTGGTGGCATATCATCAGTCAATGTTTCTACAGAGCTTTAAGCTGCTCCTGTGTGGCAGAAACTAGATCTCTAGCTGGAGCAGATGACAGCAAGGAAGGCACAAGAGACAGCACATGCTGGAATCTGGAGCAATGAAAGATCAGCCATCATTGAACGGTGTGGTAGCCTTGATGGGCCAAATGGCCTAATTCTGCTCCTATAACATGAACTTTTGAATGAAAATCTTGCATGCTGCATGCATCAGCATCACAGGCAGCACAGACATGGACTCAGACAACACATGAAATATACATAAATCATGAATAAATTACATATAAATTCTACAAGAATATGAAAAGGAAAAATCTGTACAAAAAACCCCAAGATATAAACAATTAGAAAAACAAGTCCATGGCAGGGAAAGATGTGGTCCGCAGTGTTCCATTGCTGTCACACCATTACTGTTGTGCAGCTCGGTTCAAGAATCTGATGGTTGTAGGAAAGCAACTATTCTTGAACCTCATGGTGTGGGACCAGGCTTCAGTATGTCCTTCAGGATATCAAGTTGTTCCCTGGTGGTACATCACTAGTCAATGTTTCTTCAGAGTTTTAAGACCAAGGGACAGCACATGCTGGAATCTGGAGCAAAAAATGAGAGATACTGGAGGAACTTAGTATGTCAGGCAACATCTATGGAGGGAAATGGACAGTCAATATTTTGGGTTGAGAGCCTTCATCTGCTCTGAAAGTGTAGAGGGAGAGTAGCCAGTATGAAGGTGTGGAGGAGAGTAATGAGACAAGAGCTAGTAAGTAATGGGTGGATACAGGTGAGGAGGGATTTATTAGCAAATGACAGTCAGATTGGGAAGAGAAACAGAAACATAGAAAATAGGTGCAGGAGTAGGCCATTTGGCCCTTCGAGCCAGCACCGCCATTCAATATGACCATGGCTGATCATCCAAAACCAGTACCCCGTTACTGCTTTTTCCCCATATCCCCTGATACCTTTATCACGAAGAGCTAAATCTAACTCTCTCTTGAAAACATCCAGTGAATTGACCTCCACTACTTTCTGTGGCAGCGAATTCCACAGATTCACAACTCTCTGGGTGATTTTGTTTTTCCTCATCTCACTCCTAAATGGCCTATCCCTTATTTTTAAACTGTAACCCCAGGTCCTAGACTCCCCAACTTCGGGAACATTTTTTCCTGCATCTAGCCTGTCCAATCCTTTAAGAATTTCATATGTTTCTATAAGATCCCCTCTCATCCTTCTAAATTCCAGTGAATACAAACCCAGTCGACCCATTCTTGCATCATACGTTAGTCCTGCCATCCTGGGAATTAACCTGGTAAACCTATGCTGCACTCCCTCAATAGCAAGAATGTCCTTCCTCAAATTAGGAGACCAAAACTGCACACAATACTCCAGGTGTGGTCTCACCAGGCCCCTGTACAACTGCAGCAGGACCTCCTTGCTCCTATACTCAAATCCTCAAATCCTCTCGCTACGAAGGCCAACATGCCATTTGCTTTCTTCACTGCCTCCTGTACCTGCATGCTTACTTTCAGTCACTGATGTACAAGGACACCCAGGTCTCGTTGCACCTCCCCTTTTCGTAATCTGACACCATTCAGATAATAATCTGCCTTCTTGTTCTTGCCATCAAAGTGGATAACCTCACATTTGCCATGCATCTGCCCACTCTCCCAACCAATCCAAGTCACCCTGCAGTCTCATAGCGTCCCCCTCGCAGCTCACACTGCCATCCAGCTTTGTGTCACCTGCAAACTTGGAGATGTTACATTTAATTTCCTCGTCTAAATCGTTAATATATATTGTAAATAACTGGGGTCCCAGCACTGAGCCTTGCGGCACCCCATTAGTCACTGCCTGCCATTCTGAAAAGGACCCGTTAATTCGTACTCTTTGCTTCCAGTACCATGTGCTCTAATTGTGCACACTAATCTCTTGTGTGGGACCTTGTCAAAGGATTTTTGAAAGTCCAAATACTTGTTATGCAGTATCTTCAAAAAATTCCAGAACATTAGTCATGCATGATTTTCCCGTCATAAATCCATGCTGACTTTGACCGATCCTGTCACTGCTTTCCAAATGTGCTGCTATTACATCTTTAATAATCGACTCAAGCATCTTCCCCACTACCAATGTATGGCTAACTGGTCTATAATTCCCCGTTTTCTCTCTCCCTCCTTTCTTAAAAAGTGGGGTTACATTAGCTACCCACCAGTCCACAGGAACTGATCCAGTCTATAGCACATTGGAAAATGATCACCAATACATCCACAATTTCTAGGGCCACCTCCTTGAGTACTCTGGGATGCAGACCATCAGGCCCTGGGGATTCATCTGCCTTCAGTCCCAACAGTTTACCTAACACCATTTCCTGACTAATGTGGATTCCCTTCAGTTCCTCCCTCCCATTAGATCATCGGTTCCCTAGTATTTTGGGGAGATTGTTTCTGTCTTCCTTAGTGAAGACAGAATCAAATTACTTGTTTAACTGGTCTGCCATTTCCTTGTTTCCCCATTATAAATTCACCTGACTGTAAGGGACCTCCATTTGGCTTCACTAATCTTTTCCTCTTCACATATCTAAAGAAGCTTTTACAGTCAATTTTTATATTCCCTGCAATCTTTCTTTCATGAAGAAGGGTGAAGATAGTGACAGGATGCGAGGTGACAACTGCAGAACAAAAGGCTGCAGGTCTGGAATCTGATAAGAAAAGAAGGTGAAGTGGAACCAAATAAGGAGGGCTGGTGGTTGATGGGAATCACAGGGGAGAGTGACGAGTGGGCAGTAGAGGGGAGAAAGGGGATCCAGTGGGAAGAATGCGTCGAGATGGAATAGGTGGGATAGGGAAGAACAACTGGGTGATAGGGGGTTGTGTTAATTGTGGAAAGAAGGATGTGTGAGAGGAGCTGGTTAAGTAGGAGAAAAGGGACAGAGAGGGTGTGGTTTACACCAAATCGTAGACTTCACTGGTTGTTACAGCCTGAAAACTGTAACATCCAGGGTCAGGAACAGCTGCTTCCCTACAGCCATCAGGCGATTAAACACTACAACCTCAAATAAGCTCGGAACTTCATTAGATTATTATTATTATTATTATTGCACTACTATTTGTTTTGTGTGTGTGTGTGTGTGTACTTGTGGGTATGTGTATATATACTGTGCACACTGAACTTTTTTTTCCTTTCTTTTATCATCTTGTTTACAGTATACTATGTTTACATATTCTGTTGTGCTGCAGCAAGTAAGAATTTCATTGTTCTATCTGGGACACATGATAATAAAACACTCTTGACTCTCTTGTAGACTACCCAGGTGAAAATGAGGTGCTATTCATCTAGCTTGTGTTTGGCCTCAACGCTGGCAGTGGAGGAGGCTGAGGACAGACAGGTCTGTGTGGGAATGGGGAAGGGAGCTGAAAGGTTTGGCAACCAGGCGATCCAGATGGCCACAGTGGGTGGAGTGCAGGTGCTGGGCAAAGCAGTCACCAAGATGGAGGTTGGTCTCACCGATTGAGAAGAGGCCACATCACGAGCACCGAATGCAATAGATGATGTTGGAGGAGGTGCAGATGAATCTCTGTCTCACGTGAAAGGGCTGTTTATGTCACTGGATGGAGGTGAGAGTCAACGCATGGGAACAGGTTTTTTACAACCTTCAGCTGTAAGGGAAAGTGTCTAGGGAGGGGGAGCGATGGATGGCAAGGGATGAGTAAATCAGGGAGTTATGGAGAGTGCGGTCCCTGTGGGAAAGGAGAAAGGGGTGAGGAGGCGCAAATGTGTTGAGATTACATTGTAAATGCTGGAACTGTCGGAGGCTGATGTGCTGGATGTGGAGACCGGTGTGGTGACACTTAAGGACTAAGGGAATTATACGCCCCTTCTGCCTAGAGAGAGGTGCGGCCAGAGCAGAAGTGCGGGTTGTAGAGGAAAGTGCTGAAGACTCGGTCAACCACACTGGGTGGGGAGGGGGGGGGGGGTGGGGGGGGGGGTGCAATGTTTCCTGAAAAGGAAGAAAAATTCAGATGTACTGGAGTGGAAAGCCTCATCTCAAGAAAAACAGTGGTGGAGGCAGAGAATATGGGAGAAAGGCATCCTTGGACATCCTTAGAAAGATTTAAAAAATGGTCCAGGAGATTTTGAGGGCAGGGTGGAAGTTAATGGCTAAATAGATGATGAAAGATGAATTGTGCACAGATGCAGAGGCAGCACCAATGCAGTTATTCATGTAGTGGAGAAAGATTTGGAATTGTTGCTGGAGTAGGTTGGAACAAAACTCTTCCATGGATCCAATGAGGAGGCATGCATAGCTAGGCCCATATGAGTTCCGTGGTCACACCTTTAACTTGCACAAAGTGGGAGGAATCAAAAGATAAGTTATTAGGCGTGAGAACAAGTGCCTTGAGGTGGAGGAGAGTATTAGTTGAGAGCAGACAAAAGTGCTGGAGAAACTCAGCGGGTGCAGCAGCATCTATGGAGCGAAGGAAATAGGCAACGTTTCGGGCCGAATCCCTTCTTCAGACTGATATAGGGGGGGGGGGGGGGCGGGGAGAAGAAAGGAGAAAAGGGTGAGGGCAGCTGGTTGGATCTGTGTTCTAGAAAGAAGTGGAGAGTCTATATAAGGGGGCTGTCCCACTGCGGCGACCTAATCCGCGAGTTCAGACGAATTTGCCCTCGACTCATACTCGCAGCATGGTCGACACGCGTTCCTAGGAGGTCTTTGTAACTCTCCTTCATGCTCGAGAGTAGTCCCCGCGTACTCGAGGCCTCAGCTAGGTCGCGGCGTATTTTTCAACATGTAGGAAAATGCCCGCGAGCAAAAAAAGGTTGCCATGGAAAAAATCAATACTTTTTTTACTCATAGATTTAGTCGAAGTTGGTCATAGTAGGTCGGCATGTTATTTGTCGGTAATCGAGGGTAGTCGAAGGTAATCGAAGTTAGTTGTAGATAGTCTTCAACATAGTCGAAGGGAGGTCGAAGGAGATAGAAGGTGGTCGTCTTCACTCTCCACTATTCGGTGTCCAATTTTCCCGAAGCTGGTCGAAGGAGGTCTTCAACATGACATTTTTTCAAACTCTCCTAAACTTTTCTGAACTCACCAATTAGGTCGCCGCAGTTGGACAGCCCCTTAACTTCCTCATGGGGACAGAAGTGAATTGGGACTGAATGTACCTCATAAAGAGGAGGTGATTGGAGCCAGAGAATTGGAAGTTATTGAAATGGTGGACAGCATGTGAGGTATTCTGTGTCTAGGTAATAAGGGACTGGAAAATGGGGGTGAGATAATCAAGGTATGAGGAGGTAGGTTCAGGGAGGTAAGAGCAAGCAGGGCATCCAGTTTGGGAATGTTGGGTAGGAGATAGAAACGGGCAGGGTAGGAGATTATCAGGATGGAGAGTGTGGAGAGGAGATCTGCTGAAGTGATGATATATGCGATCGTATGGGGGGACAGTGCCTTTTTGTTCATTGGTGGGATCAGGGTGGTCCAGTGAAGGAATGAGGAGGTGTCCGAGAGCTGCAATGCAGAGGTCAGTCTGCCAGACCACAATGGCAACCCTCTTGTCTGTGCACTTGATGATGAGGTTGGGATTGATGTGGAGGGAACGGTGAGCTGTGTGATCGGAGGGGTTGATGTTGGAGTAAGTGAGGGTAGTGAAAAAGGAAGCCAAGTCCGGTCAAGACAGACTCCAACTGTAACTCCATCTCCCAGACCAGTTCACTGTGGAACCAGTGGTGCTGTGTATATGCAGTGCATGTCTAGTGCACCCAGTAAGTAGTATGGTGAAGTCAATTTCTGGGCACATCCTATATGACAAATCAAAGACATTACACCATGTATTCTTAATCTGTGCGGCAGTACAATATTACATTTACTGCAGGAATGTGCCATCTTAACTTATTTTTTAAGAAACTTGCTAAGGATGATATCCACATAAATTCTGAATTGAAGCATTAGTTGCCTCGTTCTGTTATTATTGTGACTTCCTGCTTAGTTTCCTTTAGAGATACAGCGCGGAAACAGGCCCATCGGTCCCCAAATCCGCACCGGCCAGCGATCCCCGCACATTAACACTATGGTATACACCCTAGGGGCAATTTACACTTATACCAAGCCAATTAACTCACAAACCTGTACGTCTTTGGATTGTGGGAGGAAACTGAAGATCTCGGAGAAAACCCATGCGGTCCCTGGGAGAATGTACAAACGCCGTACAGAAAGCTCCTGGATTCAGGATTAAACTCATTTCTCTGGTGCTGTAAGAGCTGTAAGGCAGCAACTCTGCCGCTGCGCTACAGTGCCACCCCTTTTGGTGGCCGTACAGCCCGTACTTACTTGAAGATGGTATATCCTCTATAGCCTTTTCAGATCCAGGGTTGAGAGTTGTGAAATGCATCATGCAGTGTATTGTGAATAATGTAACTGGAGAAATGAAATGTCTCATGTATAGGTCCTTGATCGAGGTAGCAATTTGATTGTAAGCTTCATACAATAGACACACATGCCTTTGTCTCCAGATATAGAATCTTCTGAAATAATGGCCAGTTTAATGGCAAATAAGGGCATCAAAGTGCACCATATTTTTTGAGAAATGGGTTTGAAAGATAGCTACTGTTGGGATCCGAGGGTTTAGTTAATAAAACGTGCAATGGGGACTGAGATCACAGACTACAGGGCTGGAAATGAGATCTGAAGAAAAATGAAAACTAGCTGATTGTTTTATTAAAGTCAAAGTGTGGGGGTAGGGCTAAGGATCAGGCACATCCAATTGGTGCACTGTGAATGGGCACATGTATCATTAGAAATGTGTATTGAAATAACTGATCTCTGTATATCCAAGGAGTATAGAGCTCGTCCAAACGTATCTTAAAGGTCAAGCTTTGAAATGAAGAAGCAATAAGCTAGTGAAATGGTACTATCACCAAAACATGATTGATCAATTGAATTCTATCAAAGAGAGTGGACAGCCAGATTAAGTCAGGCCTGATAGGTTCAATGAGTTAAAGCATGATGTTCATTTCAGCTTCATTTCACCAGTCTTTGCTTGTGAAATTGGTCAATCAATAGAGGTTGAAGATCATATATCGGTGACCATCTTATAGGGAATATAATCTACTCCAGGCAGCCCCTGAGTCCAGCTGCCTTCTCTGTAATGGAGACAGAACTGAAACTCCATCAGTACAACTGAAATGGGTTGATATCTTTGACAAATGGAAAGTATTTTTGGAACTCTGTTGATTTATCTTTTACTCAGGTTGATTTACAGAAAAAAAACAGTAACCATCTCGGAGGAAATATAATGATCTCACTTCAAAATATATGGAATAAATAGATATCTAGCTAAGAAATAATCATAAAATTTTATTTTTATTTCTTCTGCCTGTAGAAAAATAAATGACTCTTTTTGATCAGAGCCTGGGGGTTTTGAGTCCAAGAGAGGGACTGGCTGGTTAAGAATGTTATTTTGTTCGGTATTACAGAATTTTCACATTTTTGGTTTTAGAACTGAAGGCCTTAGAACACAAAATAAAATCTGTCTTTGAATTTAGAGGTTTAACAAACCAGAATAGTGATGCGAGAGTTCATACAAATGGGAGAAATGAAGAGTGCAGAAGCAGAATCTGAAAGTGGAAGCCCATAGGGTTCTATTGGTATTTTCATACTTAATTTAAACAATTTACAATAATGCGATGACTTTAATTCATTCACCATCAATATTTAAGTCTCCTGTTGTTTGTCATATTTCTCAAACTGTGCTGTATAATATTTAGCAACTGAAACATTTTTTCCAGCTGTTAAATGTTTTAAGATATTTGCATATTTGATAGCTGAAAATTAAATCTGCTTGATGGATGATTAATTTTGAAGTTTAACAGATATGGTAACGAGGCTGCTGGTGATGTTTCACCACCTATCTCTTGCAGCTTAACTAAATGCGCGTCTGCACTAAATGTACATTTTGCAAACATTTTATCTTGAAGTTGTTGAACGAAGCATTCTCTGACAGTAGGCCGCCATTGCATTTGCTACTTTACCCCCAGGCATCTCTAACACACAATGTTAAATTTCTTTTTTTTTGTTTCCTTTGTAAAGGTGTTCAGGAAAATCCAATGCACAATGGACACTCCCACCCCAGCAGGGATTTTCTGCGGAAGCAGATGCGTGGAGAGCTTTTCACACAGCAGCAGCTAGAAGTGTTAGACAGAGTCTTTGAGAGACAGCACTACTCAGACATCTTTACAACTACAGAGCAGATCAAATCAGAGCAGGTGAGAAAAACACAACATCCTCTTGAATTACCTGAAATGTGCGTCTCTTCTGCAGACTTCAAAGGCTGTATGTTTGAATTATTCCTCGATCATTGTGATGCCAACTAAAAACCCAGTAAAGAAAAAAGGATTTCATGTGAGATCAGTACGTTATTTTAGAGTGTGTACGGAATATAATTTTCTATATTACAAACACCAATGTGAGGCATGTAAAGGTGAGGGAGTGCAGAACCCAATTACTTAGACTGTTGACTTCCTACCAACAGGCTCCTGGCCTGACCACCAGATGTCTGACTGGTAGTGGAGATTTAGTGACAATGTAATTGTAGATATGTGTAAATGACTGGAAAGGGCAGATCAAGCCAAGTCGTGTTTATTACCACGTACACAAATAGTGAGGTAAAGGTACAATGAAAATCTTGCTGGCAGCTGCATGGCAGGCTAAATCAGCTTCAACTCCCAATCGAGCAGAAACCCTTGATACCGAACTGGCTGTAGAACCAGATTTATGTCCTGATCTTCGTGTAGATATATTCAAGATACTATCTCTTTGTGTAATCTCATCTTCCATTCTGGCACCTTGTTGCATCTTACCTCCAGCTGTTAAGCACATAAGTTGTGGTATAATTTCAGATAACCACTCCTCTGCTTTATCCATGAAACCATTGAATATCTTCACCCTGTCTTCCCACCACTGGATGTGTCTTTCACGTTCTTCCCGAGACAGCTGTGAACCACAGGAACACATTTTGTTTCTTTCCAACCTCTTGGCAGAGGTTCCATAGTTGGCCCAGATTAGATTCTACTTTGATCGCGTTCTGTACTGATTCTATTAGTTTCTTCTGTTTTTCAATTAATCTGGTAACCTGTTTCCATAATTTGTTTCTCTCCTTCTCGGTTTCTTTCAGGTAGGCAGCTTATGTATTATCTGTTTCTTCTCGATACATGAGTTCTCTGTAGCTTTCAATTGACTCGTTAACTTGTTTCCATATCAAGTTTTCCTCCTTAGTTTATTTCAGGTAGGCAGCTTGTCCTTGACTGAGCTTGACTTCACCACCTTGTGGTTCCTCTGGCGTTGCTTCTTCTTCATCTTCAGGTTCCATGATTTTAAACAGGTCTTGGCAGATTGCCAAGTCTTTAAATTGAACAAACAAAGTCCTCTGCTGGTTGCTCTAATTTTGTTTAGTCAACATTTTCATCAGAACAATAACAAACTGATGTGTAGCCAACATCTCATCAACATCCACGGGCTAGCAGTAACGTTAGTTCAGAAGGAATGTGTGTTATCAAGACTTCAAAACAATTTCCAAGGTCGGACGTCTGGATTTCTCCAGGCAAATTGGAAAAACACTTTTATATTGGCTATCTTCCAAGCTAGTGGCTAGCTTTCTGGCTCTTCTTACAGAAGCCGTTTAAAATTAAAGCTTTGCAGCTTCAAAATTCAAAGAAATAATAGTCTATCTACTCACAATTTCTTGATAATGTATTCAGATATTCAGATAAGTCTCTTCGCTGTCGATAGACCTCTAGGCCATCTCTGGCTGAGATCTATTGTCTTCAGTTCCTCGACCAGTCTTCTGGCCAAACCTCTTTCGAGATCTTAGCCAAATCTTCTGTCCCACTCTCTGGGACTGGGTTTCACCCCCCATCAGAGGTGTCCTTTGACTTAATGTAGCGGCAGATTTTTATGTCGTTCAAGAGATTACTCCCTCGAGCCAATAATTAGACTACATGATTAAGGAGAATGTTTTTATACGCACGTGAGCTTTCCGTCAGAGACCTTCAGAGCTTCTTCACAGATAAATCTTCGTAACACAGTCTTTTGATTAATAGATTCTTTATTGTTGATGAAAAACAATAAGGTACATCCAACCTTCTTCCGACTCGTACACTATAATTTTCATTGAATTCTACCTTATATCGCTTTAAAGGTTAGAAGCTCCTCGTGTCTCCGTTACACTTTGCATGGTCAAAGGGTATACCTTCCTCATACAAGTCCAAAATTAAATTAAAAACTAAGCTTCTGTGCAAGAAACCTAGCTCCAAACACACCCTAGAATACGTCATAAATCCCACCCACATAATTACGGGTAGTCTAAAATTTAAAGACACATGCCATAATTAATGACACACAAAATAAGCCAAATGGCCACTACACTCGTTACTGGGCAACAATCACCACCGAACATGGGACAACCATCTTCACTGAGGCCAATACATCACCGAAACAATTGAATCATCAAGCTGGGCATGTTGGGTAAGAAGGACCTGAACACCAAAGTTAAAGTGATCTGTTCCCAAGTGAGTGCCAGAAAGAGTTTTAAAACCTAAGCAATGTAATAAGAAGCAAACCCATTCTGGAATAAATCTCTTGTTGGAGTGTTTAATGTTGGTGACAAAGTAGGTGATTATTCTCTCCCTACAATGGTGACTGACAAAAGCAGAAATATCATGTTACTCCTGGATCTGAGATCACTGATTCTCCCTGGCTTGGTAGCGATGGGTTTGTTCCTGAAACATGCTGGTCAATAGCCAGTGAGTTTAGCCAATCTCGCCTCTTCCCTTTTCCAGGCAGCTGAGATGATAATTCCCAGTGCAGTGTTAATTTAAACAGGCTGATTTTGCTAACTCTATAGGACAACAGGCCAGTAATCAACATGGGCTGGCTAAAGTTTGTTTCATTAGCCTTACTGATTGGGGTCAGAGTAGAGTCATTAAACTTGCAATGTGGCAAACAGCTGCCACACTATCTGATGGTCAGGAAACAGATAATTTAGGAGGTGATAGGAGATGAAAATGGTTTGTGCTTTGGTTTTACAATTATGTTAGGGAAGATGTGGGTGATCAAATGATATGATCATTTATATGACAAACTGAGGCAATTGATTGTGCCTGAAGATGCTGGGATCTTGAGTAAAAAACAAAGTGATGGAGGGTCAAGCAGCATCTGTGGAGGGAAATGGATAGATGATGTTTTGGACCGAGGAGAAGGGATCTTCCACAGATGCTGTCTGACCCACTGAGTTCCTCCAGAACTTTGATTTTGGAGTAAGGTGCACATTGTAAGCCAAAGTTTAGTGTTGGCTGTCATGTCCCTGATTTTAAAAGATGTAGGTTATTTTCCAGTTCACAGATTAATGCTATAAGTAGGCGAGTACTCCAGTGTAGTTCTGAAGAAGATTGTTGGAAATACCGATATTCTGATGAGACACCAAACTGAATGCCTCTTTCATCTCTTGGGTTTCTGTAATGGATTCCATATCAGTTTTTCAGGGATTTTTCCTGTCCTGGTGCAATATTTATTCCTCAATTGACATTAAAAAAAAGGGCTAACCTGATCTGATCACATTGGGATTTATGAGCTTGCTAAGTGCCAATCATCTTCTTGTAATTCACTGCAAAGTGACTTCCTCAGGCTGTGAAAGGTGCCCAACACATGCAACCAGTTATAGGAGCAGAATTAGGTTATTTGGCCCATCAAGTCCACTCCTCTGTGGCTTTCTCCTAGCCAACTACCGAATTGGATAAGAAATACAATGTTAAGTAAATGACAAGTAACATTGGGGCCTTCCAAGTGCAGAGGGGGGAGTTTCACTAGTAAGGGAGAGGCTAACCAGTCCCCCTTGACATTCAATGGCAGAATCATTGCTGCATAATCCATTGTTAACTGGATCAGATACTTCAGCTTCAAGAGCAGATCAGTGGCATGGTACGATGTGGTGAATGACTCCTTCCCATGTTCTCTAAACCTTGTGTCCACCTGGTACTCAGTGGTGTATTAGCAGTGAGTGAGATATTGGTGATTGTACATTAAGTATTAGCACGATAAGGTGGTGATGGAACATTAAGCTGATTCAAATGACTGTGCCATTGCTATGTGTTTGCTGGCTAGGTGGAGATAGTCCTGCGATCCGGTGACAGTAAGATTGCGATAATTATATCAAATGACACTTGCATGCTGGTGATTATTTTGTAAGGGCATCAACTGAAGGTACAATAACATAATGTTTGTTCTGTTTACAATTGTATAATAAAGTGAGAGTGTTAGTTAGATGCTTTTGGAGTATAATATACCAGTTCTTGGCACAGCAAGATGAAATTGATTGAATGATGAATGGATGGAAGGACAAACCAAAAGATACTAGCTTGTTCGATTAACATACGGGATGGGGAAATGTTTAGAAGTGACAATCAAGGACAGTTGTGGTGGAAGGAACTGCAGATGCTGGTTTATACCGAAGATAGACACAAAATGTTGGATTAACTCAGCGGGTCAGGCAGCATTTCTGGAGAAAAGGAACAGGTGCCATTTTGGGTCTGAAGTCTTCAGTTCAGTCCCTTCAGTTGATCGGACTCAGTCTGATCAAGGACAGGTGTTTGATGTGGTAATACAGAAGGTCAAAAAGGGAAATGTAGTTGATGTCATCTTTATAGATATAGCAGTGGGCATAGAAAAGTTGCTCAGTGATGGGAAACAAAGTAGTAGTGAACTGTTGTTTCTCAAACTGTGGAGTTCCCCCTGGATAGGTACTGAGATAATATATGTCTTAATATAGACAAATGTTTGGACTTGACGATACAGGACATAATTCACGAATATGCAGATGACACAGAAAATTGCAGCTTCGCGAACTGTGAGGAGGATGGTGATAATCCAAGAGGGTAGAGATGGATAGAAACTTTGCTGGTAAAACTTAATGCCTAAATATTTTATATTTTGGTAGGAAGAACATGGAGAGACAATATAACAATTGTTGGTGTGATACTGGAAGAGTGAGAGAGACTTGGGGAAATGTGTATAAATAGTTGGAAATATATGTTAGAGAAAGCAGTAAAAAGGCTTTGGACTATAAAGACAGAGTACATGGGTTGGGGATTGGTTGACAATTGGGAAACAGAGAGTAGGAATAAATGGGTATTTTTTTCATTCCTCTTGCCACAGAGTCAGTGCTGGGGCCCCAGCTGTTCACAATATATGTTGATGATTTTGATGGGGGGACTAAATGTGACATTTACAAGTTGGCAGATGACATAAAGCTTTAGAGAGGGAGGTGATTTTATCTGAGAGAAGGATGCAAAATGCTCCAGAGTGATGTAGACAACTTGGGTGCTGAGTGGGCAAATGCAGAGATTTGCAGATAAATGAGAGATTATTTCAGTTCTAAAATTAGAAAGACAGATTATGATCTGAGTGATGGTAGATTGGAAGGAGGAAAGGTTCAATGAGAAGTGTTCAGGTGCCGCAAGCAGTGGCAAGGCCAAAAGAGTTGAGTGTCACAAGTGTTTAATCGTTATATGTACCGGCAACAGAACAATGAAATTCTTATTTGCAGCATCTTAACAGACCCATTAATGCTATGGCACACAAATAATTAGACATTCATCAATAATACAATAAATTAGTAGTCATTAATACCACGTGATCAGTCCATAATAGTGCAACCAAAAACAAAGTCCAGAACTGATCATAGTTGCTGAGGTAATGGTTAGTGTTGCAAAGTGTTCATGAGCCTGATCGCTGCTCGGAAGAAGCTGTTCTTGAGCCTGGTGGTCACGGTTTTTGGGCTCTTCTACCATCTTCCAATGGCATTAATGAGATAGAAGCCTGGCCAGGGGTGGTGTGGATCTTTGATGATATTGGCTGTCTGTTTGGGGCAGCGCCTCTTGTAGATCCTTTGAAGGTGGGGATGCCTATACCTGTGATGGATTGAGCAATCGTCACCAGTTTCTGCAGCCTTCATTCTTGGGCATTTGCTTTACCGAACCACCCAGTAAAGCAACCAGTCGGTATGCTCCCTACTGTACACTGCAAAGGTTTGATAGAGTATTCAGCCACTCACCCAATCTCCTTGATCTTCTAAAGAATTTGGGCTTTCTTTGTGATTGCATCGATGTGCTGGCCCCAGGACAAATCCTCAGAGATACTGGAAGCTGTTGACTTTCTCCACCACCATTGTGTTGACAAAAACAGTTTCATGGATCCCTAACTTTCCCTTCCTGAAGTCAGCAATCAGCTCCCTGGTCTGGATAACATTGGGATTAAGAATGTTTTTCTGGCCCAATTCATTCTGATTATTAATCTCCCTTCTGTACTCTGACTCATTGTTACTCATCTGTTATTCATTCAACAACAGTGGATTTAAAGATGGCATAGGAGCTGTGTCTGGCTCCACAGTCCTGGGTATAGAGGGAGTAGAGCAGAGGACTGAGCACACAGCCCCGAGGTGCTCCTGTGTTTAAGGCTACCGAGGAGAAAATGTTGCTAATTCACACTGAGCCAATGAGGAAGTCGAGGATCCAGTTAGACAGCGATGAGCAGAGACCCAGATCTGTTCAGTTTAGTTCAGTTTATTGTCGCGTGTACCGAGGTACAGTGAAAAGCTTTTGTTGCATGCTATCCAGTCAGCAGAATGATAATACGTGATTTTGATGATGTTTGGAGGGCAATTCTTCACCCAGAGTATGATGAAAGTCTCCACTGCAAAGGTGGTGAATTTATTTATTAAAGCTAAGGGGATCAAGGGATATGAGGAGAGGGCCGGAGCAGGGGACTGACGTGGATGATTGACCGTGGCCATGTTGAATGGTGAAACAGATTGGAACAGTTGAACGTTCTGCTCCTGCTCCTATTTTATTTCCATGATAATTTTTTATAACACACAGTCTGGGTCACAGGTTGGAATATTGCACCAGAAACTGGGCATTAAAAGTTGGGAGAGATGTGAAAGATGGAAAGGGTTCAAAAGTGGATGATGGCTTTTAGCAATGTGGATAGACTGGAGAAGTTAGCGTTTTGTCTACTGAATGGAGAAGGATGAGATGGATCTGATACAAGTATTTATAATTATAGAAAGGGAGAAACTGATCCCTTTGATGGAAAGGTCAGCATAAAACATAGACCAGTACAGCACAAGAACACATCCTTTGGCCCATAATATCTGTGCAGAATATGAAGCCAAAACCATCTCTTATCTACCTGCACATAATCCATATCGCTCCATTCCCTGCATATCCATGTTGCCTATCCAAAAATTTCTTAAATGCCACTATTGTATCTGCATCAACTCCCACCCCCTGTGCACATTTCAGGCACTCATCGCCCTTGGTGTAAAATAATTTCCCCAGCACATCTCCTTTCAGGGACATGGATTTGAATCCTAAGATCCCTCTATACTGTATATTAATGTTGCTCAGGATCATGCCATTAATTGTATATTTCCCCCTTACATTTGACCTCCCAAATTGCAACACCTCACACTTATTCAGATTAAACTCCACCTGTCATTTCTCTGCTCTTTTCTGTATCTGATCTATATCCTGCTGTATACATTGACCGCCTCCCTCACAGTCCACAACCCCAGCAATCTTGGTGTCATCTGCAAACTTACTAACCAATCTGTCTATGTTTACTTCCAAGTCATATATATAGTCAGTTCTGAATCCATACGACAAAGTCACTGTTAATCTGCATTATAATCTTCTGGAACCACCATGGGGGACTTTATCAAATGATTCACTAAAATCTACGTAGACAACATCCACCATCCTACCCCTCATCGATCACCTTCATCTCCTCAAAAAACTCGATGATGTTAGTAGGAGAGTTAGTAAGTCAAGTAATAGAAGGCAGAGCATGAAGTTATTGGGAGAAGAACCAAAATTGACACAAAAAATTAAACTTTTTTTTGCATGAATAGTCAGAATGTGGAATGGTTGCTGATTGTGGCACAGTCTGATTCCATAGCGATTGGATGAGTACTTGCAGGATATGAGGAGAAGGCAGGGGTCATTGGATTGCTATTACTCAGAGCTAGCATGGATTTGATGGGCTGAGTAGTCTCCCTCCATACTACAACTTCTCTGTCATTATAGTCGTGCTTTTGCAGTAAAATGCTGATAGTTATAAAGCATAACAGCAATTGCAATAAAAGATGATGGTATAATTCTATTTAGAAACAAGGAACCACAGATGGTGGTTTACAAACGAAAGGTACAAAGTGCTGGAGTAACTCAGCGGGTCTTGCAGCATTTTTGAGGACCATGGATAGGTGATGTTTTGGGTAGGGACCTTTCTTCACCCTAATGTCAGGAAATGTCACCTATCCATGTTCTCCAGAGATGCTGCCTGACCCACTGAGTTACACCAGCACTTTGTGTAAATTCTATTTACATTGGCTCCCAGTCTTGAGCTTCAGTTTCTCAGTTTTATGTACAAATGGTTGCGGGGCTTCATCCCTCCCTAACTTGGTAACTATGCTTCAACACGGAAAACTATTTGTAATGACCCACTTCTACACTTATGGGCATCACTGATTTTAATGACTACTATGCTTCCAATTGCTCTGCAATTCCCTCTCTTCTTCTTCTTGTCATGTCGCTACACTTTTCCAAGCCACTGCATAATGTAGGCTCTGGCACATGGGTTGAAGACCTTGAGAGCTTCTGGTTTGCAGGGCTCTGGGAGGAGGGGGCAGGTAAGTAAGTGCTCCATAGTTTGGGTTGCCTCCCCGCAGTCACATTCGGTTGGTTCATCGTTGTTGTACCCCCACTTCTGCATGAGGGCTTTGCACCGTCCGACCCATGTTCTGAGGCGATTGAGGCAGAGCCAGACTGGCCATGTCTCTTTCACTCCCAATGGAAGGGACTCCTCAGGGTATAGTGTCAGTGTGTGGGGTTTTGATTGTAGGTGTGTCACCCAAGCATCTATCCTACAGGTGCGGGGGTTATTATTCAGGGGTTGAACTGCATGTAGGAAGCTATTTCTGGATTTTCACCTCTTTGGTGCCTGGACGTGTTGGAAGAGTGGCTGACGAGGGTCATCCTCCTGCATGGTGCCTTCCACTTTTGAGGACACTGCTCTTCTGATTGGAGAGGGTGCAATACCACACAGCAGGTACAGGTCATCAACTCGTGTGGGTTTGAGGCAACCAGAGATGGTCCTGCATGCTGCGTTTAGCACCGGATCCAATTTCTTGGCGAGTGAAAAATGTCCCCAGACTGGGCAGACATATTCGGCTGCTGAATAGCAGAGTGCAAGGGCAGTACCCTGGATGGTTCATGGATCTGATCCCCATTTTGAGTTGGCCAGCTTTCTCAGGAGGTTGTTTCTGGCTCCTATCTTTGCTTTTGTCTTGATAACATGGTCTTTGTAGCTTAGGGTGCGGTCCACAGTAACTCCTAGGTATATGGGTTTGGCTGAGTAGGCTAGACTCTTCCCATACCAGTGAACAGTTAATTTGCGGTTCGTATCACGGTTCTTGAGGTGGAAGGCGCTAATTTGTATTTTGTCTGGGTTTGCCCGTAAATAATTTGGGTCATAGTATTTGGTAAGGCCGTCTAACGCTTCAGTGAGGGCCTTCTCAAGTTCTGTGAAGGACTGACACTGAGATGCGATACAAAGGTCATTAGCATACAGGAAGCTCCTGGTGCTTGGATGGATGAGTTGGTTGTTGAAAAGCAGAGGGGCAAGAACACTGCCTTGAGGAAGCCCATTCTTTTGTCTGCGATTACCCCTGAGGTCTACAAAGAAGCATCTATTCTCCAGCATGTTTTGGATCAGAGCTGTCAGATTTGCATCCTTTGTGATCTTGGATAGCTTTTGCACAAGTTTTCGATGGTTGCTGGTCTGTGATGGGATCCAGGCGATTCAAGATTAGTCTCTCAAATAATTTGTATGTGTGACAGAGCAGGGAGATGGGTCGGCTGGATCTTTTCCAGGCTTCAGTATAGCCGCTATCTTTGCTCGTCTCCACATCTTTGGTAGCTTGTTGGTTCTGAGACAACTGTTGAATAGGTCAAGAAGCCACTGTTTGGCGGCTGGTCCTAAGTGTTTGACTTGTTCACATAGAATGTCATCAAGTCCGGCTGCTTTGTTGTTCTTCATTACTTTGATGCCAAGGAGGAGTTCACCCATGGTGAAGGGTCTGGTAAGGTTAGTATCCCCTTGTTCGTCTTCTGTTGTCTTAGCTCTACCAGGGTGGTGGTCTGGGTTTCCTCGAATGTTCACAAGGAGCTGATGAGCAACTTGGTCTGCTGTGACATCATATCGGGGTTGAGGTTATGTGTAGTCGTTTCCTAATATCCTTATCGTCGTCCAGGTTTCCCTGCTGCCATGTCATGTTGGTAGACTCGATCAGCTCTTGCCACCTCCTGCGTCTCTCGGTTGACACTGCTTCGATAAGTCGTTCCCCAGTTATGAGAGTATCATCTCCAAAGGGATTAGCCTGGAAACAGTTGGTGTATTCCCTCTCTGAAACCACCTTTCCATTGTACCTTCCTACTTCTAGGGTGCACCTCAAAATGTACCTTGATGCTTTAATTATCTGTCCTGCTATCTCGTTTTGTGGCTCTGCTGCAGCTTTTATTTGCTAACACAGTTTATGAAACATCTCAGACAATTTTACTACGATAATGGTGTTCCATAAATGTAAATTATTGTAATATAGTCAGATGATGCCAGGGATTATATCATTAAAATAAAACTTACACTGTAAGGTGCCTATTGTGAGATGATATAGTACTGTAAGAGTGGGATTGTATAGTAAGATGATGCCTTGAATGTACAGTGAGAGGAGGGTGTGATGGTGATATATGTTGAAATGATAGTGTTACTCAGAAAGGAAATGGTACTTGTGTGAGTTAAGCCTGGTTGTACAATAGAGCATGGTATGACTGAGCAGCAGCGAGATACTGATTTTATTCCAAAATAATTTAAGTAAAATGTGAAGAGGCTTTTAATTAAGACACGGATGTTGGTATAGTAATTTGATAGTGAATGAATAGTAAATTGATCCTCACGACTGTATGATAGAGCTGCGATAAAAGACACTGATTACTTGGTAACCTTGTATTGGGCATCCATGGACAGGCCGGCAACAGCAGAATGTTAATCCACCACAGTCTGTCGCCTGGTGGCACGGCATATTCCTCACTTGAACGTCGCTATCATGCGAGACGACTGACACAGGTTCAACGAGGAGTAGGAAGATGCAGGTCATTGCACAGTGTGATGAGAGAAGATAGACGTGCCTATGTAGAGCATTTCACATTATCAGGACATCTCAAAGCACTTTTCAACCAATGACCTGCCTTTCATAGACCTTGCTTCATTTTCAGGAACGTAGCTAACAATTTGCACACAGTATGATCCCACAAGCAATAGTAAGATAACTTCACCTAATCTATTTTAACATTTTGTGGTTAGAGGATAAATGTCATCCAAGACAATATGGAGTGTGCTCCTTTCTTCTTCAAAACAGGGAATATTATGTCAGCCCAAGAGGATAGACAAAGTTTCAGGTTAATCTCTCATCTGACACTTCTGACAGGGTGGCACTCCTTCAGTGCAGTGTCAGTGTGGATTATGTGCTCAAATCCTTAATCCTTGTGGGTGATAGGACAATAAAATGATGACTGTATGGTATGATCAAGAAACTGAAAAGCTGAAAGATTCTTTGGATTGATTGATTTTTAGCAAGTTGTTGCTTTCCTTTATTTTATTAAAAGTATTGAAACTGAAGGAAGTGTTCATTGTCGGTGAACTCGGCTTCATCCCTCAAGCTTGATTATCTGTCTGTATCGATTGCCCAATTGATTGTTCTGCCTTTTCTCTTTTCTTGCTCAAGGCATGGCACTGATAACCAAGAAAGAAAATCACTGAGAGAAATTCTGCGACTCACCTCATTTATTTTGTTTTGATTTGAGCTATAATCAGTTGATCCAATATGTAGCCTGCAAGAACTATTCTTATCCAGAGAGCAGAGCAGCAGGATAGTTAGTTCTGTACATGGATACTTGCTGTACTATAGGTTCAAAAATGTGTATAGAGGAGGATTACAAACCATAATACGAGGTCAATTATTTTACTTTTATTTCCATTTAAATGAACGGATTGCTCATTTTACAGCTAATCCTGTTATGAGTTGCAGTCCAGACTCTCATTCCCATGGCTGGTAAATATCCACTTTACAGTTAATCTTGGAGGCCTTCCTTAACTGAACATGTTTTTTGCCTTTTATGTCCTGCTACCTTCTGTTCAGACTCAAAGCATAAACTATATTAGTCTCTTCTGCAATATAATAATTCCCTTCTCTTCTTTTAATCTGGGAGGGTTCTACACTCAAAATATCTTTCTTTCTTTTTGTTCACTAGCCTTATTAGAGTTGCAGCACAATGCATGTAATATCCCATTGAATTGGTATTTTCAATGCTTTTCTTTAAATTAGTAAACTGATTTAAAAAAATGCTGTTCTCATGAGCTGCAGGGCAACACAAATATTGAAAAGGTTTCAGTGAAAATATTGTTTGATTACTAAACATTTGCAGTCTATTCCAGGTCAAATATACAATATTTCGGCCGTGTTTAAATCGGTTAGAGTGAGTTAGCAGTTTAGTGATAAATTGTCAAGATGGTGCAAAATTTCATCCCAGTGCCGGGACACTTCATGTACTTCAAATGAATGGTTTAATGCCTGCATTAAAAAAATAGAAAAAGACCAACAGAATGATCTTCATATAGTAACATTGGAGCATTTTCTCAGTTTATGCTATAATTTGACCTCATGATAAGTTAAATCTGCTAAATAAATCACTATCATTCACAACAGAATTGGAAAATTGTAAGTCGGCTTTTCTTTTTAAAGAATATTCTTGAAATAGTACTTGCTCAAAGAAAAGGCCAAGAATAAGGTGCTTGTAGTAAATTTTCTGCAGAACCTTTATTCTTTTCCACACATCTATCCCAACCTCCCTTCACTTATCAGTAAAACCAGAGAAGCAGCATAAATGTGAACTTTTTCCTCAGCCCAGCGGTCCAATCTCAGTGACCAGTGATCTGCCATGTTGGCGTGTTTCTCCAGGGTATGACCCATACAGGCAGTAATCCCTCCATTGTTGTTCTCTTTAATCACTGGTGGTTCAGTGGTGAAATTATTGGACTGGAATCCAGAGGCCTAATCCTAAAATGTAAACTTGAAGCCCATCATGGCAGTTGGAGAATTTAAATTCACTTAATTAAATAAATAGCAGAGGTCTGACTGAAACCTGAACCCAGGACTAGATGAATAGTTGTTTTCTGACCTATGGACCTATCTCTTAAGTTGTATTATTGATAGTTTATCTTATTTTTTTCTAATTTTTTCTCTTTATTTCTTTATTTTTCTTATCTAAAAACATAAATAAATAATTAGAGGTAATGTTAATATGTAACCGATAAAGGAGGATCCCAGCTACTTTGGTAACTGGATCCCCGGAATCCTGGATACTTAATACATAATCGTTAAACAAAGTTTGTATTGGTTTGGACTATGATAATGCAGATACCTCTAATTAGCAATGTTACAAAATTTTGAGATTTTAAAAATCAAGTCTGTAATTTATCCCATCAGATAAAGCATAAAAAGAAGTTTAATTTGACACCTAATTCACTTTCATATCTTCAGTATTAAAAAAGTTATGGCCATTTTCATACTTGGAAATTAGCATCTTGTTCCCTATTGCTTTTCCATTGACTTAACACAAAAGCTGTGATCGAGGGCAGTCAAAAGCCCATAACTTTCTTAAAAATTAAGAGAACTGAAAGAAATTTTCAGTTATTATTGATTGAAGCATTCTGAAACAAATATGAAACAATCTTACTTGGATGACATGAAATTAAAGCATATAATTAGTTAGATACCTAATTGTAGCTAATTACAAAATTCAATTACTAGATCTAAACATCTATCAATTTCTTAAGAATAGATTAACATTTTTAAATAGCCTAAGTATCCAAATAACATTCACACAAAAATTCACAATATAACATAATTTTTTTATCTCATTGTCATTGATTTACAGGCCAAATGGAAGAAATTGAATGTTTAATACCTGTAAATTAATGGGAATTTATATCATCTTGCGAGTGGGGATTTCTGGAACGCGATCATTTGGAACGTTCATTTGCGGTGAATTTAACCCCGTATTGGCATGAAAATTATTGCCGTTAGTTCGGGGGAAAAATCACCGTGTCGCATGTAAAAATGTGAATTAAAGGCCTCTTAAGGAGAACGTTTATACATAAAAATAAAGCACTTTCATTTACCTTTCCTGTGTGTGAAATCCGTCCCCGTTGGTGGCGTTGACGGGTTCAGAAGATTTAAAAATGATTCCAACGCTGAACTTGTCGGGAGATTTTTAAAACAAAATACGCAAAACGCCCCTCGGAACAATTCTTCCGCAAACGCTTGTACTCCAACAAAATATAATTCAGGACAAGGTAGGAGAAACCGTGTTTTAACCCCGCCCCCCCCTTAAAGGCGCCAAAATAGCGCACACGGCCAGTGGCAGAATTACAGCGCGACTGAAGGCAAGTATTGTAACATACCTACTCTAATAAAAATTTAAATATTTAAAAATAAATAATTAATTAAATAAATAGCTATGGTGGCACATTGGCGCAGTGGTAGAGTTGCTGCCTTACAGACCCAGATTTGATCCCGACCACAGGTGCTAACTATACGGAGTTTGTACCTTCTCCCGATGACCGTGTGGGTTCTTTCCGAGTTCTTCGGTTTGCTCCCACACTCCAAAGATGTACAGGTTTGTAGGTTAATTGGCTTGGTATAAATGTAAACTGTCCCTAGTTTGTGTAAGATAGAGGTAATGGGCGGGGATCACTGGTCGGTGCGGTCTTGGTGGGCCGAAGGGCCTGTTTCTGAGTTGTATCTCTAAACAAAATCTAAACTAAACTAGGAATAAAAAGCTTGTGTTGGTGCATGGACAATGAAACCACCAGGTTGATGTAAAATCCTCCATCAGGTTGACTAATATCTGTTGGGGATGGAAATCTCCCCTTACCTCTTTCTTATCTGGTCTGTGCACATCTTCAGGGGCACTCATGAGCTGGCTCCTGATTGCTCAGTTCAGAAAGAAGTAGGGATGAACAATACAATCCAGCATTAACAAATGACATCCACACAATTTCAATAAACAGGTTTAAAAAAAAGTAAAATAATTCAAAATATGGAATTAATACTAATTCATAAGAATATTAGCATACTTTCAGCTGGCAGAAATCAATGCCTTGTTGCCTGTAAGAGCTCCTGCTTTGAGTACTAAAACCTTGGTAACCACATGTGAATTTGAGATCTGTATCCCTATCGGTCTGCCTGTATCCCAGGCTTTGGGCAATAATAGATCTTGCAGTGTGATTTATCATATATTCACTGAGGAGCCCCTTTGAAATCAAACAAAACACAAATTGTACAGAAGAAATCCATCTATGTTAAAACCCAACTCATGAGCAGTGCCAATGCAGAAAATTGGTCAGAGAATATACATTGGGTATGTGGTACCATTGGGTGTGCTTATATTGGAGCAATTGGAATGGGATCAACACTTCATGTATGGGATGTTATTTCAACAAACACATCAAGGTGTTGGATTCGACAGCCATATTACACTTCTGTGGATAAACTTCCTTTGGGCCAATATTGGCAACCGAACTGCTGCTGCTTGTTTTGCACCACCATTAAAACTAACACCTCATCCCTGTGTTCTACCGACTTTCAGCCTTGGAGTGTAGAACATGTAACAAACCATTCCACACAATTCATCACCAGGGTGCACCAATTTGTATTTTCAGTTTCGATCATTTGCTTCCAAAACGTTTTGATACATAACTGTGTGGAAAATGCAGAATATAGTATCGACTTGGTTTTAAAATGGATTGTTGGACCGAGTTGCCAGGACCATCTGCAAAGCTGCAGTAACAATCACTTATTGGGCAAACAGTTTGTGCACCGACCATGAGCTGCTTGTTTGCTATCACCAATGGCCTCTGCCTTCAGTTTCATTTAAACTTAAAGTCATCCACCTGCATTGGGTTTAATTGAACTCCTCCTCCCAGCTGTAGCATGAGACAAATGCCTTGTTAAGAACCAATAATTGAATGATATAATTGAAAATCCAATTTTATATTATCAGGTTAATCTATACGTCTTTCTACAATATATGTTTTTTTGCCGATCTCTTACCATTGTTATCTGTCATGTGTGTCAAGCCACTAATTTTATATTTGTGTGTATCTATATCCCTTGATCTATTTTCTTTATCTACAATTAATTCCATTAATGATTTATATGTACATTTACCTCCTTTAGATTTCTGTTGTTGAGTACATATTCTCGACCTAATGTGTATATCCTTTAGTTTGCGTCTTGTACTGTGAGAGGCAAGCCGCTTTATCTGATTCTCCATTTATGCCTGCGTGCCTCAGCGCTCTGAGCTGTCCTCTTCTGGTATCATTATCCCAATCCAATTAGTTAAATGTGTAAGTTTAGTACCTTTCAGTGTACGTGTATCACATAACGATGATGTGTGTAGGGGTAAAATTTATTTCCAATGTTAATATTTTTATATTTTACATTTATTTATCTCTAGCAGTCTGCCTGACAAACCAGTTTATGTTGCTGTTTCATTGATCCATCTAATGTATTCCTTCATTACATATTTGTCAGACATTTACCATCTCCTTGCCTATAATCTTCCGAACAGTTGGGACTATTCAAATGCTTTGTCCATATACTTATTTGCTGTAATTCCTGGGCTTGTATCATCTGTCCATATTTCTCAGGATTAATGTTAGAATATGGGCAACGGTTATCATCTGACTAGGACTTTATCCGCGAGCTAATACCATCTTTGAATCTTGTTGAATGAGAGGTAGATTTATTAAGTGAGGTAGAAATCTAACCCTTGCACCAGAGCATTCAGAATGGCGTGCAGGGGGAAGGTCTGTCCCATATTTACCTTCAGCAGACTATTAAACAACATGAGGCTATTAATTTGGTTTCTGACTCTTCGCTAAAACCATAAAATCACACAGTTGTCAAATGGAGTTCATTTTAATTTCTTTTCAATCACAGTAAATTATTCAGGTGATAAATCAGCTGGGCCAGTCATCCCTGTGTAATAGAAACCCTAATTTCTGGCTAATTACCCAGCCCATTGCTGCCAAAAGATCAATACCTAAACAAAATGAAAAGGCCTGGAAATCCAGAGTGGGTGTTGGGGCAGCTCGGCTCCAGTGGAGTGATGAAAGCAGGCACGATTTACCATGTTTGCGTTCAGAGGGCACGCGGAATCTTTAGCCCAGCGCTGGTCACGGATGAGGAAAGTTGTCCTCAACACAAAACACCTTCCTTAAGGATTGTAATTGATTACATTCCCGCAGCAATCAAATCTAATTCAACATTTCAAAATCCCTTTGAGATGTGAAAGGTAATCTCTTCAAGTCTAAAAACACTTAAAAAATAATTTATTTTAATACAAAATTAAATTGTGGTAAGGGCACATTGTCAATATTGCAACTATGCACAATCCTGGTGTTTAGGCTATTTGAGAGTCGACAAGCTGATCATTGTTCTCAGATTATTCTTCAGAAAGTCCAAGATGGGTGCTGTACATCTGTGGCATTATAAAGCTTTCCGTGGTAAAGGAAATAAAGTAACTGATTTATCGTCTCCTGCAGAAATTAAGTACATCCATTTACAAAGAGCTTTCCCTCTCATACACAAAGGTTTTTCAGGGGGAATAATCAGATTTCTGTTCGGAACATAGAAGTGTGGCTATTTCATCAACAAAATATGCACTATGTGCCCTGGTGTCTGGTAGTGGCAATATATTTTCAAGTAGCTTGTAGACCTCCTTGGAGTCTGGAAATAAAGAGGTTGTTGTGGTGGGGGTGGTGCTGCATGGGTACAGATTTCTCCCTGACAAGCGGCTGGGGATGTTAGTTTATCACAGGTAGGCCCCCTTTCAAAAAGCAATTATTGCAGAAATGACAGACTCATCATGCATATGATTGCAACCTAAAGCTGACCTCGTCAGGACTCAGGACAGCTACCAGCAAGGTGAGAACGATGGGGAATGTTAGCAGCTCCTGCTCTGGATTTTTATTTGGAAGTGCACCCAAAGTCATTTGTAACTCCTTTATTACATCAGAAAATGATCTGATTATTAAAATAACTGCATATTTCTAAAGCATCAATTGAGATTCTCTGCATTCCATACAGTACAGAATTTTTAAATGTTATGCTTCAAATTTGTATTTCATATTTATTCTGATAGATTGATTAATACTATGAGATAAAACCCGAGGGTTGTAGCTTGTGATGTTGAATTCAGTGGAAAACTGGGTAACACGTCTTCAGAGTTATAGCCCCATTTCCCAATGAAATAATTTCTACAAGAGCAGCTCCTATTACTGCAAGGAGAACACAGGCATTGCGATTTATTATTATTTATGGTCCTGCGACTAGTTTATGTGCAACCATGTTTGGTGTGTGAGATGCAAATGTCATTATGCAAATGACATTGAATGTCCTTACTGAGGCTAAATAATTTTTGTGTTGGACGATTAAACCTCATCTGTTATTGGTATGGGCTGCAGTGGGCTATTAAACAGTCCCAGCAGTATTTACTCCCAGTAATAGGAAAATGGGAACGGAAAAGGCAAAACAATTGCTGCAACTAGACTGTGATTGTCCTGTGGAAATTCATCTTACAAAGAGGTGCAGATAGCCATCTTGTAAAGCAGTGAGAGGTAAATAAGAGGGAATATATTCCTTTGCCGAGGCCCATTTGAATCAGTTTACAAGAAATTAGCTCAGTTTTATCAGAAATAAATTGGCAAGATTTCAAAGGGGATTGGAAACCAATAAACTCCAGGATAAGTTGCACGTCATCCCTTACGCAGCTGGGGAGTCACATTTGTATCAATGTTGATAGCTTATGAATTCCAAAATTGACAGAATTTACAGAAAAATGAGGATAATCCATCTTCCTTAGTGGCCTGTCAAAACCTGGTCATACTTCATAATCTTCAATTACCGCTGCTATTTTCAGACATTTACATGTCGGCATTACACAGAGATGGAAATGAGAAAAGAAAGGGAGAAGGCTACAGAAAAAAATACAGCTGTTTATATGACAGAGAATAAAAGAAGAAATAAATACTGGCTTTGGACTTAGAAGACTTCAGAGAGAGAGAAAGAGAGAGAGAGAGAGAGAACGAGAAATACTTTTTTTTCTGCTCCATTGCCCTTAAGCAGACAATATATTGGTGTGTGTCCTTTAGTTTCAGCTGATTTCTCTATTGGTTGCCACAGATAAATACCGGAGATTATTATGCTGTGATCTTGACATAAGGGTTATATAGACATACCTCTCGGAGAGTGTATCGTGCAGTTGGACAGTGTGGCAGTAAATCACCCAGCTCACACATCAGGGAGCAGAGATTGGTATAAATTGCACAGGCCAGGGTCAGCCTGCAGTCACCTGTGTGATGAGTTTGGCGGGTACGAAGCCGGCTGCTGATCGAGCTCGGCCACCCTGTGGAATAATCTCTGCCCTGACACCACTGCACACATTTTGTAATCTGCACTAACGAGCTTGATTAATCAGTCAGTGGCTCCAATGAAGTGATTCCAACCCAAGCCTCTACATGGAACAGATGCAAATGCAGAGTTGAGGTTACAGTCAGATCAGCCACGATCATGTTAAATGGTGGAGTCGGGCCAAGTAGCCTATCTCTGTGCCGCTGAGTTACTCCAGCATTTTGTGCCTATCTTCTGCTCCCAACGTGTTTGTTCTCTCCCCAAACCTCTCCCCCTGCCTCTCCAAGGAAGATTCACTTTGGATTGTCAGCTGCAATTGCAATTATATATTTCTTTAATGAGCTTTTTGTTGAACAGTATTGCTAAGGAGATAAATTGAGGGAGAGGCAATGAATGTTGATGAGTATTCCACGATGTCATTTGATGGTTTCTGTGGGCGATGGCTGCAGAGATAGCTCACAAGACGAGGCCAGCGCGCTATTCTTAGGTTGAAGCAAACCAGGTCTTTTGGATTTCATGAAAGAGAGGCCAGATCTTAAAGCAAGTCAATCCAAGGAGAGTTGGTTACAGGTGCTCACCAGTAATGGATCTTCGATCTATTTACGGCCTGTACATAAAACTCAGCGTTTGGGAGAACGGTGGGGTGGATGGAAATGGATTTGTTGCTGCTGTGGGTCTGTGGCATCTTCTGCTGTGTGGGAATTTAGTTCACAACAATAGATGAATGGTTGAGTTGAACGCACTTGGCTTTCTTACATTTTTATCTAAATATATTATAGGGTAGCAGCATTTCAGTCTTGCAAAATAGGGCGATGAATGGTTCTGAGGTACAGGACCCCACCGTAACAAGTGGAGGGCGTGTTTCTGATAAGGTTGAATGTTGCTTCCTATGCTTGCAATTTGTTCAGGCTGTACCATTCTAATAACTTGTTATTGCTGGATGTGCAGTAGCTCTTCTTTTATCACACTGGAGTATGGGATGCGATCAATAGCTTCCACCCGAGGCAGCCAAAGGACCAGTGATTGCAGAGGGTGTAGAGGTTCACCAGAATGCTGTCTGGATTAGAGGGTATTAGCTACAAGGAGAGGTGGGACAAACTTGGATTGTTTTCTTTGGAATTAGGAATAAGTTTAAGAATAAGGGGTAAGCCATTTAGAACGGAGATGAGGAAACACTTTTTTCACACAGAGAGTTGTTAGTCTGTGGAATTCTCTGCCTTAGAGGGTGGTGGAGGCCGGTTCTCTGGATACTTTAGAGAGAGAGCTAGATAGGGCTCTTGAAAATAGCGGAGTCAGGTTATATGGGGAGAAGGCAGGAACGGGGTACTGATTGGGGAAGATCAGCCATGATCACATTGAATGGTGGTGCTGGCTTGAAGGGCCGAATGGCCTTCTCCTGCACCTATTGTCTATTGAATGCCGGAGGTTGAGAGGAGGCTTGATAGAAGTTTATAAATTTATGAGATGCATAGAGAGGGTAGACAGTCAGAATATTTTTAACAGGTCGAAGCCTAGTTTTAAGGTGAGAGAGGCAAGTTTAAAGGAGATGTGTGTGGCAAGATTGTTAGATAGAGGGTGATGGGTGCCTGGGACACCCAATGCCAGGGATGGTGGTGGAAGCAGATACGATAGTGGTGTTTAAGAGGCTTTTAGATAGGCGCGTGCTAGGGATAGAAGGATATGGATCATGTGCAGACAGATGAGATTAGTTTATCATGGCATCATGTTCAGCACGGGCATTGTGGACTAAAAGGCCTGTTCAGACGCTGTACTGTTCTACATTATTTGTGCAAATGGGTGCATAGACCCCAGAATTTCAATAACCAGCCCTGTTTCCCCCCCGATTGATTTAAACAATTGAAGACAGCAAAGATAAAGTTAAGGTAAACATTTCAATGATTTTTAAAAGTGAAACTAGTGGTGGCGCAGGGGTGATTTGACATGTGACTCCGGCTGATCATAATTTGACAATAGCTTCTTGAGGCTTCACTTGAATGTGGAGATGTTTGACATGAAAATCTAAGCTTTGTCCCCAGAGGCCCTTCCACTGTAAGCTACAAGCAGAAGTTAGCACGAAGGGACGTGCCAGAAACACTTATATGGAGAAAATGTGTATACAATATTTAGGTATCTGATTTGAACAGGAATGAAGTATAGGTTCTTGCTTTAATCCTACAGGCTCCCATTAATTTTATAACAAGAGAAATCAATTGTTTGTTGCATTTGATGAGGAATTTCCACTATGAACAACCTTACTCATTATGCAGCTATTTTAGCCACTGCCATTAATTTATTGGCATAATGTTTTCTGGAATTTGTTGTGTAAATCACTTATTGAACATAACTAGCAGATCAAAATCCTGTCAGAACATAACCTGCAAAGTATAAATAGCGAAAACAAATTTAGAATGGTTCATTAGAAATGGGTTCGTTGTGAACATTGCCTTCTAGCTGATAATCTGTAAGAGCAGATTTATTGTGTCAGAAGGAACTGCAGATGCTGGTTTAAACCAAAGATAGACACAAAGTGCTGGAGTAATTCAGCGGGACAGGCAGCATCTCTGGAGAGAAGGAATGGGTGACATTTAATATCAGTTTCAGAATGTGATCTTTGCTTTATTTTGTAATCATGAAAAGTAAAGACCAAACGGTAGGCTGCAAAAGATTACCACTAGTTGGAGAAATTGCAAATGATTCTGATTTGCTATTTCCTGTGTACAATGTTGTTATGCTGCTGCTGCAAGGAAGAATTACATTGTTCCGTTTCGGGACATATGACAACAAAACATTCTTGACTCTCTTGGTTTAATCTGGTTACTACTGACCAATGAGTTACAGATTCACAGCTGGGGAATTTAAATTCAATAGAATAATTTTGCTTTGCCCTGCTTTAACTTAGGGACAAACATGGAATGTGATGTTG
>CM075977.1:163643560-163720778 GCA_038087875.1 Malacoraja senta | reverse complement strand
GTTCCGTTTTTCCGTCCTTCTACCACCTGGTTTCATCAGCCCAACACTCATTTTCTATTTATGTGTATGAAGGAACTGCAGATGCTTGTTTAAACCAAAGATAATCACAAAATGCTGGAGTAACTCAACGGGGCAGGCAGCATCTCTGGAGAGAAGGAAGAAGAAGGTGTCTCGACCTGAAACGTCACCCATTCCTTCTCTCCAGAGATGTTGCCTGTCCCGCTGAGTTACTCCAGCATTTTGTGTCCACTTTCTATTTACCTGGATTCCTTCTCCCCACCTTTCTTATCCCCTCTCCTATCTGGTTCCATCTGCATATTTTCCAGCTTCTGTCTCTACCCCTTCCCACCCCTCTCTCATCTGGCTCCCTGCCAATTTTCCTTGCTCTTTTCTCACATTTCCACCTACAACCTACCAACACTCTCCCTCCCCCTACCTGGATCCATCAGCCCATCATCTACTAGCCCCTGTCTCAATCCTCCCAACATCCTCTTTATACTGACTACCTGCCCTCAACATTCTGTCCTGATGGAAGGTCTCAACCCAAAACTTCGACAGTCCCTTTGCCTCCACAGATGCTGTTGGAGCTCCTGTATTCTTTCCAATAGTTTTGTTTTGTTCCAGATTCCAGCACCTACAATACCTGCTGTCTCAATTCTTTTCCAAAGCTGCCAAACATTAGTCACCAATACAATACTTAACAATTTGAACAGATCAAATAAGTAAAAGAATAGTGTAAGATGGAGCTGCAGATGTTGGTTTACACCAAAGATAGACACAAAAAGATGCAGTAACTCAGTGGGACAGGCAGCATCTCTTCCCTCCAGAGATGCTGCCTGTTCCGCTGAGTTACTCCAGCTGTTTGTGTCTATCTTCATCTTTAAGTAAAATAATTGCCTGCTGACCTACCCATACTTGAGTTTTAAGGTATCGGCTGCAGGTAGCTCTTCCATTGCATTCTCCTGCATTTCCCACATCTTAACTGTTCACCTAAATTTTTGTTCATGATTCTAGAGAGGCATTTCACACGGTGCATGATCTAAGGCCACTTGGATGGGCTCCTGGCTGATATTAGTTCACAGTCAGGTAAATAGGTATTGTGTATTGATTAAGTATTGATTTATTTTGATTCTGAGATTCCGTTGACCTATATTGTGCCAGTGACTACACTTTAAATTATTTCTTGACTGCTAAATCTTTTGGGATGCCCTCAGTTTGTGAGGTTTACTATATGAATGCTTTCCCTATGTTCACATCAGGTTGCCTGGGTGTTCACCAAACCAAGCTTAGCTGTTTCCTTTTTCCTTCAAACCAGCATGATACAAAAGAGCACAACATGTTCCTCTGGATTACACTGATATTCAATTTCGTAATACTCAAGTTCATTTTCTGTCATATTCCCAGCAAATAGCGAATGTGTGCGTTTATTTAAGAATGTCAGCTGGTGAACTACAGGGTGGGGAGCCTTACATTAGTGTTGGTAAAGATATTGGAAAGGATTCTGAGGGACAGGATTTAGTTACATTCGGAAAGACAAGGACTGATTAGGTTTATGTGTGAGGAATCATGCCTCACAAATTAGATGGAGTTTTTTGAAGAGGTGATGAATGGATTGACAAGGACAGGATGCTAAGTCATCTACATGGAATACAGCATGGGGTTTTACAAAGTCCCACGTGCTAGGCTGGTTTAGTTGGTTAGCACACGAGGGGTCCAGGGTGAATTGACAAATTGGATACAAAATTGGCTTAGTAGTAGGAGGCAGAGGATAGCAGTAGTGTGGTAGTGGAAGGTTGTTTCTTGGAGGTTGGAGGCTGGTGACCAGTGGTGTGCCATACAGAATCAGTGCTGGGTATTCTGTTCGTTATTATTTATTATATATTGTGATAGTTCCCCCTCCCTCAGAAGCCACTCTGATCCCTATCACTGGCTGACCGTCCAGGAGAGGCCAAACCCCAGCATCATTGGTAGCAGCTGGGTCCAATTAGCTGACATTGGATTGGCCACCTGAACTGCGTCGGCCTACTCCCTGTAAAAGCCATGCATTCCAGCCAGAGGAGGAAGTGGGGCACCTCCCTGCTCGCTGTGTTCCCTGTTGCAGGTTTGAGGAAAACTGGGACAAATGTGAGATCACCAATGCCACCATGTGGCTGAGACTGGGCTGCTGGGGAGAATCCCTAGACAGCCAGTGCCTCCACTGAAGTTAGTACTGAGGGGTCCGGTAAAGCCTAAGATGCCGGTGCCTCTTCCTGCCCACAGACAATGAGGGACAGTGACTATACAGTGAGGCAAAGACTTGAGCCGCCAGGATAACCCAGATACCACCAGCACTGCCTCTTCAAGCTCAAAGTTGAGACGCCAGGATAAGCCTGAAAGCCTGAAATATCTCTAGACAATGGTGAACTGCAGGGACACACCTGAGATCGTCACGTCGCCTCATTCAAGACCAGGATTGATCTTCTGTCAAGCCTGAGATTGCCAGCACCACTGTACGTGTGCCCTGGTGACGAGGTACAGGACAGATGATGAGCAGCTGAAACATGGCATAGATGCTGCTGGGTAGGGAGCTGGAAAATGGGCTGGGACAGGATGGTAACTGATGGTGGACATGCACATGGAGGGCTGAAGGGCCTGTTTCCATTCTGTATGACTCGTGCCTGTCTGACGAACTATCATTCGATGATGGCCAATGTGGCATTAATCTTGCTAATTGCTATTGCTGCATGTTTGCAATCTGTGGGTCCTGAGTATGTACACAACATTTAGTAATTACTCATCTTTCTCTCCTCTTTCTACCAAAGTGAATGACCCACATTCCCATATTGTATTTGATTTGCCACATACTTGCCCAATTGCTTTACCTGCCTGTCTCTTTGTAGACTCTGCACCCTTCACACAGCTCACTTTTCACCTGGCTTCATGTCATCAGTGAATTTCGATGTTTTATGGTCTTTTCATCATTTTCATGTAATATAAATCATGAATATCTGAGAGCCCACCTAATCCATTTGGTACCTCACTAGTATCAATTTCCCATTTATTTCTAGTCTCTTTTCTTTGTCCTTTAAACAATTCTCCATCTATGTTCATCTGATACCAGAAATGAGTCCATATTTTAGACAGCAAGCAACCTTTTATCATATCTTTGGAAAATTCAGCTAAATCCCATCAAGAATTTCTCCTTTATCCTAAAGGTTACATCTTTAATAAACTCCATTGGTTTAATCAACCCCGTTGAGACCATTCCAGAAACTAGATGGCTTTGGAAGTTCACCACCAACGCACCTGCTGCCCCTGGAGCCACAGGTTTTAGATGGCTGATCCATTACCATGCTGTTACCATGTTACCATGCTGCTCTTGAGCTGACATCAACCTGTATTTCTTCCTCATTTTGTTAGCAGGTTCTTGGTTACTAGTGATGCAACATATCCAGATACTTAATACCTAAATACCGTGAATAATATCAGTAGGAATGTGATCATTTGAGTACATTGCAGAACAAAATGCTCGCATGGGAAGTTACAAACCAGCTTTCCTTCTCTTTCTAGAATGCAGAATATTCCGCCATGGCATCACTAGCTGGGGGCCTGGAAGATATGAAGTCAAGTCTAGCAAATCCTGCTGATGTGGGGGCCAGTGCCCCAGGACCTCAATCTTACCCAATTATTACAGGTAAGAGGATTTGGTGTTCCTAAAAACCTGGGTTTGATACCAAGTGATTGCACAGCATGTTTTTTTTATAGATGTTTTAGGTTTTCTCAGAAAGATATTGAGGGTACTAGTAGCCAGTCCTCCATGCAAACCTTTGGACGAGTTGATGCATTTAGTAGGATCATTCCTGAACAGTAGGCCGCGGGGCGGCAGTCGGAGCTTCTTCTCCTCACAGGTCCCCAACGAGGGATCCCAGGCTGCGGTCGCCGCGCCAGCTAGAGCTCCGCAGACCGCAGCTTCAGGCTGCCGCGGGCCAGCGAACGGAGCGCTCCCCTCCGGCAACCCCCGGCGAGGGCTCGCCCGCTCCGCAACGAGAGTCCATGCTGCGCCCGCCGCTGAAACCCCAGGCACGTCTCCGGGAAAGGCCGCACCGATCCTCGATGTTAGGCCACGGGAGAGGCTACACCACCCCCACACAAGACACACAGAGAAACATTAAAAACATACATTAGGACACACTAAAAAAATTAAAAAAGTTGAAAAAACTAACGCGCTGATGGCTTGCAGCGCCCCCACTGACCTGCAACTTATTTGCCCACTCTCCCAACCTGTCCAAGTCCCTGCTTTCTCTACACTACCTGCCCCTCTACCTATCTTTGTATCATCCCATGATCCCTTTAGCAGTAAGAAATGGATTTAACTCCTTGAATATGTGGACACTGTCACATGCAACTATCTACAGATACACGCTTGTATACACATATACAAATCTACTCATGAAGTTGGAAACACGGATACATGGACACAAAAACATACAGATAGATGGACACTCGTACATGGAATAGAAACACAAATGTTCATACATTGAGATATATACAGACAATCAATCGAAATGCAACTAGACACAAACATACAAAGGCACAGTCGGCAATATTCTCAAACCTATTCACTTACATACAAGCAATTGCACTCACGCATAGACTGATTAACATGGACATTAAAAAAGTTGCTTTGCACTGGGGCTTTAATTTTAGCTATTGGTAATTAAAACTGGCAGCTGATAACCTTGCACGTTCTCAGTGCTGGAAACAAGGCAGAATTTTCCCTCACTGCCTTGTATGCATGTATAACAGAACAAACTGTTATAATGGTATGATATCATGTTCGAGGTGCCAAGTGCTCTCACTTGCATTCAGACTCTTGGATAATGGGGGACATATCACATGTGATTTCAATGTTGCTTTTGTTTCACACCCTGTGTATTGCTTTTCAGAACTGAACTACAAAATTATCAAACTCAACTATAAAACTTTAATTGTGGCTGTGCATTAGTTCGATACACATTGTGATTTTGTTCTTGTATACTACTTAAAACTTGATCAGGACAAGAATAATCTAAAGGTGTATGTAATAAAAGGACAATCTATGGACTGATAACTTCAATGATTCAAGATATTTGACTTTGTTCCTACAAAGTTTATTGTACATTTAGATTTGAAGTGTGAGCAGGCCCATTATATGTCAGATTGAAGAGATGATGGGTTTGTTAGGTTTTCCTGATATAAACAGTTTCAAATTCTTTAGGGGAGAAACATTAATCAGTCTGTGAATGTACTAACACCAGTTCCTATTTGTACTCTCGGTGCCTGCAATGCTTTGGAAACGCCCAACTCCTGCTTCTTGCCACTCCCCATTTTCTTCCCCTGCCTTTAACAGTCGTGCATTTGGTTATCTCATCCTAGCTCTGGAATTCCCTCCCAAAACCTATTCGATTCTGATGCCTGTTCCATGGCTTAATATCCCCATCATTGGCAGGTTGTCAAATTGTAGTTGGTTGTGTTCCTGTGAATATGTTTTACTCCATCAGAGGCCCTATATAAATGCAAGTTATTTTTATTGATCTGTGATCTAATGAGCTGTGTTGTATTCTCTCCCTGTTTTAAACTGAAATAAGTAATCCCAAATGGGTGCAAGGTTGAAGATTTACCACTTTACCAAGTGGTTGTTAGCTGTGTTTTAGTTGATAGGCAGGTCACAATATTATGGATTTTACTAACTCACAGAAGCCAAACTAGCAAATCTTTTTTTTGAGAACCATTGATAGAATACATGAAAATACCTGGGATATACTACTTGTGAGGCTATCCATTTTGTATGGAGAGGCTCAATCATACAATATTTTGTTAATACTGTAAACTCCAAGAGTACAGCACAGTGGTGCAGCAGTAGAGTTGTTGCCTTGCAGCGCCAGAGACCTGGATATAATAGTAAGATTAAACGAGAACTTACCTAAGTTTGAAGTTTGGAGTTACGTAGGTGATTACGTGAAGAACCCCGCCAGTGCGCCTGCGCGTCAATCTTCAAAGCAGCGGTGTGAAATCACAAAAAACAACAACCGAAGTAATATAGTCTCATAATAAAACGAGTAATACAAGAACTTCCATCTGACCTTTATGATAGAGGGTAGGGTCGTGGCGGGCACGTAATCACCTACGTAACTCCTCATAAAATAAAGATCAAACTTCAAACTTAGGTAAGTTCTCATTTAATCTTACTATTTTACTTCGGAGTCACGTGAGTGACTACGTGAAGATTTTAAAGCTTTGTGATTTCATGCCATGGCTCAATCCCGGCTTCTCACTGCATTGATTGACTCGGAACGAGAAATAATCAATCATGCATTCATAATAACATTTGTACCACAAATGCAGTAATTCATTTCAATAATAAAATTAATCAGATCCCCTTTAAACCAGAGGAATTTACACAGAACTTAAAATAGTTTCTGCAAGCAATCCCGCATTAACAATAGGCCGATGGTAAAAATGTTGAAACATCAACTCATTGGACCACCCGGCGGCTGCGAGGATATGGTCGACGGGGACGTCTTTTGCCCTGTCCGCCGACGTTTCTGCTGCCCTAGTCAAGTGAGACGTAAAAACATAAGTGTTAATACCAGCAGCTGTTAAGACTTCTTTTATCCATCTGGAAATAGTCTGTATTGAAACTCTCTTGTGTGGTTTCTTGTGTGTGATCAACAACCCAGTTTCTGTATTTCTCAAATTCTTTGTGACCTCAATGTATTGTAACAAATGTCTTAATACAGAGACAAGGATCATTTGGATATACTGCTAGTATAATTTTAAATCCTGTCACACCTGGCCTAATTTGCTTTAGTAGGTCATAGATATAGAATGTAACCTTACCTTCAGTTACTTCCATACTGTCTATTTGTAATTTTCCAAGTGTTTGCACTCGTTGTGCTGTCACTCATGCCATAAGCATTAATACTTTCATACTGAGCTTAGCCAAAGGTAAAGACACACTTGATGACCATTCACGAAGTAGTTTCAGTACCACACTTACATCCCAGATTGTCATGTACCTAGGTTTCGGTGGTTTGGAATTAAAGATTCCTTTCATTAGTCTGGAAACAATTGGGTATGACCCAATTGGGTTTCTTTCTGACTCCAGAACCAAATATGAGGACAATGCACTTCTGGCTGAATTAATTGCACTACAACTCAGACCTTCATCATAATAAAGTTTTGACAGAAATTCTAAACATTTGAAATATCTGCAGTACTTTATTGCACGTTCTTTTGTACACAGAACTCTTCCCATTTCTTAATATAAGACAGGTACTGTTTTTGAGTGCTCTTCCTCCAGGCTGCCGTAAGCATGTCCACAGTACGCTCAGACAGTCCTCGTCCCAGAAAAGGCATTCTTAAAACCTGCAAATCAACAAATCCAAACAATCATATAATGGATGTTGTTACCCTGTTACAGGGTGCAGCAATAAATTACTCCTTTTTGGGTCTTTCATCAACATTTGTGTTGTTAATTCTAATATCAACGGATACCATGGCTGTGTAGGCCAATCTGGTACTACCAATACCCTTGAAGCAGCATCTTGCCTGATTTTAAGCAAACATTGGCTTATGAGGAAGAAAGGTGGAAATATATATGAAAACATACCACCCCAATGTAGCGAGAAAGCATCAATCGCCACTGCTCCTGAATCTGGTTTCCATGAGACATATCTCGATAGCTGATGATTCAAGTTGATGTCGGGCATTCCAAATCTGATTACTATATCATTGAATACCTCTTGATTCAACATCCATTCTTTATTATCATGTAACTTTCGTGACCTGGTGTCTGCTATCGTGTTCATTCTACCTGGTAGATAGATAGCTGAAATCCAAATGTTCTGTTCAATACACCAAGACCAAAGTTGATTTAACTATTTTCTCACATGACACCGACTTAATTCCACCCATATCATTAATATAGGCAACTGCTGTTGTGTTTATTAATTTTAACTTGAACCTTCCTTTTAGTTGTGTTAGAACCACAAGCTTGGAGTCCATAGAAACCTCCTAAAAGCTCCAAATAGGTAATTCCCCATGTCTGCAGTAACAATAACTCTTCCTGATTCCATCTGCCTCCGCAGCTAGATGTTAAGTCAGTTGCACCCCATCCTAGTGCACTGGCATCAGTTTGTAATATCATGGAAGGTTGTTCAATCAGCACTTTACCTGAACTGCTTGAGACATGTAGAATCCACCACTGCAGATTAGAAACAGCATTTGTTGTTACTTGCATGGTTCTATCAAAATGAGCAGCATTTATTCTCAGTGCCTGTTCTTCTCTGCAGCTGTTGATAATGTAATGGTCCATACTGGACTGCTGGGAATCTACTAATTTTCCCAGTACTCGAGCCACCTGTCTGATTAGAGGTTTTTGCTCGTTTAACAGATTACTGCAATCTTTAATCAACTCCACCCTTTTTTCACTGGGCAAAGTAATTTGCATTTGGGCTGAATCAATTGTGAACACCAAATAATCAATTGAGGTACATGTTTTTAACCTTGATTTCTTTGGATGAATTTAGAAACCCCCAAACTTTCATAAGTTTGATTTCATAACTGCAACTGATGCTTCTGTTGACTGTTTTGTCCTTCCTATAATCAGGACATCATCCAGGTATGCCATTAGTACATGCACCTGGCTCTCAGCAACGCTAGAATTGATTTTAACAATTTTATGAATATTCTGGGAGCGAACGTTAAGCCATTAGGCAGAGCTTTGAACTGCCCTAATTGGTTCATCCATTTAAATTTTAAGATACTTCATATCTTGCAAGTGAACAGACACTGAACAAAAGGATTCAGACTTGTCAAGTCTATAATCATCCTACATCCTCCATCCTTTTTTGATCGAGGGAATATATTTGACCCAAATTGGTGAATTTGGTAGACTGATTCTTCAAAAACACCTTTTATATGTAGGGTTTTGAAGCGCAGCTTGAACCTCCATTCCTTCGCAAAGTGGAGATGGAACATGTTGGACAGGCAAATCATAATTTGGATTGAATTCAATTCGAAATCCTTGTATATTATTCAGAATTACCACATCTGAAGTAATCTTCTTCCAATGTTTATAGAAGAGACGTAATCTGCCTCCAACTTTTGGACTTAATCCAGTTAGTATGTTCCCATGAGAACCAGGTCCACCTACCTCTTGAGTCATTTGAGTATTCTGAGATCCCTGGATTCTCCCGGAAGCACCACCACTCCCGCTGCAGGCCGCCAGCTACGTCCCTGCGTTGATGAGCGACTTGGTCCTGGTCTAGGATCCGTATGACGTCTGAAAGGATACTTCCTCTTTGCAGACTTTGTAACCATTGATGTTTTTATCAATCCTGTTTTCGCTTCATCTTCCAACTCTTTAATACGTCTCCCGAGATCCTCTCCAAAGAGTAAGTTGGGTAATTGTATATTACTTGGTTTGCAGAGTGCTGCGAATTTCAGATTCATAGTAGGCCGTATAGCACCTTCCTCAGATAATTGATCTCGAAGTGGGTGCTGCATAGCAACCCCAGTGCTTCCTGATGCAACTTCGTCATCTCTTGGCTGTTATCTGCTATTCTGGTAAAAGCAGTTATTCCAGAACCCAGCAGCTTTAATATTCTCTGCAACTGATTCCAGATAATTTGATTCACTGCTTCTGCTTTCAGCAACCCACAGTTACTTGGGGTCTCCTGCTTTCTTGCAGTCTCATCCGTCTCCTGCTGTTCCAGCTGATGGTAAACCAAGTAATTTATTAAGGAGGCCAGTTCTTCTCCTAATGGCTCTCCTGACCCTGACGGGGCAGCGAATCCTACTGCCAGGGGTGGAACATCTGGCAGCTGCCGTTCATCGCCTTGTACAGCCTCACCATCAGAGTCGGGGTCTGAAATCTCATGACCCATAGCACGCTCCTCATCCCTGAGGGTGCATTCCATCAGCCCTGAGCCAGGTGCTGTTAAGCTGATTCCAGCAGCTTGGATTTCAGTACACTCCTTCCTGAGTGAACTTTGCTCCAACAGCCTATGTAAAAGGCTTTCTATTTGGGCAATACGCTCAAAAGCAGTATTTAGCCCTGTACCAGGAGCTGTTTGAGCTGCTTCCAGCAGCTTGGATTTCAGTACACTCCTCCCTGAATGAACTTTGCTCCAACAGCCTATGTAAAAGGCTTTCTATTTGGGCAATACGCTCGAAAGCAGTATCTAGCCCTGGAGCTACTTCCATTGCCTGGGACTCCCTCCGTGGGCCGTTGGGATTTAAACTTCGTCTTTTGCCCGACAGGCGCTGACTGTGTTTTCACCAGCCCCAGGTCCACAGTCACTATGCTCACCGCTGGCGACTGTACCGGGGTTTAGAGGCGGTTGGTCTCTAACCGCGGACTCCCGACTTTCCCGACTTTCTGTCGGCTGTGTCGCTCGCCTCTTCCCCCTGTCTGTTTTTTCCCATGGCGTCTGTGGAAAAAGTCCCCATAGACCCACAGTAAACGGACCTGGAAAAACATGAAAAAAGTTTCTACTTACCTTGTAATTGAAAAACTACAAACCACTGGAGGAGCGTCCGTTTGCGTCAAGGCGTCTGACGTAATGACGCGCAGGCGCACTGGCGGGGTTCTTCACGTAGTCACTCACGTGACTCCGAAGTAAAATCCTGAGTATGGGTGCGATCCGCACAGAATTTGTACGTTCTCCTGAATTCCTCCGGGTCCTCCGAATTCCTCCCACATTCCAAAGACGCGTAGGTTTGTAGGTTAATTAGCTTCTGTAAATTATCCCTAATGTGTAGGGTAGAGCTAGTATATGGGTGATCACTGGTTGGCACGGGCTCAATGGGCTGAAGGGCCCGTTTCCACACTGTATCTCTAAACTAAACTAAACTAAGTAGCTTAGAGAGAAGCTTTTCAAAGTATATGTAGGCTCTCCTTTTTTGAGTGGGAGCAAAACATTGGGCTATTTTTTTCCCACTGATTTGTAGAAAAAAGAAGTTTGATATTCATTGTGAAGTTCATCAAAGTGCATATAGAAAAGTATGGTCCAGGGAAGTGGGAGCATATTCTGATTAAGAGATCAAGTCTGAGATGTCCAGGTAACCAATGTAACCAATGGTGGGTTACAATAGCTCCCAAAATATTCAAGGATTGCAGCAGGACTTCAGCTCGTTCCAGAATGTGTGATTAGGTGTTTATTGGAGGATTGCAGGAAGTGATATGTGAAAGAAAACTCAAAGGTATAACATAAACATGAAGTATCAGTGAATGTGAACATTTATTAAAGGATTGCATAGAATGCCGATTAAAAACAAAGCATAACACATGGATAAATATTATCAATAATGTACTGGATGACAGAAATTTCAACAGTACAAGATAGGAAAGAGAATGAAAAAGTTTCCATGGACCAAACCATCTTGTTTTTAAAGAAAAAACGGGCAAACCGGAGTGGTTGGTAAATGGTATCAGAAATGGCTCCCTCGCACGAGGAAGATTGTTTAGGATGAAGAGTATGGAAGTTGTTTGAACTTTTAATGATTTGTAGAGTTAATGGCAAATATCATTTTCAATAACTTTTAATATAAGCTACAGAAACCTTTTAGAGTGAGCTTGGAAATGATATACAAATGGCAGAATAATGCAAATTGGCAATTTGGAAAAGAAAATGGGCTACCCTGGTACTGAATATCTAAGGTCAAAATCAAAAGAGAATTGAAATGTTAGTTTGCCTTTGACACGCAATGTGCCCAATATATGCATAACAGTTAACAAAGCCAATAGGAAATTGAACAACATAGAGACAAAACTGTAGATGTTAAGAGGGTTAATGATAAATTGTACTGAGCTCCGATTTCACCACGTATTGTTCACTGAGTCTGCTTTTGTCACTGAGACACCAGATTGGAAAGAAGAGCCATGAGACTGATATGCAGTTTCAGTCTTGGAGCTGAGAAGTGTTTTAATATGTCCTTCCGAGAATGTCGGCATTATAGAAAGGTTAGTATTTATTGTCCTTACTGATTGGTAACTCAAATTTCACTGTACCTTAATTGATACATGTGACAATAAACTGACCTTGACCTTGAAACCTTGAAACCTTGAAACCTTGATTGCCAGTTAGTGGTGGGAAATTTTGAAATGGTTTAGTGAAACGTGTTTTGTTTGAATACAGTGTCGACCTGACAACCTTGTTAGCCTGAGATTGCAGTTACATGCAGGCCAAACTAGGTAAGATTACATGAAGTGGCCAAACGGGTTTCTACAACATGCCAACAGGTTCATAGAAACATATCAGCTTTTTTCCCAGATTTGTCCAGGCTCTGAATTTGTGTGTACTCATGGATGACGTGCTCAGTAATGTATTTACACTGTCAAAATGAATGTGTGCTTATGTACTCATGACATACCTTCTTCAGAAGACAAACACATGGGGTACCATAGTGGTGCAGCTGGTGGAGTTGTTGCCTCATAGCACCAGTGTCCCGGGTTTGATCCTGACCTCTGGTGCTGTCTGTGTGGCATTTGCAAGTTTTTCTCTGTGACTGCTTGGGTTTCCTTTGTGGGCTCTGGTTTTCTCCCACATCCCAAAGATGTGAGGGTTTGTAGTTTAATTGGCCTCTCAATTGCCAGTAATCTATATGGTGTGGATGCAAAAGTGGGATAAAATGGAACTTGTGTGAACTTGGTGGGCTGAAGGACATGTTTCCATGCTCTATCTCTAAACTAAACTAAAGCAAACAAAATCCAATTTTTAATACATCACATGTCAAGAGCACAACTAATTCAAACACCAACATGGATTTTTTCTGGGTGCTCCGGATTCCTCCCACACTCCAAAGGCATACAGACTTGTAGGTTAATTGGCTTCTTTAAATTGTAAATTGTCCATAGTGTGTAGGATAGTGCTAATGTATGGGATGGTCGCTGGTCAACATGGACTCAGTGGACCAAAGGGCCTGTTTCCACGTTAAATCTCTAAACTCTAAAGTCTAAAGAAAGACCAGTTGCAAACATACAAAGTAGCCACTGAAACTCAGAGAAAATTACCCCATCAACATTAGAAAATTCAATGACAGCAATTTTCTTTAAAAATATTTCATGCACTTTGTGCAATTTGGTTTTCTTCTTGTGCAAATAGTGTGTTTGTGCAAGCAATAAAGGACGAGCTCTGTCTGTTTGGTTGGTGACTTGGAATGTTGGATGTTTTTTAGTTTTCCTGGGCATGGTTCTGTGCCACTGAAACACTGATGCTCTGGAACTGGGGATGTTTTTATTCAGTTGTCCCTGAGCACTTGCAAGCTGCAGCTACTCATCTTGTTACAAAGACTCCTGAATCCTCCATCTATAGAGATCCTCTCCTGCCTCAGCATCACCTCAGCAGTGGGTGCCCACAAACGAAAATTGTTAACATTCAATTCCTTGTCTACATCAGTCAAACTGACTGTGTCTTCCTTGGAATTTTAAACTATAAATTTCATTTGGTGTCTGTATATGTCTTGGAGTTGTTAATTCAAATGCCCTCTGAACACATGAGTTTTCTCTGGATGCTCCAGTTTCCTCCCACGTTCCAAAGTTGTACAGGTTTGTAGGTTTGTCAGTCTGAAGAAGGGTCTCGACCCAAAACGTCGCCCATTCCTTCTCTCCAGAGATGCTGCCTCACCTGCTGAGTTACTCTAGCATTTTGTGTCTACCTTCGATTTAAACCAGCATCTGCAGTTCTTTCTTACACAGGTTTGTAGGTTAATTGGGTTCGGTAAATTGTTAAAAAATTGTCCCTAGTGTGTAGGATAGTGTTAATGCACGGGGTGACGGCTGGTCGGTTCGGACTTGGTAGGGCCCGTTTCTGCACTGTATCTCTAAAGTCCAAAGATAGGCAATAACACTGATTAAAAGACAAACTAAGTCAGAGAACATGGAACGGAGAATGTACATCACAGGGACCAGCCTTTTGGCCAGCAATATCTGTGCCGAACATAATGCCAAGCCCAACTCTTATCTGCCTGAAAATAATCCATATCCTTCTGTTCCCTGAATATCAAAGGGCATATCTAAAAGTCTTTTCTGCCTCAGCCACCACCCCTGGCAGCATATTCCAGCCACTTGACACCCTCTATTTAAAAACATTTGGCCTGCACATCTCCTTTACACTTTGCTCGTTTCACTTTGAAGATATGCCCTCCAGTATTTGTTTTTTTTTTCATCCTGGGAAAAATGTTCTGACTGTCTACCCTATCAATGCATCTCATAATTTCATATATTTCTATCAGGTCCACCCTCAAACCTCCAGCATTCCAAACATACCAAGTATGCCAAACCTCTCCCTGTAGTTAAAACCCCCTAATCCATGTGTCATTCTAGTAAACCTTCTTTGGATTCTCTCCAAAGCCTCCATGTAATTCTTGTAATGGGCGACCAGAACTGCAAGCAATACTCCAAATGCGGCCTTAACAAAGCCTAATAAAGCTGCATCATGACTTCTTGATTCTAAAAACCAATGAAGGCAAGCATACCATATGCCTTCTCAACCATTCTATCTACTTGTGTTGCTACTTTCAGGGAGTTATGGAACTGGATCTCAAGATCCCTTTGTACTACAATGATGTACATTTCCCCTTTTATATATTTGTATATTTTCCCCTTACATTTGACCTCCCAAATGTTTCCTCACTCTTGCTCGAATTAAGTCATAAGGAATAGGAGTCGAATTAGGCCATTTGGCCCATCAAGTCTACTCCGCCATTCAATCATGGCTGATCTCTCTCGCATATCTCTCTCTCCTCTCTCTCGCTTCCTGCTAACCCCATTCTCCTGCCTTCTCCCCATAACCTCTGACACTTGTACACCATAACCTCTGACACCTGAATTAAACTCCATCTGCCCATTTCTGTAGCTGATCTATATCCCACAGTATACTTTGACAGCTTTTCTCACAGTCCACGACCCCGGCAATGTTGGTGTAATCTGAAAATTTACTAACCAACCCCTCTACATTTATGCCCAAGTCATTTATATTTATCACAATCAGCAGATGTCCCAGCACAGTTCCGTGTGGAACTCCACTGGTCACAGACCTCCAATCTGAATATTTCTTTCCACTACAACCCACTGCCTTCTATCAGTAAGCCAATTATGAATCCATACAACCAAGTCACTTAATATCATCTAAATCTTCTGGATCAGCCTACCATGGAGGTTTATCAAACGCCTGACTATAAATCCATGTGGACAACATCCACTGCCCTTTCCTCATCAATCACCTTTATCACCTAAAAAAAAACTCGATCTAATAAGACCCAGTCTGCCACATACAAAGCCATGCTGGCTGTCCCTAATTAACCCATTCTCTTCCAAATGGGAGTAAATCCTATCTGGAAGAGTCCTCTCCAGTAGTTTCGCTACCACTGATGCGTGGCCTATCGGGCTATAAATCCCTGGATTCTCTCTTCTTCTCTCCTTGCATAAATGAATGAAAAGGGCTATTCTCCAGTGCTCCAGGACCTCACCTCAGGCTAGAAAAGACACAAAGATCTTTGTCAAGGCCCCCGCAATCTCTTCTCTTGCCTCTCTCAATAACCTGGAATAGATCCCATCAGGCCCTGGGGATTTACCCTTCAAGCTCTTCAAGAACTCCAACACTCCCCTTTCTTTATTTCAGATAGCCCTTGTGTATTGGTATTTTCCACAGTGATCTGTGTCCTCCATGTCCTTCTCCTTGGTGAAAAGAGATGCAAAGTACTCGTTTAGTAACTTGCCTACATCCCCTGACTCCAACCTCAAATATTCTCCTTGAGCAGTCCTATCGCCTCCCTGGTTACCCTCATATTTTTAATGAAGCTATAAATATCCTTGGGTTTTTCTTTAATCTGACACACCAAAGCCATTTTGTGGCTCCTTTTAGCTCTTCTAATCACCTGCTTCTGTTCTTTCCTACTTGCTTTATATTTGTCAAAGGCTCTGTCTGATTTCATCATCTTAAATTTTGCATACACTTCCTTTTTTCTTTTTGATATATTTACAACCTCTTTGGTCATCCAAGGTTCCCTTACTTTGCCATCCTTATCCTCTTACCTTATCCTCATGCTGGTCCTGAAATTTGATCAACTGGCCTTTCAAAGACTCGTGCATGTCAGATGCGGACTTGCCTAATAATAATTGTTCCCAATGCCCCCACCCTGAGCTCTTGCCTAATAACTTTGTAATTTGCCTTAATCCAATTTAGTACCTTTCCACAAGATCCAGACTCATCCCTATTCAAAATCATCTCAAACATTATGGAGTTGTGACCGCAAGTCGTTGGAATCAGGCATGTGAAACAAGGCGAACAATTCCAGCCATCACTGAATAGCTGTTGTATGATTTATTTTAAGCAGTGTGGAGTTGGGTTTAGGTCAGATTTAGCATTGGGACTGAGAGGAGGGAGAGGGTCATGGATGAGAAGGCCAAAAGCTGATGCCTTGATCTTTGCTGGATGGTGCTGACAAGATGCCCACTCAGGAGAAAGGATAGGGGGGGGGGGGGAGGTATATAACCTACCTGGGAGGTGGCATGCAGTGTATGGGGACTGGAAATCAAGGCTTTCATTGATATGTTTGGACTTTTGGAGATAGGTGAGTCAGTGGATTTTGAGCCAGGAGATTCTTGGTGCCCAGTTGGTTGGGTGGTTGGGACCTTGCCAGCTAGTGGATGTAAATTTTAGACTTTTGGGGAATTGAGGTGAAGGAGAGTTGGGAGGCTTGGAGCTGGGGGTAAAACAATAAGATCATTTAGGTGATGTAAGGGATGGTTGTTGGTACCCTGGTGTGTGGTGATGCCCAGAGGATAAATGGTAAGTAAAGAGCTTTGCCCTAGTGGGTTCCCAGTCCAGAGAACTGCACAGCAGCATTTATTGAATGCACAGCTGCAATGAAAACCTGGTTGTTATGAGAGTGACCGATGATGATCACTCCCAGAACAATGTGGTCTAATTTACCAACAATGCTTCAAAAGAAACAAGTATGACTCCTATCAAGAAGCACCTGACACAAAATGACACAAAATGTCCCAAGGTGACACAAATTATCCCCCCAAAATACAAGGGTGTTGCAGTAAAATAAATGCTGCTGTGCGGTTGAGTTTCTAAATGTGTGTCTTTCCTGCTTTCCTGCTTACCAAATACTTTAGTGTAGCAAATTGATTTCACTCCTCCACTGCTGGCTTCTCATCTCTTCAGTGTTTTCCATGAATTAGTAGCTGATGCACTGCCTATTTAATGAAGGTTTCAGAGGACCCCCCTCTGTTTGTGGAGACGAAGAATCAAAGGGAAGTAAGGGGAGACAAGGGGGTTCCCAGAGGCTACCTTGGAGGAGTTGCCTCCACTGTTGTGTTGCATCTGAGTTACAATCATGGAGAAGGAGTCGGGGCAACAGCAGTCCACATTATAACCAACCAACTAACTTTTTCTGCAGCTTCCTCAATTCTATCTTGGTGAAATTAACCAGAGCATGATGCTGACTGAGATGCTAACTGTAAATCTGTGTTTGTCTATTAAGAATCTGTGCGATTGACAGAGAAACATAGAAAATAGGTGCAGGAGTGGGCCATTCAGCCCTTCGAGCCAGTACCGCCATTCAATATGATCATGGCTGATCATCCAAAATAGTACCTCGTTCCTGCTTACTCCCCATATCCCTTGATTCTGTTAGCCCTTAAGACCTAAATCTAACTTTAATACATCCAGTGAATTGGCCTCCACTTCTTTCTGAGGCAGATAATTCGACAGATTCACAACTCTCTGAGTGAAAAAGTTTTTCTTCATCTCAGTCATAAATGGCCTACCTCTTATTCTTTAACTGTGACCCCTGGTTCTGGACTTCCCCCAACATCGGGCACATTTTTCCTGCATCTAGCCAGTCCAATCCCTTAGGAATTTTATACGGTATGTTTCTATAAGATCCCCTCTTATCCTTTTAAATTCCAGTGAATACAAGCCCATTCCTTCCTCATTGGTCAGTCCTGCCATCCCGGGAGTTAACCTGGTGAACCTACGCTGCACTCCCTCAAAAGCAAGAATGTCCTTCCTCAAATTAGGAGACCAAAACTTCACACAATACTCCAGGTGTGGTCTCACCAAGGCCTTGAACAACTGCAGTAGGACCTCCCTGCTCCTATACTCAAATCCTCTGGCAATGAAGGCCAACATGCCATTGACTTTCTTCACTGCCTGCTGTACATGAATGCTTACTTTCAGTGACTGATGTACAAGGACACCCAGGTCTCGTCCAACCACCCCTTTTACTAATCGGACACCATTCAGATAATAATCAGCCTTCCTGTTCTTGCCACCAAAGTGGATAACCTCACATTTATCCATATTATACTGCATCTGCCATGCATCTGCCCGCTCACCCAACCTATCCAAGTCTCCCTGCAGCCTCATAGCATCCTCCTCGCAGCTCACTCTGTCATCCAGCTTGGTGTCATCCGCAAACTTGGAGATTGACTAAATTAATCCCAAAAAACTCACTCAGCTGGTGAAGCGTCCTAAACTAAAGCTTAACAAGCCAACGTAGGTTTTGAATTAGGATGAGGAGAAATTTATTTGCACAGATAGTTGGAAATTTTTGGAATTGCCTACTTCGGAGGACTGCGGATTATTGATGTAAGAGCAAATAACATAGACCTAGGAGGGGCTGTTGGGTCTAATCCTGATACTTTTTTCCTCAATAGGTGTGTAAAAGAGGCAATAGATGAACAGCAACTGTTTCACTGTTAATATGACCCCCCTCCTCCACATTCAATAGAGAGGAAATACTGGCAGCTGTATAGTGGGTGGCCAACCCAAGTTGCCGATTTTGTACCTGGCATCGTAAACAGCGATGATACTTGTGTTAATTGACCTGGTAACTGATACCATTCAGAGGGCAGGATCTACCCTTTTACACTTTATCAATCAACCCCAAAATATATTGGAACAAACCTGTGTTTTGCCAAGAGCGGTGATGTTCAATTAATTGCAGGTATGCACAGTGCAAGGAATAGCTAAAAATTCCAGAACCTTACACTTAAGGGTTCAGCCAGTCTGAAGGTTGAGATTGTGGTTAATATTTGGCTGGTAAATTCTAATGTGGGATGTTTTTTAGTAAGGGCCAAAACAGATTATACATTAGCTTCCAGCATTAGTGCCATGTAAATAACCAAATCTCTCAACTTGTGCTGTATCATACTGAATGAAAGAAATGGACAATCAGAGGACTCGCAATAACCCTTAGTTCCTGCCGCACTCGGACGCTTTCTTACCATTTGCAAGGCAATGACACCCACATGCTGTGTAAATGCTGCAGTCAGCACTCTCCCAGCCTCTGATTGTTACTAATTACTGCCAGATACAGTTCCCTGGCTCAGCGTGCTGACTTCAGCTCCCTCCCATCAGTTTGAAAGGACAAAGTGACAATGAAATTGACTCTTCAGCAGTGTTCTCCAATACAGCATAGGGGAAATTGACAACCCCGCAGCCAGCTTAGAGTTTAACTGGCCGAGGAGTCAGTTTGCATTAAGACCCAGGGACCAACGCAATCAAACTGTCGACTGGCTGCTCAGAAATGTGCAGATGAAACTTCTGAGCTTAGTGAAATCTGACACAAGAGCTTTATGGCTTTGGAAAAAAATAAGTGCAGCTTGTTGATAATTGTTCGATCTTCTGAATTGTTTTTATTGACTTACTGAGGAAGATGGTGTGCGTCTGAGTTGACTGGGCCTTCGGAATCCACCTGCAAGATGTTTTGTTTTAATTGGTTTAATGAATGAAGAAGAATGATACTGCAGCTGGAATTAATTGCAACATAGATTTCTCTAATATAACTATAATACCCCCCTTGTGTATTTTTCCAATGCATCCATTTTCACAGTGGTGTTGAATTGAAACTGTTTATTGGTTGTGTATGGGGAATTTTATTGGGGAATAATGCTTCAGTTGAGGGCCTGGCTATCTGACCCTCTTCCAGGATGTGTAGGAAGGAACTGCAGATGCTGGTTTACACTGAAGATGGACACAAAATGCTGGAGCAACTCAGCGGGTCAGGCAGCATTTCTGGTGAAAATTAATAGATGGCATTTTGCATCAAGACCATTCTTCAGACGTCACCGATTCCTTCTCTCCAGAGATGCTGCCTGACCCGCTGAGTTACTCCAGTATTTTGTGTCTATCTTCTGTGTAAACCAGCATCTGCAGTTCCTTCCTACACTGTTTTGTTACATGCCTTTCCTACACCTTTCACCTATATAGAGATTTACCAGCAAATTAGAGTTATGTTATGTCATTTTATTGGTTGTGCAGTGGATGAGACCTCCTCCAGGATGATTTGCATAGCAATACCAAATGTATTCTGTTCTTATCAATACTAATGTGTGTGCAACAGGCAGGTCGTCCTTACCCTCGGTCCCCCTGTGTGGGGTCAGGTCGGGGAAAGGGGAAACTTGAAGTCCGAGGGTTTGGATTTGATTCAGATTGGCTGTGGTCAGGTCAGGTCACGTTCAGGGTTGAGTTTTAATTTGAAACGTGAGCAAACCCCTCCTGGATGAGAATGTCAATAAACTGCCACTTGATATGGTTGATAATGTTGACACATTAAGGGAAGGCCTGATATAAACCAAGAAGAAGGGATATGGTGAGAAAATTACAAATAGAAAGCAGGAGGCTCATGTTGTGCTGAAACCCCAGCAATGACCACTTGGGTCAGATAGTTTGTTTCCATACTGTGGATTATATGTTGCTGATACTTCAAAAAGTTAACAGTATTTAAAGAGAGGCATGGAGTTCTCTAACTGGCACCTGCTAGCCAGCATAGGGATTTTTATCAATGCTATTCTTATATAAATGTCTTCAGCCCATTGGAGACACAAGAGACTGCAGATGTTGGGAGCAACAGACTTCTACATACTAATTACTAACTTCTACATACTAACATGCATTCTACATTCGGGACATCTTGCCCCACCAATTACCATCACCTATTTCTACCAGCTATCTTACCTATCTACCAGCTATGATCTGAATGGTCATCCGAACACTTCTCTCTACAGATGCTGCCTGACTCATCGAGTTCCCCCAGCATTGATCAAACTGCACTGCTTTTGGTAGTCGCGAGTCTCTGCACTTTTCTCCTGTCCATCATTTTTCCCTCGCAGTCTCAGCTCTGAAGAGTAAATATGAAATCTACTTATTTGACAAACCTTTTGATTACCTCTCCTAATACCTCACTTGACTTATAGATACATAGATACATAGACTTCACTCACATTTTCATGTGAATATGCTTTACATGTTTTTTGGCTGTTTTAGAATGTAAAATGCAATGTCGTATTTGCTAATTCTTGTTAAACATTATGGCCAGATCTTCCATGTGCAGAGCGTTATTTGTATGTGTGATTTAGTAGAATTATAACAAATATCTGATAACAAAACACAGTTGCGTATTCTGTGGTAAATACAACTGGATTTTAGTTCCATGTCCTCCACATAGGGGCATCAGGGTTTGTTCAGTGAAGTCAAATGCCCACAATGCTTATTTTAACTGTATTATTCAGAGAATGCTCATGAGTGGTGAAAACGTTGTACTTTGAGGCCAGTCATGAAGCTGAGGCATTCTCGTTCCTCTGGATAGATTCTTCTTTAAAATCTTGCTTTGAATCCACACCTAGCTCCAATAATATGTTGCCTATCCCTCAGTTCCCTCTCAAACCCTCTCTCCCCAAACCCTCTCTCCATTTATCTTCTCAAACAGCACCTACCCTAGGTCAGCTTCTTCCAGCCCTGCCCCAGTCAATTTCCTATCTCTCCACTGATCATCTTCCTAATCCTCCTCATTATCCATCATTCTCCCTGATCCTCATCAGCAATCTCTCTTCCCGCCCTCCACATGATTGTACCTCCACCTAAAGCAATCCCCTTTCCCAATCTCTGCCCAACTAAGTTCCTCTATGAATGCCACTGTCTGCAATGGCCCACGGAAGAAATGTCTGAGCGCGAGTTTTAATATTTTAACATCTATTCCTGGCACCTTGATTGCACTGAAATATCACTGCTGAGGTGGGAGGAACCTTGCAGGAAACCAGTGCCTTAGCACCCACTGGCAAATATATGTCCTCTTTTCTTGGTGGGTCTTTTGTACTCCCCAGCATTTTTTCCAGTGTAAAACTCCCCCACATTGTATTAACAGCAGATGTGTAACATGCAAATTTCAAATGCAGTGATATTTTTTATGCTGTTTTGAAAAGTCACTTTTCTAATTTACTTGCAGAAGAACCACCACAAACTAACCATATTTCCTCTGAGACTGTGCTATTTAAAGGTCCACTGATCAAACTGCTCTCTTTGTCCTCACTAAGATCTTTTGACCTCCTGTGAACTCAAGTACAATCTCACATTTTGCTCATTTGATTGTGGAGGTCAATGCCATTGACATGCTCAGCATTTTAGCCGCAGGAACATTCCCGTATACTACTGCAGATCCCTTCTACATCTCTCAGGTTATGGTTATTGCACCAATGGGGAGGCCCTGCAGTCTCCACACTAAAGGTTAGAATAAAATACAAAGTGCTGGAGTAACTCAATGAGTCAGGCAGCATCTGTGGAGGGAATGAACAGACTATCTTTCAGGTCAGGATATTTCCTCAGACTGATGGAGAAGGGGGGAGAAAGATGGAAAAGCGTGGTGGAGGTGCGGGACAAAGCCTGGCAAGTTATAGGGTGGATAGAGGGAAAGGGTGAGGGGTAATTTGCAGATAGGTGGAGTTCTTACCCTCCTTCTTAAGGTCATCATCCACCGTCTCTGTGTGCCCCATTTTTCTTTTATATCTGTGCTTTCCCCTCTTTCCTGTCTCCTTCCTCCCATATACCTCCCTTCAGCTTCACATTTCACTCCTCTTCTTTCCTTATCTTGCACCCTGTTATCTTTTCATCTCCGCCTTTGTCAATTACTCCACCCACTTGCCAATCACTCCCCTCCTTCATCTGTATCACTGTATGTAGGTATGTTACAAAACTTACCTTCAGTCGCGCTGTAATTCTGCCACTGGCCGTGTGCGCTATTTTGGCGCTTTTAAGGGGGGGGGGGCGGGGTTAAAACGCGGTTTCTCCTCCTTTGTCCTGAATTATATTTTGTTGGAGTACAAGCGTTGGCTGACAAATCGTTCCTAGCGGCGTTTTGTGAATTTTTTATTTTTATTAAATCGTCAATGTCAGCGCTAGAGTAATTTTAAAAGCAGCTCCTGAAGCGTCAACGCCGATAACGGGGACGGATTTCACACACGGGACAGGTAAACGAAAGTGGTTTCTTTAAATGTATAAAAGTGCTTCTTAAGAAGCCTTTAATTCACATTTTTTCATGCGAAACGGTGATTTTATTCCCCGAACTAATGGCAGTATTTTTCATGCCAATACGGGGTTAAATTCACCGCAAATGAACGTTCCAAAAGATCGCGTTCCAGAAATCCTCACTCACAAGATGATTTAAATGCCCATTAATTTACAGGTATTAAACATTCAATTCCTTCCATTTGGCCTGTAAATTCATGAAAATTAGATTTAAAAATTATGTTATATTGTGAATAATTGTGTGAATGTTATTTGGACACTTAGGCTATTTAAAAATGTTAATCTATTCTTAAGAAATTGATAGATGTTTAGATCTAGTAATTGAATTTTGTAATTAGCTACAATTAGGTAACTAACTAATTATATGCTTTACTTTCATGTCTTCTAAGTAAGATTGTTTCATATTTGTTTCAGAATGCTTCAATCTATAATAACTGAAAATGTATTTCAGTTATCTTAATTTTTAAGAAAGTTATGGGCTTTTAACTGTCCTCGATCACAGCTTTTGTGTTAAGTCAATGGAAAAGCAATAGGGAACAAGATGCTAATTTCCCAGTATGAAAATGGCCATAACTTCTTTAATACTGAAGATATGAAAGTGAATTAGGTGTCAAATTAAACTTCTTTTTATGCTTTATCTGATGGGATAAATTGCAGACTTTATTTTTAAAATCTCAAAATTTTGTAACATTGCTACTGTATGACTTGCCAGGCTTTGTCCCATCCCTGCGTCTCCCTTGCAGCTCTCTCCCCCGACTCCATGTCTGAAGAAGGGTTCCTAACAAAGTGTTGTCTCTTCATTCTCTCCATAGATGCTGCCTGATCTGCTGAGTTCCCTCAGCACTTTTTTTTAACTCAAGATTCCAGCATCTGCAGCCTCTTTTGTCTTCAAGGGAAGGATACTTCATCTGCATTTCCTCTGGCCCACAGGGGCAGGGAGGGCTGGCAAGGGCATTTCTCCAACATGCAGATATTTAGAGACTGCATATAGGAACACATGGCTCTAGCCCTAGAGGATCTCCTTGATACCCACACACTTTGAAAATTATTCCACCAGCCAGGCATGGAAATTGATATCAAACATATGGGGGACTGGGGGACACAATTTCTTGGCGGCCGCGCGTGCATGCGCACACTCACACACACGCGCGAGACTTCGGAGGCTTCAGCCGTGATCCCTGTGGTCGGTAATTAGTGACGGGTGCTGGCAGTCGCGTAAGTGGGACAGGCCCTTAATTTCCCATCGAGTCTTCAGCTCCCACTAGTCGAGATGCAGGTGCTTTGTGATAAAAGTGATGAACGACTCGAATCGTTCTGCAGAACACTACTCGTTACCCGACACAATACCTTACAAAGCTTGCAATGGGGGGGGGGGAGGGCATCCCCCACCTCTGAAAACATGGAGGGGACACATCCCCCCTGCCCCCCCCCCCCTGGGATTTCCACCCCTGCACCAGCCTGCCTTAATTCTTCTGACACTCTGGAGCTGAAACTGGAAAAGTAAAGTTCAAATGAAGTTCTTTCTCATTATGTATCTTTTACAATATGATTAGCATGTCTTATTTTAAATGCTAGAAATACAGCCTAGAAAAATTCTTAGTTTAGTTTTGAGATTCAGCATGGAAACAGGCCCTTTGGCCCACTGAGTCCACACTGACCATCCATCACGGTTTAGTCTAGTTCTATGTTATTCTATTTTTTTTAATCCATTCCTTACACACTGGGGAATTTACAGAGACCAAATAGACAAACCCACAGCCAGAAGAAACCCACCCGGTCACATGGAGAATGTGCAAACTCCACACAGACAGCAGCCGAGGTCAGGATTGATCCCGGGTCTTTGGCACTGTCATGTACCAGCTCTATCAGTTACGTCACTGTGCTGCATTTTATTAGACTCAAGAATTTTATTTATTTTCAAAAACATATCTTCCAAATCAAATAACTGACAATGAAATCCTGGTGAAGTGGATTATGAATGTCATCAAAACTCCATGCCAGGCACACCCTTATTTGGTGTTTATTTATCTCAGGAGATAGGCATTGATCAGAAATGAGATCTGAAGTTGACATTTCCCCCTCTAAGCCAGTGCTGAGAGGAGCTGTGCAACTTCGATACCCAGCTACAATTAACACAGCAAAAGCTGAGGCTCGGTCCTCAGTTCCTTGTAACCCCGCAGTTCCCATTTCCTTTCTTTACTTTATTTTTCTTTCGTCCCCTGGTTGACTCTAGATTGTGTAAACTCGCATCTTCCAAAAGACAGGGAAATCATTGGCCACAGACCACCTTCAGACTTATTTTTCATCCAGTTGAACATTCAGACAGCAAGGACTGACTGCTGTGTGTTTAAGTGGTGATCAGGTCAACGTCTGACATGTTTTTACTGCACCACAGTGAAGCAGAAGGAGCTTTGCTCGATATCATCCCTGGAGATTAAGTCAAAGTGTAGGGTCCAAGACTGCAGGTTACACATGAAAGTTATTTATGTAAGTCCTCAGAGTACAGCTGAGAATGTGTAGTGGGAATTCTGAGTGTAGCTGACTACATAGCACATTTTCTATATTAATTTTTTAATGCTTCTTCTGGCATCCAGTGACTTCCCCACACTAATTGCCATTTTTATCACTGGAGTGAGAGGTTGTGCATCAGGGTAAACAACTGGTGTGATTGGAAGCAGGCATGATTCTACGTTGGAACCTGAATTGACTAAATCTGCACTTTAGACTTTAGAGATACAGCGTGGTAACAGGCCTTTCATCCCACCGAGTGCGTGCCGACCAGAGATCACTCCGTACACTAGTACAATCCTACACACTAGGGACAATTTACAATTTTACTGAAGCCAATTAACCTACAAACCTGTACGTCTTTGGGGTGTGGGAGGAAATCGGAGCACCGGGAGAAAACCCAGGAGGTGACAGGGAGAACGTACAAACTCCATACAGACAGCACCTATAGTCAGAATCAAGCCTGGGTCTCTGGTGCTGTAATGGGGCTGTCTCACTGTACAAGCTAATTCAAGAGTTCTCCCGAGTTTCCCCTGATTCGAACTCGGAAAATTACGGTAATAGCCGCTCATGAGTACTCGGGGCTCTCGTGGACATTTTTCAACATGTTGAAAATTCTTCACGAGTCTTCACGAGCTTACCGCGTTTCCTGAGTACCTGCCGTTAGCGTTACGAGCCGCTAAGAGACGTCCCGAGCTCCGACGTACCCGCAACGTGCATTCTACGTGCTTACCACGAGTTTTTTTTTTTTTTTAAACTCGGGAGAGCTCTTGGGTAAACTTGTATAGTGGGACAGGCCCATTAAGGCTCTAGCTGCGCCACTGCGCAGGCTTAAGTTTGTAAATATTAAAAGCCTTTCGCACAACCGAAGTTCTTGCAGTCAAGATTTTTAGCACCGTATTTGTGACAAGGATCAACTTCAGTTCTATCTGTCAGTCAGATCACACTGTAGTTGCAGGCATCAACCACAAAATGGCTCCATGGAGCAGGTTTCAGAAATCTCTCTTCCCAAGTGCCAGTGCATTGAATATAAAAACAAGACCATGGCCAACATCAGAAGCAATTTAATTTAACCTGTAATCTTTGTATTAAATGGGCTCTTTTAAAAGTGTATTGTGGATCATCATGACTGTAACAAAAATGGCAAAGCAGATAAAGTTTTGAATTGTCTTCATGGTTAGTTGTTTCTTAATGCAACAGCAATAAATTCCAATTGTCTAACATGCTTTCAGCAATAACCTCTACTGCACTTTGATTAAAGGCTTGACCTTCAAAATTTAATTAACAAAACAGAAGGAGATATTTTCTCAAACAGCCCGTCACTTTGAATATTTTCTCTAATCACTCCTGGATTGAAAGTCACCTTCTACAAAATGTCACATTCTTTATTTAAAAAAAAAAAAAAAATCGGATTTACTAACATAAAAAGTTAACACCAGATAAAAATATAATTATATTCAGAAAGTTACTGTGCTTATCACTGGTTTTCCATCTGGGATCCCTGCCAGCGTGGTTGCAATGAGACCATTTATCTCAAAGCAGTAACTCCTCCGATGACTTACCTTTTGACCCATTTCTCCTTCAACATAATTCATCCATTGAACACCGTCTGCTATTCCCATTGGACCTCTGCTCCATTCCTTCGTCATCCTTTCCAGCTTCATTTGAAAGTTTTGCTCTTCTAACTGTTTTTCTTCTTTTTATAAAAAAAGACACGGTAATATATAAAGCTGGACATGAAAATGAAATGCAGTATTTTCATTAAAGGAAATATTATGTGTCCGGGAGATTTAAAAAAAATGCCTTCCAGATATCCTATTATGTAATCGTGTTCATTCATTATGCTTTTAATTGTCTCAAATGGCATGTAATTCTATTCACTATCCCACTAAAGTGGAGTGAGCAAAATAGCCATATCTAGTAATTTAATCGGGGCAGTGTATAATCCAATGCTGTAGATTGCTTTACAATGCAAAACAGATCTATAAAGATACAGAATGTATTTCATTTTTTAAGAGCAAGAGAGAGAGAAGGTGGAGGCAAAGACAATATTTTAACGTCAGAGATGTACAGCACAGTAAAGGGCCCTTCAGCCCATCATGTTCATACCAACCATTTGGCTATCGTCACTAGTTCTACTTGCCTGCAATAGAATTGCATCCTTCTATGTCTTGTCAATTTAAGTGTCTGTCTAAATGTCTCATAAAATTAATCATTGGATCTGATTACACTTTCTCACAGCATGTTCCAGGTATCAACCATTCACTGTGCCAAAATACCTTTCCACTTGAGTCTTATTTAAAACTGGTTCCTCTAACGTTAACGTTATACCCTCTTGTTTTTGATCCCCCTACCATAGGAAAAGGATTTAGTCTATCTACCCTATTGGTGTCTCCCATAATCTTACATACTTCTGGCAGGTCACTCCTCAATCTCCTCCACTGCAGGGACAACAAGCCCAGCCTATCATAACTCTCCCCATAACTAAAGTCCTCCAATCCAGGCAACATTCTGGTGAGTTTCCTTTGCATTTTCTCCAGGGCAATCACATCCATTCTAGAGGGAGGAGACCAGAACTGAACTTAGACTTAGTTCCTCCCACACTGTTGAGTGCATTGGGCAGCAAGCTTTCACTATTTTGTTCGGTCATGTGTGACGTCTTCCACCCTCGAAAGGTTAGCGTCCTGGGCTTCCAAATCCTTCTGGAATGTTCGCCTCCATGTGAGTTTTGGTTGGCCTCTTTTCCTTCTTCCGTCAGGTTGCCATGTCATTGCTATCATGGGTGCACGTTCTGGTGACATTCTGAGTACATGTCCTGCAAATTTCATCCTGCGTACCTCTATGTCAGGGGTCGGCAACCTACGGCCCCCGGGCCGAATGCGGCCCGTAACCCGAAATCATCCGGCCCGCAGGCGTTGGTTTTTTTTCCGCAATCATCTGGCCCGCAGACTTCCTTCATCTCCAGTACCTCCTGGGCCCGAGGCCGCGGCGCCCAGGCGCGGTGACGCAAGGACGCAAGGAGGCCTGGGCTGGCGGCCGCAATTGCGGAGCCACCAAGCGCGGCCGAGCGCCGAGCTCTGGCTGAACCGCATCCTGTGCAAAGACGCCGGCACGGCCGCGCACCTTCTGTGTCTGGGCTTCACTGTCGGTATCGGGGTTGTCAATAGGCCGGGGACGTGTGAGCCACCGCCTTCAGGACAGAGCCAAGGCAATGGTCCGTAGGTACGCCATGTTCGTGAGCGCCGATTTTTTTCGGCGACTGCCGGCGTCATATCAGTGTCGCCAAAAGATTTTGAACATTTCAAAATCCAGCGGCGACAAAAAAAGTGTTGCGACACTTGAAAAAACCCTGCGCTTCATACGTCATCACGCCGCGTCACTGCCGCATCATGCCGCGAATTTTTTGGTGACCTGATACGTCAGTCAATGATGCCGGCAGTCGCTGAAAAAATCGCCAAGTGGGACAGGCCCTTTACTCCAGCACTTTGTGTTCTTTTGTACTTAACCAGCATCTGCAGCACTTTGTGTTTCTGCAATACAAGTGTTGCCTAACCAGTGTTTAATAAGCTGCAACATAATGCCTCAAGGCTGGTATTTTCTGCCCTGACCTATCAAGGGAAGCACATCATATGCCTTATTTGTCACCTTACTCACCTGTGTTGCCACAAAGTTGCTTGAAAGAACAAGAAACTGTCCACTGCTTTTTATTTTAGGTCACAGTACAGAAGGGATTGGGATGATCTGGAATAGACACAAAATGCTGCAGTAAAAGGCCTGTCTCACGAGTCTGCGGTCATTGGCGGCGAAACGGGAAGAATCTACCGCTCCTGGGCCGCCATAGACCGCGCACTCGGTCAAACGCACAATTCCAGGGCCGTGCGGCGTTGTTCCCAACACCGCACGGTGCTAAAATAAAACCAACACTGTTCAAAAATATGTCCCTACCGCACAGCCTCCGCCAGTGAGGCACGAGTGCGGCACGGCCGCCGCCACAGCTGCCGCCAGTGTGGCTCGAGCGCCGTACGTCAAACTTGCACCACCACAGCCTCCGCCAGTGAGGCACGTGTGCGGCACGGCCGCCGCCACAGCCACCGCTACAGCGCCGCGATCAGGACGGCCGCCGCCACAGCCGCCGCTAGTGAGTCACGTGTGCGGCATGGCCGCCGCCACAGCCACTGCTACAGCGCCGCGATCAGGACGGCCGCCGCCACAGCCCCGCAGATCCAAAATGACGTCATCGCAGTCGGCCCGCCCTTTTTTTTACTTACTGCAAGCACGTGGGACCAGCCGTATTTAAATCACTCGGCCCCCGCGCAGCATCCGTGCGGCGCTCCCGTGGCATAGGCTCGGCGCTCTCGCCGTTGCCGTGCGGTCCACTCTACAGGCGAAGCCGCGCTTCACCGCCGATGACCGCAACACCGTAAGACAGAGCCTTAACTCAGTGGGACAGGCAGCATCTCTGGAGAGGAATGGGTGACGGGTCGAGACCCTTCTTCAGACTGATGTCAGGGGAGTGGACGGTACATAGATAAGAAAGTGTATAGATAAGGAAATGGAAGGTGTGAAAACAGGACAAAGGGAATTGAGATCAAGGACAATGTAGAATAGACTGAAGAAGGGTTTTGACCCGAAACATTGCCTATTTCCTTCGCTCCATGGATGCTGCCTCACCCGCTGAGTTTCTCCAGCATTTATGTCCACCAGAGATAAAATGTAGTCGGAGACAGTAAGACTGGTTGGCGAACTGGGAAGGGGGAGGAGATGTTGAGAGAGGGAAAGCAAGAGTCACTTGAAGTTAGAGAAACCAATGTTCGTACCGTTAGGGTGATGTCCTTCATTTCCTGCTCCTGGCCAAGGTGTCATTCATAGGTCCAGGCAACATGCTGGGTCTGTCTGTCCCAATGCCTGCTCCCCTTCTGCGGTCATTTGATCATCTTGTGTCTGCCAACCTTCCCAAATCTGTTCGCAACCAGCGGGCTGTGCAGGAGCAGAACCACATGGCAAGAACATAATTTTAATTTTGTTGTTGTAATACATTAAGTTATAATTAAAGTTAAAGCAAATAAACAAGATCAAAGTACAAAGACACACCAACAGACTTAAGGAGAAATGAATTGTTTCCATCTTTTTTCAAAGTATAGTTGCAGTCATTAGAACATGGACAGCGTGAATGGACAGAAACTTTTACCCAGGGTGGGGGAATCAAGAGCCCGAGGACATGTGTTTAAAGTGAGAGGGGCAAGATTTAATAGGAACATCAGGGGCAACTTTTTCACTAAGACGGTGGTGGTTATATGGAGGTAGTTGAAGCAGGTACTACAACGGCATTTAAAATACATTTGTGCAAGTGCATGGATAGGATATGTTTAGAGGGATATAGGTCAAATGCTGACAAATGGGACTAGCTTAGATGGGGCATCTTGGTCAGCATGGACAAGTTGAGCCAATGGGACCGTTTCAGTGCTGTGTGACTCTACGACTCTAACATCTGCAAACGTCGAGCAAAATCAATTGAGAAGACTCATGAAACAACGTGTCATTCATTTAGTGCATTTACTTATCTCAAGGTTTCCCAAAGTGCCATGAAATATTTTTTTAAAGAACTCTCTTTAAGTAGAGTATATAACAGCCAATTTTCACATGGCAATGTCTTACATAAGTACAAGGTGATAATAATCAGATAATTTGTTTTCGTCGTTTTGGTTCACTTCAGTGATTTAAGGTTCTACGTCCAATCTTACAAGGTCTTGTTTACATGTTTATCTATAGAGGAACTCACTTATTTGTCCAGTCCTTTTACACCTCACATTCTCACTATGGCATTTCCCCACATTATACTGTTACCTGGAATTATGGCCAATTCTTCACTACTTAATCCAAGAGCACAAAAATTTGTCTTTGGCTACAGCTAGTTCAACCCAAATGAGGTGCAAAACTGGGACCTTCTGAACTGATTGGCTTCATTGCACTGGTTATGCCTTGCATAGCCAAGGTCAGTGAGGGAGGTCTGGTGAACATTTATTTATTACAATCAAATTGTAATAGATTACTTGGAACAGTGAAACATGAACCTTATGTGATAACATCTCATCTCCCTCCCCAGACATGGAGATTATCCTTTAAGATCCAACGCTACATCTCATGATTTTCACAGTGGTAGGACACAAATGTTAATGTTAACATGGGCTTCTCAAGTAGCTTGAAGATATTTTAACAATTTAATTCATCCAGATGTATAATGATCAGCCTTGTCTCTTCACTACAAGTTAAAGATCGCATGCGAGCTCCAGTCAATAACATTTTATTGGATTTACTACAGTTATTGGCTGAAGCAACCTCAGTAATCTGTGGTATAGAGGAGAGGTCTTAGACATCTGTAGGTTACAGAAATACCATCAAAGGGATAGTGAAAGCCATCTTATTGTGTTCAGACTTTTCTTTCTACTGTCTTTCACTCTCTCTGTTCCATCTGACCCCTCTCTCTGCCGTGTTCTCTCTCTCTTTATCTTCACTTTATGTGTCTCAGGTTTGTTTATTTCTCCCTGCTCACTTGTCTCTCTGGTGCTCTCTCTTATCCTTCTCCCTCTTTCTCTTTCTCTCTCTCTTTCACTCTCTCTCACATGCATCACATGCTCACCCCTCTGTTTCTCTTTCCTTCTCTCTCTAACTCTCTCTCCCCAATAGGCTTTTATTTTATTGTATCTCTTTTTTAATTTTATATTCTGCACAGATCTGTTTAAGAACGTATGCATAATTTTTAGACAATTCCTACAATTCCTTCTCAGTAAAATGTCAGAAGCTCTTTTCAAAATGGATTAGAGAACATTATGTGCTATTATAAAAGGAAATGAAACAGGATTTAGTGGGCAGTGGTTCAGTTTCTCTTTTAATTTCATTGGTGTCTCTGCAATAAGACGCAGGGAGCTGGATACCAAAGGTATTTTAAATGTGATTTCTGTCATAAAAGATTTAGGGAAAGAGCTAACTCTTTATAGTTGATTTTTTACACTAGTTTCTAAGAAAATGAATGAATTAGAGAACATCATTAAACTGTCTCAATAATAAATCATCTCAGCTCTGCAGTGGGAACAGTAGTTTTTCAGTGGATATAAAGAGGAAGGCTTGGAGTTAAAGCACATTACAGACATTTCAACTGAATTGATTCACACATAAACAAACATAAACTACCTGTAGGCTAAACCAAGGTAATCCCTCTATTTATTTATCTGTTCATTTATTTATCTGTTCGTTTTCCTAGTCTGGGCATTGTTCGTAGGAAATGTTAATTGGCCATCCTCAATTGCCCTTGAATAATGGGATGAACTGCCGCCTTGAAACGCTGCAGTGTTTCTGGTTTAGGGACTCCTATCATTCCTCTGGGTAGGGAAGTGTAGAATACAGCCACAAAGGTTATATAGGAACGGCAACATGTTTGCATATCGGTACGTGACTAAGAGGAGACACTTTGTGATAATCTTTCCATAACCATCTTCCTTGAGTAATTCAACGGGACAGAAAGCAACTCTGGAGAGAAGGAATGGGTGATGTTTCAGGTCGAGACACTTCTTTAGACCCGACCCGAAACATCACCCATTCCTTCTCTCCAGAGAGGCTGCCTGTCCCGCTGAGTTATTCCAGCATTTTGTGACTATTTTCAGTGTAAAACAGCATTTGCAGTTCATTCCTACGCCCCTGTCTTCCTTGCTGGCAAAGGTTGTAGGTTTGGGGGATGCGTTCAGAGTAGTTTTGCTGAATAGCTGCAGCACTTATTGTGTCGAATATACACTGCAGTGTTACAGTGGCTTGCAAAAGTATTCATACCCCTTGAACTTTTCCACATTTTGTCACGTTACAACCACAAACGTAAATGTATTTTATTGGGATTTTATGTGATAGACCAACACAAAGTGGCGCATAATTGTGAAGTGGAAGGAAAATGATACATGGTTTTCAAATTGTTTTACAAATAAAAAACTGAAAAGTGTCGCGTGCAAAAGTATTCAGCCCCACTGAGTCAATACTTTGTTGAACCACCTTTCGCTGCAATTACAGCTGCAAGTCTTTTGGGGTATGTCTCTACCAGCTTTGCACATCTAGAGACTGAAATTTGTGCCCATTCTTCTTTGCAAAATAGCTCAAGCTCAGTCAGATTGGATGGAGAGCGTCTGTGAACAGCAATTTTCAAGTCTTGCCAGAGATTCTCAATTGGATTTAGGTCTGGACTTTGACTGGGCCATTCTAACACATGAATATGCTTTGATCTAAACCATTCCATTGTAGCTCTGACTGTATGTTTAGGGTCGTTGTCCTGCTGGAAGGTGAACCTCCGCCCCAGTCTCAAGTCTTTTGCAGACTCTAACAGGTTTTCTTCCAAGATTGCCCTGTATTTGGCTCCATCCATCTTCCCATCAACTCTGACCAGCTTCCCTGTCCCTGCTGAAGAAAAGCATTCCCACAGCATGATGCTGCCACCACCATGTTTCACAGTGGGGATGGTGTGTTCAGGGTGATGTGCAGTGTTAGGTTTCCGCCACACATAGCGTTTTACATTTATGCCAAAAACTTCAATTTTGGTCTCATTTGACCAGAGCACCTTCCTCCACATGTTTGCTGTGTCTCCCACATGGCTTGTGGCAAACTGCAAACGGGACTTCTTATGGCTTTTTTTCAACAATGGCTTTCTTCTTGCCACTCTTCCATAAAGGCCCGATTTGTGGAGTGCACGACTAATAGTTGTCCTGTGGACAGATTCTCCCACCTGAGCTGTGGATCTCTGCAGCTCCTCCAGAATTACCATGGCTGCTTCTCTGATCAATGCTCTCCTTGCCCGGCCTGTCAGTTCAGGTGGACGGCCATGTCTTGGTAGGTTTGCAGTTGTGCCATACTCTTTCCATTTTCGGATGATGGATTGAACAGTGCTCCGTGAGATGTTCAAAGCTTAGGATATTTGTTTATAACCTAACCCTGCTTTAAACTTCTCCACAACTTTATCCCTGACCTGTCTGGTGTGTTCCTTGGGCTTCATGATGCTGTTTGTTCACTAATGTTCTCTAACAAACCTCTGAGGCCTTCACAGAACAGCTGTATTTATACTGAGATTAGATTACACACAAGTGGACTCTATTTACTAATTAGGTGACTTCTGAAGGCAATTGGTTGCACTAGATTTTATTTAGGGGTATCAGAGTAAAGGGGGCTGAATACCTTTGCACGCGACACTTCTCAGTTTTTTTATTTGTAAAAAAATTTGAAAACCATGTATCATTTTCCTTCCACTTCACAATTATGCGCCACTTTGTGTTGGTCTATCACATAAAATCCCAATAAAATACATTTACGTTTGTGGATGAAACGTGACAAAATGTGGAAAAGTTCAAGGGGTATGAATACTTTTGCAAGCCACTGTATGTGCCGGTGATGGTGGGAATGAATGTTTTATGCCAGTAAAGCTTTATTGGGACGAGATCCTGTGTTGGATGTTGTCGTATGCGGAGCATGTGAGATAAGGAACTTTAGAGGAGGGTAAGCTTTAAAGGGGATCAGCATAAACAGTGCAGGGTCCAGAGGAGAACTGATGAGTCGCAGCCTGGTGCATATTAGAGATATAATGTGGAAACAGGCCTTTCGGCCCAACTTGCGCACACCGGCCAACATGTCCCACCTGCCAGCATTTGGTCCATATCCCTGCAAACCTGTCCTATCCATGTAACTGTGTAACTGCTTCTTAAATGTTGGGTAGTCTCTGCCTCAACAACCTCCTCTGGCAGCTTTGTCCATACATCCACCATCCTTTATGTGAAAAGGATTCTTAGTTCAGGTGCAGTAATTCAGAGTTCAGAAGCAAGACCAGAAACCCAGAGCTCAGGATTCAAAATCCTCCCAAGGGAAGCATTGAACCTGAATCATAGAAAACTATTTATTTGTTTATTTGTACCTAAGGAAGTTATATGCTTGTTGGTGAAAAACACAGCAAGTTCACCACTACTCCTCAGAGAAAGGCACATGATTCTCATCTCTCATGCTCGACTCTTGACTACATCCGTCCGGCCTTACTGTGTCGCCGACTCTAAACACCATTTGAAGCTTGGCTCAATGGCAATTACCTCAATCATTTAAGTAGTAGCTGCTCAGAATGGTCGTGGATGGGCCAAATAGTGGCTTTTTCTCATCATCGGTGTCGTAAGGTTTAAGAAAAGGGTTGGTTCATTGTAGAATAATGATAAATAAAATCAATGCCTTTGTTCTTTCGTGACTCCCTTTATTAGCCCATTGAAAGGTGAGCACTGTAACCTACCAGGGTACACAATTCCTCCCAATGTTATACCAGAGCTGGTCACAAACAGAGTATAACTGTGAATTCTATAATCTGTGATGAATGGTGTGTTCCCAGGGACACATACTGAGACAAACATCAACACATTTTTGTCTTCCCAAAATTTGTTGCTCTTGCAACACAGCAAGATGTCCATCAGGGAATGCTACCGACTGCACCATTCCTGGCTGCAGAAATACGTGTGAGGCATGCATTAAAGCTTAGTGCAGGCAATCCAAAGGCTTTGTGGGGAAGGACTGCATTCCAAGATCCTGCTATCACTGGACACTGAGGGACTGGGCTTTGTGTCACAGCCCCACAAACACTTGAAAGTTTTATTGTTAAAAGAGGCTATTTGAGTGCCATTGGTACATTGTATGCAGGATAAATTATCCTGAGGACAACGATTGTATTGACTTGACAACAGTATAAATGCATAGATTGGACGACATTATGAATGTAAAGAGAGCCATGTACGATTTTGTATTTCTTGTCATAGTTACGCAGTGCAGGAACAGCTAGTCCATGCTGACCGAGGTGCTACTTAAGGTAGTCCAATTTTCCTGCATATGGCCCATTTCCCTCCAAGCATTTCTACCTGAGTACCTGTCCAAATTTCTTTCTGACTTTGTAATTGTCCCTGCCTCTACTACTTCCTCAGGCAGCTTGTTCCATATGGCCATCACCCTTTGTGTGAAACTTGCCCCTTAAGATTCACTTAAATCTTTCCTCTCTCACCTTAAACATGCCCTCTAGTTTTGGACTCCTTTACCGAAGGAAAAAACTGTGACTATCTACCCTATCTACAGTGGCCAACTAACCAGTCAACCCGCATATATTCTTGTGGTGTGGGAGGATACCAGAGCACCCAGAGGAAAGCTATGCGGTCACAGGGAGAATGTGCGAACTGCTTGCAGACTGTGCCGGAGATCAGGATCGCAATCGAGTCTTTAGAGCTGTGTGATGGTGGCTCTATCAACCACGCCAATGTGCCTCCCCTTCGGACAGGATAGCCGATGTAGGGAAGGGTAAGAAAAAGTATTTAAACAGGGCAATTTCAACAGTAAGATTGCAGTGTTTGGATAATACAACGTTTTGAGCATGAAAGTTAAGGGAGGTGCATTTTCAAACGTCTGCAGTGAAAAAATGATTTTGCCCAAATTCCCCATCAATTATGAAAAAGGCTCCTAATCATCTTACTTTCATCTACTGACTGCACAAAACTTGGGCAAGGATAGTGACTATGGTAGCAGATAAAAAGTAATGCATTTCAGCCAGTCCCCTGGACATGATCGAATTAGTAAATTACTGAGCAGGGTCGAAATGTTTCTATTCATTGTACGTTCTGATGCTGACATGGTATGATTAGATGTTGGTGGTTCTAAGAATGTAGATATTGTTACGTACTAACACCAGTGATGCTTGAATTATCCACATTGCTGGTTACAGAAGAGAATGGCTCCCAATGAAAGAATTGAGTCAAATACTTAAAGCCTTTTCAACATGACAGTCGGTATTAGAAAACTGGATAGGAAAAAATGTTTGGATGAAAGGAATTAATGTCCATGGTAACCTTGAAGAAAAGTAATGCTGAAATTATTGAACTACCTATTGTTAAACTGGTTGAAACTGGATTGTGTACATTGAATGTTATGCTTTCATTATATTTGATGGCTCTGTAAATATCAGTCCTAATGGCGAGGAGTTATGATGCATTGAGAAGTGACAATACATGATCTAAAGTGGATTCCGTGCCTTCCAAAAGGCTCTGCCTGCACAAGATCCACAGTGGATGAATTCATTCAACGTGCCTAAAAGAGGTGGAAGGATTGGTAACCGAAAGCGTGTATGTATTAAGATTATTGGCATAAAATCCCAAGAGAAGATGAGGTGGATTTCTGGTGCAGCAGGATGTTATGAACTTGAATGCATTGCCTGAAGATGTTTTGGAAGCATATTTCAAAAGTAATTCTCAAAACGGAATTGGAAAGGTAACAACTAGAAATAAATATAAATAGTTTAAAAATAAATCACACTGCAGTTAGGAAATAGCAAGAGAATGGGAGAATTGGAAAAAAACTCTTTGGGCTAGATGACACAGATACTATGAGGGTAATCTGTCTCTTTCTGTGACCCGAGTCCTAACTCTGAAAAACAGCTGCATTGGGGTCATGTCAAAGGTTAAAATGTTAAAACAAAATCTGGAACAGGAAATGAACACACCTGAACCTCTCTGCTCTAATGGCGCTAGTCCAAAGGCATATGGACTACCTGCTTGGGGAAAGCAGATTGCCATTTAAATATTATAATGAGCCAATCTGTCCAGATTCTACTTTGAACAATAGGTGTCTGGGTTTACCAAGCATTCAAAAAAGGAGCAGCTGAAAGCAGATGAGAAAAGATGAATGTATTTGTTCTATGCAATTGCAGTGATGGGTGCCATGGGGAATGGGCTCCGTCTTTCCTCCTGCACTGTTTCTGTAGAGCGCCCATGTAAGGGCGACAACATTGCATGACATAGCTGATCGCAATGTGTAGCATTGTGCGCTTGTGCGCAGTCTGAAGAGAAGCATGGCTAAAACAATCACATGCTTAAGAGGCCGTGATCATATTTCACTGTATAATCTGAACATTATTCCAGTCGAGATGTAACATGTACACTGGTTTAGTTTAGTTTAGAAATACAGCATGGAAACAGGCCCTTCGGCCCACTGGGTCCGTGCCGACCAGCGATCCCCGCACATTATCATGATCCTACATATACTAGGGGCAATTTACACTTATACCAAGCCGATTAAGCTACAAACCTGTACGTCTTTGGAGTGTGGGAGGAAACTGAAGATCTCGGGGAAAACCCATGCGGTCAGGAGGAGAATGTACAAACTCCGTACAGACAGCACCCTAGCAGCAACTCTACCACTGCGCCACCGTGTCGTGCTAAATGTCTTTAATCTGCTAGCTACTTCAAACTGTTAAAATCACTACTGGTCCCATACAGATGCCACCGGATTCCCCTCCCCAAAATTGCATTAGTTACACCAGCCCACCGCCAGGACACCACTCTTCCTCCTCCTTCAACTTGGCTGCTTCCTCTCAATCTCTGCTGCTATACCTGCTTTTTTTCATAGACTGCTTTAAGTACATCAGTCAGGTTGCCTTTAGGTGGGAACCAGACATATAGAAACATTGAAAGGAGCATTAATTTGAAAATAAACTGAATATTTGAGAAACTAGTTCTCTGGGGCGTATTGATCTCCCAAACTCTCTTTACCTCTGCACAATTCTCCTTCAGCTGTGCAAAGGGACCACGTTCCTGGAAATAACAGCTTGAGGCCTGATCAAAATTGGGCCATGTTTTTCACCTGTATTTAAAAGTCAAATTGAACTTGAAAAATTCTGTTGGATTCAATACTGGTGAACCAATGGACCTAAATTAACTTGTAAATGCCTGTCACATTTGCTTCATTCATTCCCCATGCGATGAAAAGCTGAAATGGCCTGAAGACCACTAAGTCTAAAAGCATCATGTTTGACTTATCTTTCTGTTAACAAAATTCTGAAGCGTCCCTCCAGAAGCTAGGGTACAGTCCCGATTCTTCAATCTACCTCATTGCAGACATTATTTTATGAACTATTACGCTACAATGCTGAAAAACTATTTTCTGCACTCTAATATCCTTCTCTTTGCTCTACCTATTGTATTTGTGTTTGGCTTGATTGTATTCATGGTATTTTATTATCTGACATGATTGGATAGTATGCAAACAAAAGCTTTTCACTGTACCTCAGTAGCTGATAAGTGTAAACAAGATAGACGAAAAATGTTGGAGTAAATCAGCGGGACAGGCAGATATCTCTGGAGAGAAGGAATGGGTGACACTACGGGTCGAGACCCTTCTTCAGACTAGAGTCGGGCTAGAGGGAAATGAGAGATATAGACGGTGAAGTAGAGAGATATAGAACAAATGAATGAAAGATATGCAAACAAATAATGATGATAAAGGAAACAGGACATTGTTAGAAGTACACTGAAGAATGGTCTTGACCCGAAACATCACCCGTTCATTCTTTCCAGAGATGCTGCCTGTCCTGCTGAGTCACTCCAGCTTTTTGTGCCTATCTTAGGCCATTGTTAGATGTTTGCTGGGTGAGAACGAAAAGCTGGTACAACGTAAACCAGATTTCCTCCGTATTGTTCTCTTAGCCAAACATGTCCACTAGCTAAAGAGGGATTTGCCCAGTGTTTAGTTTAGTGTAGAGATACAGCACAGAAACAGGCCCCGGCCCACCGAGTCCGCACCAACAAGCGACCCCCACACATTAACACTATCCTACATGCACTAGGGACAAATTACATTTATACCAAGCCAATTAACTTACAAACCTGTACGTCATTGGAGTGTGGGAGGTAACCGAAGATCTCAGAGAAAACCCACGCAGGTCACGGGAAGAACATACAAACTCCATACAGACAAGCACCCGTAGTCAGAATCAAACCCGAGTCTCTGGTGTTGTAAGGCTGCAGCACTGTGCCGCCCCCCCTACGGTTGCCTTAATAAGCCAGGAAGAAAGAGACATCTCTCTTTGTTAGGGGTGCCAATTGCCCAAGATTATCCAGGAATAATTGAACAATAATTGGGGAAATGCTAAATAGAAAAGTGCTTGATTTTCTTTACACAGTTTCAGTCAGTAATAACAATATTGGTAATGGCTATTTAAGCATATGGTGGGAGGGGGGTGGTCTGAGGGAGAATGTGATAAAACCTCAAATAATATATTTAATACTATTAAACAGTCCCAGCACCTGTTACCCACAAGACCAAATGGATAATCCCCAAACTTATCTCATGATCATTTGAGGACCAAATCAGAAAACGTGTAATTTTTCGCCCCTGCTATTTAGAGCCCTTTTTCTATAGCCTTTTTTCTGTGGATTATTCCACCATGTTTAATAATAGCTTCATGTTTCTTTATTAATGGATTTAGTACTTTTGCAGTTTGTTGGGCCAAATGAGGAAATGAGGATGTAAATGAGGTCCCAAGCCCCAAGGAAATTCAGGTTCACCTGGTTGTTGAAGATGATGTTAAGCTCTGGTTCCCAGCTTGTTGAATGCACCACTCCATCTGAGAACCTGTACTTGTGTTTGGCAAATCTGCTTAGTAAATTTAATTCCGCCTAACAAGTGGGAAGACTTGTGATATGTATTTAATTATAGTTTTGAGTGGAATTAATGACCATAGCCTGCCTGTGTGTGTGTGTGCCTGTATGACTGATGTCTTTTGTAAATAAGATCATTTATCAAGCAGAGACAGAAGTAGTCACCCCCTCCCCTCCCTCCCCTCGAATATGAAAACAATTCATGACTTTTTTTAAACCATTGGAATATTACCTCTCCAAGTATACAGGATTCGGCTTCAGAATTGCTATCATGAACAATTCAAATCACCAACAAATAAAATAGGTAGAAAACAGTAAAATTAATTCCAATATTTCTTAGCTTTACTCTTGTATGCATAAATCCATAAACAACATAGAACATATATCCCACCAACTTAATAGAATTTTAAAAGTTATTTTAAATTGAGAATTAGTTCAAGGTAAAATTGACAGAATTTTTGTGCAGTATATATATATTTTAATGCAAACTTATCAATAGTATCTCAGAGAATTCTAAAACGCTGCACAGACAATTTATTTATATTTAAAATTTTCTGCAGAATTTATACGTGCAACAGTTTAGATATAGGAAGGTCCCACAAACAACAAGTAAAATAATTATCATTAAGTTGGTTTATGGTGGTAATAGTTGCCTCCAGCAGAGCTCCCTACTCACCATCAATTACCCCCATTGGACCTTTAATAAGCACTACAATAGATTTACTGTTTTATCTAAAAGACAGCACATGCAACAATGAAGCGCTCCCTGCGCATTGCTTTGAAGTTTAATCCAAGTATTTTGTAGCAATGAAATAGTGGTTTAGCCCAAACCTTTGACTTAATATCTTGAGTATTAGCACAGGGTTAAGTTCACACTTATCTTTTTTTTAGAAAAATTGTTAAGCTAACGTTTGTTCACATGTTCTGATAGATAATAAAGATGCTTTACTGGTAATTGTACAAAGTAGAATGTAGCTCAATATTAATTCCAAAAGCCAGTGGGTGGGATGGAATACGGGAGACATTGAAATGATTACCTGAGATGGCCTGAGGCAGAAATCCATGTCTTTCAAGTGTGCATTTCCACGAGTTTATTAAGATGCATTAGTGAATTCTAGTTAAGCTGATCTTTGATATGAGATAGCATGCTGCTTTCTTCACATGATGTGATCATACAAGGTATTCCCTGTGATCAGTAACACATACTCCATTTAGCTTCATTAGGCTTCTTAAACATAAAGTAGACAACAGGCACGCCAAGCTATTTGACATTGATGACTGTTTTACTCGAATTCTCAGAATGATCTTACTTTCTCCCCAGTTGCCAGTGATGAGCAAGCCGATCCTCCACATTTGTGCCCCTAACCCAGGGGATGACTTGTACTCCTTGTAGTCTACTGCCTCTTAGCCTGACTCCTGTATCTACTCCTAGTCCATGTACGTCTTCTCTTCTCACCACAAAGTGGTTTCCACTGGCCTGGAAAAAGATTTATCCTTGTAGAGATTGAAACATTGGTGCAGCAACGGTATGTGTTAGGCTGCCAATCATTGTCTCTTTTCTAATTAAAAAAATAAACTTTATTCAGAATAAAAAAACATATACAAAACAAAACATATATACACAAAATATAAACCATACAAAAATGCTTCATACATTTTTTGTATATATATTCAATAGTGTCATGCTCGGTAGTCCTGGTACCTGTCTTTACACAAAACCCCCTTGTCACTTGCAACAAAAAGCTTTTCACTATACCTCGGTACACGTGACAATAAACTACACTAAACTAAACTTCCCCATGCTTGAGAGGTGTCCCCACTGGACTAAGTGCCCATCAGCAGAAGGATCCTAAACTGTGGTCCTCTCCCACAGAGCCTTCAGTATATTTGTATAAATACAAGATATAGATAATTCTATCTGCCTTAATCCAGGCAAACATTCATCCCTCAACTAACATTCACTATAACACAAGGAACTGACATTCTGTCCCATTCACTACTTGACTCCCTTGACACTTCGCTGTTTGCTTCATTGACACTTATGTGATCTTCCAATGTCTGGTTTTTCCTTTTCTACCACATTGACCACATTTGGAAAAAAGTACTTAATTGTGGTAAAGCAGTTTGATATGTCCTGACATGGCAAAAGTTATTATTCATAATGTTGGGCTATAATTTGTGACCTTGTGCCTTTAATCTACATGCAAATGCCAACGGGGACATACTTACTGTGATGGGTCTTTAGTCACATTAGCAGAGCTCTCCTAATGAGCTTAGTTTAGTTTATTCTTACATATACAGTGGATAGCTTTTTTGTTGAGCGCTATCCAGTCAGTGAAAAGACTACACATGATTACAATCAAGCCGTCCACAGATACAGGAAAAGGGAATAACATTTAGTGCAAGATAAAGTCCAGTAAAGTCTGATAAAAGACTCTGCGAGGGTCTCCAATGAGGTAGATGGGAGGAGGTCAGGACCACTGTCTAGTTGGGTAGGATGGTTCAGTTGCCTGATAACTGCCAGGAACAAACTGTCGCTGAATCTGGAGGTATGGGTGTGTTTTGTTAAGGTGAAGCTTGTGAAGTTGCAAGGAGGATGGGGAAGGAGGATATCTCTGAGAGTGAACTGGTGGGACCATGGAGCATAAACTGTAAACAAGGTAATCTGGTAAATGAGTAAATGGGATCAGTTAGAAAGTAAGAATGCAGACAAAAGAATATAGATAAAATAAAGTAGGTTTTGTGAAACAAAGAGTAGGAAGACGTGCCTGACAGGTTAGTGCTGGGTATGTCCAGAGGGGGAAGAAAATAAATAAATAGCCAATATCACAGATTGATAACTGATACAGACAAATTCAAGTTACCTGACGTTGTGAGATTCAATGTTGAGTCCAGAAGGTTGTAACATGTCGGAAGGAAGATGAAGAAGTGTCTCAAACATCACCTATCTATGTTCTCCATAGATGCTGCCTAACCTGCCGAGTTACTCCAGCACTTTGTGTCTTTTTTTGTAAACCAGCATCTGCATTTCCTTGCTTTTCTTTTAAGGAAGATGAGGTGCTGTTCCTCAAGCTTGCATTTGGCCTCTTTGTAACAGTGTAGTGGGACACAGACCAATGTCAGAGTGGGAGTGGGGTGGAATACAGGTGATTAAACAGATTAGGTTTATTTATCATTGCAATTTGCCACATATCCTCGCCATTACATTTATTATTAGCTCTTCCGCATTATTGCCTTAAGGAAACCTTTTCTGGTGCTTGTTCACTGCACTGAATATGATTGATTAATACTAAATACTTTCCTTTCACTTGTCATATTATTTCTATGCAATGACAGTAGTCTGCTGGAATACTGTACTCATTATTATTCACCTCCTGTCTGGGTCATAACATCAACTGTAAAGTTCCTATTAATGTTAACTTCCCTCATCTTCAGCAGGTAATTCCAGACAACCAGTTACATAATCAATAATTGTGCCTACCCTATCAACATTTAATGCAGAGAGTTATTAGGTTTGCCCTCTTAGTCCTTGGGTCAGCCCCATTCTCAGTACTGATTTCATTTAGAATCTGTAGTGCCATCCTGTGCAGATAATGTGCAGACCTCTTGTCAGAAAGAGTAATCTAGTCATCGAAAGCAGTCCAATTGAATGTATGTTAATGTTCTTTTATCCAACACTAATGAGATAATGTGTAAAGGAACTCAACATGAACAGTGAAAGCATAGAAGCAGCAGCAGAGCCGCTGAATGCCTAAGCTTCTCCACACTGATGCAGAGTTCTGCTGAAGTCTTCATTGGAGCGCTCTCCGCTCTAACTATATTTTTCCTTGCTGCTCTCTTTGCCCACACACATACAACGTTGACAGATTCTCCCAGCCAGTCTGTGCTTTGGGTTGTATTTTTAATAAATGCCCTTTTTTCCATGGACAGGCCATATGATTCATGGCCCCAGGGACCTGACTTTTATTTGCAGTATTGGGTGTCACTGCGATAGAGTTGCTGCCTTACAGCACCAGAGACCCGGTTCGATCCTGACTACGGTTGCTGTATGTATGGAGTTTTGTACGTTCTCCCTGTGACCTGCGTGGGTTTTCTCTGGGAGCTCCAGTTTCCTCCCACAATCCAAAGATGTACAGGTTTGTAGGCTAATTGGCTTGGTAAAATTGTAAATTGTCCCTCGTGTGTGTAGGATAGTGTTAGTGTGCGGGGGTCGCTGGTCGGCACGGACTCAGTGTGCCGAAGGACCTGTTTCTGTGCTGTATCTTTAAACTAAAACTAAACTAAACAATTGTGTTCAGGTTTGGTCATCCTGCTATAAGAAGAATGTCATCAGCTTTTATTGAAGACGCAAGGAACTGTAGATGCTGAAACCCTGAGCAAAACTTGAGGAACTCAGCAGGAACTCAGCTTGAGGAACAGCAGGTCAGACAGTATCTATAGAGGGGATGGACAGGCGACATTTCAAATTGGACCCATCTTTCATCTGAAGGAGTTATTAAAGTTTCGTAGTAGAGCTGCTGTCTTATAGTGCCAGAGACCCAGATTCGATCGTGACTATACGGAGTTTGTACGTTCTCCCTGTGACAGCATGGGTTTTCTCTGGGTGCTCCAGTTTCCTTCCACATTTCAAAGACATGCAGGCTTGTAGGTTAATTGGCTTATGTAAATTGTCCCTATCGTGTAGGATAGAACTGGTGTGCAGGTTATCATGGTCAGCGCAAATTCGATGGGCTGAAGGGCCTGTTTCCATGCTGTATCTCTAAACAAAACAGGAATTTATTGAATGATGCACTACAAAGGGTGGCCAGCCAGTCCCCTGTGCCCATTCCAGCTTTTTGCTGTGCCCATCTAATTAGTTCCCCCCTCAGCATTCTCCTCATTGTTGATAGTCTTTCAAGTTTCAAGCTTTATTTACATTTCAGGAAGCATATTCCAGGTTGCCCCACATTGCTGTTTAAAAATGCATTTCTTCTTATTCTTGCTACTCTGGTTACACGACTTCTTGCCAGAAAAAAATCCTCTCATTTACTCTGATGAATGCCATGATGTGATGCTGGCAATTCCGCAAGATGCACTGTGTATGAGGTCTGCTTCTCATTCAGTATGTGAAGATCCCATTGTCAATGTGCAGAGACCATCAACAGGGTCTGTGATTCATGTGGCACGATATCACTGTACAAGATACATTTATTCATTGAGCCATGTGAGGTTAGCTTGGTGTTCAGTTTGGAACAGCAGATTCGGCAGATGCAGTTACAACCTACATGAAAGAGGCAACAATACATTGACTATCTGTGCTGTAGTCACAGTATGAATGTACCCACAGGAGGCATTTATCATCAATATTGCACTTCCTAGTATTTGGCTGTTTCACTTTCTTCTGTGAGCCTTTAAATATTACCATGAATTGAAATGTTGTTATTTTGTTTGAATGCTTATTTAAATATTGCTAAATATGAGACTGTGCGTGTGTGTGTTGTTACATACCACTGCCTTTGGCCTGTAAGTCTGCACTGAAGAACTATCTGAGACACTGTAGATCAATGCTTTCCCCAGGTGTTCCTTTGCTTGCTTTTAACTCAATGAGTTAATCGGGCGGGATCAGTAAATGGCTTTTGAAATTTAAGTCTGCAGAAGCATATTTCCTTGTGTCGATTGTCAGTGTCTGTTCCAATTTGTCTGTGCCAATCGTAAGCTGTCTCCTGTGAATTTCTGCTATGTTAAACCCTCTGAGGGCTTTACAGAGAATCCTCGATTAAGCTGCCAAAAGAGGGCACAATTGAATTCTAGGGTCATAAGAATCAGTGCTTTAAGCTTTCTTCAAAGACAGTACAGGGCAAAATTTCTGTCCTCCTTTCATAATATGACAATAGGCAAATAGTGATCAGACTCCAATTGATTCTAATTGAGTATCTGAACAAAATCTGTTTTTGCTACACTCAGTTACTTCTGAAAGGTTTAATCTTGTTAAGTGGTGCTTATTTAAGGGAAATTATGGTATTATTGCAGAGGAATCGGGTTTTTTTTAAACATAAATTGGTTCAAGGTTTGGACTGGAATTGAAATAATAGGGCTCTTGTCACTGGTATTTCTTTTGCCAGTAATGTGAATTATATAAATAATGGGATTAAAAGACCACTTCGTTTCCAGCACCAGAAACAAGTTAAATCTAAATAATTTATTTTCAAAAGCAGTTAATAATTGAACCCACTGTTTATAAGCATTTGTATTTGTAGATCATGCAAGAATTGCGAGTTTGGATCCTTGTCATGGCCATGCTAAGGACAGAGTGGAGAAATATTCCAAAGCTACATTAACAATCCAGTGATTAGCTGATATTGCCCCAGTTAGCACATCATCAATAAACCATGGCAAAGCTTCTAGCAACCCAGGCAATCATTACCACTCAGCACATTAGTAATTGCTTCACTTGCTATCTTATTAACTTGTTAAGTAGATTGTTCATTGTACTGTGTCCTGCAGATAATGCTTGTGTAAAATAGTGTCAATTGGACAAGTCAACGCCAAGTGCAACAATGAGATGCCAGCACGGGCCAACTCAGGATTGCCAGAAATTCTCCTCAGGAAAAGCCTGAGGATTCTCCTCAGGATACAGCTCCTTTATTGAGCTCAAGGGCCCTCGGCCTACTTCAGGCTCTTGTGAAAAAAACTAAGTCTGCAACTGAGACAAGAGCATTACATTGTCATATATGTTGACAATGGAAAAATAACATTCACAGCAGTATAACAGCTCTGTAAATACAATACACATATATCATAAGATCATAAGTGATATGAATAGAATATTCCATTAAGCCCATCAAGTCTACTCTCTCATTGATTCATGGCTGACTTATCTCTCCCTCCTAACCCCATTCTCCTGCTTTCTCCGCATAACCTCTGACACCCGTACTAATCAAGAATTTATTTATCTCTGCCGTAAAGAGTGTACCATAGAGTCATACAGTATGGCTACAGACCCTTTGGCCTAACTTGCCCATGCTGATCAACATGCCCAATCCACACTAGTCCCACCTGCCTGCATTTGGCTCATATCCTTCTAAACCTATCCTATCCTTGTACCTGTTTGAATGTTTTTTAAACGTTATGATAGTACCTGCGTCAACTATCTCCTCTGGCAGATGATTCCATGCACCCACCACCCTTTGTGTAAAAAAAAAGTTGCCTCATATGCTAGTTTAATTTTGTTTAGTTTAGAGATACAGCATGGAAACTGGCCCTTTAGCCCACCCAGTCCGGTCTGGCCAGCAATCCCCGTACACTAGCACTATTCTATACACTAGGGACAATTTACAATTTTTACCGAAGCCAATTAACCTACAGACCTGTGCGTCTTTAGAATGTGGGTGTAAACCAGAGCACCCAGGGAAAACCCATGCGGTCAGTGGGAGAACATACAAACTCCGTACAGACAGCACCCAGAGTCAGGATCGAACTCAGGTCTCTGGCGCTGTAAGGCAGCAACTTACCGCTGCGCCACCGTGTCGCAGCATGGAGACTTCCCACTATGGGTAAAAGACTCAGTGCATGTACCCTATCTATTCCTCTCATGATCTTATACACCCCTATAAGAATGTCCCTCATCCTCCTGCACTCCAAGGAATAAAGTCCTAGCCTGCTCAAAGTCCCCCTATATCTCAGGGCCTTGTGTACTGGCAACATCCTCGTAAATCTTCTCTGCACCCTTTCCAGGTTAACAACATAGATAAAATATAATAAACAAATATTCAACATTGGAAAAGGATGTGACATCCTCAGCAGTATTCCTTCTTGAGAACAGGCATCTTCCATGTTTCCTTTCCTCATAGTAACAGGCATCTTTGGGGTGCACACCATTTCATTGCTACCGACATTTTGAAAGTGTACCATTTCTTAATGGAAGCTGTCCCGCTGGCTATTTTTTTTAAACAACATATGTGAAAATGTGGTTTGTGCATTTTTGCACCAATAGTCATCTTGAGTAAGTTTCCCCTTCTAATAAAAAGGCACCTCAATTAGACATGCGCCATTAACAACACCAAGCTTGTGTGCACACCCTTCATTAAACGTGTATTTTGAGCGTATACTCCTTGATACCAACAGGCATCTTTCGTATGTTCCCCTTGTAAACAGATGTTCTAGGTGTATGTACCCTGAAAGCAACAGATGTCTGGGGTGTGGACTCCTTCACCAGAACAGACATGACAAATATGTACCCCAGCAATACTTCAGATATCTCGTGTGTACCTTTCGTAACAGTAGGTGGCTCAGGTGGGTACAGCTTTGTAGCACTGGCTTGTCTGACATTAATTAATCTATCCCTGATCTCTCAGTATCCTTTTCATGTATTTTCTAGAAATGTTACCTCTGATTTTTGTATCATGGTGTCGACTGATTTGATAGACTCTGTCTCCTCTGTCTCTCAGTATCTGTTCAGTCTGTGGTCTTACTATACTTGCCTCGTTTTGGCAATACCTTGAACAGAGCTGGCCTGTAGCAAGTATCCAATGTCAGCTTCAATGAACGGGCAATGAATCATGGATGAACACGAATTAAGGGATCACCTGGCTGGAGAGAGCACCTGATGACAGTCCCAGGGGTGGTCATTATATGAAACCTCTACAGTGGACGCATGCTGATTACGGGCGAAGCTATGGGCTTTTATGTCAGCGACATGTTTAAGGCCTTGACTTGGTCTCTTACATTTTGCTTTGTTTTCTAGGTCGCGACTTGGCCAGCACGACCCTTCCTGGCTACCCTCCACATGTGCCCCCCGCTGCACAGGGCAGTTACCCACCCCCAACACTAACAGGAATGGTGCCTGGTGAGTGCAAGAACCAGTGTTTGATGCAGGATGCTGGCATTAGAGGGAACTCTCTGAACTGTTTCGGGTTCTGCATATTTCACAGGAGACAAAGATCTCTGTTGCAGTCACTGGCTGAAAAAAGCACTGTGAGAAGGAGCTAAGACGCTGGTCTCATTAACCTCTCTACAGTTAGACACTTCTCCGCAGGGATAAAACACGTAGATACATCTCTAATATTTCTTCCTTCACTTAACTGTCAGAAGTACTAATCTCCTGGGACGTTCAACATACTGCGACAGAAAAGGCTTTGGTGTTCAGGATGGTGATATAGGTAGAAAATCTAGTCATTAAACAGGACTCAGAAGCCCAGCTGTCCTTTAAGAAGACCGGTAATTTGTTTTTAATGAAAACATGCATTTTATTTTTAAATGACCCTTAACAAATTAGTTTTCAGCATTATTTATAATGATGCGACTCAGAGTTACATGAACAATAACAAGCTTAATATTGCCTTTGCAACCACACAATTTTCTTCCATTCCCTTTCCATGGTGGGCTGCACTCACCTTTTTCCTTTCATTTTCCGGTCTTAATACTGTTCTGTGCAATCACTAAGACCACATATTTGTAACAGTAATATTGCCTGATTCCACTTATGCTTTCGTCTCCTCATCCAGCCCTTTGTTGCTCCAGATTAGACTTATTTCAACACACCCCTGACTGATGACCCTGCTTCTATCAGGCAAGCTAAACTTTATCCTGGTCTCATTCTCCTATCACCCCTGCCCTTTCTGACCTATATTGGCTTCCAGTTACACAAAGTTTCAATTTATTATAGTCATCTGATTAAAATTTCTTCATAGGCTTCCCGATTCCTACCTCTGCAATTTCTACTAACCATTACACCCACTAAAATATCCACAGGCCTCTTAAAGAATTGTTCCAGCAATGGTGAATGCTATGAGTTTCCAAGACTCAAAGCTGTGGAATTTAGAGCTCTCTAGGTCTCTCTGCTTTGCTATTAACCATTTTTATTCTAAATCGCTCACTAAAATCGAACTCTTTGACCAAACAGTTATACATCTGGTCATTCAGGACAAAGAAGCTCAGCTGTCCGTTAAGATGATCAATATATTATTTTAATATCTCCTTACCTGGTTCAGTGTCAAATTTTATTTGGTAATACACCCATATAGAAATTCTAATGCATGTTGCCATATTTTAGTGCACTATCTGATGAAATTTTTAAAAAGAACTCAAACCTGCAGTTAGATATTTTTTGTTCAGTCGTGCCCTTCCTAAAATTGAATTAGTTTCTTCTGTGCATGGGAAATGCACATCTTTAGATTCATTCTAGTTTCTTAGCAGCTATATTCATAGCTGATGCAAATCAGAAAATACATCGGATGTCAAGTTTTAAATTCAATATTCAATGTTTGATAAACTGACAATAGTGGTTTACAACTGAAAAAAAATCTAAGAGTATCTGGCATATATTTTGTATTGGTTTCTTCCTCAAAATCACAGATTTAATCCACAACTAAAGGTTGCTGCATTGTTTAATCATCTGTGTCTGCTTGTGGGCACAGGCTTCATGGCTCAGACCTGCAGCATCTTTCCAGCTGGGGAAGTTGTGCAGTGGCTTATGTGGGAGACAAATAATTGAACTCGGTAGAGAACCAGATTCTTTACATCAATGGAAATTGAGCCGCCCTTATTATAATTAGTATATTTAATCAGATTTGCAGGATTTTAATTGCTATATGCACTTGTAGCTTTGGAAATATAGTCCACCAGATTACTCCTTGTTCCTCAACTATTCCCGACTATCCTTTTCCTTTTTCTGTATGATCTTTTTTCCTTACAATTCTCTGTATCTTGTTCTGCATGTTCTCCATGCCTCTGTACACCTTCCTCCCCTCTTTATATCTTTCATTCCTCTTTCTCCTTCTCTCCTTCTCTCTCCTTCTTCTCTCTCCTTCTCTCACCTTTCTCCTTCTTCTCTCTCCTATCCATCTCTCTCCATCTCTCTCCATCTCTCTCCATCACGCACACTGTCTCACTATCTGTCTCTCTCACTATCAAGCATCTGGTTGCGAAGTACTGAAAGTATATCAAGAAAAAAAATAGAAATGCTACACTTTCAGGACAAAATTTCAGTCTTGAAATTCATCCACAATAATACACTGGTACTCCAGTAACGCAGAATCAGTCTAGTGCTTTCCTAATTTTATGGTGCCGGCAGTCAAGGATTCACATAGTAAACATGATTTTAAAAAAAGGTACATTTTCATACAAAACATAATGAAATAGCCTAATGTAAAAAAAACCCAGATGTTTTAATTTGATGCAATCCTTTCCACCCACACATGCTGTTCGATCCACTGAGATCCTCCATCAGGTTGTTTGTTGAAACCGATGACTTGTTGCTTTTATTTACAGTATATTGCACAATTTATAATTCCTTCTCATTTAAAATGGAGGGAGAGAGTGGTTGCTTAGGAAGCCTTTGTTTGACTGTCAGTTCTCTCTACTTGCCGAGGCCTAATGTCAAATCCATGTATTTTGCCCATGATTTTGAGTGCAATATGCTGTTGGGCCTTCTGTGATTCCCATAAATGCTCCCCGAGTGTGGGATTCCCCACAGGCATGTTTATTGGGTGCGAAGCTGAAAAATAAATGATGAAATAAATAAATAGAAAGATAAATAGATTAAAAAAACGGCAGGCAAGAATGGACATTGAACTGCTGGAAAATGATACTGGAGTGGTAGTAATGGGGAATAAAGAAAAGATGGACGAATTGAATACGTTTTTTGCATGTCTTCACAGAGGAAGGCACCAGCAATGTGCCAGAAATTCAAAAGAGTCAGGGGGAAGATGTTAGTGAAGTTGCTATTACAATGTGGAAAGTGCTTGGGAAGCTGAAAGGTCCGAAGGTGGATAGGTCATCTGGACCAGATGGACTATACCCCAGGGTTCTGAAAGAGGTGGCTTTGGAGATTGTGGAGGCATTAGTGGTGATCTTTAAAAAATCACTAGAGTCAGAATTGGCCCAGAGGATTGGAAAATTGCAAATGTTACTGTTGTTCAAGAAGGGAGTGAAGCAAAAAGGGGGAAACCATAGGCTGGTTAGCCTGACTTCAATGGTTGGTAAAATTTTAGCGTCCATTATTAAGGATGAGGTTTCCGAGTACTTGGAAGAACATGATAAAATAGGTCGAGGTCAGTATGGTTTTGTGAAGGGGAGATCTTGGCTGACCAATCTGTTGGAATTCTTTGAGGTGGTAGATAGCAGGATAAACAAAGGGGAATCAGTGAATATTGTTTACCTCAGAAGGCCTTTGATAAGGTGCCACACATGAGGCTGCTAAACAAGATGAGAGCCATGTTATTAGAGGGAAGATACTAGCAAGGATAGAAGATTGGCTGAATGGCAGAAGGCAAAGAGTGGGGATAAAGGCGTTTTCTCTGGTTGGCGGCCGGTAATTAGTGGTGTTCCGCAGGGGTCGATGCCATGTCCGCTACTCTTCACGTTGTATATTAATGAGTTGGATGATGGAATTGATGGCTTTGTGGCCAAGTTTGCAGATGATATGACAATAAGTGGAAGGACAGGTAGTGTAGAGGAAGCAGGGAGTCTGCAGAAGGACTTGGACAGGTTGGGAGAATGGGCAGAGAAATGGCAAAGAAGTGTGCAGTCATGCACTTTGGTAGTAGGAAATAAAGGCATAGACGATTTTCTAAATAGGGAAAAGATTCAAAAATCTGAGGTGCAAACGGACTTGGGAGTGCTGGTGCTGGATTCCAAAAGATTAATTTGCAGGTTGAACCGATAGTAAAGAGGCAAATGCAATGTTAGCATTCGTTTTGAGAGGACTAAATATAAAAGCAGGGATGTAATGTGGAGGCTTAAGGAACTGGTCAGACCGCATTCGGAGTATTGTGAGCAATTGTGGGTCCATATCTGAGGAGAGATGTGCAAGCGTTGGAGAGCGTCCAGAGGAAGTTTACGAGACTGATCCCGGGGATGATTGGACTAACAAATGATGAGTGTTTGATGACACTGGGCCTGTAATCGCTGTAGTTTAGAAAGCAATTTGCCACATAATGCAAGGCCTGGATAGAGTGGATGTGAGAGGATGTTTCCACTCGTGAGAGAGTCTAGGTCCAGAGGGCACAGCCTCAGAATAAAATAAAGTACCTTTAGAAAGAAGATGAAGAGGAATTTCTTTATCCAGAGGATGGTGAATCTGTTGACGTAATTGTCACAGACAGCTATGGAGGCCAAGTAGTTGGGTATTTCTGAAGTGCAGATTGACAGGTACATGATTAGTAAGAGTGTCAAAGGTTATAGGGAGAAGGCAGGAGAATGGGGATGAGAAGGAATGTTAGATCAGCCATGATTGAATGGCAGAGAAGACATGATGCGCCGAATGGCCTAAATCTGGCCAAATGGCCTAATTCTCCTCATTTGCCCTAGGAGAGGCAGCACAGTGGTGTAGCGGTAGAGCTACAGTGCTGCCTTACAGCACCAGAGACCCGGGTTCGATCCTGACTACGGATGCTGTGTGTACAGACTTTGTACGTTCTCCCTGTGACCGCATGGATTTTCTCCGGGTGTTTCGCTTTCCTCCCACACTCCAAAGACGTGCAGGTTTGTAGGTTAATTGTCTTTGCAAAATTGTCCCTCGTGTGTAGGGTAGAATTAGTGAACAGGTGATCGCTGGTCGGTGCGGACTCGGTGGGCCGAAGGGCCTGTTTCCAAGCTGTACCTCTAAACTAAGCTAAACTTATGAACAAATATCTATCTATCTATCTATCTATCTATCTATCTATCTATCTATCTATCTATCTATCTACCTATCTACCTATCTACCTACCTATCTACCTATCTACCTATCTACCTATCTACCTATCTACCTATCTACCTATCTAGTTCACTCCAACTCGGGGTTGAGTGGTGCCATCTGCTTCATGATGTGTTAGCCATTCGTCGTGATGCAGTTTCACTTATAAGTAAGCTAGGCGGATGAGCAGTCCTCTCCTAGCAAGAAAGAACAAACACAATACATAACAGAATTCAACATAAAACATAAAAATGCACCACAGCAGAACCAGCACCTCCCGCTGTGGTGGAAGGCACAAAAGTCCAGTCAGTCTTCCTTCTCCGTTCACCCGTGGTCGGGGCCGTGAACCCTCCGCAGTCGCTGCTACGGACGGCCCGATGTACAGGCCCTCTCGCCGGGGTGATCAAAAGTCCAATGTCGGGAAGGATCGGAACACTTCCATCGTGGAATTCCCGAATCGGCCGCTTCCAATCGGAGACCGCGGCTTCATGATTCCGTCCACAGGCCCCGCGGACGGAGTATTTCTTCTGGCATTCCTCGGCAAAGGATCGCAGATGTTAGAGTCCACGCAGCCCCCGCGGCAAGAAGCTCTACAGACCTAGTTCCACGAAGGTAAAGTCAGCGGCCCGGCAAAGGATCGCAGCTCCGCGATGTTAAGGTCCACGCTGCACCAGCTGCTGAAGCTCTGGGCTCTGGGCCGGTCTCCGGTCGGAAAGGCCACACCAATCCTGTTGTTAGGCTAGAATTAGTGAACAGGTGATCGCAGGGTGAAAATGCGACACAGAGAAAAGTCGCATCTCCATCGAGGTAAATGACTGGGAACGGTTTCCCCTATTCCCCCCCAGCACCTTGCACACAAGACACACCGGGAGACATACATTCAGGCACGCTGAAAACAACAAAAAGTTCAAAGAAACATACGATCTGCTGGCAAGGCTGCCGCGCGCGCCGCCATCTTGTGGAAAATGAACAAATATATAAGCAAACAAATAAAAATAAATAAATAAGGCATCATGGTGGCGCAGCGGTAGATTTGTTGCCTTACAGCACCAGAGACCCGGGTTTGATCCTGACTACAGGTGCTGTCTGTACAGACTTTATATGTTTTCCAAGTGACCTGCATGGGTTTTCGCTGGATGCTCCGGTTTTCGAAGGACCTGTTTCCGTGCTGTATCTCTAAACTAAACTAAACTAAACAAAGAGATGGATAAATAAATAAAAAGAGATGAAAAAGAAAGTGGTCACCATAATTTGGAAGCCCCTTTTAAATTAAGACAAATTTTCTTCTCTGTTTTGTTGTAATTGGAAAATAAAAATCCGCACCGAACAAAAGGGTATCCGATTTGCTGCCATTTTGCCTCGTACTAGCCAAGCACCATTGCATTCCATGTTCACAAATGCCCCATATTGTCTGCCTCTAATGGAGTAATCTTATAAATATCCATGACAATGTCTTCTTAAGGCTGCAAAAACATTACAACCAATAGCAACTGATCTAGCATAAGAGTTCCTCAAACCAGCATTAAATTGTAGAAATTTGTGCATTTGTAATAACAAAATTACCATAACTAGCTCATTAATGTAGTCAAATCAGTCAAGCATTTTTCAAGCATTGTTAGAGTCACTCACTGCCACAGTCTTCTGGCAAGTTCAGCAATATGAATATTAACATGCAAACGATTCCATTCTGCAGTTGGGCTGTAAATGCTACCTTTGCCAGCCTGTTTCATTGAAATTTATGTCAGTAGTAGAGGATCCTGCGTTTCCCATTTTGAAATACATCCACCACAAGGAGGCATCATGGGGCACTCGGTGAAAGAGAGTTTGGCTAGGTTCTGTCAATAAATCAGTCACATCAACCTGTACTGAAGCATTGCTCTATGGTGGGTGGTGAAGAAGGTTGGTGGAATCAGAGCGAAACTTTCTAAGGTTTAATTATATGATTAAGATGGGTCTTAGAGAAGTAGGATGGCCATCGATCAGCATTGCAGGGGACGGAGGAGAATCTTAGTACAGAAAATGGCGTATCTTTCTGTTTAATTTAACAGCATTGTTGTAATGGTGCTGGAAAATTACGTCGGTGTTCCATTCAATGAAATGCGAGAATGGCAATGTGATGTCAATCTACAAAATATTATTCCCTGTAAACCAGGATTTTATTTTGTTATAAAGTTGGGAAATGTGGGAGAATTTCAGAAATGCAGAACATTAATTAAAAAAACAACCTGCAGTCATTTTTAACAATAATTCTCATAGCTTTTGACCCGTACTAACCATAACGTTCAATCTGTTAAAAGGTGGTGCATTACAAAATATTATTTTAATATCTTTTTTCCCCGTTATTTGTGAAAATGTTTTTGTTCAACAACAGCATAAAAACTGTAATGTGCAAAACAGACTCTGAAATAATGTAAAAGTGTACATTAGATTGTGAACTTCCCAATTGCCTGTAAATGATCATCGTTCTGTTTTACTGAGCGAGAAGACCATCTCCAGTTTAGTTTAGTTTACAGATAAATCGTAGAAAAAGGCCCTTCGGTCCACTGAGTCTGTGCCAACCAGCAATCCCCATCCACTAGTTCTATCCTATACACTAGGGACAGAATTTTCAGAACCTTCAAACTTGCATGTCTTTGGAATGATGGAGGAAACCAGGGCACCTGGAGAAAACACACGCCTGCACCATTGTGCCATCCCTGTGCCATTGTGCTGCCCCAATATGGGTGCTGTGGGCGATTTAAACCAAATCACTTGATAATTTTTCATTTAAATTTGTGGGATACAAAAACCAGGCATCTGTTAAAATAGCCTCCAGAAGATAAACTAGCATCATCCCACAAATCCTCTCATCCCTTAGACCATGTTAAAAGTAGGTCCTGCATGGAGATGGTATGCCCACTATGCCATACACTATTCTGACTGGGGCATATCCTTGCTTCATGATCGCTGGATCCTCAAATTCTCATGGTGGATCAAGAGTATTCTCTTTTCAGCTTTGCCAGCAGCCCACTTCTTTGAAAATAGTTGTGGTTGAAGTCCCAGAACATCCCTATGGAATTCCTCAGGGTAATGACCTATAAAAACCATTGTAGTTCTTTCATCGATGACCTTCCTTTCATCGCAAGACTAAAGTGGAGATGTTTGTTAATGTTTGCACAATGTTTCATTCCAATGTTTCATCAAAAGGAAGCAATGGCACCTTATGAAGGGCAATTGAGGATGGGAATAAATGCTGCCGTAGCCAGTGAGGCCCAGATACTAAGATAATGAGCAATAAAAAACCCCATTATGTTTCCAGTTGGGAACCATTAACTCAATAATTTCTTTGACCAAAAAATTCTTTGTCCATGAGCAAAGGATACATGTGTTGCCTTGTGTCCTCTGTCATGCTGAAGCCTATCTGTCAGGACATCCATCTATCTGGGATGGTCCAGAGGCCAGACCTTCGCCTGCAGTGCAAACCAGACACGGAGGGGTGGGGGGTGGGGGGACTGACTGAACAACCATCTGTGGAAGGTGACAGAGGTCACTGACTTTAAAATTCTAAGCCTACAATTGTATTGATGCTCAGACAGATTTGAGATGGGAAAATTGCTCTTTAGCGAGTCTACGGAGACTTGCTTCCTGGTGAAAATCCTTCTTTCCTCTGCCTTCAGCATCCGTGGCATTTCTCTTATTATTGGTCCAGCTGAACAACTTGCAGGACTGTCGCCAACTCATCCATTGTTTAGGTAACAAGCAAATGGCTTCATCTCTGTAATATTCAGAATGCTCCCATATTTGTGCAGCTATAAGGTTCCACATATCTGACTCCAATGAGCCATGCTTCAATTCACGCTGCAATAACCTGTGAGTAATTGATGATCCCTTTAAGTAGAGCAGGTGCAGGGCTTTTCTCCCCGTCAGACCTCATTTCCTGTGGTTGCCCATACTATGTGTTAATTCCATATAAATTAATTAATTTCACAAGGGAAGCATCAATTGGACATTGCATGAGGATAGATGTTACTCCTGCATGGTCTGTGTTCTTTGTGCATATATGCATTACAGCCACATGATTAAAAGTACCATTATGAACTATGTACACTATAAGAGCTTAATCCCATGTAATGATCTTTTTCATGCTACAGTTCAGTTGCATAGCACATAAAAAGCCACGTGCCATGTGATTAAAATTCTAGGCCCTTGTTTATTATGTGTGGCTCCCTGATTAATTACAGATCAATGATTCAGAAAAGCAGTTTGATACAGAGCTGCCCAGTTTTAACAATGCAGTGTTAATTTATCTGTTGTAGTGATAATTAACTAAATCAGCTTTACTTCTTTCAGGTTTCAGGCTATAATTGAAATAGAGAATATTAGCTTTCTTTAGATTTCGCCTGCGTAGTCAGTGAGCACCTTAGCACTGAGGAATTCATCCCAAACTGGTCATGCCTTATTTTGGGTTGTGCTCTGCCCCTGAAATTCATTGCATTGAAGTTAACATGTAATTTTCTGACATGGAGTGCAACCAATTGACTCTGCCATATAACAGGCTATGCTGTTGGCTGGGAATTAATTCCTAATTCCGTGCGATTCAATCAGAGCAACATAATGTTTGAAACCTACGCTACTAATAATGCCCAAACATGACTACAAAATGTGGAAAAACTCAATTCGGCAAATAATTGCAGCTGGATCTCTCTTTATTGAAATTCATAGATATTCCCCAATATTCATCACAAAATCTGGATTTCTCTTGTTCAAAATCCAGGATTCTTGTTGACTTGAAACTTATTCATTGAGAATAGCTGTTCTTGGAAAATATTAGCCCAGCAATGTGGAAATAAAAATAAATTTCATGAATTATCTAATTCCAAGCAACCTGTTCACATCATGTACTGGGAAGAAAACTCCTTCAATATACACTACTGCAGATATAGAATTAAATTTTATTAATCTCCTCTTGAAAGAAAGGCCAAGGGGCTAATTGGACAGTCATAAAGCATGGAAACAGACCATGCAGCCCAACTTGTCCACGCCGACCAAAATGCTCCATCTAAGCTCAACCAATTTACCCATGTTTGGAACATATCACTCTAAACCTTTCCTATCCATGTACCTGTCCAAATGTCTTTTAAATGTATTATTACTGCATCAACTACTTCCTCTGGCTGCTCATTCCATATAATTACCATCTTCTGTTTGAAAAAGTTGCCCTTCATTTTCCTATTAAATCTTACCCCACTCACCTTAAATCTTTGGTCTTTACTTCTTGATTCCCTTATTCTGGGATAAAGACTCCTGTGCATTTACTCTATCTATACCCCTTCTTTTTTTAATATACCTCCATAAAATTACTCCTCAGCTTCCTGCACTCCAAGAAATAAAGTCTGAGCCTGCCCGGACCTTTCCCTATAGCTCAGGCCCTTGAGTCCTGGCAACATCCTCACAAATCTATGCACTCTTTACAGTCTAATGACATCCTAGCTATAGACGAGTGATCAAAACTGAACACTGTACTCTGAATGCAGTCTCACCAATGTCTTCTACAACTGTAACATAATGTCCTAACTTCTATATTCAATTCCCTGACTAATGAAGATCAATGTGCCAAAAACCTTCTTCACTACACTATCTGCCTGTTATGCCAATTTCAGGAAACTATGCATTTGTACTCCCAAATCCCTCTGCAACACTTTCAGGGCCTTACTATTCACTGTGAAGGTCCTGCCCTGGTTGGACATCCCAAAATGCAACACCACACACTTATCTGAATGAAACTCTGTATGTTAGTCCTTGGTTCACTTGCCTAGCTGATCAAGATCCCGCTGTAATTCTTGAAAAACATCCTCACTGTCAATGATATCACTTATTTTAGTGTAATCAGCAAATTTACTAGTCATACATTGTATATTCTCATCCAAGTCATTGACATAGATGAGAAACAGCACTCGGTCTAGCACCAATTCCTGAAGCACACCACTAGTCAAAAGCCTTCAGTTGATAAAAACCTTCCACCATCACCCTCTGCTTCATACCATGAAACCAATTATGTTTCGATTTAGCTACCTCTCCCTGGATCACATGTGATCAAACCTTCTAGAGCAGCCTACCGTGCAGAACCTTATCAAAAGCCTCGGTAAAGTTCATATAGACATGTTTTATGGCCCTGCCCTTAAGAACCTTCTTGGTTACTTCAGAAAAGTAAAGATGACACAAAGCTGGGTGGCAGTGAACTGTGAGGAGGATGCTATGAGAATGCAGGGTGACTTGGACAGGTTGGGGCAGTGGGCAGATGCATGGCAGATGAAGTTTAATGTGGATAAATGTGAGGTAGCAAAAACAGGAAGGCAGATTACTATCTAAATGGCATCATGTTGGTTAAAGGGGAAGTACAACGGGATCTGGGGGTCCTTGTACATTAGTCTATGAAAGTAAGCATGCAGGTACAGCAGGCAGTGAAGAAAGCGAATGGCATGTTGGCCTTTATAACAAGAGGAATCGAATATAGGAGCAAAGAGGTCCTTCTGCAGTTGTACAGAACCCTAGTGAGACCACACCTGGAGTATTGTGTGCAGATTTGGTCCCCTAATTTGATGAAGGACATTCTTGCTATTGAGGGAGTGCAGCGAAGGTTTACAAGGTTAATTCCCGGGATGGCGGGACTGTCAAATGCTGAGAGAATGGAGCAGCTGGGCTTGTAGACTCTGGAGTTTAGAAGGATGAGAGGGTATCGCATTGAAACATATAAGATTGTTAAGGGTTTGGACACGCTAGAGGCAGGAAACATGTTCCCGGTGTTGGGGAATCCAGAACATGGGGCCACAGTTTAAGAATAAGGAGTAAGCCATTTAGAACGGAGACGAGGAAACACTTTTTCTCACAGAGAGTGGTGAGTCTGTGGAATTCTCTGCCTCAGAGGGCAGTGGAAGCAGGTTCTCTGGATGCTTTCAATAGAGAGCTAGACAGGGCTCTTAAAAATAGCGGAGTCAGGGGATATGGGGAGAAGGCAGGAACGGGGTACTGATTGGGGATGATCAGCCATGATCACGTTGAATGGCGGTGATGGCTCGAAGGGTTGAATGGCCTACTCCTCCACCTATTGTCTATCAAATTCACGAAATTCATGTACAAAACCAGGCCGACTATCCCTAATCAACCTCCGTCCACCTAAATGCATGCATATCATCCCTCAGAATCCTTTTCAGTAACTTTCCTTCATACATGTTAAGATTATTGGTCTATAGTTCCCTGGTTTTTTATTTGCAGGCCTTCTTAAATCGAAGCATAACATTAGCCACCATAATGCTAACATGCTAAGCCTAACCTATGACATTGGAATGGTCACAGGAATTTAAGGCAATGCAGGTTACTTTTATGGTCTTGAAAGGAGAATTTAGGGAGTTGGGAGGAGAGTTAAGGAGAAGGTCTACAAAGGTAACAATCTCAGGATTACTACCTGTGCCACGTGACGGTGAGAGTAGGAATGGAGTGAGGTGGAGGATAAATGCGTGGCTGAGGAACTGGTGCAGCGGGCAGGGATTCAAATTTCTGGATCATTGGGATTTCTTTTGGGGAAGGAGTGACCTGTACAGAAAGGACGGGTTGCACTTGAACCCGAGGGGCACCAATATCCTGGCGGGGAGATTTGCAAAGGCTACTGGGGAGACTTTAAACTAGAACGGTTGGGGGGAGGGACTCAAATAGAGAAAGCTAGTGGAAAATGTGGGAGGCAGGAGGCAGAGAAGGGAAGCACTCGGACCCAAAATGTAGGGGAGAAAGAAGAAAAAGATAATAAACAGAGAATAAGTGGTGGTGGGTTTCTTAAATGTGTATATTTTAATGCTAGGAGCATTGTAAGAAAGGTGGATGAGCTTAGAGCCTGGATTGACACCTGGAAGTATGATGTTGTGGCGATCAGTGAAACATGGTTGCAGGAGGGCTGTGATTGGCAAATAAATATTCCAGGATTTCGTTGCTTCAGGGGTGATAGAATTGGAGGGGCAAGAGGTGGGGGTGTTGCATTGCTTGTCAAGGAAGATATTACAGCAGTGCTTTGGCAGGGTAGATTAGAGGGCTCGTCTAGGGAGGCTATTTGGGTGGAACTGAGAAATGGGAAAGGTGTAGCAACACTTATAGGGGTGTATTATAGACCGCCAAATGGGGAGCGAGAATTGGAAGAGCAAATATGTAAGGAGATAGCAGATATTAGTAGTAAGCACAAGGTAGTGATTGTGGGAGATTTCAATTTTCCACACATAGACTGGGAAACACATTCTGTAAAAGGGCTGGATGGTTTGGAGTTTGTAAAATGTGTGCAAGATAGTTTTTTGCAGCAATACATAGAGGTACCTACTAGAGAAGGGGCAGTGCTGGACCTCCTGTTAGGAAATGAGACAGGGCAAGTGGCGGAGGTATGCGTCGGGGAGCACTTCGGGTCCAGTGATCACAATACCATTAGTTTCAATATAATTATGGAGAGGGTCAGAACTGGACCTAGGGTTGAGATTTTTGTTTGGAGAAAGGCTAACTGAGGAGATGCGAAAGGATTTAAAAGGAGTGAATTGGGACATGTTGTTTTATGGGAAGGATGTAGAAGAAAAATGGAGGACATTTAAGGGTGAAATTTTAAGAGTACAGAATCTTTATGTCCCTGTTCGGTTGAAAGGAAATAGTAAAAAATGGAAAGAGCCATGGTTTTCAAGGGAAATTGGACACTTGGTTCGGAAAAAGAGAGAGATCTACAATAATTATAGGCAGCATGGAGTAAATGAGGTGCTTGAGGAGTATAAAGAATGTAAAAAGAATATTAAGAAAGAAATTAGAAAAGCTAAAAGAAGATATGAGGTTGCTTTGGCAAGTAAGGTGAAAGTAAATCCAAAGGGTTTCTACAGCTATATTAATAGCAAAAGGATAACAAGGAATAAAATCGGTCCATTAGAGAGTCAGAGTGGACAGCTATCTGCAGAGCCAAAAGAGATGGGGGAGATATTGAACAATTTCTTTTCTTCGGTATTCACGAAGGAGAAGGATATGGAATTATGTGAGGTAAGGGAAACGAGCAGGGTAGCAATGGAAACTGTGAGATTCAAAGAAGAGGAGGTGCGGACACTTTTGAAAAATATGAAAACGGATAAGTCTCCAGGTCCTGACAGGATATTCCCTAGGACATTGAGGGAAGTTAGTTTAGAAATAGCAGGGGCTATGACAGAAATATTTCAAATGTCATTAGAAACGGGAATAGTGCCGGAGGATTGGCGTACTGCGCATGTTGTTCCGTTGTTTAAAAAGGGTTCGAAGAGTAAACCTAGCAATTATAGACCTGTTAGTTTGACGTCAGTGGTGGGCAAATTAATGGAAAGGATACTTAAAGATAATATATATAAGCATCTGGATAAGCAGGGTCTGATTAGGAACAGTCAACATGGATTTGTGCCTGGAAGGTCATGCTTGACTAATCTTCTTGAATTTTTCGAAGAGGTTACTAGGGAAATTGATGAGGGTAAAGCAGTGGATGTTGTCTATATGGACTTCAGTAAGGTCTTTGACAAGGTTCCTCATGGAAGGTTGGTTAAGAAGATTCAATTGTTGGGTATTAATGGTGGAGTAGCAAGATGGATTCAACAGTGGCTGAATGGGAGATGCCAGAGAGTAATGGTGGATGGCTGTTTGTCAGGTTGGAGGCCGGTGACTAGTGGGGTGCCTCAGGGGTCTGTGTTGGGTCCACTGTTGTTTGTCATGTACATCAATGATCTGGATGAAGGTGTGGAAAATTGGATTAGTAAGTATGCAGATGATACTAAGATAGGTGGTGTTGTGGATAATGAAGTAGATTTTCAAAGTCTACAGAGAGATTTAGGCCATTTGGAAGAGTGGGCTGAAAGATGGCAGATGGAGTTTAATGCTGACAAATGTGAGGTGCTACATCTCGGCAGGACAAATCAAAATAGGACGTACACGGTAAATGGTAGCGAATTGAGGAATGCAGTTGAACAGAGGGATCTAGGAATAACTGTGCATAGTTCCCTGAAGGTGGAATCTCATGTAGATAGGGTGGTAAAGAAAGCTTTTGGTGTGCTGGCCTTTATAAATCAGAGCATTGAATATAGAAGTTGGGATGTAATGTTAAAATTGTACAAGGCATTGGTGAGGCCAATTCTGGAGTATGGAGTACAATTTTGGTCGCCTAATTATAGGAAGGATATCAACAAAATAGAGAGAGTACAGAGGAGATTTACTAGAATGTTGCCTGGGTTTCAGCAACTAAGTTACAGAGAAAGGTTGAACAAGTTAGGTCTTTATTCTTTGGAGCGCAGAAGGTTAAGAGGGGACTTGATAGAGGTCTTTAAAATTATGAGCGGGTTAGACAGAGTGGACGTGGATAAGCTTTTCCCATTGAGAGTAGGGAAGATTCAAACAAGGGGACATGACTTGAGAATTAAGGGACAGAAGTTTAGGGGGAACATTAGGGGGAACTTCTTTACTCAGAGAGTGGTAGCTGTGTGGAATGAGCTTCCAGTGGAAGTGGTGGAGGCAGGTTCGATGTTATCCTTTAAAAATAGATTGGATGGGTATATGGACGGGAAAGGAATGGAGGGTTATGGTCTGAGTGCAGGTAGATGGGACTAGGGGGAAGTATTTTATTTTTAATTTAAAAAAAAATTAAAAAAAATAAAAAAAAATTTAAATGTTCGGCACGGACTTGAAGGGCCGAGATGGCCTGTTTCCGTGCTGTTATGGTTATATGGTTATGTTAAATGTTGATTTAAGGGCCTGTCCCACTTGGGCGTCATTTGCGCGTCACGCAGGTGGCGTGCAAAGATTTTGAGAATCCCAAAATCCTGGGGTGCCACACGCTACCACGTGTCACTGCCTACGCCACCACGCTCCATGCGCGCGTAATGCACGCCATGCGTGTATCGTGCTTCGTGACGCGTAAATGATGTTGCATAAATGACGCACAAAGGAAGCACAAGTGGGACAGGCCCTTTATTTTTAAGACTGAAAGAAATTGTCAGAAAAGAACACTGTTTTCCGGTTGTTCAATTGTTTGCAGGCAAGTCTTTAACGTATTACGCGGTCTGCTGAGTAACCAGTACAAGGTGTGCATTAGGAGCTCTGGAACTGCAGTGCCCTCCATAATGTTTGGGACAAAGACCCATCATTTATTTATTTGCCTCTGTACTCCACAATTTGAGATTTGTAATAGAAAAAATCACACGTGGTTAAAGTGCACATTGTCAGATTTTATTAAAGGGTATTTTTATACATTTTGGTTTCACCATGTAGAAATTACAGCTGTGTTTATACATCGTCCCCCCATTTCAGGGCACCATAATGTTTGGAACACATGGCTTCACAGGTGTTTGTAATTGCTCAGGTGTGTTTAAATGCCTCCTTAATGCAGGTATAAGAGAGCTCTCAGCACCTAGTCTTTCCTCCAGTCTTTCCATCACCTTTGGAAAGTTTTATTGCTGTTTATCAACATGAGGACCAAAGTTGTGCCAATGAAAGTCAAAGAAGCTGTTATGATCCTGAGAAACAAGAATAAAACTGTTAGAGACATCAGCCAAACCTTCGGCTTACTAAAATCAACTGTTTGGAACATCATTAAAAAGAAAGAGAGCACTGGTGAGCTTACTAATCACAAAGGGACTGGCAAGCCAAGGGAGACCTCCACAGCTGATGACAGAAGAATTTTCTCTATAATAAAGAAAAATCCCCAAACATCTGTCTGACAGATCAGAAACATTGTTCAGGAGTCAGCTGTGGATTTGTCAATGACCACTGTCCACAGAAGACTTTATGAACAGAAATACAGAGGCTACACAGCAAGATGCAAACCATTGGTTAGCTGCAAAAATATGATGGCCAGGTTGCAGTTTGCCAAGATGTACTTAAAAGAGCAACCACAGTTCTAGAAAAAGGTCTTGTGGACAGATGAGACGAAGATTAACTTATATCAGAGTAATGGCAAGAGCAAAGTATGGAGGAGAGAAGGAACTGCCCAAGATCCAAAGCATACCACCTCATCTGTGAAACACGGTGGTGGGGGTGGTATGGCCTGGGCATGTATGGCTGCTGAAGTTGCTGGCTCACTTATCTTCATTGATGATACAACTGCTGATGGAAGTAGCATAATGAATTCTGAAGTGCATAGACACATCCTATCTGCTCAAGTTCAACCTAATGCCTCAATACTCATTGGCCGGCAGTTCATTGTACAGCAACACAATGATCCCAAACATACTGCTAAAGCAACAAAGGAGTTTTTCAAAGCTAAAAAAAGGTCAATTCTTGAGTGGCCAAGTGAATCAACCAATCTGAACCCAATTGAGCATGCCCTTTATATGCTGAAGAGAAAACTGAAGGGGACTAGCCCCCAAAACAAGCATAAACTAAATATGGCTGCAATACAGGCCTGGCAGGGCATCGCCAGAGAAGAAACCCAGGAACTGGTGATGTCCATGAATCGCAGACTCATGCAAAGGATATGCAACAAAATACTAAACATGACTACTTTCATTTACATGACATCCCTGTGTCCCAAACATTATGGTTCCCTGAAATGGGGGGACGATGTTTAAACACTGCTGTAATTTCTACATGGTGTAATTCAAAAAGTATTAAAATGGCCTTTGTTAAAATCTGACAATGTGCACTTTAACCACATGTGATTTTTTCTTTTACAAATCTCAAATTGTGGAGTACAGAGGCAAATAAATAAATGATGGGACTTTGTTCCAAACATTATGGAGGGCACTGTGTAAACTCTGATTTAATCAGAACCATTGATTTGTGTATTCGCCCGTTAGAAATTTGCTAGGTTTGAAAAAAAAATCACTTGTCAATGAATGCCGAATTATCAGGGCATGGAGGATCCATCCAGAGTTATGGATATCAATTTCATTATAAAAAATTAGGGCAATGCTGAGGATGAGAAATCGTTTAACATAATCCGGAGACTAATTAATGACAAAGATGTGAGATTTAACAGAGCAATTGTGCAGGTGCAGGGGAAGTCTTGGCTTTGCTCAGCCCTGTTCACAGAAGCATTTCCCTGTGCTGTTTTATTATGTTTTATTGGATTCGGTGGATTTTCAATTTATAAATAATGCCGCTCTTCAGTTGTTTAAATATCCTAAATACTTTTTGCAGTGTGTTCATATCACACTGGTGATTCTTAACGTCTGAGAAATAATTAGAAATTTGCTGCTGAACAACATCAACCAGGCTTATGAGAGAGAAATTGAGGAGTGAGAGCGAAAGGGAGAGAGGAGAGGACAGAAAGATAGCCCCTTAAGCCTGCTCTGGCATTCAATAACATAATTGCAGATCCATTACTACTTTGTCACCTAATTCATGTCTTTTGATTGCAACAAAAATTATATCAAACGCACCCTTGAATATCCACAGCCCTGTGGGTTAAAGAATCCTAAAATTTACGACCCTCTCAAAAAATAGATTTTTCTTCATCTTAGGCCTAAATGCCAACCCTGATCTTGAGACCACAGGCCTGGTGTTACAATCTCCTGGCTGAGGAAACAACTTTCAGCTATCCTGCCTTGCCTTCTATGAATCTTGTCCCTTCTCTGAATCTTGCATCCTCCAACAAGATAAAAGTGGCAGGTGAGAGGGCAAAAGAGAGCCAGAGAAACAGTGTGCTATGTGTGAAAAATAGGGAAGGAGGAAAGAGAGAGATAGATAAAAAAGAAAGGTGATGACAGAAAGACACGGAGAAAAAAAACATGAGAGGGCTGGATAGTTAGTGAGGCAGATAGATATTGAGAAAAACTGATGCTCAGAAAATGAAGGAATGAGAGAGATTTAATGAAATAATAATACATTGAAAAATTAGAATGAATAGTACAAACAATACACTGAGACCTGAATGTCATTATATTAGAGAGAGGTTACAGTGAATGTGATATATTCACATTCAGAGGAAACAATGAACGTGATCTATATAATGGGAGGTTAGGACAAATGATATACAGTATAACTTCAATTGAGAGACTACAGTGAATAAGGATACAATATGAGAAAGCACTAAGTGTGATATATATCTGGAGAGTTGCTGCAATTAGTATGTTGTATATGGAGACACCACAGTAAATATGACACCTATATAGAGAGATTACAGTGAATCTCATATACATACATTGAGAGGCCTTTGTGAATGTAATACATATATAATGAGATGCCACAGGGAATGTGTCATGCCTGCAATAGGAGAATACAGTAAATATGATATTGTATAATGAGAAGCTGCAGCCAATGCTTTTTATTTACAATTGGGTTCCATAGTGAGAGACCACAGTGAATAAGCTATTATGTACATTTGAGCAGCTACAGTGAAATTAAAATATTTACAATGAGATAAATAAATGACTGATATAAATAATGGGTGGCTACTGCAAACGTAATACTTATGGGATCATAGAATAATTAAGCCATTTGGCCACCATCTTTATCTTGGTCATAAAAGAACTACGCAGCCTAATCCAGCACCAGGTCTGTAGTCACAGCTCCTCAAGTGCACCTCCTAGTGCTTTTCACATATTATGAGGATTTTTTCCCCCTGCTATCAGATCCCTACCATCCACAAGGTTTAGATCCCCTTTCCTCAACTCACCTGAGATCCTTATCCTCATCCAGACCATGATGATTTTACATAACTCAATTATGTCTCCCCTCAGTCTGCCAAAGGAAGCAATCCTTTTAAGGCAACCTTTGCTCACAGCTACATCCTCGTTAATCACCCAAGAACCCTCTCCAATGTAATCACATTTTTCCTTTACTGTGGTGATCTGACCGTCAGCAGTGTTCGCACGGGTACACAAGAAAATAGAAGCAGGAGTAGGCCACTCAGCCCTTCAAGCCTATCTCACTGATCTATGCTGGCCTCAGCTCCTCTTCTGTGCCTGCTACTTCTAACCCTCAATTCCTCGATCTTCCAAATATTTATCCATTTCAATCTTAAACATTTCTAATGATTTTGCCTCCATTACCCTTTGGGACAGGGAATTACAGAGATTCATTGCCTTCTGAAAGAAGAAATTTCCATGCATCCCATTTTTAAATGACTGGTCCCTTATGCTGTAATTATATCTTGTTATTTGTGGCTCTCCAACTGGTGAAAATATTACACCATCAACCATGTGAGGCCCCCTTAGGATCTTATATGTTTCAATAAGGCCAGGCCCATCATTCTAAACTGCAAGGAATGCAAGGAAAACATTCTTATCCCAGGAATTAGCCTAGTAAATCCTAATGAAATGGCCCCTTTGCTACTATGTACTTTTTTCAGACAAGGTGACCAAGGCTGTGCTCACTTTCAATCTGTGAAATTGTACCAAAACCCTGATGCAGGGTGTTGACCTAAAACCTTGACAATTCCTTTCCCCGCACACATGCTACTCAACCTGCTGAGTTCCTTCAGCAGTTTGTTTTTCTCCAGATGTCACCATTTGTTTTCTCTTGTGTATCCATGTAACAAAGCATGTTACCAAGGTGTTTGTAGAAAAATGAGAGAATTCAATGTTCATACCGTTGGGTTGTAAGCTACCCAAGCAAAATATGAGGTGCTGTGCCTCCAATTTGCTTGTAGTCTCACTCTGGCAATGCAGTAGGCCCAGAGCAGAAAGGTGTCAGCATGGGAATGGGAAGGGGAGTTATAATGGTTAGCAACTGGGAGACCCAGTCGGCCTTGGCGAACCCAGCATTAGTGTTCAGTGAAATGGTCGGCAAGTCTACACTTGGTCTCATCGATGTACAGGAGTCCATAACAAGAACACCAGATCTATGGATAAGGTTAGCAGAGATGTATGAAAGCCTCTGTCTCACCTGAAAGGGCTGCTGAAATCAATATATTATTGATTGAGCATACTGCAAAGGAGATTACTGTTTGCTGTTTGCTTTGGAAAATTATCCTTCCCAGACCAAACAGGGTGTCTGCTGGACAGAGCAATGTCCACAACTTTCTGCAGCCTTCTTCATTCTTTGCCATTTCAGTTATTGAACCAGGAAAGTGAGAACACGTTGAATGCAATTCATATGCAATACAGTGAATATCATTGTACAATAATAATACTAAACATCTATAACATTAAAGGTAGACAAAAATGCCGGAGAAACTCAGTAACATTAATGTACAATATAATTTGGTTGCACTTTCTTGGTGATCCTTGATGTTTGTCTCTGGATAGGGCTGAATTGACTTCTTTACAGTCAGATGTTGCTGTTTTTTGGACATTTTTGGACATTTTGAGAAATGCAATGATTTGTTGCATACGTAGCAGTGGGTTTGCTTCTGTGAATCCTGGTCCTGAATTGAGCTAATGTACCCCTCCGTAACTTATTGTGAGTAATGGAAGTGGTGCTTTAATCTTGGGATTCACATCATGTTAAGATTCAGTTAACCTGACTCTTCCGATTGATGTGCAGGTAGGAACTGCAGATGCTGGTTTAGACTGAAGTTAGACATAAATTGCTGGAGTAACTCATTGGGTCGGGCAGCATCTCTGGAAAAAAGAAATAGGTGATGTTACGGGTCGAAACCCTTCTTCAGGAAAGTACACTAAGTTCTTAAGCCATGATCTTCCGCGATGTCGGAGCAGAAGAAAGGCCTACTGCTTATGTTCGAGTAGGGAAAGAGTACGTTTATGGAATTAGAGAGGAAAGCCCCACTGGGAAACAGGAGAATAACTCATCCATACCTTCAAATGGCTGAAAAAGTAAAAGAATTACCTTGTGAAACCTAAAGTTAAATAACTTGAAGGCCAGAAATGGAGTCTGCCAAGGCCATCCATTGCCAGAATAAAATTGATATATTACTGCCTGAGGTGACTGCAAAGAAGATTACTGTTTGCTATATGAAAATGTTACTTCTCAGACCAAACAGGGTGAAAGTTACTCACAATACTAAGTAGCTCTGCTTCACATTACCATTATCAGGTAGACAGTCAAGATCCAGGTGTACTGGATGCAAGGGCTGCCTATCAATTAGTTTCAGATTTGCTACTGACAGTATATTTTCACACACTCTTATACCTTTTGTTGCTTATTTCATCACCAACGTGTTTTCAAACTGCAATGTAAATTTGATTCATAGGATGTATTCACATTTTCAAAGGCCCAATGTAACAAACTTGCACAATGTTTCAAATACTGATGCATTGGGTTGGTTGCATTATTGAGATGTGTCTGCTAAGCACCCATTTATTTAAGAAAATGGATAGCATTGCCTTGCAATTGATCCTGTTCAGTCTTTTGCTGTTGTGTGTGTTAATCACTAGCATGAAACCTTTGTGAGTGATATGTTTGGATGCTACTGCACTTTATTATCACATGAACTTCCATTAGTTCTTAAAAATAGCGGAGTCAGGGGATATGGGGAGAAGGCAGGAACGGGGTGCTGAATGGGGATGATCAGCCATGATCACATTGAATGGCGGTGCTGGCTCGAAGGGCCGAATGGCCTACTCCTGCACCAATTGTCTTTGTATCTATGTATCTATGAATTTAGAAGGATGAGAGGATTCACTGCCTATTGTCTATTGTGTGCAGTTTTGGTCTCCTAATTTGAGGAAGGGCATTCTTGCTATTGAGGGAGTGCAGCTTAGGTTCACGAGATTAATTCCTGGGATGGCAGGACTGTCATATGATGAAAGAATGGAGCAACTGGGCTTGTATTCACTGGAATTTAGAAGGATGAGAGGGAATCTTATAGAAACATGTATAATTATTAAAGGATTGGACACGCAAGATGCAGGAAACATGTTCCCGATGTTGGGAAGAATAAGAGGTAAGCCATTTAGAACTGAGATCAGGAAAAACCTTTTCACACGGAGAGTTGTGAATTTGTGGAATTCTCTGCCTCAGAAGGCAGTGGAGGCCGATTCACGGATGCATTCGAAAGAGAGTTAGCTAGAGTTAGGGTTAGCGGAATCAAGGGGTATGAGGAGAAGGCAGGAACGGGGTACTGATTGTGGATGATCATTCATGATCACATTGAATATCGGTGCTGGCACGAAGGGCCGAATGGCCTACTCCTGCACCTATTGTCTTTGTATCTAGGAATTTAGAAGGATGAGAGGGTATCTTATAGAAATAAAAAATTCTTAAAGGATTGAACGGGCTAGATGCAGGAAAAATGGTCCCAATGTTGGGGGAGTCCAGAACCAGGGGTCATAGTTTAAGAATAAGGGGTAGGCCATTTAGGACTGAGATGAGGAAACATTTTTTCACCCAGAGTGCTGTGAATCTGTGGAATTCTCTGCCACAGAAGGCAGTGGAAGCCAATTCACTGGATGTTTTCAAGAGAGAGTTAGATTTAGCTCTTAAGGTTAATGGAATCAAGAGATATGGGGAAAAAGCTGGAACGGGGTACTGATTTTAGATGATCAGCCATAATCGTATCGAATGCCGATGCTGGCTCGAAGGGCTGAACGGCCTACTCCTGCACCTATTTTTCTATGTTTCTATGTTTCAATGTTTCTACCGAAGTACAGTGAAAAGCTTTTGTTGCATGCTAACCAGTCAGCGGTATACATGATTACAATCGAGCCATTCACAGTGTACATGTACATGATAAGGGAATAACGTTTAGTGCAAAATAAAGCCAGTAAAGTTCGATCAAAGATAGTGTGAGGGTCACCATGAGGTAGATCAAACAGTATTGCTGATTTGATCCGTGTCTGGTTTTGCTGCTGATGACCTGATCCATAACTGCAGGACTGCACTCTGGTTGCGGTAAGATGGTTCAGTTGGCAGATAACATCTGGGAAGTAACTGTTCCTGAATCTTGAGGTGTGCATTTTCACACTTCTCCACCTTTTGCCCAGTCATGCCCCAAGCCTCTGAGGAGTAAAGCAGGTGGGTAGCTACTGTGATGAGTGCCAGCGTGGCTTTGTTTTACACTTCAAATTATTACATTATTAGTTCAAATTATTAGGTGCAGTCATGAACTGGAATATAAACAAATTGTATCTGTTAGTTAACAGGCTGCGTACTTTACCGTGCACCTTACCTGTGCTGTGGTGATGCTCAAACCCAGACCTGATTTGGGTTGAAAATTCTGTAGAGGACAAGAAATTGATATTGTTATTGGTTCATGATTGTTGCGTGTACAAACATGCAGTGAAAAGCTTTTGTTTGCATGCTATCGAGTCAAATCAAATCATACTATATATGAATACAAACAAACCATATACAAGTACAGCAGGTGGTCCAAAGAAAAAAATACCAGAGTGAAGAATATAGTGTTGCAGCATTATAGTATCATATTTACCAAGAACAAGTCCAAGTACTGCAATGAGGGAGTTTGGAAGATCGGGCCTACACCCTAGTTTATGGAACAGCGGGGAAGAAGCTAATCCTGAGCCTGGTGTACATGGTTTCAAGCTTTTGTATCTACTTCCCGCCAGGTGAGCGGAGAAGAGGGGGTAAAAAAGGTTGCTGATTAGGTTGGCTGCTTTCCCAAGAAAGGGTAAAGTGTACATGGAGTTGATGATGGGCAGTGGTCTGCGTGATTAACTGGGCTATATCCACAACTCTCTGCGATTTCTTAAGGTCAGAAGTGTTGCCAAACCACGCTGCGGTGCATTCCAATAGGATGCTTTTTAGGATGCATCTGCAGAAGTTGGTAAGATTTATTGGAAACATGCCAAACTTCCTTGGTCTTCTGAGGAAGCAAAGCCACTTTGGCTGCAGCTTCAATGTGTTTGATGCAGGACAGATTGTGGGGGATATTTATGCCTGGGAACTTGAACCCTATAGATCATCTCCACTTTGGCACCATTGATGCTGATTGGGGTTTATACTACACCATGCCTCCTGAAGTCAATAACTAGCTCCTTCGACTTGCTGACATTAAGGGAGAGATTGTTGTCTTGACACTATGTAATTGTGCTCCTCTATCTCCTTCATGTACTCCGTCTTGTTATTATTTGAGATCTGGCCCACTACGATGTTTTCATACTTGTAAATGGAGTTAGAGCAGGAGTTGACTGTACAGGTGTGAGTGTATACAGGATGATGCTGAGAACCCATCCTTGTGGCACACTGGTGGTTGAGAATTATTGTGGAGGATATGTTGTCCCCTATCCTCAGTGATTGCTGATTGTGGTCTACGGGCCAGGAAGTACAGGATCCAGTGGCAGGGTGGTGTAAGGAAGTGGGGGTGGGGGTGGGGGGTGGGGGAGTGCAAGAGATAAACACAAAAACCTGGAGTGACTCCGCGGGTCAGGCAGCATCTCTGGAGAAAAGGAATAGGTAACATTTTGGGTCGAGACCCTTCTTCAGAATGAGAGGAGGGGAAAGGGAAACAAGAGATATAGATGGTGATATAGAACAAATGAATGAACAGAGGGGGTGCAGCGAGAGAGAGAGAGAAATTATTTTGGTTGGGATTACAGTGTTGAAGGCAGAGCTGTAGTAACTAACTAGTAGTGTAATATAGATGACCTTGTTATACAGATGTTCCAGGTGATGAGTGTAGGGCCAGGGAGGTCCTGTCTGCTGTGGACCTGTTGCGATAGTAGAAACAGGTGGAGGTCATACAGTAGTCCCTCAAGTCACTCCTGCCATTCTAATTGATCATGGGTGATCTGCAGCAAAACCGACTGTACCCGTGGTTTCTCTATATCCCTTGATACCCTGACCCAGGAGAAATCAATCTCAATCCTGAAGGACTTGCCAAGAGTGATTGACCTTCAGCCTTAGATGATGTTCTAACCAGTTAAACCTCACCCCCTGATAAATGATATGCAGGAAAGTAACCAGCTTTCATGCTGTTAAACCCAGATGAGAAGTGGGAGAAAATTGCAGAAAACAACATAGAAAGGATATGATTGTTTCCTTCGTTTGGTTCCCCATGGGAGTCTTAGCACTTTATTCAAACTATGTGTGATTTAATTTGACTGCCTACAAGTGCAGTTCTTTGAAAATTGGAGGTGATAAATTCTCGCAAGTAATTATTTTTTATTTTAGCAATTACTATTTGAAATATTTCATAAATGTGTTGGGGAGAGCATTAAATTTTCATAGATGCGACTGCAGGCCAAGAGTAGAACAATTACTTCACAGCAAGGTATGCCCACCTGAACCTAAAACTCATCACTCATTTATGGAATATTAATGCCATGAGTTTGTTAATGCACGCAGTGCGGCTGTGGAGCTGATTTGGAGTCTGGGGACATTTCTCAAGGGTTCTTCTGTTTATTAAACACACATTACCTCTAGCATTGCATTCCATTTTCTTCTGAGAGGGAAGATTACATAGACAAATTTTACTTTAATCAGTGACGCTCACAGCGATTTGATAGAGGATAGAAATAGAAATGGCCATTTCATATGTTTGTTGGCAATAATTTAATTTTTAAGCTCATGCATCACCAAGGCTAGTTTTGCACCCAATGTATATGTTGAGCTCCCGAAACACTAGGATGCCCACACCAAATTAAACCCACTATCCCCCCTGCCTCTGGCACCAACTTGTGGCTCAATGCAGGAATGGAAACTGGGGCAGACTGCTGGAGATATATATAATAACTTCATATATATATATAGTTGACATTACAAAAAAGGAAAAGCATGGAAATCTCCATTGAACCAGATCTGTGACTGGTATTGTTCTTAAATGGGACAAGGGGTATCAGAATGTAATTTTAAAATTAAAAGTACAATCGTGCTACCAACCTTTCCAAGGAATTCAGCTGTGGGTCCCTGGCACTGAAAAGACTTGGGGAACTCCCTAAAGATCATCCTAAAATAATCCATCCCATAAAAGGTTACAATAGGGAGTTTTGCATGAATATTCTTGCCTTCATTATTCTTTTAGCAGTGGTACAAAAATATTCATTTGCTAGAATCCCAATATTCCAGCTAGAGATTCTTCAATAAGAAATAACCAATTATTTTCCAAAGTTACTGATTAAAATCAGTGACGGTAATTGATTTTTTAATGGGAAATAATTTGGTTAATCAAAATTATATCCATCTTTATAATAAAGCACATGCAAATATTGAAAACAATCTAGTTCAGAAAATAGAGCACATTCAACCGAGCTGCAGAAACAGCTAGTCTTAAATTCTTCATGTTCTTGGGTTGACGAAGAAAATCGCGACACCCCATGCTGCTGGAATACCAGCAGAGATGACCCATGTGAACAGAATATGTTGAATATCTAAAGTGGAAGTGAAGTTGTATTATGTAAAGCACCGGGTGAATTAAACTGAGTGTATTTGCGGCCCTGCGGTCTGCG